>JAYDZK010000001.1:109482273-109526746 GCA_034509185.1 Euphonia xanthogaster
CAAACATAACAGCTTAACAAAGGAACAACTCTTAGCAGCAATTGCCTGTCATAATTAACTTCCCAGACCATCTTTATGCACATGGATCGGGGTTAGCACAGGCAGTGCTGTTCGCCTGCAGACTGAGCATATGCTGTGGGTCTTCTTGTTCCCTCCTTTGTACCTAATGGTTCTTTTAACTCCCAAAATTCAGAGTAATGCATCTGACGATGCCAAGGACAAGAACTAACAAGACTTTTAGCACTGCAGAGCCAATACAACTGTGAGGAAACAAATCAGCATTTATTCTTCTCTGTGGACCACAACCACCTATATCTGCTAACCTGCTGAGAGTAGGAATATTACTTTTGACATTGATGTCAAAGCCATAGAGCTACTGTTTGATGGTTGAGTGTTTCTAGTGTTGTTTGCCATACAGAAGTGTTTGCTGTTCCAAACATGTTGCAGAAATTGCTGTATGAAAGTCTGCTTTATATAAAATAATACCGCCATGACACAGCTGAGTGAGGAATTTATGTGACTGTGGAAAGCGCTGGACAGCGCAGACTTAAAACATGCAAGATCTGTGAGGAGACACCTCACCCCTCTCACAAAAGGCAGCAGACACCAAGAATTGCCTTAAGCCATGCCTGGTTTATTCTTTGCAAGGGAAGGAGTATTTTGCAGTTAGGGTCAAACTCTGATCCTCAATAAACAGAGTGTGTCCTTTCCTTTACACAGTCCTACTAACCCAAGTGCACACTCTCAAAGAGTGGAGTGCTACCCACGATGCCTACAGATGGCAGGATCTCATTCTGCTGTTTTGACCCTGCAATTCTGCAGTTCCTGCTGTATCTGTGCTGCACTAGCAGGAGGTCTGCTCTGATCTTTTTCTTCTTGTGAAATCATTATCCCAAGAAAAGCTAGATAGTTATTAAATATTAATTGAAATTAAACTCATACATGCAGTTGTTCTGACAACTCATTTTAGTGACAGCAGAATTTTGTTCCTGCTTTTCACATGAAAATGTGAAGAGACTACAAGAGTGTTTCAGCACTGCACAAAAAAGCAAATATCATTTCTGTCTGTTCACCCATGACAGGAAGAGTTAACCACAGGCACGCTGCTCCACAATGTATCACATCACGAGCAGGAAGCCAGCCTCAAGCATCCTTTACACCATCACTGAATTCAACAGCACAGAGTTTCTCACCTCTGTGCAATGGCCCTGTGGCCTCCCCTCTTCTCAATTCATGTTAGTGACTCAGGTGGAGCACACACATGCTACAGGCACCTGGCAGAGCCCTAAGGAGCTCACTCATCACTCCCCTCCTACAGCATTTCTGAACTGCACAAATCCCCATGGACCTTGCCCATAATGGAAATCATATTAAAACCAGTCTTTTAATGATAAATCATTTGTAGGTGTGCTTGAAGGTCTTCCTAAGTCCTCAGCAAGCACAGGGGTGACAAAGGCACAGGGGAAGAACAGTGGATGTCAGCAGGGAGTCAGTATCACAAGTGGGACCACCAGTGGCTGCCTGGGACAGGAGGTCCCTGCAGAGCAGCCCTTCACACTGGAAGTCCTGAGTTTCCCACTGGAGGCCACCTTACAGAGATGCACTATCCAACACTTGTAGAAGCATCTGTTAAGTGACCCAGTTTCAGCTCAGAGGCATCACCAAGATGCTGATGTGCCAGAAGGACGCCACCCACAGACCTGTGCATCCCCAGTGGCACAAAGAAAAAGACATAGAGAGTCCACCATGGAGAGCAAAGCAGTGGGCAGCACTTACAGCAGGCCCTGAGGCCTGCTGGTTAGGATTTTCCTTCCTGGGCATCAGCTGCAGCTCAGCACGTTGACCCAGAACTTGCTCAGATGTGAGGTGCTCCAGCAGCCCCATGATGCTGTTTCCCCAAGAGCAGAAGCTCCAGCAGTTTGGTGTGCTGTGATGGTGAAGCTCTTCTCTGAGCACAAGCACTTCATGCCAGGAAGGGAGCAGTCACAAGCAGTTTGAACATGGTTTCATGCCCTTTCACAAGCTACACACAGCGACAAATTTCCTTTGAGCATCCCTTGCATCCCTACCGGGCTACCATGGTCTGGCTTTAAGACAAACTGAGCATCCACTCTCTTTTCTCAAATGCATTTTCATCAAAATACCTACTTTTGCTTTAGGATTGCTTTGAATGCTAATGCCTTCATCTTTATTTCTTCAGAACAAACTGTTCGTAATTTCACAGGTTTTGTTCTTTTCTGAACGTGCTATCTGCAAATGGATTAGCTTTACTTTCAGCCTCAAGTGTTTCTGTGCAGGCATTTCAAAGTGAAAGAATTTTGGAAAAACAATTTTCTGGAGTGCTTCAAGAAAACAAAAAATCACATTAAGTTACTTTGAATTATTGCTTTGTATTAAATGACTTAAATGCTTAAAGCTGAAATTTTTAAAGGTTCTTCTAACTGTTCAGAGAGAGATATAGATAAAATAATATTTCTTAATGCTTTCACTTGTTCTTTAGTCTCAAATCAAGTTTTCTAAATACTCACAATGGTATGCTTTATTCATAAAAGGTGAAATTCATTCATTCTGCATAAACCCTTACTCATCAATCAGGGCAACAAGTAGGAAATGGAGGGAAGATAAACTGCACTGTTCAAAATAAGCAGACTAGCAGCGTGATTCAGAGCCTTTAAAACTAGGCTCTTGTTCTGAATCATCCTCTAGAGAAGTCTCTCCTTCTCCAATAAATACAGGGGAGTTTAGGAGGCAAGTCTCCTTTGGCTGAAATAAACCACTGTGAATTAACCCTTTCACTTAGACCCTCATTTTCTTCAGAAATCCATAATGTTCAGCTTCTGGATCCTCTCTTTCCATAGCTTCACTGTGGGGCTAAGTCATCCCCCTTTAGAGACACTTCTCATTTTCCTGAATGTTCCAGTCATCCTTGAAAGATGTAAAACACAATCAGCAGGGGAAAAAAAATAAAAACAAAGGAAAAAGTGAGAGGAGCTGAATAAACAATAAAAGTACCAGTGCCAAAGGACATTAGTCTTTGTTGTCTGGGGCAGCACAATGCATGAGGTCTTTCCCTTGTTCCTACTGCAATTAGAAATGAAGAAAACTTGCCTGCAATTATTTGTTTACTATTTAAAATACATTAGTTTGGCCATATTTGCAGTCAGCATGTATCCACTTGATCGTTCCAGCACCCACATTCCACTGAGCTGTATATTTAACAGTAAAATTCACAATTTGCACTGCTTGCTGTGCTACAGAAGCCACTCAATCAGAGAACAGAAATGATTTGACCGCAAATTTGCAACTGTAAATATTTATATCTAAGCGTTTGTAAATGATGTGCAGTACAAGAATAATTGCCAAATCAATTCAAAAGGCAAAACTGAATAAATTAATGCATCTATGAATTATTCATTAATTTTACCTTCTCATATAGCAAGTTCATTATTTCTCTATGTAACAGTAAGCAGCTAATATGTCTGAGTGCATTTAAAATATCGATTAGTCTTCTGGATACACTATTCAGAGCTTTTAATCAACAGAAGATTTCAATAAATATTAAACTTTCATTTAGGGAAAATATGAGAAATCTTGGTTCTAGGGATAATGCGAGCTTATTCCAGAGTATAAGGAAAAAGTATTTGCAATTTATCCAAAATATCAAGAGAATTTTCCATGGCTATTTTAGCTCAGATGAGTGCAATAATAAAGTGTTCAAGAATTAATTGGCCAGGAATCTTTCAGATTTGGTTAATCTTGGGAAGATCAACCCAAAAGACAGAGCCTGACTGCTCCAAACAGGTACACACTGTGGAGAGAAGCCATCATTTTCTCTAAAGAAAATCTCACGCTTCTCTTGTAAGGAAGAAAAGCCCAAGACACATCTCTTATACCTTGGCAAATCTGGGAAAGCCTGTGAATGGCTTGGAGACAGGAAATGAGAACAGCCCCTGGAGGGTTTGGTGTTCCATTGTGAGATGGGGCAAAAGAACAGACAAGGGATGTTGGCCTCACCTCAGCTTCTTGCCCCAGAACTGGGCGTGGGTTTCACGGCACAGCCTTGGTGACAGCACAACATGTGTGCCCATGGACCCAACACATCTCAAGAGCTGCCACTGCTGCCTCTGACCTTCCTTGGGGACTGTGCATTACATTCTGTTTCTGACTTCAGGCAAGAGCTTGGAACAGCAGTGCTCTAGGTGTGTGAAACTTGGGCACTACTGGCAGGAAAACCAAGAGCAGCAGTCTCTCTGGGAGACATCTTCCTGGTTACTCAGGTACAAACACCAGGAACAAGATTTAGAGTGATGGGGGTTTGTCTGCCAAGTCAGTCAGAAATGCTTTTAAAGCTTTGCAGAGTCTGAGGCTGTTAATACAGATTTTATATTAGATTGGTTTAGCCTAATTATTTCCACCTGTTTTCTTGTGTTTTGTTTAGCTGTGTATGTGTTTGCATCAGAGAGAGAGAAGGGGAAAAAAAAGAAAAACATTGCCAGGCACATTTGGCTACCACTGCAGAGAAGGTCCAGTTTCTGATCTTATCTTCAGAGGGAGATGGCACTCTACAGTTAAGCCATGCAGAAACTTCAAAAAGCAGACTGTTGATGTCAGAGTCTGGTTTATGAGACCAGATAGTCCAACCTCACAGGTTACTCTACAGTATGAGGAGGTGTGTGCGTCTGCTCTGCTTAGAAGTTTCAAGTACAGAGATATTTCCAGATAAGACAAACTTATCTCTGCAAACTAAGCAGCGAGCAGAGGCTGCAGCACAGAGGGAACCTGCAGACAGAAAAGATGTAGTATTTTCTAGACTTCGAGAGCCCCATTCAGCTATCCTGCTTCTCCTTGCTTTGCTTCATTTTGGTGGTGCTCTCAGGGAGGCAAAGAAAACATTTTTCAGTGTGCACTTACCTACAAGCAGTTTGAAGTCATAGAGCATTATGCAAGTAATGAAGAGGTCATAGAAATTAAAGGCCACTCACTTCAAGGCTGTCATCTAGCCCAGTCCTTCTTTCATAAGTCAGGAATAAATATTAATAGGTTATGTGTAAAAGAAGTCTGTGAAACTCCTAAAGAAGTAGGGGAGCGTTGAGAGGGACCCCGGAGTGTTCAGTTAAAGCTCACTCCACTCTCTATCATACAGTCTATTCTGCCTCCACTGAAAACAATCTGAAATTTTCTTTTGCTGTAAAACCTTAAACCAAGCTCTGAGCAGCTAAGATGGATACCTAAACTATTGTCAGATTTATGCAATACATCATACACAGGTGAGAAGCTCTTTCTGTTTAAGTGTATATTGGCTAAATAGTTATGTAGAGATAAGGAAAGCATAGGGAAACTAAGGAAGATATCTGTATTTCTGTATTTCTTGTGCTTTAAGAAAAGAGAAAATCAGAGTCTGTGTGCAAGATCACTTTTAGCTTGGTCCCTACTGCTTTTAATAAAATGCAGAAATCAGATTAATCCAATATAGGAATCACGTGTTCATCTTCAATCCATGTCAGCCAAGTCATATGAATGGATGAAGCCTCAAAATGTTACCTTAGCCTGGGTGGATTTCCTTAGACTCCTCCAGACAATGGGAGTCCCAGGAAGACTCCCTGGGATGTTCTCTGCAGCACCTTGTCTCTCTCCATGGAACAATTCACTCTCAAAGCAAGTCCAAGGAGAGGAGGCACCCAAGCTGCATGTGGGCTTCAAGAACTGTTACACTGGGCCTGTATCAATTAATCCAAAACAAAATTGGAGATGTCTTTAGGCTGACTGCCATAAGCCAACCTTCCCAGCTGAATGCTTCATTTTACTAAGAGCTAGCTGTAAGGGATGAGTTGGCTTTGCAAAAATAAATGGAGCATCTACACAGAGGATAGATGGCCATCAGACCTAAATGAGGCATTTATCACAGAAGTACTGGTAAAGAACTTTTAAGTCTACCAAACTATTTAAAATTCAACTTCAGCCTAGGGTGAAATTCCCATTTTTTTCCATTACCATGCTTCAGACTAAAAGACTGTTGTTTCATGTTGTTCCAGTCTCATCTCTAAACCTTCCTCTCCCATACTGCTGCTTAGCAGACAGTACTCACCTGGCATTTGTACTCTCCTTCCTAAAAGTCACAGTTGCTACATTGAACATGCTTTTGCTTATTCTCCTATTCATCCCTCTGACAACGTCTCTATTTATCTGTCTGTCTGACCAGGTTCATTTTGAACTCTGATTGTGTCCTTCAGAACATCTTGCAACTCCACCAACTGAAGTGTCAAATTTTAAAAGCATCTCTTCCATCAGTCAAATTGCTTGTAAAAAGGATAGGTATTTTTGCATCTTATTGTACATCAGAAGTAGCACAAGATATATTAGAAATCTTCCATCTTGATAGCACTGATTTTGAGGATAATTTCTAGTCATTTGTGAAACTGGCTGACAGTGATTATCATTTGACATCCCCCTGAGCAAAATTTAAAAAACATGGTCATATGGAGTGCAGACCAGTTGTATTTTTCATGGAGTCTGGAGACCATTCAGTGCAGGAATGTGAGGAATCCCCTGACTGAACTTGATTTGTGAATGTGTTTGAGTTTGCAAATCCCCATTTAAAAAATGGACCGCATTCTGTCATCACTGGCTCAGGGAGGAGCTCTGTCATGGCAAGTGTGAGGAATGGCCAGAGCCAAATGTTTTGCACATTCACTTGAGCAGGAAACAGAAAAAAACTTCAGCTGTTTATATGAAACTATAAAAGCCCTGCACAGTCACAGAAACAAGACTTCAGGTTACCTTTCAATCACTGATAATGCACGTTAATGACAAACCACATATGTAGCATCACTGCTGACCCTTCACTCTTCCAGCCAAGAACATCCAGGTGACCTTGTCAGGGGGATTAATCACAGTGCAGGCTTCTCCCCCTCATCTTCAGTGTATAAAGCCAAGTGGGAGGCCAGAACCCAGAGAAGTATTTGAGAAGTGTGAATATTTGTTAAACCTTTTTTAAGCTTCATTTTTGTTCAAGGGCAAATTACAGCACAGCAAATCTCTGGAGTACTTCTTCATTTTGTTCAGCCTGAGCACAGCAATACACAGTTTCTGGAAACCTGCAGTTCCTGATGAATACCAGGAAAATTTTCAAGTTTCCTATCAGACATGTATTAATTTGGTTCAGACCAAGCTTGTGGAAAAGTCTCTAGCTAGAAGAGAAGGAGCTGTAGCAGTCACACACTGATTTTCCGCACTGGCATGTCCCACACTCTGGGCTAACCCAGGTTCTTGCTGGTCCCATTGGCATAATGCTCCATGTCATCCTTTGTGTGGGGTGCATAACCAAAGTTTTCCCATTCCACAACTGTCAATATTAAGAATATTTCTCACTTGCTTTCCAGGGTATTTCCTCTGCACAACCTGCTGTACCTCCTGCCTTCCTCGCTCCTTACCTCTGAAACATGCACATGGGGACACCCCTCCTTCATAATCTCTCTTCTCCCTAAAGTCACATCTTTTAACTTTAAGTTTGGGGTTTTTACCCAAAAATTTCCAGAAAAGATCTGATGATAGACAAACCCCAACTATCTTTCCAAGAGCAAATTGCTCTAAGAGAGATATCTACTGAAGCAAGTGTTCCTCTGATTTATCACCCCACTCGCTCATTCCAATTGCTCACTCCTACTACTGAGGCTGTATGGACCCAGTAATCCCTACAAAGAAAGAGCTCAACCTTAATATTTCCCAATAAAGGATGTAGAAAGCTTTGGTGCAATTTCATCAGATTTTCTTCGAATAGATTATCCTATCCCCACAGACACCACACAAGAACTGAAACCACAATGAAAGGTTTTGCTGCTGGAGGTAGATTGCTACTTAATAATGGGTGCATGCACATAGATAACTGAGCCAAAGCTGAGATTGTTTGATTAACCATTAATTTTAAGTGTTGCTGGAAAGCAGTTTCAAAATCATTAAGAATCACAACACTGATTTGAAAAGGAATCAGAACAAAAGTCTTGCTATCACCATGGATACAACAGATGGGGACCCAGCATCTAAGCAAAAACCCTGGAACTTCATACTTATACTGTTGGGCAAAGAAGATCACTTTATATTAATATTTAGACTATGTCCTGCTTATAAATAAAATGGTAATCAATATACAAAGCAGATCTTGATCGGGCTTTTTGGTTTTTTTTTGGAGTACAAGCATTCATCATTCATTCTTTTTTCTTTGCTTGTGTACTGCCTGTGACATCAACACAATGCAACACAACAGTGAGGTAAGCTGATAGTGGTGTTTCAAGTGCAAAGTAACCATATGATACTTTAAACTATTTGAGAATAACTATAATTTTCCTGTATTCCCATATAGCCTGAATCAGCCAAATCAACACCCTGATTTAACACAAACATTATTTATTAACTTTGTTAGGATCTGCATTATAAAAATATCCAGACACTTTACTCACAGATTTTGGTGAGTTTAGGTATTTCAATGCCTTTATTAATGTGGATCCCTGACTTTAGTTTACTGTCAGTGATGGATCAAAACCAGTGGAATGTTGATGGGTATTTGGTCTTGTTCCAGCCTCAGCGCTCCTCACGACTCTATTATCATTTTTCCTTCACTGACACCTCCAGAGTCTTGTGAAAGATCTCAGCTGCAAGAGCCAGTGCAGCTACAGACACACAGTGCTAATTGCAGAGAGCAGGAACAACTGAAGGGGACCGGAAGGATTTTTTTCTGTTGCCTTCATGCAAAATTCCTTTAAAATAGCATAAAACACCCCAGATTGAACTAAGTATTCATTAGCCTAGAGTTCTGTCTTGGACAGTGACCACACAGCCAGAAAAAGGTGTAAGGACAAGGTAAAGATGGCATGGATTTAGTTCAACACACTTTGCCAGTTTCTAGTGATTTCTTAAACTCGAAAGAGATATTGCTGATACTTCTTGACACGATCTTCTATGATGTCTCTAAGTGCCTTCTGAGCACTGAATTAACACTGTGCCCTGTGACAGGGAGTGTCACACTTCATTATGACATAGAATTCAAATCCTTATGAAAGTACTGGACTTAAATGATGTTTCTACTTCCCTCAGGTTGATGGTTCTCTCAATTTCAACGTCATTTTTCATAACCAGATATAAAGAGGAATATTTAGCGATTGAACATCACAAACATATAGACTTCATAGAGTCACAGGAGGGTTTGGCTTGGTTGGTTTTTCAAGATCCTCCAGTCCAGCCTCCTTCAATCCTCTTTCAAATGCCTTTCAATTTAGATACCTGAAATCAAGGGCTAAGTCCATCTGCCCAGATGTGTTCAGGCAATTGCAAGCAATTCTGGCCCAGAAGCCGTGGTAGCTACGTTTGTTCAGCACAGTATTAGAGATAAAAAGTCATTTTCTGCCTCCTTTTCTCCCCATAAAATTTCACCTGGGACCCAAACATAACCTTACGGATAGCAGAAATTGGTACGTTGCCACAAAATGTTTCCACCTCAGCAAGCTAACATTTCTGGCAAAAAACAACCTCAAACCAATTTAGTGAGGAATTTCAAAGAAGCTGTAATGAATTACTTAACTAGGCTCCCCAGGCCTTGCTCGTGGTTCAGTAAATGTGCTGATCTCTGCCTGATGGCATTTGGCTTAGTTTTTGTATCCCTGAAAAATAAACAGAAGGTTTGCCAGTGGCTTTGGTGAGAACAGATTGAGGCAATAAAGAAATCAAGACAATTTCCTTCTGGAAACCGGTAGCTTTCTGTTAATAGAGGAATCCAGAGGAAGAGAAAGCAGCATGACCTGTGGAAAGATTTTATTATCGCAAAACATCCAGCCTTTTGAAAAGGGACACGTGTAATTAAAATGCAGAGATTGAAAAAAAAATATCTCTGAGTAGCAGCCCTGGAAGCAGCTTCCATGGGCCATGAGAGGAAGGCAGGGAAATGGCAATGGGCACTGAGCCACAAAAGTCCTCTCAAAGGTGGAAAGTGATGGTTGAGCTGTGCACTCTGCCTGGAGTCAAGCAGGATCCGTGTCCAGCACCAGCTTGGCTCACACACACTGGCTGGTGTGCATTTTCTAGGGAGCGTCTGATGAGGATATGAGAAAAAAAGGATATTTTTTCCAAAGTCCTCTGCATCTATTTTCAATGAAGAAAGGAAGCAAGAAAACCTGCAGCTGCTGAATGTCAGATGCATCAAATCCAGGGCTGATGGTACAGCTTTTTGCAACTTCTTTCTAGCCTAATTTTGCACTAAAAATACATTATGCCATTTCCTAAAAGGTTTCACGAATGCTTCTAGTGCACCAGGAAGTGAATAATTCTCTTTATCCTGACCAAAAAAAGTCTCAGTTCCTCATTAACCTTTTCACAGGATGTAATCTCCTGTAGTTCTGCAGAAGAGATGTTGTCTAGCTGGGGTGTTCTTGCTTCCTGTTATTTCATAGCCCTACGGGGAAATAAACAGGGTTTCGAAGAAAAAGAAAGGAAGTGAAAATGGCAAGGGAACAACAGAAGCATCTCTATTATTTTTCTACACCAGGTTATCTCTAGATTGCTGTGCCATTGCCTCAGGTTTAAAGAAACCCAAGGAGAAATCAAGCAATTCACACACAGTCCCAACGGCTGCAGGAGATTGTGTCTGAATCAGATGGCATTTAAAGCCCATTGTAGACAGAGTGTGATCACACAGGCTCAGGCAGACATATCATTTATGCAGCAACATGAGAGGGACCACAATATCAGATAATTCAGGACCCCCAACGCAGGGAGAAATGATGAGAAGGACTCCATGATATCAGAAGGCTAATTAATTACTATATTATTCTATACCATATTACACTACATCTAAACTGAAACTGCACAAGCCTTCAACTCAAAATCTCCTGTCTGTCTCCTGACCAACAGTCAGGACAGAGTTTGCAGATTGGTCAAGAAAACAAAACACTCACACCAGAATCCAATCAAGAAAATTCCTTCAGGTAAATAATCTTCCAACACATTCCACATGTTCCAAAACACAGGAGCAGCAAATGAGATAAGAATTGTTTTGATCTCTGTGCTTCTCCAGGAAAAACCTGAGAGAGAGAATTATCTCTCAGTTCAGAGAATGTGAATGCCACACCATGAGCCCACAAATGTACTGAGAGCAGGAGGACAGCAAGGTGACCTCACTGCAGCATCACAGAGCTCCTGGAAGGGCCAGCTGGCCCTCACCACAAGGCAGAGCTGCACAGAGGAACTCCCTCCTCCTCACAGATCCTTCAGCATCTCAACACTTCAGGTCCCCTGAGAAGAGCTCAGGCCCGTCAAGTCCTCCTGTTCAGCCCATTGCCTGCACATAAACCAGAGAAATGCTGTGATTCAGTCACTTCTTGCATTCTCCTCAGTCTGTCCTCTTCCACAAATGCACCTCCACCACCTACTGAGGTGCCCTTATTCAGCTGCAAGGGCTTCTCAGCTCATCTTCAGGACTCTCTTGCCCTCCCAGGGAAATTTTACTGTGAGTCTCCCACACCTATGAGCCCCAGGAGATATAACCATGCCTGGCAGAGATGGCCTTCCCCTTCCACTACTCATCCTCAGCTATTCACTCACTCTCCGCAGCTCACAGTCACTTGGCTTCCTCCCTCCAACATCCAAAGCAGTTTCCTAGGCCAGTTTGGGAATTATTTGTAGGAAGAAGTCACTTATGACTGACACACAAGCAGAGGTTGAACTGTGCTGTTTCCCGAGGTGACTGCTGGCTGTAAACAGCTGTATGAAGGGAGGGAGGTGCCAGAGGCCAGGCAGCCTGACCCTCATCTGAGCTGCACAACCAGACAATTAGCCAGAGTGTGTCACACATCTCCAGCCTGCACACAGAGGTATTTTACCTAATAACTTCCTGCGTGAAGCAAATGGACCAAACAATTAAAGCACCATGAGCAATCTTACTATTGATGCAATTTTATCACATTTTTTTCACACACTCATCAAATATCAGTAAAAGGCATTCCAGCAATAAAAGAAACCAACAAAATTCCAAAAGGTAAGTGGACGTGCTGTTTCCAAAAAGTTCTTTTCCACCTTCTTTCGGCCTTCAGAAACCAGAGGGTGTGGAGGATGCTCACGGACACCCAGCAGAGCTGTCCCTTGCCTGTAGCTCCCACCCAGGGCAGGCTGAGGGGACATGCAGCAACCTGAGCAAGGAGCTGGTGAATAAATCACAACAGATTCCAACCCAAACACTTCAAGCTGTATTTTTTTATGGCTGTAGCTCATTCTTCCCCTCTAGCTCCACTATTCCAGTCTCTTACAGCAGGACATTGCCTTGTATTATAAATACATGTTTACCATCCACAGTCAAAGCAGCAGTGAATAATGTTTGACTTCCTCTCTAGCCAATGGGCATCTGCTGCCTAGGTAATGATCAATGAAGTGATAAAGCTAAATCAGAGTCATATTGTATATTATGAGAAGAGTTACATATCAAAGCTGGGTTCTGAGGTTTCCAATTTGACCTATTTACTTGATTGTATATCTTTCTTGATCTTGAAAGGACTCCCAAAAAGCCTAAATCTTACCAATCTGCTCACTTTCTTGACATCCTGTGGCATTGTGTGGTTTTTGTATAAATCAAAACATAAAACCTTGGTAAAAGACCAGAGATTTTGTCCTGTAAAAGCACACAGAGCGTGTGAAGCCAAATTCCAGAAACAATGACAATATTTTTCAAAATGGAACTCCTGAGGGTTTTGTTGACTAAACACACACATATAAAATGGAATATTTTTTAGTGCATTTTGAATACTTAAAATATATTAAAATTAAAGAAAAGAAAAATAAAATAGAACAGAAGCAACAAAACACCTCATCCTTTGCATGCACTTTTAATGAAACCCGTATCTCATCTTGGTTGTTTTCTTACGTTGTTTTTGAAAAATGGAAATAATTCCTGCTAACAGGCACAACTGAAAATTAACTGTTCAAGCTCAAATGTTTTCTAAGTGTGCCAAGAACAGACCATAAAATAGGGAAAAAAAGAAAGAGCACTAATTACTTTATTTGTCTCCTAAAACTAAACCAACAAGTAAAAGCCTTTAAAGAACACCGGTCAGAAATACGGATATCAAAGGAAAAGACTGCTGATAATCCTGGATTCATTTGCAATGATTTATTCCATATTTTATTGCACAATTTATAAAAGAGAATTGCAGCAATCGCAGCCCTTGCGCTGCGACAAGAGATTAAAAGATTTTCTTATCAAACAACTCAAAATTGTGATGATTCACACCTTCATTATTTCTTGAAACACTCCAGCTTCCTCCAGAAGGTACAGCAAAGGTTTTGCATGACTACATCCCTTAAACTAAACAGTGCTCCTGTCATTTTCCCACGGTGCTCAGAACAAGCTAGGGGTGAAAGAGTAACCCTTTTAAGCCAGTTAAACAACCGTCATTATTTTTAAATAAATGAAGAGGAGCCGAGTTATTTACGACTCTGTGCTCATGTTTTATGCATGCCTTACCTCAGAGACATTTGATAGCCCCCCACAACACTTGGTTGGCTCTAAACTTCAACAAGTGTTTGCCAAGAAGGTCACACTGGCCTATTCACACCTAGAAAGGTGAGATTTGGAGACACAGTAAAGTAACAGGACAAATGGGAAGACACTGGAAAATTATTTTTGCTGCCAGGCCTTCCACACAAGCACAAAACCTGGGTCAGGGAGAGCCCTTTCAGTTAAAGTGAGTGCCAGGTTAAATCAAGGATACACCCAGCCTTGCTGTGCAGGGAGGACAGCCAGGAGAATGAGCTACTTGCAAGGAATTTCTTGAAATCAGCAAAGAGGAGCAATCATACCCATCCAGAGTTTCATGGGATTCCCCAGCCAACCATTAGCACAGACCAGACTGGCCTCCAGGGTCTGCAAACAAGATGGAAACTCAGAAACAGAGAGTAAGCACCTGAAACCATGAGGGGGTGGTCCAGGGGAGACCTTCCTGTTTTGCAAACAAGTTTCTAGAGAACAAGAGACCTGAGCAGCTGTGCTTGAGAACCAGCTGTACCCAAATGTCTTGTTCTTCACAATTGCTCCACAGCATCCTCGTGTGAAGTTATATTTTGGTTCTGTAACAGGTAGATACCTTCTCCAGATGTGGCTTTCACCAGGAACATCAGTGCTGCTTTGGTAAAACCAGGGGAGGGCACCCATTACCTTGCAAAGAGTGATGAGGGGCTGCGTTACAAGTCCTGACTTAAGGACTGTGTGTTTTAACCCCACATTTCCCCATTATTGACCTCAAATATGCCCTCAAATAAGTCAAGGAGCACCTCTTTTCTTTTGTGATCTCTCCCACTAAACAATACTGAGCAGAATTTAAGCTGGATAGTGGCAGTCACACCAGAGGTGTCCAGCCTGAACCCCAGACTCAAGGGCTGACATATTTTCTCCTGCACACAGTCTTGCAGCAGGAAGGGTGAAAGGTCTCCCTGTGCCCTACAACACACAGACATGCCTGTTCAGGAGGCTGCAGCTCTGTTTTGAACACAAAATATGCCCAGCTACACACACATTGGTGCCCGTTGGTATTTATGTTGCAATGTCATTGATTTGTGTGGCTTATAGAGACTTGAAGTGAAGCAAAACAAAAACACACCTCTGTGTCACCTTCTACCCTGGGAACCCCCCAAAAAGGCCCTTCAGTGACTTTCCAAACTCCATTTAAAGTTTCTTTTTAACTGTGAGTTTCATGGGTGAGATATTTAATAGAATGTGACCCCCCTAGCTCATTTAGCTTTGTAGACAGTGTATTGTGCTTGAGTCTCTCATCCATTCATGCACTTGTATTACCTCATAAAGGTATTTTTTAGAAATAAAACATGAATAGGGAAATTTTTTTTTTCCCTCAACCTTAGCGATTAGCTGGAGATTAGAATTCAATTGAACAGTTTAGTTAAATATGGGTTTGTGTGTGTTGATATGGCTCCCCATTGTCACTGCAGGTATGAAGGTTTGGCAGTTTCCCAGCTTGGCTCTCCAGTGGGGGTTCGTAGCAGTGCAAAAAGCAGTGTCCCACCTTTCAGTAAAATAAAATGAAATACTTCTCAGAAAATGATTATTGAAATCTTGCCAGTTTTAAGACAGAGACATTTGCATGAAACTTATTGTTTGTTCCAAAGCTTTACCTTTTTTTTTTTTTGACAGAAATGTCTGGTTTTACATGATTATATATATGCATATATAGTTGGGGTTTGTTCCCCCTTCAAGCTAGCTCTGAGGAAACAATATTAGAAGAAGAAATAATTAGGGAAGCCAACAGTCAGCTGCTTTCTCTGAAGAATATTGGGCAGATGACAAACCCACTACAACATTTGGCACACTATTTATGGGCAGGAAATTTTAACAGAGAAATGAGAAATGACACTCTGCAAATCATGCTGAAGTTCTATGAAAGTTTTTTCCTGCTAAAACTGAAGGACTATAATGACAGACAGACAAAAATGAACTTCTGTGCTTTCTCCTTGTCATGATAGTAACTCAGTTTTCTTAGTGTGAGATATGTCTTTTTCTGAGCAATGACAACATTTATAAATGGTACTCTAAATGAGAAAGATCTTTGGAATAATCTGTTCCAGGTTAGGCTATCATTACCAATAAAATACCTCTGATTTGTACAAAACATGTAATTTGAGATAGTTTTTTCCCTTGCTGATGTAATTCATTTGCTCTTTTAATTCTCAAAACCACAAAAAATGCTCTCAGAAATATTCCCAGCTGCTCAGGTCATGCTCAGCTGTGCTGATACCAGTTTACAGAGAACACATTTAGCACATTAAGTCTTGATTACATGGCAAAATTGGAGAGTCAAACAAACATCTCTTCATGCATTAGGGAACTGCACAGCTACACTAAGTCCTGAGGCACGACAGTGGAAGTTCCAGTTGCAAAATATATAAAGTAGAGGCAAAAAAACCCAAATCTCCCTCTGTGTCCCCATTGAGCAACCAGCACTTGGTGCAGATGAGCAGCAGGGTGGTGCAGTCTCTGCAGCTGAGGGATGGCACCATGACACTTCTCCATCCCCTGCCACAGCTCTGCTCCGCCCCTGAACATCTGACCTTGAGCTCAGGAAAGCAGGAGCAGAAAAGACATCTCCATTTCATTAATCCCAGGCCAGACTCTGAAGGAATGTGATGAAGGAAATGCAGATGCACCTACAGAGCTCTGCAGCACAGCCGTGTTTCCCAAAGATAGGGATCACAGCTGGGGTCGTATTACAAATCCTGCACCCAGAGATCCTTCCTGCCATCATCCAGCCATGGCAAGGAAGAGCAGTGATGCAGGGTCAGTCTTGTGTGCCTCCAGAAACCTGACTTCACACTCTCAGCTCCTCTCTGACCTGACTAACCTAGCAAGTGACAGCCTTGTTATAAATATCCAAGAATCATGAGGTGGTCACTTTCCCACTGTCACAGCTAATTAACTTCTAGGAATAACTATGGGAACTATTTCATTTCGCCATCCCAAACATGGGCCTGGAGTGAATGTGTGTATCTGACTGAACTGGCTTAGAAAAAACACCCCTCTGTTAAACATCAGAGCAGGTATAAAATACTGTGGGTATGTGCCACATATTCAAGACTTTGCAATTTGCTAGAAGCAGCACCAAGACTTACAACACAATTTTCAATCACTTCCATCACCATTTGCAATCTCTTGCACATGGTATCAGAGAGTTCATCTGTGCAAAAGCCTCAAAAAAGCGAATGTGTTCCTAAAAAAAAAAAAAAAAAAGTGTATATAAACTGTCATTTCAGTTTAGAAAAATCCAGGCATAACCTCATAATTAGGAACAGCTAAATTGCCTACTCTTTAGTCAATGGCACAAGGAGAAATTTATTTTGTTTAATAAACTGCTCTTAATGATTACTGCTTGTTTGCTTCCTAAATCTCAGAGTAATCATGAACTGCAAGTGGAAAATGCTGGTGAGGAGGTTTGTCTCTAGAGCTTAAATGACAAAAAAATCTCTTCAGTTTTCCAGTTTGAGGGAAGCTTTTCTCCATAGCCCCTCACCATTGATCTGTGAGTCTCCTGCAGCTCCTGGTCAAAAAGGGGGACCTTGACTTATGGGTGTGGAGGGCTGCCAAGAACATGAAACCAGCACCTATATCTCGGGGACACCAGAAAGCTGTAAACTGGCTGGATACAGAGCAGCAATTGTTTTATAATAATTGTCCACCATACCTGCATCCTGTTCCTGTTCCAGGAGTTTACAATGGATCAATGTACCCAAAGTGTTTGTACCCAGATGAACCTGGGGCAACCCAGTTCAAAAGGCTTCTCTTTCCCTCATCTGGAATGGCCAAAAAAAAGGGGAATTTGTTCTCCCTTCAAAAAAGGATTACAAAAAAAGCAACCATCTCTTTCCCATTCTGTCCACGTGCTGGAGCACAGAAAGGACAGCACAGGTATGAGTGGCAGGAGGGAGGCCACAGCATTCATGATTTCCCTTTTACAGAAGATTTTGGTGCTGCAGGGTGGCTTTCCAGACAGCTTTCCAGGAACTGCCAGCTGGAATGCCAATGCAGAGATGCCATGCTTTGCACAGAGACATATGTGCTCTCACATACATACATAAAGCCTCTGAACTCACTGCAGGAAAGGTTTTACCCCAACAGCAAGAGAAGTAATATGTGGAAATTACCTTAATGTAAAATCCATGTGAAGATCAGCCCCTTCGATTTTACCACGGTAGCAAGGTGATCCCACTCACAGCTGGGACAAATGCTATTGCTTCCACTTCACTATCTGGTGGCAAAAGCTATTTTAAATTCATAGACAGAAAGAAATGACAGAGCTGAGAGGCTGAAGTTAGAGTGAGCCAAGAGTAGGAAGTGCTGCACATTGTATCCTAGAAACAGCTTTCTGTTCCTCGGTCCTTTTCAGTTATTCATTGGAGAAGGGAGGTTGGAAGAAGTGGTGCAGCTAAAGTAGATACCAACTGAATTTTTGCCAAGTGGTCATTAATCCCTAAAATTTCAATCTTATTTTCATTAAAATTTAACAGCAGAGACGTGCCCTGAGACATGCCTACAGAAACACAGCTGAGTTTGAGCTCCAGGAATGTGTTTATGTGTACATGGGTGGGAAAAAACAATAGCTGGATGGAACAGCCTGAGACAATCCCTCACCTACAGTACAAAAGCATGTAATTATATCATGTGCTTTTTTCTGTAGTTTGCACCAAGAAAACACATGTGTGAAAGACTGAATGCATTATGATTCAGGAAGCATCTCTTTACCCAGACGAAGATGAGGATGGTTTCCTCCAAAGAAAAAAAATGGATTTTTTCCTCATTGTGAAAGAGAATCTTGTTATGATTTAATGGTCCTGTGAGGAAGAGTGCTTTGCCTTTGAGGGTCAAACAAAGCTGAGTGAAAATCCAGAAGATTTAAAAGTAACCTTGGAATGATATGCAGATGCTGGCTATGATGTAGACATGCTTGAAAAGATATCCAGCCCCTCCTTATAAATCCTCTACCTTCCAAAACATATATCAAGCTTAAAATGGAGAAAAATTTCTGCATATCCTTAGTGAATCTAAAGTGACAAGGAATTCACCTGTTTTCTCTCCCCTTTGGAAGCAAGTCAAGATTGCTTTGGTGAGAGGAGCTAGCATGTTTTGCAAGTTGATATCATGTGCAGTGGGGAGCCAGTGATTAAAAAGGCATCATTCTTTTGGGGTTTAGCTTTATCCAAGGCTGAACCTTCAAATAGTGATTCCAGTATGTAGGAGGGCAGGAAAATCTAATTGAGGAAAAGGAGAAGACTGTAGCTTGCAAATTCAGAACTATTCCATCAAAGATAACTAGATCATCTTTTTTCATAGCAGGAATTAGAAGTGACAGATGGTCTTGCTGCTGAAGCAAAGGTGTAGAAGTCCTGAGATTCAATCTGTATTTCTGGCTCTGAAACAGATTTCCTGTGCAAGATAGAGTAAAAAAAGCAGCATTTCAGTAATGGCCAGTTTCTGCAGATTTCAACTGAAACAGATATGAACTCTGGTTTTTAGAAGAGTGGTCTGCAAGCTCCAGTTTACTTTCAGTGGGAGGGACAATGAAAAGGCACTGTGGAAAAGACAGCTTGTTTCCCACAGATTGGATTAAAAAAAGGCTGAAAATTTTAAAATGCAAAAGTGGTGCCAAATCTTGAAAACTCTGACCGACAGTGTTTCTGAGTGGTGGGTTTACATCTGTGAAATAGAGACATTTATCCCCTTTCAAAATTCCTGTGCATCCACAGGAAAATATGACTTCAGACAAGAGAAACAGAGCAGAGGTAACACCAATGACAATACCTGCAGGTAAGGCACCTTTTACATTTTCAATTACATAAGCCTGCCTTCAATTAAACCTCATCAACTTTGTTCACATGAACTGAAATTGCCTATTATGGTGCTGAATTGCATTAAGCATTGAATTTGAATTTTATTTCTGTATGCAGATATATTTTTAGTTGGCTTATGCTTTTCACTCGTTTCTGAAAATGGTAAATTGACTTCACTTTTCCTCTAACACTAAAATAAATGCCACCATAAAACTAGAACTCTCCAGCAACTCCGTGCTTTTGACCAGAAACCAAAGTTTAGCAAAAACGTGGATGAAAACAGTGCTGATATTTGCAGCCTCTGTGAAAATCTGCTCAGGTTGTGCTGTACAAGACTCAGAGGTCCCAAAATACTCACAGACAGTCACAGCTGATGGGGGTTGAGCAGGACATCCCTGCCCTGACATCTTCCAACAAGCTGAGGATGCTGCAGCACCAAGCAGAGGAGGTGAAAGTGATTTCTGATGCACTCTGGTTGCTCCCATCCTGGTGCTTCAGCGAGGGGGAGGAGGAGAACTCCAGCTGACATGGAAAAGGAGCTTGGGAGAGGACAAGGAAGTGAGGGGATGAGGGGGAGCAGCTGAAACTGCAGAGCAGAGGAATGGAAACCTTCAACAAGGACTAAAGGTCTGTAGAGAGACAAGGCAGCAACTAGGACAAGAAAAGGTGCAAAATGAGTCAGCTGAGGAAAGATGGCACTGGGAAGAAAGAAAAAACTAAAGTGGAACCTGCACTTCTCTGTCATCATCATGAATCACAAAAAAACCTCATGGGCTTCTCCATGGAGTTCCCAAATAACCTCCTGGCTGATCAGCCTGTTACACTAATTGGTAAAGATCTCTGCTTGGCATCTAAATTCTAAAACTGTTAAGGGAGCACAAAGGCATAAATTTAGCTCCAGATGATGGATTGCATTTTATGATTTTGCTGCATTTTAAAACTGAGCATTTTTTGGGAAAAGATAAGGTTGTGAAATCAAGTTTTGTAAGAATTTGGTGTATGCTAGGATTAGAGGTTCTTGTGCAGATTTAATCTAACATATCAAATGTGTATTTTGACACTGTCTTCATTCTTTAGGTATCTGAAAGTTACATGATCTTACATTATCATTTATACTGATTTTTTTTTTCTTTCCTAGTTCATATGTTTCCTCTGTATTTTCTAGTGTGAAGACTTTGCACAAATGGCATGTGAAATTCCTAAGACATATTTGGTGAAAATTAGCTTCTACTGCTGGATCCCTTCTCTTCCACCTTCAGAAAACTTCCATGCACCTTCTTATGTTTGCTGAATTCCAAAGCAAAAATAAAAACCCAGGACAAAATTTCCCTTTTTAATTTTTGCAGCAATAAAAAAAAAAAAAACTTTCTATCTGTACAATTATTTGGAAACAATGCTCTTTGTAAAACAAGCCAAAAATTACACGATAAATGAATGGAAAATAAAAGTACAGTCTCCTGCTTCCTCATGATACTTTGCTATAGTGTCAGGGAGAAGCTGAGCATTTGCTGCCCTCAAGTGGTCTCCTATTTTTTGTTCCTACAGGCATTTGCAATGATGCTTCATCCCTTTAATAGCTTCAGTTCAGACCTGGGGGATTTTTGAAAGAAAATTGAAAGCTTGGAGCAAACAAAATTCAGCTTTGATTTGTAAAACTCACAAAACATGCATTTTAAAATCTATAATTTTTTTTCCTCTTTAAATATTAGAGAAAGCTTTGGCTTTATTTTGCATATGCTTCATCTCTGCTCTACGGCATCGTAGAAAAGGATGCTGACATACACAATCACACAAAGTGTGGATTCCAAAAGACCTAAATGTTGTTGATTATTCTTTTGTGGCTTTGAGTTTTGGGCTATGCAAAACAAACCAAAAAATACTGTCTGAGAAAAATGTTATTGCTTAAAAAGGCAATTGTAATGGAGAAAAATTGAGTTTGTCATATCTTTGTTGAAGATCATGTTGAATTACTGACAATGGGCTAAAAATGAGTCAGGGAAAATGGGACTCATCACACTTCAGAAGTGGATTATAACTGACTCAGGAGCTAATTCAGCTGCAGCTCAGACAGCTGGGTCAGATTCTAACTCAGCCAAAATGAGCAATAAGAATTGTGTCTTCACACTGCATCACAAGAGAAAATACCCTCCTTCCAAATATACCCCAAACAGAAACCTGCTGTAACAACACACATGCCTTGTTGCAATCTTCACCTATATTTGCAAACCAGCACCAATTCCTATTGACTGTGCAGTGTTCAAGAGCTCCCTGGGCTGGAGCTTGTTTATTCATGCTCTGAGCCCAGGAGCACCAAGGAAGTGCAGAACTGCCCCATTCATCAGGCCATTAATGAGTGTCATCAGAGCATTCAGGGCCCCTGTGTGCCAGGTCCCAGGGTGGTGTTTCAGACAGGCACAAAGCAAACAGATGGTGCCTCAAGGATAATACACACTCCTGGTTACAAGGAAATGCAACAATCAAACCTAATGCAAAACCTGGGGAATAGGACTGGGACAAAAGGGGTGAGGAGAGCAAGTTCCACATGGCTCCCCATGTCCTTATGCAATAAAAAACATCTGCATATTAACATGAAATAACAGCTCTGGATGCATTTATGTTTTCCTCCCTCTCCAATTTTGTCCTAATATCCCCGTCCCTCTGACATATGTTTCAATCCTATTGTGAAACCAGTAATTTTCTGAAATGTCTGAAAAATAGCAGGTGGGCATGACACGAAGAGGCTAAACACCATCATTTGGGACAGATTCCAGAGGAGATATATATTGCACATACTAGAGAGGAAAAAAGGGAAGGGAAAGGAAAAAGGGATGGTAAACAAAGCAGACTTTTCTATTTCCATCTAAGATCATACATACCCTGAACTAGGAAAGCTGCATCCTCTTGGACTGCCACCTGGACAACCCTTGCTCCTGCCCCTCAGGAGCCTGACTGGTGCCAAGGCAGTGCCAGGGAGGTGTCTCTGCTGTTTTGGGAAGCAGCAGGAGCTGCAGAGCCTGACACAGCCAGCACAGCACACCGAGCAAAATGTTTCATTAATGTGCAATTGCTGCTGGTGCTGCAAGCTGAGAGCCTCAGCTGCCCCCTCACCTGACTTACCCCTCAAAGCCCAGAGTTCACCCTGGTGGCTGGGCTTGTCTGCTTTTTATAGAGCTCCCTTTCCTCTCACTTTGTGAAACCATGCCATCTTTTGTGCTCATTCCCTAATCCATGCAGGAGCACACGTCCAGTCTCAGAACACGCTTCTCTTCACAGCTGACAAAGTCAATTACACTCTGGGTTTGTTTGGCAATTTTAGCAACAGCCTCTCCCATTTCTTCAAAGGGGCAGGAATGAAGCCTAAGCTTTGGTTTACACCGGGGAGAGAAGCTACAGATATCTCCTAATTCCCTGCATCCTGCCTGGATACCATTTCCCAAAGACTTGTTTGTCTGGGGAGAGGTGTAGCACCACAGGGCTGCAGTAGAAAAGCCCACCATGTTATGTGATGGGAAAACTTTGGGGAATTTCATGAAGCAACCAAGTGGGAAAGCTGAAGGGTTTAACACAATGCCTATAATTCCAGTCATTTTGTGAAAACATCCAAGCATTTATTCTAAATAAAAGCAAATACCTACTCTAGACTTACAAACACTCCATCTTTAAACTCCAATACTTTATGATCCTATGACAGATTTTAAGATTATATAACTTGCCAAGTAACATAGACCTTGTCTTCATAACACCACACCTGGTTTTCTGCACTAGCAGATGTCATGCAAATATCAAAACAGATGTATCAGGAGAAGAATCTAAAATGCCACCAGTGGAAAGGTCAGCGTAGTTGAGTTCATGAGCTGGAAACAAGAAAATCTACTCCAGAGCTGCTTTAGTGCAAAAAAGCCCTCAGGATTCACAATGTGTAAGGACAGTGATCACAGAGATGTCTGTATCACCCTACTGTATCTGAACAACAACAAAAAATAATCTGCATTTAAAGAGAGGTGTAATCACAGAGTGGTTCGTTTTCTTTATTTACTTGAAAGGTACTTGTAAGTGAAATACAGCATGTCTAATTGTAGATGAAGGAGAAAATAGGGATTTCCTTCTGCTGTTATCCATGTTAAGCACATGAGAAGAAACAGAAGACATAGGGAAAACCTGACCTTCTACAGAGGAACATTTTTCTTCCTAAATCCTCTAGTTCCTAATTCAGGCATTGTCAATGCTGCCACCCTGAAATTCTTCACACTGCATTGCATGGCACTCACTGCTATGCAGTCCTGCTCCTGGTTTTGCTATCCCCCCACCATTAATTCATTCCTGTGTTGTTTCAACCCTTCTTCTACTTTAGCAAGGAAGGAGCTACAGAAAACAGTAAGGAAGGAGACTCACTCAATTTTTTCCTGCTGTATTGTAAAATTCAAATGCTCTAAATGGAACAGGTTGATGGAAGAAGCCAAGAAACCAGCTTGTACAGGCTTAGATGGAGAGGAGCACAACCTGCAGCATCTCTACAAATAATGTCCCTGGCAAGGAGTGAATGCAGTTTCAGAGACTCTGGCTCTTTTGCTATTCCCTAATAAATGTATGAGAAGCACAGCACCAATGGTCAGCCAGGCAGAACACACACCAGAACAGAATTTATGATTGAACGGGCAAACAAAGCAGCATTTACATTTCTGGGTCTACAAATCTGGTTGAGCACTGGAGCAAGAGTAACAACAAGGAAGCCCATAAACAAACCTTTCACAGGGAGCTGGGCAGAGAAAAGAAAGGTGAAGCTTTTGCTGTGTTGTTGGGAAGAACGGATCTAGAAGACACACATTCTTGCCAGGAGTTAACACAAGGCCAACTATGAACTGCTGTGACTCCTGTGACAGAATAGAGGTCTTGGACTAGAAGTTAAGCAGCAAAGTATGAGCTGCACACTCATGTTATGGACCCAAGAACTCACACATCAACACATAACTTGGAGTTGTTAAAAGTTCCTTAATTAAAGGCACATTTGTGGCTCACTTACTCCAGCCAACAGGAGAGGTTCTGGTTTGTAAAGATCCAAGCCAGGAAGGGGCATGCAGAGAGCATAAACTTGCAAGAAAAAAATCATGCTCTGGGCACAGACCCTTGCACACAACAAGGTGAAGGACCAGCATCTGGCTCAGAGGGGAGGTGTTACTGTACCAAGCACCATCCACATAAAGCAATACAAAAAGCAAGGTGAAAAATCCAGTGTTGCCCACAAGCAACAGGGACAGAGAGTCTAAATGTCCTCCTCTGGTCAGAAGGGGCAGAGTCAGGCATAAAATAAGCAATCAAAAGTCTCCATGCAAGAAAGGATAGGAAAATTTAAAAGCATGTAACTGGGGCAGAGTGAAAGTCCATGTTCCTCAACACTGGGCCCAAATATCAGGCAAACAGCAGGAAAGATAAGCCCAGAGCACCACAAAAAGCAGAAAGGTATTTAAGGTGGACAGTTCTACTTTATTCCTTGTCTTCCACCAGACATAATTTTAAGTCTTGTTTAAGTTTGGAACACAACAGTGGTTCTGGATAAGACACTGAATCAGGTCTATGGTTTAATTTCTTATCTTTTCTATTGTCTTGCAACTTGAGGTTGGCAGATTATTTTCTTCTCCACATCACTACTTCGCCTCCTAAATTTGGCTATTCTTGAATACTTAGATAAGAGAAATTTTCTGCCATGGAAAAACTCCTGTGAGTTTCTACAGTGCCTAGTACAGGGACCTTAACCCTAACTTGTACCTCAAGCTGTTACTAAATTTGAAAATGGTCACTTATACATTTTACAGTGCCTGGATGAATCCACTGCTGCAGAGGATGTAGAAAAAGTAGGTCATTTTACCAAAGAAACATTTGTAAACCAGGCAGAACCAGTCAGGTGATGTGAGAGGACACCCCAAGATGGGGAGACCACCATGGCTACACCTACAGGATTGGTTTCATGGTGTGTGGACACAAATTCAGTCCCTGAATCCACACCACTGCCTGAGCTTTGCCAGTGACTGCTGTAGTTTCAAGTTGTGGTGGTTTCTTGGGACTTTCTGCATGAGAGAGACCCCAAGTGCCTTTTGAAACAGGGACATAACCACTAAAAAGAAAAATGCTTTTAAAATCTGGGTCTATTTGTATAAATCTTGGCCCAAATCTTGATATATATATATTTGTGTGTGTATATATATATATATATTCATGTATATGTATATGTGTGTGTGTGTGTGTCTGTGTGTGTGTGCATTTCTGTCAGCATTAATTTATTTTTTTTCCACAGAATTGTAGGAGATAAGGTGCCAAGTATGAAAGAGAGAGGAAGGCAGCTGGGTTGAAAGCAGAGGGATTTTTGTGTCGCATCAGAAAGTAGAGCTGAGGGCACTTCTACAGCTTCAGCTGCCTTGGTGAAGACCTCCTACATAAAGTTTTACAGTAGCACTTCAAAATACCACCATGGAGGCAGGAAGGTGGTGAGGAAATAAATGTACAGAAAAGGTAACTAGAAACCAGATGAAAAACCAATGTAAAAACACAGTCTGTCTGTGGTCTCCACTGTTTCTATTCCTGTCACCAACCTGTGACATTAGGTAAACTGATTTATAGCTCGATCTGTTCATTATTAAAAAGAATTGACCAAATTCCTGGTCTTCAAAATAAGCTAACACCTCTATAAATTAGGCCACTGCAAAGTATCTCCCTTTTTCCTCACTCTGGAGTTCATTTGCCTCAGATAAACAGCTATTGATGCAAGATAAGAAATCTTCTTTTACACCTTTCCTACATCACAGGGTAGGTGAAGGAAGAGGGGCAGGTGATAGGGATTATGGACTGCAGCAGGTCAGGAAGATCACTTCGTATGACAGAAAGGGTATTTCCAGTAACAAGAGATAAAAAGGGGATTTCTAACATTTTGGATACCATTTCAAACCACTGTTGCATTTTTTTTTTTTTAATTCAACCACACAAAATTCAAGACCTTGAGGTCTGCCAAGGCTTTATTCACTGTGTTACTGCAACCGAGTTCATTCCCTTCCAGATGCTTCTGTTGGCTTTGTCTTACCCATTTCATTTCTTTGGGGCAGGGAATATTTCCTTGTCTGTGTTTTCACAGAAATCAGAGCAAGGGCGCTCCAGCCTTGAGTGATATCCCTTGCTGATATTTCAATAACGATACCTAAAGATTCATTTAGAGCAGATGGGCTCAAAGTCTTCCAACAAGCAAGGCAGTTAAATGCTGGTTTTGGTTAAGGACTTTGAATAAATTCAGGGCTCTAAACCCAGAGACAACTCAACAGAACCAATTTAACCACTCGTAGCCCCTCAGGTGAGAAATGTAATCTGCTCCCATGAAGCAGTTGTAGCATTTCCTTCCACACAAAACTCTGCTGCCCACAGCAATCCCTCACCAGTCTGCACAAAACTGAGCTGACCTACAGATGCTGCTGAGCCTGGGGCTGGAGAGGCAGGAAAATGGCACTGAATCAGTTGCATGGAAGAAGAGCTAAATGTAAAAAACAGAAACAAACCACTCAAGCAAATAATTTTATAAAACCCCACCAGAACACAAATATGCTGGGAAATGCAACACTCAAAGGGAACTCTCAGAAAATAAGCAGAGCAAATTCTTTTTTTTTTTTTTCAATTAAACAAAAGAATAGCAACTAATTCAAAGGAGATACCTAAAGATAAACTCAATGCGTCCCACATTTAGTTAATTTATGTAGTCACCAAGTTCACCTATTTTATTACCAATTGAATAGTGGAGGGTTTTTCAACATTTAGTAGTTTCAAGTATCACATATTTTATCATTAGAGCACATTCACTGAGTTTTCTTATTTGTGCCTCACAAGTGATTCTTTAAAGTGTGTAATGTATATGCTCATTAAAATGCTGGTTTATCAGTGACCACATATTCAATAATGGGTGAGAGAAGTGGAGATATTACAGACCAATTGTCTATTTCGAATTAGATTTCCCAATCTAGGTTTATCTCCACATTTTCAATTGATTTCCTTGTACAGACCCCACCAGCTGCTCATCCCTAGACCCAAAGCAAATCCTGTGCCCATTTCACTTAATTCCTTAATATGTTTATTCATTTCAATACTAATTTCTTTTCACTTCTGACACTTTCCAAGATGTTTTCATTTTTTCAGGTGATGTGAATTGTGCCATTCATTCTGCTGACCTTTAGGAAAGTAAGAGAACCCTTCATTTTTACAAGTCTCCCATTAACATTCAAAATGTCCGTGCCACATTTCCTCCAGCCAGGTAAATGCAGCTGAGAAGATTAAATGGTCTACTTAATTTGCTGATTCCAGCAGAATCATTCAGACTCACTTAAGGTGCCCACATTTAAACCAAATGATTCATACAGTGACTTTGGAAACCAGAGGAATTCCTAATTATTAGCTAAAGTGTTAGTGGTAATGTAAAAAGATTGTGGATGGTGTCTCAAGGAATTTTAGCTGGTTGGGTCAGCCTTTTTTGAGGGGTTAAAGCATCATAGCAAACCACAGCTACCATTAGTGCTTTATTAGCTACTTCTGGTTTTCAGCTGCTGTAGGTTTTAATTCTCAGCATCCTTCCTTGCCCCACAGATTGAGGCTGACTAGGTTGGATATTCCTGTCAGGAATTTACTTTTGTCTGCAGTTTTGAAATAGCTGCTATATTCTTTCATTTTTGTTAGCTCTTTTTTGAAGTCCTTTCCTGATCCTTCAGTGTTTTTGAAATGCCCAGTTTGCTTAAAAGAGTGTGCCTAAGTCTCCTTCACACTTAACGGGATGTGAAACCTAGAAACAGACAAATTGTTTCTGTCCCTCTTGCAGTACCTATGAGAATATAAAATACTCTTCAATTTCAATAGCACTTTTTACAGGCATCACAAAAATGAGCACACTTTACTGCAATATTAAATAAAATTACCACTAAACAGAGAACTGACTTCACCCTCTCCTGAATTTATAAGGAGTAACTACATTTAACTGCTCTGTATTGATGTCACACCAATCAGTCTCTGGAGGATCAGAAAACCCTTTGGAGAATTATTTTTCTTTCCTGGAATGCTTTAAACAAAGTTTCCAGGAGAAGGAGACAGACCATAGTCCAAGGTGACTTTCAAGCCTCACATCCACATCTCACCCAGACAAACATCTGAGCTGCAAATTTGGCTGAAGTGACTCAACAAAGCCTTGTCAATAATCAAACAGAAATCCCTGGGCCAGTGCAAAGGCCCAGCTGGGGCTGTGTTTGTGCCTTATGCAGAGGCTCAGATGCTCTAATGGTTCAGATACTCATGAGGAGACTGTTCGTGTCCTCACAGTCTTTTGAAGACACACAACATCTTTCTAGCCCTGGCCTGAGTCACATTCCAAGCAGAGGAACACATTTATAAGCTGGAGTTGTGCTCAAGCAAATAGTGGTGAATGCAGGGACCCAGCAGCAGCCCTACATCCATGAAACCAAACCTATAGGCAGAAAAAAAATCTCATGAATATGAAATCCTACCAGGAGGATTATGAAGACATCTGCAGCAAGACAGCTGTCACAATATTTACTTTACATATGACAGGGAAAAAAAAACCCCAAAACGTTTTAGACAGCCTTAAATTGTAACATCTTAATTTGATAATAGCAAATTATATTAAACACGCTAATAGAAGTTTGAGAATAGGGGGTAATTTAGAAAGAATCAGGTTGCATCCAACATTACAATTTCAATAGAAACAAAATATTATTTAACAAATCTAGAGTAAATCAAATTGATTTATCACTGATGCCACATACTGCAAGTTTCAGTAGAAAAAAATTTCATTACTTCTTGGGAAAAGGGATTTTAGTAGATGCCTAAAGCGAACTCTCACTTCTCCAGCACAGCCAGGTCTGGTTTAGCTTGTGCTAAGCACATGCATATATTTACAAAATAATCCCACTGTGAAATACAGATACATTGAAGAGAAGGTTGGGGTGGGGGAGGTCCTGGAAATAAAATGCTCTAATTGAAATTGCTTCTGGCAGGAGATAGGCAGGAAGCTTAATAGTTTAGTATATACCACACAAGTCACATTCAATAAATTCCCTAAGTCTGGTAGGCAAGACCCAGTCAGTACAAAACTTCAGCTGAGACAGACTCAGTTTGTTTCCTTCCACTTAGCCTTGATGCTAAAACAAAGACAAATCTTTTCCTTACAGAAAAATTATCATATTGGTGTATCTACACAAAGACCAATTATTCTCTGCTGGAAGAGAGTGTTACCACAGAATCAGCCCCTTCTGTTTGGACTCATCAGAAAACCAGGCAGAAATCATAAAAAGCACAAGCCAAATAAGCCATGTAAGATTACAGTTGCAGAGGAGTTTATCATATATGGCTCCACTTTGCCCGAGGCTCAGGAAGTTTCAGATTTTCTACTCTGAAGTAACTTCTCAGCCAGGAAATATGAGGATCTATAAAAAAATAACACTTTTGAATATATATCTGTTACATGCATTTTAAAAACCATGACAGAGAAACAAAGACAAAAGGAAGTGTGAGTTCCAAGTCAGCAGCCAGTATCCACCATTTATTCATGATTTTTAACTCATGTTTGGGGAAATGTCCTTCTGAGACAAACCAGCCCCTTCCATCCTTCCCCTGCTTTTCTACTCTCTAGGAGAAACTTCCACTGCATTTTGCCATTCCCAGTATTATTTCCAGGTATCTGAAAGTTCAAATGGTCTCATGCCATGAGAGACATTTTCTTCTTTCATCCCATCCTGAATAAGCATATCCTCTGTCTGGTCTATAATGTTCATTTTGGCTGAAGTTCTTCCTTCCTATCTCCCCCTTAAGCACAGACACGCTTTTTCTACATTTCAGGTCTTAAAATCTGTCACTTAACAAAGAGCTGAGAACAGGAGAAAGGAAAGAATAAAAGCTGGTTTGTTCCATTGTGGAAATCCTTCATACTCTGTTCTAAGAGGGTCTCCCAGCTCAGATATTTACCAATTCCAGATGTTTCCGTGAGAGGATTAATCCTGCTCCCCCACCCCCAATGAACCTAATTGTTCTATAGCATCCTGCAGGATATGGAGAGGGGAAAAAGAGGGTATTTTCTTCTTGACCCTCAGCTGCAAAACAATTTGTACCCTGAATTTGGGAACAGACAGCTTCTCCAAAGCTCCCACAGTGTAAACATGAGCTGTCCTCTGCCCTCACACTGTCTCATTTCATTAAAGATACAAAACTGTTTTTTATTCAATGATATAACAGGAGCAAACTCCTAAACTACCCACTCGTGTTTGTTTCTATCCTAAATTTTCTCAACAGGCATTTGGGAGGTTTTTGATCTTCAGACATCTGCAATTCACTCTGTAAATAAAGTCCCAAGTAAGATAAACCAAGCAGTATATAAACAGCTTAAATCAGGCTGGTAGAGTGGCTGGCAGTGCACAATGCATTTTTTCAGCAGGTAGACTCCAGAAACTTGCTTTATTTACTTCAAGAATGCACTGTGCACCTACTGAATGCAGCATACCTCTGGAGCCAGAATACACTTCAGGGACGGCTTACTTACCTGGGCTGTTCACAGACACAGCACAATTCAACCTCATGAAAAACCCAGTGGTGACATTTAAAACAATAAAGGAAGGTGGAGTGTGCTTTGGGGATGGTATTTTTTTTTTTTTGTGACACCCAAAGAGCATCGTGTGCTGTGATGATAGAACTGTCCAGCACCAGGTTACAACTGAGGTGCTTGGGATACACTCAGGATTTTTAAAAACCTAAAATTACTCCTCTGCCTACAATCTATAAAAATTCTTAACCACATACCTCAATTTTTGTGCTCCTTTAGGATGCAGCTACCCTGTATTCCCTCATCAGGAATCACACAGCCCATGGGGATCACCTGGACTCCACAGGAATTCCCCTGCCACCACAAATTAATGCCACCCATTTTCAAAACACCTCATAAAATCAGCCAAACTTTGAAGACTAAAGGTGGGCTGTCCCAAAACAGGGGTGTAAGATCAGACTTCAACCTCTTCAGCACGGACTTTTCCTTTCAAAATTTTCTACTTCCCAAATAAATAACCTGTAAGAAGCATATATGGGGTTATAGAACATGGCTTCTGGGAAAGCAGCTGCCCCACCAGCCCAATTTTGAGAGTTTCAGTTCTCTCCTCCTCTCTCTCTTTGTCTCTCTCATCTGGCCTCCATTATTTCCAGGATTCTTTCTCAATGAATGCTGAACAGTAAGAGTTATTTGCCATAATTTCTTCTTAATTAAGTGCAGAACTATAATTAAGTTAGAACCAGTAAAGCATAGCATACTTATTTTGTGTTCTCTTCCAAAAAAAAAAAGGCCAATAAAAATAAAGAAATCAAGAGGCAGGATTGAAGAGTAATAAGGCATTTTGAGTTCCCAAAAGGAAAAACCTTAAAGTCTGTTGTCAATATATTTCCTCTGTAAATCATGTTCTTAGAAAAATCTTGCCAATTAGAAATATACATTCTCTTCTCTTCCAGATTTGTAAATAAATATGCATAGCTAGATTTATAACTCTTTACCTTGTCCTAGTAGAAACAGCTATTAGAAACAATTAAATTATTAACTAATTAACATAACAGCTCACCATTAACAGAAATTTTTGTCTTACATTGAGAAGTAGCAGAGTGGAAAATTATCATTCTGCTGCTAGCAGAGCACCAGGAAGCTCTTCAGAAGCAGTGTGAAAGGCAAAAATTCACTTTCTTACCTGAGGGGTGCTTTTTTCCCCTCTCATTATCACCCAAGTCAGTGCTGCAGAAGAGATAAATGTCTAAGAAACAGAATTACTTTATGGATTAACTACAAGCAACCAGGCTGCAGCTTCCTCAGCATGTTGCCATTTTACAGCTGGATACTGCTCTGATCTCACTGGTCAGGAGAAGGAGAAATGCCATTAAAACCAGAGAAATTGTCTCAGCAAAGCAGAGAGAAGAGCATCCCTACCTTGGCACCTACATCTGCCTCCCTGTGCTGGGAGATCAGCTTCCCCTAAACTGGAGCAAGACATTTCGGTGGGGAGTGTGGGCTATTTTTATTTGGAGCCCCTATGTTTCACATTTTAAAGAAAACCCAAGATTGGTCTTTTTCTTGTTGAAATGCAAGTTAAAATACACAATTGCATGACACCAAGCTGCTGACATCATTTACATCACATGATGTCATGAATGCTGTCAACACTGTGCCATATTTATAAAGTAAAAAATAGCCTTTTACAGAAACAGCTCAGATTTTCACTGCTGCACCACTCTTCTTCTTTGCTTTTATGCATATAACATGCATCATTTACTTTCCTATGCAAATAAATCCTAGGTTTATTCAACCCCTCTGGTTACACCTATTTATAAAGGATTAATCCAAAGGCATACAACTTCCTTTTTCACAAATTTCCTGTTCAAGACCTCCCTGTAACACCTTTCAAATGACAGCAAATAAGTTCCCAAATACCTGCTTTTAATCTTACACCAATTAAATAGAAACCACACCACCCCACCACAAACTAAACAGAAATTAAACACCACCTCCACACTCCCACATATTTTTATTTTTTCCTCATGTAAGGCAAACCCATTCAGCCTGTGAGCTGTCAAACACACTGCATTCCTTGGTTAAGGAAGGAAAAAAAATAAAGATGCATTGTAAAAATAAAGATGCATTGTGTTTGGCCAGGATGGCAAACCAATGTGCTTCTCACCAGTTTTAAAACTGCATTCTTAAAACCACTGTTATCACTCTTTCTGATAATTTTTTCAGCATTTTATGTTCAGCTAGTGATCAAAGGTGGAAATTACCTATTCTCTTGCATAATCATATTCAGCTACATTTTCTCCCTGGGGCTGGACCCTCTTTGCAGGAAGACCAGTAGAAGTTCTACTGGAAGATTCCCTATATTGGCATTTAAAAAGAGTTTTGTTTTCATTATAGTATTTAAATCACCCTTCTATTTCCTACTCAGACATGTGGCAATTATAATTAGCAGCAAAATAGAGAAATTTGAGTAAATTCAAACTAACACACTCTCTAGCAAAAAACCTGACAACTTTCTTCTTCATTACACATTTTCCCAATTGCCTGTAATTCCCTGAGGTTGGAAGACCTGCCCAAGGAAAAGCCATGGATGCCATCACTGCTGGCTGGCTTATCTTTCTTCTGCAGTTTTTGAAGGAGGTGGTGGATGGGGGACAAAATCCACCACCTCCTTCAAAAACTGCAGAAGAAAGATAAGCCAGCCAGCAATTATGAGCATTAAGAAATTATGAGCATTAAGGCTTAAAGTCAAAAGATGTGGTGAGATGATTTACTTAATTCAGTTGTGACTCTGGATTTTTGCAGCCATATTGACATTCAGCCAATTAAAATGGGTCTCATACACTTAGCTGTAGATAAAATGTTGTCATTAAGTCCATTTTGTACCACTGCAAAAAGGCCACTGCTAAGAAACCCTGAACTGCATTTTCCTGAGCCATCCTCTACATTACATCAAGCACAGGCTTCTTGGTGAAAAAAAAGAAAATGGGAGTAACACACTTGAAAAAATACTGATGTTATTATAAAAACTAATATTACAAAGGGTAGCACCTTCGTGCAGGATGCTCCTCATATGAATGCAATGACCCAAGGCCATTACTAACACAATCCTTATTGCAGAAATTCCTCAAGCTGTATATATTGTGTGACATTGTTTCTTAAATTTGAGGAAGCTACAACTCACCTGCCAACACCTCTGAATTCACAAGGATGATGAAGAGCCACTATCTGTGGTGCAGAAGATCTTTATAACGTTGTATTTGGTTTGGAGCTCCACTTCTGCTTTTGCTTGGTTTGACACACTACTCCTCCAGTGCTCCCCTGCTTTCTAACTTGATTAAATCAGCCTGACTGATGGCAAAGGGGCTGGGACAGCAACACAGACATTAGTTAGACAGAGTAAAATTCACCAAAAGAATATTTTGTGACACACCAAATACTGCTGACACTGAATGGGTACTCTGTTGTGGTGTCAGTTAAAACTTCTGAAGTTGTAGTTCTCAAAATGACACTTAGAAAAGCCCTATTTCCAGTTGAAGAAAGAAGCTGGGTGTTATAAAAAATCAATTGTAGGAGTGATAAGAAGTGCAGGAAAAATATGTTACTTAGAAAATCAAGGTACTTAGAAAATCAACCTCCTCAGACCTGAACTTACTTAATAGAAGCATTGGAAAGGCATAATGGGAGGAAGGACAGAACTGCAGGGCCAGAATTTGTACTATTCCTTTACTGCAGTTGATTTCATGGATGTCCCTGCTTTGCTATGCTGCAAATATGGGTTTTGGGAATCTACTGAAGATCAGGATCACACCCACTCTGCAACCAGCACATCCCAGTGGAGCTGGGACCCTCTGCTTCCCAGGCTTTTCAGCCAGGAATACAAATGTTCATCCCATTGCAAAACAGTTCCAGCTAGCATTTACCTAAATTGCAGGAGATAGAGGGAAAACCATCCGAGCTCCTGTGTAACTCTGTTCCCTCTCCAGGAGCTGTAAGTAGTCACCTTCCTCCCACCACCCCAGGCACACTGACACTTTTCAATGCTGTTGCTCTCCCTGTTTTTCTAACCTGCCCTATGGATTTTACAGCCCACTTCAGCTCTGTTTGGATTAACCCACAGGTTATTTTCCTGTGGTTTGTGCTCTAGTTAGTCTCACAGCCAGCTCCAGGAGGCAGCTTGCTGGAGAGCAGAAACCACTGACAGCAGATGCTGCCAGAGAACAGGTATCCAGGAGAAACCTCTGCATCCAGGGGGAAACCTCCTGGGGGAGAGGGCAGGAGCAGGACTGGAGCAATGCCCCAGAATACTGATGAAGGTATGATTTGAAAGGACGTGTTTCCAACAAAAACCTGGCAATACAGCCCTGGAAAGAGCCCACATCCAGCCAAACTCAGCTGCAGGCACCACAGAACAGCACAGGTGAGAGGCCCCAGATTCCCCCCTGGCTGTGACACCTGGGATGGGGCAGAAAAGCAGAATATTCAAAGTTCATTTACTGTCCTCTCCCTCCACCTAGGAGGGACCCCCTGCACTCAGTACACATCTGGCAGATGTTTTCCAAACCTTTCAAGACTCCCATGAAGGAGATGCCACGGCAGGAGCAGATGAGAGGGCCCTAAATCAGCTGGGATAGCAGGATTCCCACACAAACACCCTCTCTCTCAAGCCAGTAGGATTTTGACATGGGTGTCACAACCTCCCTCTGCTCCAAACACACCCCACCAAAAATTCTGGGCTCCAAACATGACCAGGAGGATGAACATTTCTGAGGGCATATTGAGTGATGCCTCCAAGGATGTTCCAGTTCCCAGTGATAGGAATTTTCTTTTTTTTTTTTTTTTCAGCCAGACAAGAATTCTCTTATTAGTGCCCAGAGATTTCAGGACTCAGCTTCCCGGAGTTTCCAGCAGGAAATTCTCCAGCAGGAAACTAAACCTTTTTGTGACTGTCCTTCATAGTCTGAGCTAAAGTTTCTCAAAATCTAGCATTTATTTTGTAGGAAAGTCCACCTTTTTCAGTGAAGTTTTACTCTCAAAGGGAAAGATGATTTGCAAAGTTTCCCATGAAATAAAAACCCTGAAATTTGTTTCTTTCAAAAAGAATAACCAGGAATTTTCAACTATTTTAAAGAAATGCTTTACTGCTTAATTTAAATACACTGTTCTTATATTATTTAACAAATTGAACTATAGGAAATTGGTAATTCAAGAATTAAATATAACTACTCCCATTAGTTCATAAAACATTAATTTTTTATTCAGTTTTGAAAATCCCTAATGACAGTAGCAATTCAACACACACTGAAGACTTTGCTCTTCTTTCTGCTTAAAACTTCCTTCTCTGTGCTGAAAGTTTCATCACATTTTTACTAACAGAACATATATAAAAGATTAAATCAAATTTCAAGCAAAATATGCAGTTTCTTTTTGCACCATCTCATTCTTTTGAAACGTTTTCCAAAATGGAAACAACTTCTTCTCCTTCTTCTTCTTCTTCTTCTTCTTCTTCTTCTTCTTCTTTTTCTTCTACTTCTTACTATTATTATTATTACTTTTTTTAAATTTTATTTTATTTTATTTTATTTTATTTTATTTTATTTTTATTTTTTACTTTATTTTACTTTATTTTATTTTATTTTATTTTATTTTATTTTATTTTATTTTATTCTTTGTGAAATTGTTTGGAAAAGATTCCACATGGACATATTTCCACACAAAAAATTCATCAGATTTTTCTGACAATCTCTTTTCTGGCTAATTGCACTGGGCTTTCCATGAGGAGGGCCCCTAAAAACCTCCCTCAGTCAGGTTTTGCAGAATTTTGTTTCCTCTGTATATTCCTTTTGGGATCTTGAGTGCACATATTTTCCCAGCATGGACTTTTCCTTTCAAAATTCACCTGTTCTCCATTTCTCAGATAAACAGACCATTAAGAGACATCTATTAGGTTGCAGAAAGTGGTTGCTTTTATTGAAATACACATCCAGGAAAGCTGGTGCCCCACCATGTCCCTTTATGGCAGTTTCAATTCTGCTCTCATTTGTTCCATCCAGGCTTTTGCTCCTGTGAATGCTGATCAAACTTCTGCTGAGCCTGGGGAAGGGGCAGGAAGGATTTTTACCAAAGTGTTTGTTTGATTAGTTTTATCCTTCTTTCTTTCAACATCAGAACTGAGGTGACCAGAAGTTTGTGTTAATTGGCAGTAAATTAGATTCAATAAAATTTCCCCAAGTAGGGACAGTTTTGCCTGCAACAACTGCCTCAGTCACTTGTGCTTCTGTGCCTGCACTGGAATTTATGACAAAATAAAACCAGCCTTATAAGCACAATGACAAAGCAAGCAATAATTTCACCAAGGAAACACTCACCACTCTAATAGCACTAACGTGCAGGTGTTAAAATGAAGATCCCAGAGCTTTTACAGAAACATATTTCACATCCACCTACTGTAAACAACATCAGACTCCTCACACTGTGACAAACCAAGGGGCACAGGATGCTTATTCTGAGAACAAGCAGGTACAGAACGTTCCTATCACATATGAATACATAAAATAAGAGGTCTAAACCTGACAAATAATCACACGAAAATATTTTTAAGATTTAAACAGTCTTTTCTTAGAGTTAATTTTCCTACCTTTCTGCTTCCTTGCCTGCCAATAATTCATATTAATGAACCAACACAACTTGTCTGACTGCAGGCACATAACACCACTGAAGTCCGAACTTCTAAATCCTGTCTTTCATTTGAGGGTTCCTGATGGTCTGAAGTGCATATTTGGAATGTCAGAAAATCAGAGTGCCTCACACTGTCAGATTTTCTGTTGCCTCAGATTATTTGTCACAGAAGGCTCTCAGGGTCAGGTGCATCAGAAGTCTCCAGGACTGACCCCTTGCCATGGAATGGGGAAGACATAATGTGGTGAAGGGTGTCAAAATCTCAACCTGTGGGGCAGCAAAAACCCATGCACTTTACAAAGTTACAAAGTAATAATCCAGGAAGGATCCTAATGGATGAAGTAGACCCCATTCCCACCTCCCTCCTGGTGGCACAGGTTTCCCAGAGAAGCTGTGGATACCCCATCCCTGGAAGTGTTCAAGGCCAGGCTGGATGGGGCTCTGAGCAAGCTGGGACAGTGAGTGGTACCCCTGCAGCTGACAGGCAGTTTCAAACAAGATGGATTTAAATGTCCTTTCCACCCCCAAACCATTCTAAGACACTCTGCAAGGGCAGAACCTGCATGAGGGAACACTTTAGTTGAAATTTAAAATCACAGAGGTTCCAGGTCTGGATCAAAACAGGATTTCTCTACTGCCTGTGAAGGGGCTGTGCTTCAATCTACCAGCAGCACAAAACCAAACCTCCACCCTGAACATCCTCCCAGCATGAGCTCATCTAAAAGGAAAAAGCTTTAAATTTTGTTTGTGTCTAGGGAGAATAGAGGAAGAGGCAAAGAAAAGAGAGCAGGTAGTAAATCAGAGAAAACTCTTCTACTTTCATACAAACTCCTTTATAAATTTCTTGAAATAACTTTTTGTTAGTTAACTCAGAGGGTTCCTACCTCTTTTTTCTGTGTTCTCATGCTTGCTTCTTCTTGTTCTTTGGACTGTACAAAACAAAACTCTGCTTCCTCACCCAGTAAGGAATTAACAGACACTGTAAACTGAATCATGACCTTTGAACTTGCTCATTCTTGTTATCACCTTGATATTCCCCTTCCTCCTCCCAGGTTTCTGAAGGAGGCCACTGTGTGGCAGCCCAGTACCAAAAACAGATGGCTGACAGGGTCAGCAGCGTCCCAGTGAAAATTTATCATGGCAGTAAATAAATAGGGAGCAAATATTCAACTCTTTTTGCTGCAGTCACAGATGGCAGGAGTGAGAGGGACAGGATTACTTGCTCTGTTGCTGAAGGAGCCCACTCCGTGCAGGTGTAGTCAAACACTGTGTCAAGGATCTTCTCCCAGTCACCTTTGCAGGGAAATACTTTGCAGAATAACAGATCTGACAAAATTTCTTTGTGAAGGCTCCACTTAAACTTTTTTTGGTATCATTCCATTTAATTCATTATACAACTTTTACTTTAGAAAGGTGAGTAATATACCAGCTCTTACATAGTCATAAAGTAACTTTTAGCTGCTTTCACTTCTCCCTATGAGAAGCACTGCAGCTGATATATTGGTGAGTTAAAAAAATAAACAAGTCCACAAAACTCAAACCGCACCATTGTGAAGGCGACTCATCCAGGGAAAATAGAACCTGAATCAGAAAAAATATTAACATGATATTTCAGTTCAAAGACCCCAAAGAGTACCTGTATCTTCTCATTTCTGAAGTATGAATGATGATTTCCTTTAGAAAATTGTAAAATAAGCATCCAGAGAGCTCCAAATCTGGGTGTCCTGCATCACACCTCCTTCTACATCCTGGACAAACAACCAAGTCTGTGAAAATGTATTTTTTTTTTCTCATTACAAATATGATGTGACTTCAGCCTCGTGAGCTGTGACCTCATCCCACCTAGCAAGCTGAGTAGCTCTGCAGGTCTGATCACTGTTTGGATGGACAGAGCCAAGGAAAACCTCGCCTTGTCCCACAGCTCTGTGGCTGATTCAGTGGTGGAACCTTCTCTTCTGAGTCAGCACTGAGTCACTGGTGGGGCTCAGTGCTATGGGACAAGGTATTTCCAAAGTGTTTCCACTAAAACACAAAGCAACTTCCAGCTGAGCTGGAACACATCTCTCTTCAGCCAGGACAATGAGGGCAACAGCTTTACACAGGTAAAAATTCAGAAAGTAATTTTATTTCCTGCATCTAGAAACTAGATGATTTGATCTAATTGTTAAATAGTAAGGGCTTCACATCAGGCTGTGACACTGCTCTGTCTGAGGGGATCAGTCTCCTCATCACTTCCAGGCACAGAGAATTGGAGCTCCAGCCCTACTCCTGCCACCCACGTTTGCTTTATCAAACACAGCCATGGACAGGCTTCACCCTCCACCACCACAGCTCCTCTTCCCTCCCTGTGAAATGGAGCTGGAGCACTGGATGTGTGGTCCCATGTAAACCCAGTTTTTCTCTAGAAAAGCCTACAGCCACAGCAACAGGGAAAGATTATGAGGGTAATGGTAGGAAATGCTGCAGGATCTCCAGAGCTCACTCAGGACTAAAACCCTTTCCTTCCTTACCTACAGAGAGTCTTCTGAGCAAGCACAGGGTAGAAAGGTGTCCATATGCAAACCCTTCCGAGAGTTCATCTGTTTAACAGCCTGTGTGAAAAAAAACTCTGGTTTTGGTGGTGTTTAGATTCCTGAGCAGCACATGGGACCCACAGACCTTTGTTCATTATACCTGCCAGGACAGGAGAAATTGCTTCAGCTCTTGTCTTGTGCCTGGGGCCAGACATTCTGTTCCTGTCCTGCTTTCACTAAAGCCTTTGCATGTGGCATCCTCTGGAATATCCAGTGGGAATTCCTGAGGGGCTGAACATGGGCTATGCTACCCCACTCAGCCCCAAACCCTCCTTCTTTTCAGCCCTACTCTGTCCCTCCTGCGGTGCCCATGCTGGCACCACAGCAGCTTGGCCATTGCCCTCCAAACCACTGTCAACTGTCTGGGGACAGCACAGCCCTCAGGCTGCTGAAAAAGCATCCAGTGCTCAGGGTTCTGTCAGCTGGTACCAATAACTGATGATTAAATCCAGAGCAGACACCCAATTCCTCAAGTCTTCCAGCTGTTGGCACCATGTGGTCAAGCCCACAATCAGAAGGTTGGTTTAAAAGAATAAATGCCACAGGGAAATGCACAGGACTCACAGCTGTCTCACTGAATATGCAAAGCTGAAGAGGCTACACATGATCTCACCATAACTGCCCTGGGCTTCTTCTTTTGCTTTCTCTGGTGTCTCATTTCCACACAGCCTTTCCTTGCAAGGTAGAAAAATATCCCAATAGTCTGCTCATTCCAGTGCTAGCTTTAGGTGGACAGATAACAGTAAAAAAATCCTTAAGGATAATTTTAGGTCGTCCATAGGCTGCATTTTAGAGGTCTGGTACAGCTGCCTAACTGTATGTTAAATTGTCATATATTTACATACATTTACAAAGTACACGTGGCTTTCTCACCAATGCAGCTAGAGAAGCATGCTCACTAATCTCTAATTTTAACTCAGCAAGACTTTTTCCTTTTTTTCCATAGGAAAATGCCAGTTCCTGAAAAATATGCATATATATTCTGCAGGAACAGATTGATTGAATCAAATCTTCAAACAGTGAGCAAACAGACTTCCTAGGGAAACCTGGCTGGTTTCCTGCTAGCTCCTGGCCTCCCTGGGAGCTTCCCTGGTGAGCAGCACGTCTGGGCTCACAGGCTCCCTGCTGCAGTCACCACAGGGAGCCCTGTCCTTTTCTGTTTAAAATTGAGAAATAAAAATCTTTCTTTTATTAATTAAATGAAATTTCATGTTCCTGCTCTGTGGGAAGTGAAAAATTCCAAGATACATAATTTTAATACAGAAAGAATGCAAGAATGGTGGTAAACTTGCCCATTTCTCCCTCTACAGGAATTTGAGGTTTTGATGAGCCCTTTCTACACATCATTGCTTATTCCATTGCTCACCTCTGGCTGGGTAAAGACAACTGGTGGAAACCCAAACCTGACAAATTAACATTTGAAAAAAGTTAAACTAACCAAGTGTTATGAGTTTAACAACAAACAGGAGCCTACATTCCCCAGAGACCAACCATGGAGAGCAGCTGGCAATAAAACCTGATTGCATGTGGAAGTGGTTAGGAAAACAAAACAAAACAAATAATACAACTTCAGCACGCAAACTCAAACTTCTAATCTCACCCAGGCCTTGGGAAAAAAAATAATCCAGTAGCAGAAAGAATAACTCAGTTTTTAAGCAGCATTTTCCAACCATGAATCTCAGAAAGTTTAATGAAGTTCAAAGTTTTACAAATAGAAAAATACACATTAAAAAATAAAAATAGTAAGGAAGATGAGCAGGCCAGTGGTAAGTGAGCAGGGCATGTTTCACAGCCCAGCACTCAACATTCAAGAATTTATCAGGGTGAGTGAAAGACTCAGATTCTTAGGGCAAAAACCTTGTGCTCTTCAGTTTTGCCTGTGAGCTCTGGGCTGTTCTGCTCCCACTGCCAACAGGCAGAACAGCCCCTGAAGGTGGCAGGATTTCCAAGCAGCTGGACTGATACCAACATGATCCCCTTCTTCCTATAAGCCACTTAAACGAAGTCTTCCTCTTCAGGGACATCTTTTGTGGCTGGTATCTGCATCCCTCTGAGTGAAGGTACAACCAAGAAATATATTTCTGTTCTTACAGCAGCCTCCATTCCAGCAACACATTTCCTTCATGGGGAAATGGCTGAGGCTTGACTTTGCCCATCCCAGAGAAGTCAGAAAGCCCAGAGATATCTGCCCAGGATCCTGAGGGAGCATTCAGCTGCAAGCATTGTAACATCCAGGCCAGCATGAGATAATGTTTTGGCTATCTGCTGGAGGTAATTTGCATGACGAGCACACGATCCATTTGAGGCTGGTGTTAAAAACATTTCGGATTAGGACTGTAAAGGGTGGTGGGAGAAACCAAGTAGACATCTGGTCATACTGTTGGAATTTACGTGGGAAGCAAGAGAAGTATCTGCAAACCACCAAAAAACAAGATTTAAACATAGAAATGGGGGGGAAAATCATAGTTCAGCAGGCCAGGATGGCAGGTATGAGGAGACTGCTCCTCCTGCTGTGTTTTCCCCCATGCACTGCTAGGCAGTGTTAGTGCAAGGAGAATTTCCATGTTGAAAGATACAGAGGGATTCTCTAAACCACTCGTTCAGTGAACAGTGTGATTAGATTTTCTGTGGCAAGAAACAGACTTCCAGAACAGGTTAGAGCAGCTCTTAACAAAACCCCACCAACTCTGCCTTGACATAGCCTTGCAACAAGCACGACACATCCACCCCTCCTTGCAGTAAAGGCATCTAGGGTAGGTGTTGAAGAAAAGCTTGGTATCAAGATGGACAAATCAATTTCTGTACTTTCTATACTGATATTTTTTTTTCAGCAGTGAGAGTCATCTCTTTTTGGTTTTGTTGCTGCCATTTCATTGATACACTAGCTGGAAAACCTGTGGGGAGAGAACCCAGGTTTTTGGTTCCATGACAACACCTGAGCCACCAGATCATGTCATCTTTCTGTACAGAAAGGGCACTTAGAGGCACAAGAGAAATATCCCACATGAAAAACAAATCAGAGAAGAAACTTAACATTTATTACTTTTTTTGCCAGGATTTGTTGTTTATTTGTTGATAACATAGATTATTGAAAGGTGAAAAATTTATCTGATTACAATGGAAGCATCCTTTTTTTAAAATAATTCTCAGTTTACTTAAAAGCTCAGAATTCACAGTGCTCAGAAAAGTGGCATCTCCAGCAACCAAGGCATTTTCCAAATGCAGATATTTATTATAAGTATTATTTGCTGTTTAAAAGAAAAGTCTTTCACTAGAGGACACGTTGCCTCTTGAAGGCAAAGGGGAGTTTCTCCACAGTCCTAAAGAAAATCTTACTTTTAAATTGATAGTCCTACACATATTCCAGGCAGGACAAATATACTCAGTCATTTAGACTTGTGTTTTGAATGCTGCATTATTTTCATCTGCAAGGAAACATCTCCAAACTTTGGGAATTACAGACCCAAGTCTTTATTTTTAAAGTTAATACTCAATATGGCCACCTTTGGCACAAAATGGACTCACAGTTTAGATAGGCACCGCTGATAATTCTGAGATAGAGAAAAGAACTGAACCTAAAATTTCTAGAACTTGGAGAGCTCTTAGAGAGCTTTGAGAATGGAATGATCAGCTTGAGCAAAAATAGCAATACCCATGAACTTATAATGCCCAGTCAAACTGAAGCCAAAAAAAAATTGTAAAGTTGGCTGGTCTTGCACTTCCAAGTGAAATTCCAATGTCCCCAAGGCTGAAAGCAAGTGCTTGCAAAACTGAATATAGGAATCCTTTGCACCTTCCTATTTTATGTGAGCTCCTGAGTTAGGAGCAGATGGGTTTTGCAGATTTAAATCTTTGGGGTTTGACGGCTTGAGGTGCACTTAAATACTTCTCATTGCTGCTATTATAATGAACATATTTCACCAGTTAATAAGGTAGCAAACTTTGAAATGCAGGCAGATGGCAGCGTGGGAATTCAAGTGAACTTGTGTTTCTGTGGGATGGAACAGCCTTGTGCCATCAAAGGTGAAAATTGTTAATGGCTGGAAGTCCAACATCTGCTACACCACCTTCACACGGTTCAAGTGAAAACAAAATCCATATGAATCCCTGGTAGGAAGCAGGACCTCGTGAGCCCCCTTCAGGCTCACAGGATGCCCTGACCATCCCTGCCTGGCTCATGCCCAGCCTCCAATTTCACCTGTCACATGAAGCAGGGCTGAGCAGCACTTCAGTAAAATACCAACCTTATACTTTTCCTGCTTTAAAACTACATCCTTATTTAATATTTTAGGGA
>JAYDZK010000001.1:109526790-109553024 GCA_034509185.1 Euphonia xanthogaster
TTACGTAGCAGCAGAAAGCTTCAAAAATGAGACTGTTGTTGAGACTGATTTTGCCTTACCAACATTTTCTTTACCACCATTCTGTTTAATAAAAGATATTTGTTAAGAAAAAAAAATAGGCTGGTTTAATTTTATCAGTGTTCACCCAGAAAACAATATTCAAAAACTTCAGCAACAAGCAGAAAATGAAGAATCCTTTCACCCTGAAAAATTTGTATTTGATTTTCAGTAATTTTTATTTCAAGACTTCTAAACTTTTTAACTTACAAAGCAAACATTACAAACACATTCTCCTCATCAGAAAGGATCCTGCCTCACATCCCTTCATAGTTTAAGAACAGAAATTGTTGAAACTTGCACATTCTGGTGCCCTAATGACTCTTCAGGCAGAGGTCATTCCTCCAGCTAAGGGGGCTGTATGGATTAGGGTGTGTAGGTACTTACACAGAGGAGTTGTTTGAAAACCTTCTACGGCTTTTTAACAGCTATAGTTAGAAACACTGACACAGCTGAGTGAATCAGTGCAGCCACACCAGTGCAGCCAGTGGTACAAATGTGCCTCCTCCCTCAAGGAAGAAGAAACCACACATACAGAACTCTGCTGGTTAAAAAAAATCCTAAAATACCATACCCCTAATTCATTTTAAAAATATGCAAAGTCCAAGCCCTGGGAGAGACTTGTGGTAACTGAGTTAATTCGTATTTCCATGGATAAATATCATTTGAGAGTTTATTTATTGAGTAAATGTGGGTGTTGGTCACCTGACAGTACAGATTCTTTCAAGAGCTACTTTACAAATTACTGAAACAGGTAGGACACAACTGCTTCATCCTGCTTCCCAGGACATAACTGCTTCATCTCAAGGAAGGAAGATAAAGCAAGTCAGGTCAATCACACCCAGCAATGCCTGTTCTCTCCACTGACTGTAACTGGAGCCAGGGAGATCAGCTCTGATAAAGACACCTTCTTCAAATATCTGTAGACATGAAGGGCATGCAAGATCATTCCTGCTCTAGCTAAGGCTCCAAGAGACCACAACCAACCACAAGTGCTGGTTTAGAACAGAAATCTCCCACTTTAGGGCAGGAGCTGCACCAATAATCAACTGAAGCAGAGTTACCACTTCCTACAGGCATAGGGCAGAGCTCCTGCTGCTCCACCAGCAATCCCAAAGGCTTTTGGCCAGACTGCCTGTGTGGCAAAAGGCTGGATGACTCCAGTGGATAAACCACATCCTGTCACTGGTCAGGAAGAAACCTGAGGACTTCCAAGTCCCTTGAGGACAAATTGCTCAGAGAAAAATCTATAAGGGTTTTATTATTAGTAGTAGTAGTAGTAGTAGTAGTAGTAGTAGTATTTAAAATACAAGTGCCTTAAAATAGCATGACCAGGAAGGGTGGATTCAGGGAGTTGACATCTGACAGATGTTGGTAGTTAAGAAAAACTCTGGAATCCAGCCCAAAGACTCACTGAGTGAAATAGGCTTGACACCCAAATCTAACCAGGGAAATAAATGCCCAGATCCCTCCATCCTCTGGTGGCTGGGTGCCAGATGTGTCAGTGTCTAGTCAACAGCAGAGGGGCCACAAGGTACTTCCTCACTGTTACAAACAAAACCCAGTCCTGGCATGTGTCATTTAATAAATGTGCCTTTTAGTCCTTAATGTAGTGGTTCCAAACCAGCCCAAGCAGCAGGAAAGGAGGATTAGTGTCTTTCCAGAAAGGATGCAGCAGTGAGTCACAATTTCAGCACTGCTGTGAGTCACTTCAGCAGTGCTGCTGACTGGCTCAGCTATGAACATAAAGCAACAAAACATTCCCTTTGCATTAGAGATCACAGGCAAATCCCCAAATCCAGACTGGGAGATGTCTGTGGTCCAACCCTGTATCCAGATAAGAACTTCCCCTCTGCTTCTGCTCACTTTTGTGATGACAGGAAGCAGAGAGGAGCTGAAACAGGAGACAGCTGGACTGTAGCTGTGTTTGCAGCTCTGCCCCATCTCCCACTGGAGCAATGAGCTGCACCAAAGTCCTGGCTTTTCACTCACTGCGGGAGGTGCTGCTTCTCAAAATCCAGTCTGTGCCAGTCCTTGACAGTCATCCCTGCACCTCTCTGGGAGGAGCACGTGGTCTGTCCTGGGGCAGGACAACCCTCCCCAGGCACAGGGTCACAAGGAACAGACAGATTTTCCTTGCCTTCCAGTGGGCAAAAAAATGCCATCCTCATTGGGACAAATGTCTAATAAATACCTCTTTTCTTAATCTAGGTCCAACAGGACCTAGGGTAGGAGTCAGCATCTTTCCTGTAAACAAGTGACGTCCCTGATCAGAGGTTGGACTTTCACTGGAAAGCCTTCAAGTTTCCTGCTAGCAATGTCACATAAGTCCTCAGCTTAATCTCAACTCAGATGGTAAAATGATCCCAGAAAAAGGTGATTCTAAAGACACTGCCTGCTGAGCCAACCAGATCATTCACCCCTCAACCCTTCTTCTCATGCTCATCAGAGTGAAGTGAAACTAGGCAGCTAGACCTGGAGCTTTCCAGCAAATGAGTCCTGTAGGCAAATCTAAGACCTTGATCAAGACACTTCTGCTGTTTCTGAGAGGATTGTGCATACAGATAAAGCATCAGCTCACAGCTTAAAGAAATCACAGCAGCTCATGGCAGGACAGAAGAGAATACCTGGCATTTAGACAGAGATGAAAAATACCTTTCATTGTATAAAACCTCCAAATCACAAATGCTACCACACAATTTTAGATTACATATTTTAGTGAGTAAGTAAAGCTGAGCAGAGAACAAACCCTTCTCATTAGTGAGAGACTTACCTGGATGCATATCCAGTTACTTTTGGATGACTGCAATTTGAGAATTGCATCTCAAGTTCAAATGCCCTTGGAAAAGGAAGGAAAAGCTTGCTTGCAAGAAGAAAAAAAGAAAACAGATCTAGAAAACAAAGGTTTGAATTCTGATTGTACATGAGTTGCATTTTCCAGCTGTTTCTGTCAGTACTTTGCTGCCAGAAAGCTCCAACCCTTTGTCTCCACTTAGGAAAGTATTTTAAAATATAGAGTTTACAGAAAAGACAAAGGAAAGAGCTGCTAAAACCTTTTCTTTACTATTTAATTTTCAGCAAGGTACATAATAGTTCAAAGAAAGTGGTATCCAAGCAACAGGTTTGAAAGGGGCAAAGTATTAAAAGATTGTTCAGTCTATTATCATAGCCTGAGCATGCTGTTAACTGGCATAATTGCCTTTGATGCAAAACACACTTTTTATAGTTATAAATAATCAAAGAATATCCAAAAGATATACTAATAATGAAGAAAACCATGTCTTAAAGTATTCTTCTTACACCTAACTCACACTTAGATCCATTTCCTCCTCTAGCCAGAACATCATATCTCACTGGAACTAAAAGCTGACACCTCGAAGCAATATATTATTTTGATTTATTATTTTGATTTTCAGCTAACTATAGCCAGGAAAGTGATATTTCTTCAAAACATATAGATAGATATAAAACATATAGATAGATAGATATAGATATACATATTCAAAACATATTTAATGTCAGATCTGGCTCTCTGAACAGACTAAAAATAATTTTCCACTGTTTTATTCCCTTAGCTCCATGGAACTAAAGATTATGGGTGGGATTCTACATAAGCATTATTAAAGCAATAATAAATAACACAGCACCACAGAGAATCTCTTTGATCAGAAGAATATACATTAACCATGGCCTAAGTGCTCCCCTGTGATGGCTGAGTCAAGGTTACAGGTGATGATTCACAAGCCAGAAAGGACACAGCTTGACTTCCAGAGTTTCCCTGGTTGGCAGACAGATAATCTCCACTCCTGCAATGAACACAGCTGATGGAAAGACAGCAAATGGATAATCTTAGAATGCTGTATCTGCAGAACTGGGCAGCAGTCCTGGAAACATTCATATTTAACAAGCACAGTGCTGTTCAGACACGTAAAATGGTGTGTCTGTGCTTGGAGCATTAGGCTTTGGTTCAAAAGCCAGAACTGCACCTTATGATGTGACAACACCTCCTCAAAACTGCCACAGACGGGGCTGTTTCCCACACAGATTTAGAAATGAAAAGACTTCTCCCAAAGCAAGGTATCTGGCAGTGCAGAAATGAGCAGACAGGTTACCAGGCAGCAAGAGAGCATCAGTGAGGAGATGCAGCCATCAACCTTCCCTCCCTGATCCAGAGCTGCTCTGGCAGAACCTGAGCCCTCCCTGTGGCAAACCAAGCACTTGGACACAGTTTATGGAAGCACAGAAAGGAAGGAAGGCATATGGCATTTGCCTGGCTTCTAGCACAACTTCTTGTCTCAGATCTCTTCCTGTCTGCATTCCCCTGTGCCAGAGAGATCCTGGGTACAAGGATGGGCAGATTCTTCATTGCTCCCAGCCTGCAGCTCAGGACAGGGGCACTGCAGGGTCCTGGCAGCCCCCCTCCCTCTCATATCCTCCTCTACTTGGCACCAAGGGATCCCACACGCCTCCACTGTGATTTCATCAATCCCTTAGGAAGGGGGCAGTTGAAAAATCACCTTTTGTCTCAAATAGGAGACAAAACTTTGTCTTTTCTGTCATACATCAACATGCAAAGTATAAGGAATTGATTACACTTGGAGGTGAATACAGAGAAATTAACCTATTGTGGGCCAGCCTCACAGCTACCTGCTTTGGCTCCAAGGTGATTTCTGCTTTCCACTCAATTGGTTCAAGTCAACCTAAGCCTCGGGATAATTCAGGGTAATCAAATTGTGTGGCAAGCCACTTTTTTTTTGAAGAAGCTTTCCAAAAAGGCTCTTTAATGTGGTGTAAAGTCTTTCCACTGACTGTCAAATCTGATATCACTTGATTTAAGGAAGAAAACACCTTAAAATGTTGCCCATGTAAAAACTCTGTGACAGTTTTGATCATTGTTGAGTAAAGACATTTTCAAAATGCAAATTCACAAATGGAAGATTCAGCAAATCTGGCATCACCTTGACTGCAAGCAAACAAAGCAAACTTCTTTTCTGGCAGGGAAGGTAGGTAAGGAAATGTTGCATTATTTGTGTGATTAATGTACATTGACACCAACCACCCAAGGCTTACCAAATACCCTTTGTCTAAAGATACATCAACAAGAAGAGGGAAGATGGATCTTGATAGGGATGAACACAATGTTCAAAACAAAACTGGGGAGACAACAGTGACTGTTCAGAAGGTGACTGCAAAGTGCACATCAGCAACAGAGTCTGAGGAGAGGGACCCATTGGTCAGAACACGCCTAAATAAAACTGTAAAGGAATCAGAAACTAATTTTTCATGTGACACCAAAAGTGGCAAGAACGAGGAAAGTGTTACCAGCTAACAGATTCATTTTTGCAGCTATCAGCTAAGACACGCTCTCTGAACATGGTACAGAAAACAGATTATTATTATTATTATTATTATTATTATTATTATTATTATTATTATTATTATTATTATTATTATTATTATTATAGTACCCTTGTGTGCTCATCCCCCTTGAAGCATAAGGGACTGTGTGTTCTGATGAGAGTTCAGGTCTCAACAATTACCTTGGGGGTACAACCCAAGCTGTCAAGGCCTTGTTCTAAAAGCCAGTGTGGAAAATGTTAATGTAACTCTTCAGAGTCTCCTGTACACTCAATGGCTGATACACTGCATAGCTTAAATATCTTCCACCAAGCTGTGCATTAGTAACTGATTTCAGACCAATTTTTCTTTGCTGATTACAAAGTGGTTTTAAATTAGAGCTCCTGCTTTGAGACTGTGTACTTGATTGAACCTAAAATTTCATGATTTTTAGTACAATTCTGAAAGCAGATACAAAGTAGTACACAAATGGATGCCTGAGAACTAAATGTAAACAGCTCTGTCCCAAGCCAATAACCAATAAGTAGTTGGCAGGTGCTGCTTGAGCTTGCCACCTACACACACAAAATTTGACAGAGGATGAAAGACAAGTACTGTACTTGTGTTCCACCTCAAGCCCTCTAAATTCACTGTTGGGACTGACATTTGGGAACAGATTTCTGCAAAAACACAGTGAAGTATTTGAGAAGCTCAGCTGTACTTCACTCAGCTGAAGCGGCACACCAAACTCACTGTTCTAAGAAGGAAATTGTAGCAAAGGATTTATTGTGCAACTGGGATGTAGATGATAGCAATTCCATTCCCTTCTGCATTTTAGATATCCTACTTGATTGCACGAGCACCTCTATCTCTGAAACAAAGAGATCCCATCCTTAAAATGATAACACCAGCTCACAGCAGTGTTGTAAAATAAATATATACAGTCTAACTGCCAAAACTGTGACTCAATAACAGTACTTTGTGTATTCACAAGCTGACCTCCCATAGTCATCCTCCCAACAGATTCTCGGTTTCAGCCTTTGAATTTCTTCTTCTTCTTTCTTGTTTTGGATGCCTGCAGGTGATAAAGCTTCCTGGAGGTGCAAGATCCCACATCTTACTGTTCAGGCTTAATTCTCTTGGGACACCTGGAATGTGAGAACAATCCGGTCCCACAGGACAGCCCTGCAAGTCCAGAGCAACCAGGCCCAGAGCTCTGTGCAAAGATGGTGAGTTGGAGTCCATTCTTGCAGCTCAGGGCAGGAACAGCTGCAAGGCTCAGTTAGGGAAGGAATGCCATGGGAAATGGGACTTTTAGGATTTACCAGTACCCTTTGGGGCTGTTTGGGCAGGGAGTCAAAGGGCAAAGTGAATCAGGGCTCCAATGCACCACTGGCTTAGAGACTCTGCTGCTTCTGACACCATTCACACCATCTTCTTCCAGAAAGAATTCACACTTTGCTTACAAAGTGCTTATTTCAGAAGCCTCTTTTACTTCACATCTCCACATAATCCTACACTCTAATTGTACTTCATTTCTTTAATGCAGTGTTAAGTCCTCAGGCACATTTAAAGGCTGGAAAGAACATTAACTGCTTTGTAGGTATTTTTAGGAGACATTTTGATGACTTCGTACCATAGAGTTCAGTTAGAGTTTTCTTTCTAAAAACAACTAAGTCATCAACATGATTAAAATATGGGTATTAAATCCTTCAAAGCATTTAGATAAGTCTGTGGCTAGAAATAGAAGAGTTCTTCAGTTTTTGGAGACAGGACATCCTGTGCTATGGTTTAAAAGATAACTTTGACTGAGAAAAGGTTACTGGACTTCCATAACCCATCTACAGGTCCAAGGCTAGAAACCACATAAATATTCTTTCACAACCTCAACACAATTCAGACCTAAAATTATCTCATACATATAAATTTGATCAGTCATCACTGATTTCCCTCAAATGTGGCAAGGTAATTTGTGTTTATGAAAGAAATAAATTGTATTTGAGCGGGGATGAGAGGCAATCAAGCATTAAACAAAAGATGTAATTGAAAATCTGACAAGTTCAACACAAAGTCTGTTAAACACATTTGCTCACACTTGGTAAAGCACAGCCTCTTTCTCTGCAGAGCCACAGAGCTGTGGATGAGCTTACACAAAACTTAAGGGGCCAAGCCCACAAACCACCATTGAAGAATTATCCCCATTCTTGCTCCTTTTAAAGGTTTTCATAATGTGGATAAGAATTACCTTCAGAAAACAGACTCTGGCAGGATGAATGGACACTGAACTGAAGTTTGACTAAAGAAATGCTGTTCTGGTTCACAATACAGCCAAGCTGCAGTGAACACCACCAGACCCTTCCCCTCCTCTGGGGAATGCAGAGGAGCACGGCTCTCCAGCAGCCCACGGGGCCCAGGAAGCACCAGCAGATGGTGCTCTGAAAGCAGGCAGGTCTCTAAGAAAAATCAGCTTTTATGAATTGAAATTTGACAAGCACCGATGAGAAAATGTCTTCAGTAAAGATATCACAGTAATATAATAAATTATTCCTTCCTTCAGAGAAAAACACAGCACTGTAAAAGGGCCATTTCCCCCTAACACATCTGCTTTCAGGTGATGCTGCTTTAATTATAATGGCACTGCTTTGTTTCCAGAGCACAAGTGCCAGTGCAGCAATCTCCTCCTTACCCACCAGAGTATCTTCAAGACATCATTCCTTCTTGGTACTTCACAGATTTGCCTTGGAGGCAAGAACAGTTCAAGTCATTCATTTATTAAACCAAAGACATTCATTGTGTCGTCAGAAATTGTGAAAAATTTGGGTACATGACTCCAGTGCCTTCTCTTTTCCTATTGCTTGGCAGCATAAAACAACACTGCTTGAATGGATCTCACACTTGATTTTTTTTTTGTATATTCACTATTTAGCAGCTTCCACAGTAGGAGTGGTTTTCAGCACATACAGATGCAGTCACACAGCTGCAGAAGGATGGAGCACCACCTAAAATGGAATTCAATATTGGAGATCTAGAGTAGGATCACTAGAGGAAGAAATTGGTAATCGAGATATTTATTTTCTCAATTTAATCAAATCAAGATATTTAATTTCACCTATAGAAAATTATCATAGACTCAAGCCTGACAGAGGTCAAGAAGTGTTTGGACAACACTCTCAGGAACATGGTGAGATTCTTGGGGTGTCCTCAATGATCCTGAAGAGTCCCACCCAATTCAGGATGCTGTGTGATTCTATGAAGAATGACCACGAAAAATATGACCTGAAGTCCCCAAACAGGCAAATCTCCTCACTGGGAGCAGGGAAGGCATCCCCACCACATGAGCTGTACCTTGCAGAACAGCAGGGATGTGCCATGGCCAGTCAAGGTGTTCCAGTCAGCCTGGGCAAGACCTACTGATCCAATGGATGAAAAAAGCAAACAAAAAAAACCCAAATTAGTATACATGTTTCTACATTTATTTGATATATCAATAATATACTAATACACTAATATATTGATAATATTTTGTATATTAATAACATTACTAATTTTATATATTAATAACATAACAAAATTAATATTGTATCATTATACAGATAATGATATAATAAATGTATATTTATTGATATGTGTTTCTACTTTTTTTTTTTTTGGCAGAAGTTTATTTTATGTTTGCTAAACCAGGGGCCAAATCTTTCTAACAACATCAAATAAGGTATGAGGTATGTGGTTCTCTCTTTGGCTTAGGAATCATGTCATCTTTAACTAAATATTTAATCATTAGGTATCTCTCTGGGGACTCAGAAGACCTGAGTTGCCTGGCCCAGCTCAGGTTTTGGTCAGTGATAAGACATCCCAGCTGCCAGCAGGGAGATAAATCAGCAGCAGAGGGGAAGGAAGGGCAGCCCCGGGTCCTGGGAGGAGCAGAGACAGCTTTGCTGGGCTGGAGCAGCAGGGACAAAGAGGGGTGAGGTGAAAGAGGAGTGGGGCAGGTCTGAGGTGCTGACACCCAAGGCAGAGCTGCTGGGAAGAGGTGTGGAGGAAGGGGAGAAGGGTGGGAAAGAGAAGGGGAATGCAGTATCCTGCATGGAAACAACTGGAAACAGATAACTCATTGTGCCACACACTAATCCTGATTAACAACCTTGGATAGCAAAGACTTAATTTGTGTAGAGTCTGAGCACACTTCTGGCTGGTTTGAGTGAGCTCAGGCCACCCCTGCCTGCACACAGGAGTGGGATTTCAGCCTCAAGGACTGCCAACCCACAGAGTTCATCAGAACCAGGTCTGCTTGAGGTGGGCTCTGTACCTCTGGAGGGAGTGGGAAATACTTTTCCTCTCTAATTGGAGAGTCCATCCTTTTCCTGTGCATTTTGAAACACAGGTTAGACCAGCTTTGAGGACATACCTTGCAAAGCTGATCACCTGCAAGGACGGATTTCCCCCCACACGTTTCCGTGTCAGTTGCTAGCCAGATATTTTACATCAAGGTTTGTCTTTGGCAACCAGTTTCACAACGAGAATATTCACACCTAACTTCTCTCACCACAGCATTTAGCTCCAGGCAGAGAAAGAGCTGCAGTGGCAGCAGTGGCAAAGTGGGCACTGTTCAGTGGGGATGAACAACTTGCCTCCCACACTGGGTCACAGTAAAGACTTGTAAGTTCTCTTTTTATTTGCTTGTGATCAATACAAGAGGAGCAGAGAACACACCTCACTCACTGCACCAGAACACATCAAATTGCTGTATCAGTAGAACAATTCATATGTTGATTTAGAACTCATTAGTTCCTATGATCTCTCCCTTATCATTAAACTTCTCTCTGATGCCCTGCCTGATTTTAATAGGACCTTAAATTGCAGAAGAACTGTGCATTTTGAGCCACATCTGTTTCCTCTAAGGTTTTTTATGCTGTTGCCTGTAAAATATTTCTAAATGTTTCGAAGTGAAAGGTCAAAAATTATCATGAGGTTGTTTCCTCCTGCTGAACCACTGTTTTCCCACCAAGTCATTGATTTGCATGCAATTGGAAAGTTCCCCTTGCTTAATACCTTTATCCATTCTAAATCTTTCATTACCTTGATGAAGAAAGCAGATGATTTATCATTTGACACTGTTCCTGGACTAATATTTCCATCATCTCCACTAGAGTTAATTCTCTACATTTTTTCTCTTGGAACAGTGTTAGAGACAGCAGGTAATGTGGCAATGTTGCATATATCAGATTTTATCTCAGTTTTAACTGATGCAAGGAATTCACATTTGCTGTCTGCCTCGGTTTCTTGGACATTTGGATCACAGATCAGCCTTAGGGTCCCTATACTACTTTTCCCCTCTTGAACAATCTTTCAGCCCTTCATCTACAGCAGAAAAGTATTCTTTCATTCTACTGGATGGAACATTCTACCTTTAGCCTTGTTTTATTTCCAGTGCTTCCTGACACCATTGCTATCTACTGCTACTACAGATCCCTCCAGCACAAAACCCAGCACTTTCCCCAGGACATGATACAGAATATGATGGGTTTCATTTCTCTTTCTACCATATCAGGAAAAAAAAACCTTGAAGTGTGAGAAGCAGGCAGTGGATACAGAGTTTGTTCGATAGACAAGAGGAACATTTTGCAGCTGCAGAGCACATTTCAGCTAAGGGCTTCAAAACATAAAATAAATTTCACAAGAGCCTTGCTGAGATAGGGTTTTGTGAAGTTCATTTAATTAAAGTTTAGTTGATGAATGAAGGTAATGTTTGAGTTTTTGCAGAGGAAATCACAAGAGTGACAAACAACTATATTTCTCATTTATTATGTGAAATTTGTGATGTTTCTGGAGAATTTTATAATAAGCTGTGAAGACAGTCCTGGATAATCTTTCTCACACCATAAAATTTTTAAAAATCTGAAACTCTACTGTGTCAAACCATAATTGATTTCACATCGACCAGCAGAGTCACAAGTTTGTATCAAGGCACTGAGGAGCAAAACACACCACAAAAGCAGAAGAGAACAATTGTGTGGAAAATAAGTGACAGGATTATTGAACCAACTTTATCTGACATTGTATGGGAAGATGATTTGTCATTCAGGCAGAAATTATACACAAAATAAATCCTTGAACTAGGAAAACAGTTAATTAATACACTCGGCTTCACAGATGTTTTAATCAAGCGTAGTCTAGATGACTGAAACTGTAACTGTTTGCTATCCTGAGTAAAAGACATTAAAATAAATCTTCAGCATTGAATCCTGACACGAATATGAACCTTCTATTAAGGCAAAAATTTACAATAAAATTAACATAGGCATTTTTTGACAATTCAATTAGCTTAAAGAAATGTATAGTTTTACACAGATCACCAAAGATCTATCACTTTAAGGAGCTAAAAATCCTTTTCCATTTACCACTAAAAAATCAAATAGTATATACCTCAGGCAATACAGAAATTTCAAGTATATTAGCCACATTCTTATGGCTGTATTATCTTATGAAATAATCATTTCTAATCTTTTTGTGGAGTGGAAGGAGGAGAGCCTTTGGGAGAATGAAAATAGAGGGATGGGTCAGGTCCTACTGCATGGTGTAGGCAGAACTGGTCTGCCTTGGGTCTGTCTGTGTGGCATGAATAGCCCTGGGAGATTTATGTCACCACCCCTTAAAATGGAAGCACAGGTCTAGTGAGATGTTCTCCAAATGGATCAAAGCTCTTGGACTCAAGTGGTGGAAATACAGAGTTTCCTGTTTGCTGTGGAGAAAAACACCCATAAATCTCAGCAGACTGCAGCAGGGGTTAAAAAACAAGCTAATGGAAGTAGGGAAAGGTAAATCATAGAATCACAGAATGCCCTGGGGCATTGGAAGGGAAAATAAAGATCCTCCACTTCCAACCCCCTGCCATGGACAAGGACACCTTCCACTATCCCAGGCTGCTCAGAGCTCCATCCAGCCTGGCCTTGGACACGGCCAGGGATCCAGGGGCAGCCCCAGCTGCTCTGGGCACCCCGTGCCAGGGCCTCAGTAGCCTCACAGGGAAGGATTTCTTCCAAATATCTAATTTAAACCTAGTCTCTTTCAGTGTGAGGCCATTCCCCCTCGTCCTGTCACTGGGCTGTGTCAGTGCTGTCCAGCCAGTCGAGAGCTCCCACTAGCGTTGCTCTTTATTTCAGTTCCATTGCTTGAATAAGGAGCTAAAAACAGGAGATTATTAAAGAGAGGGAAAAGTACAGTAAGAGAAAGAAGCTGTCACAAGGGTTAGGCTCACAGATACTTTCACACTCAATTCATCAGTTGTAAACTTGGTCCATGCTGCCAATTCCTCAAAGCTTATAAAATCTGGAAATTATATCATCTGGAAATCTTGTTGAAATTATATAATCTGAAATCTTGTTGAAAATTATATAATCTGGAAATCTTGTTGAAAATCAGATGCCATTGTCAGCACCTAATGAAGAATTGCAGCCCTTTGTGAAAAACACAGGTTTAGCTGGAGCTCTGGAGAAGGATGGAGGTCACAGGGTGATCTGTCACTGCTGCCTATGTCTCCTTTTAGGGGCATCCATGGGAATTTTATACCTGCTCCTCCAAATTCATGGTGTTGGGACACAGAAGGTATCTAAGGCCAAGGGGAAATGCATCTAGTTAGAATATTTAGAGGAGGGAGGGTTGTTTGGTTTGGTTTTTTTCTTTAAATCAGAGCTGCAAGTTGAAGATCCTGCTTGTAAAATTAAATCATGGAGGACTGACTGTAGGATTGGGCAATGGCAGGTACCACTGGAAAATGAAAGTCTTGGGAACAGAGTTAAAGCTGGCACATCTGGAAGCAAATATTTCCATAAGTGACAGCTTAAGCTGGTTTGTATGAGATAGAAATTTGCACAGCTTAATAATAACAAGTGCTTTTCACCAGATGATCTTTGTGTAGAACTGAGAATTTCTAATCTTGGAACCTTTGTAATATTCCAGCCAAGTTCACATCTTTTGAAATATATCTTCTAACACACTAAAGTACACCCCTGACTTGGATTTTCTTTTCTAGCAAACATGATGAATATGCATCAATAAGAGCTACTTATTGGGGAACTATGAGCTTTTTGGTCTGTGTGTACAAGAATTGGATATCTAAACAGGAAGGGCCCACAGGAAAAAGTGTTTACTTTTGAATTAGATAAAGACATAGGACACAAATAGTATCTTTGTATTTTCATTGAAATTTGCATCTAATCTGGCAATTTCCAGGCTCATATCCTGAATTCATTATTAAATAAATACTTTATATTTGTTTCCTGTATATCATGATTTGTCTGGCCTGATGACTTGGGGGAACAAGCAGACTGTCTGCTGGTACTCAGGAGTCTACTGAGAAAACTGTAAAATGTTAAGTAGCTTCCATTTTTAAAGTCTGGAAAAATAAATATGAGGTAATTCCACTAAAGCATATGATAGAGATATTTGTAACTCTTCATGTCTCTTGGCACAAGAACACAACAAAATGTAGAGCTCAGAATGAGAAAGCCACACAAATCCAGATAAGAGACCAGCCCTGGATGTGGAAACGTGCAGCAATGACCTACTTAAGATATGGTCCATTTTCTGATTTTTTATTTTATTGAGCCTTTAATTCAGGTTTGTGCAAATATAGATTTTTAAGTATTTGCTATTCACCAAATATATTCAGACTAATTACCTGTGGGACAGCAGTTATGTAAGAAATAGGGAAGAAGTTATGACTTTAAAACCCCAATTCCCTTTCTCAGTAAAAAATGCAATTCCTCAAATAAGTGTCACAAATTACACAAATAAGTGATAACCTTGCTTTTCTGGAAGCTGTCTCAAAAAATAAAATAAAACAAGATTTATGGATACATGTAGAATTGCTGCCACTAATGAAATTCAAACTCCCATGTGCCTCCAGGACTACCATACACCAAGTTTTGCATAAACAAACAGTAATTTGTTTTTGAATCTTCCCAGACTTGTGTCCATTTAAATGTACCCACTTTATCAAAGGTGGGATATCTGCCAGCTTCTTTTGAAAAAATTAAAAACTGAGACATAAAGGTGATATCTTTGGGTTTGATTTTAAAAGGAGAAGGAGTAAAAAATTGAGCCTTCATGAAAATGAACCTTCACATCTTCAAAACCTGAAAATTTGCTGTTTCATATGAATGGGTGCTCCTGCTTTAAGTGATTGGATGCCCTTGACACTTCCATGAGTGTTAAAGCCACAAGTAACCAACTGTGCTTTATGTATCTGTGCATGAGTACCTACAGGCTGCTAAAAAGAAATCAGAAATAATCTGCACAGCTGATGGGCTGTTATCTTAGGTATAAATCTCCATTGTCTTCTGATTGATTAACTGGAAGGGGTGAGGTTATTACTGAACCTGATCAATCCTACACTGTTTTCCTTTGTCCATGTCATTATGATAATGCATGCCTTTGTTGTCAAAACAGATACTGAGCTCTTTCTTCTTAAAAGGGAATCATCATCAATTACCCTTGAACTTTAAAATTGCTGTTTTGCAAACTTTAAAAGGCTTTTTCAAGTTAATGAGGGCAAAGGTATTTTCCTGTGACTCAGAATTGAACTTCTCTATTAGGTGCACACAGGGTTTCTATTTCCAGCACCAAAACAATGCAGATTATCACCACTGAACATTTCAAAACAGCAACTGTGGGCTTTGATGACTAGATACCAAATATTTTTCTAGCAGAGATAAAAACATTGCTGTAGCAGATTTCATCCTGCTTCAACAGGCTTGATTTCCAGATCACCTTGCCATTCACAAACCCTTTAGGTAAAGCCAGAGGTATCCAGAGTCAGCAGTTTAAAAACACTTCCACGCTAGAGCATCGAGAGAAGGAAAATCCTCTGCCTGCTCCTGCCCATCCATCCTGTCCCCAGGAGGGGGAAGCCGAGCTCTGCCAGTTGCAGAATAAAGTTGCAGTGGATTAGAGGGAAGTGTGAGAAGGATCTTTTATTCTTTAACATCAACCATTCTTATGCTTGTTCCCAGGAATGAAGTTAACACTCTCCAAGTGCCTCCTCCCACGGCTCCCCACTGTGGACAAGAATCTTTCTATCCTCTCTGAGAAGGCTGTAAATTCTGGGTCAAAGAGGATTTTTTTTTTTTATTTTTTTTTCCTAGGCCATTTTGCTCTTGAGCAATAGGAGGATGAAGCTGACATGAACCACATGGTCTTTCTGGCTCTCCTCTCACCCACACAAATGTGCTTTAACATGGAGTCCCAAGCCCAAGCATCAGTTTCAATAATACAAAATGCAATTGCTCTGTTATCCAGGGCCAGCAGCCTGTCTGGAGGGTTCCTCTGTGTAATGAGGAGAGGTGCTACTTTCACAGAAGGCCATTTTCACTGCTGGAAATGAGGAGAGTGAGTCAATTGCCAGAACGCTTCCGTGCCATTGATGCCTTGTGCAGGCTGCCCTAGAACAGAGACAGGACAGAGCTAAAGAATAAAGCAGGGATTTCTGAAAAGGCCTCCATGGATCCACCTTGGGCAGCACAAGAGCCCAGCCAGGGTTGCACCCAAGATGAACCAAAACGGTCCCAAAATGCACGACCAGGCCCGGGGTCTCTCACTTTTAGTTCTGCTCTATTTGCATCTTGCAGTTCATTGTCCCATTCCAGCTTTAGCCCATGAAGTCCCATCCTGCTTGTTTTTCTCTCTTTGGTCCGCGTTGTTTATGCTCTTGGGCCTGAGATTTGGATAATTTGTCCTTGGTCCCCAGCGAGAGAAGGAGAAGGAAATGTTTTGTCTCCCTACTCTATGAAGAGTGCTTACTATCCCCTAATATGAGGTCAGAACTACACACTAAAACACTACAGAATCTGAAGAATAGAAAAGCTAAAACCTGAGGCATCACCATTGGAATCACCTTGGTCCCCAAGTGGGTCCAAGCTTCCTGTAGGTCCACAATGCACCCCCAGATGGCCAAGGTCATCTGTCCTGGCCCACTGCCCACCAAATCCTCCACTTGGGTGTGCTGGCTGCTCACCCTGCAGGGCAGGGTTTGCTCTGTGAGCAGGTGTGAGGTGTGAGCAGCAGGATGAAGTTTGGGACTCAGAAAACAGAACCTTCCCATGAAGCGCCGTGACCAAGTGAAGTGATGGCTGGGGGTGTGTGTGCAGCACATAAAACCATTAATTCTGCAGTCATTACCTACAGCTGCAGCTGCTCCAAGGCTACAAAGCCCACAGAACTGTTTTATGAGCTTCCCAGCCATGAGGAGCTGGGGTGACAAAGGAACACGTGTGCTGGGTGGATCATTTCTTTAGGAAGGGCAGGCTGCAGGCAGGCAGTGATTTCCACACCAGAGCAGCAGCCCTGCTGCCAAGCAGAGATGCAACATCCACAGCAAGCACCACTCCAGACCCCTGGGAAATCAAAACTAAAAGCTCACAAAAAAAAAGTGCAGTTTATTATCCTCAGTGGATAACTTCAAAGACTTGGGCAATTACATGAAGCAATCTTTTGATTCAGACAGAATCATCCTGCGAGGTGTCTATCTGCCTGAGGGCCCAAACCAGTGTCTTTTCCCTTTTGAAAGGTGAGCACACCTGACAAGCCTCAGGGTCAGCAAACAAACACAGTATGAATTCAGGGGTTACCCAAGCACATTCTGCCCCACTGGTTTTTTTGAGAAAACAGCTCATGCATTAGAAGTAGATCTTGCTCCTGCTACCCAGTGGAAAGCACACAGAGCTGTTCCCCTTCTGATGCCTCACAGTTAGCCTAAAAAACTTGACAAGAAATCAAAATATTTTTTTTATTACAGAATGTTTTAGCAAAAGATATTCAGGATCTCCTGCAATATAGTATTTATAATAGGGTGTGTTAGCCCTGAACTTTTAAATAATTTTACTTTCCAGCCTTCCTGAAAATGACCAAAACCAAGCAAATCAAAAAATATAATTTTTTTTAAATTGAGAACCATGGAGAATATTTTTTTCACCCTACTTCTCTGCTGTGCCTTCCTGAGCATTTGTATAATGCACAGACTTTTGGTTCTTATGGGAAAAGCAAGTACACAAGCAAGATACAGCATTGTTGGGCCAGACTTTTTGGAGTTTCCTCTTAGGAAAAAAAACTCTCCTTATTGAGTATGCGTCCTCAGGGAGCAGAAAACTGATTCTGTGCGTGCCAATTTTTGTATAGAAACAAATTAAATTTGGTAGTGTGATTTATATCTCCCATATAGAAGAATAAAAGAGTGTGAATGCTTGAATAAAAGAGTTTCTAAGAGTGTACATGATTTAATGATATACAAGACTCACTGCCACTTTCTCCATTCCAGGAGCTTATATTTCACATCAGAAACTGCTGAGTATTTTCTTCCACATTAATGCAAATCAATACAACATAAATTATTCTGTTAGACTATTTTTTAATTATGCCTGCTGGAAAAATCCTTATCTGTATGAAAGCTGTGTTAAGACTGTGCAATTCAGTGTCTGACTGTATCCATGCTCGTTTCCCTGCCAGTGCCAGTGCCAAAAGCACCTCTGTGATATAAACCCTGTTCATTTCTGTGGCAATTCCAAATCTGGGGCTCTGGGTAATGGAATTTTTTTCTGATGGTCCTTCTACCTGTCCTCCTTTCTTCTTTTCTTTTTTTTTTTTTTTAATACAAGAGGTTAAATTTAGATTGAGATACAAGAAATAAGTGCTTTACAAGTGGTTTACAAGTGGGTTGAAGAAATGATTGAACGTGGCACTTGGCCACAGACAACTTGGTTTGGGGTTGGCAACTGTGGGAACAACTCCAGAGCCACGGCACACAGTGCCCTCTCTCCCTTCCTTTATTTTCAGGGTGACTCTGGAGTCACTTCTGTACAGACGTGATTAACCCCACACAAATTTTAGCTGGTGCATTCTTTTTGCATTTGGATTTGTATAAGTCTTTTTTTGCGTGCCTATAGACACCACCAGAGTTCAAGAGAAGGTGTGCTCTCTGCCACAGGGCCCACATCTCAGGGATCCTGTGTCACAAGCATGGAGCACATCCCAAAATTCCTCTCAATGTGTTCCCGGACCTCATGCAACCCAGGGTCTGAAATAAACCTGGTGGAAGTGGCTGCTCCATGTGGTCTGGGACCTTGTGCTGACCCTGAGCATTCCCCAGCATTCTCTCTCCAATACACATCACTGAGCTGAACCTACCAAAATCTTCATACACGTGAGAAGCAGCATATTCCCTCTCAAACAACTCCTACTGCCATGTCTTCCTTACTTAAAAGAGAGAATTTGGGAGCCTGTTTCCATGAGCTTGGGCCAGAGGGGCCTTGTGTGCCCGTTGCCCTTCCTGCCTCTCCCTCCTCCTCCCCATGGCCTGGAGTGTCCCCCAGCTCCTGGCAGTGATGGGGGGGTCACTCCTGTGGTTATATGTAGATAATCTTGATTTAATGGGCAACAACAAGCAGTTTCTTGCCTTTTTAAAGTCCTTGAAAGTTCTCAGAAAAGCCACCGCTTTCCCTTATTACTCACACTCGTACTTTTGAGTCTAGGTCCTTCCTGACTGAAGAACATTTTGTGCTTCAGAATGACAATGCTTTTGTTTTCTTAAAGAAAAACTTTAAGACTTCTTTTCCTGCTCTTTAAGCCTCTCAGCTCTTGGTCTGGGTGGGTGCAGCAGCCTCTGTGGTGCCTCTTCAGCCAAAACATCAACCACTCATCAGATTAAAAATGAAGGGAGGGTCTCAGCTCGAGCCTACCAAGAGTTTGAAGCAGAGGTCCTACAAGGATTAGAGAAAAAATAAATGGCTGATGTTGAAAGCCTGGAATCCATCTTGCACAAGTTGGTATCACATTACACTGGGATTCATGTCTGAACATCCTCAGCTGTGGGAAGTCTTAGACAAAGTGTTTGGCCTAACTCTCTCATGGATTAATGCTAAGTGACTTTAAAACAACCCAAAAGCAACCATGGAGTCTGTGCATGCCACAGGCATCTGTGATTCTAGTTTTGATGCACTAATATGAACTAATAAGTGAATACACTCAGATTTATTCTGCTGTGTGTTTATCATTTTCCAGCACCTATTTCTTCAAGAATTTAAATGCTTTTATGAGAAATAGGTGTTCCTAATGGTAGTTCTTCAATACCAGAAACAGCTCTGTATCTGATATTAAAAGAACTATAATCCATCCAAACAATTTAAAGCACTACAGATTTATCACTGGTGTTACAGGATTATTTGTTGGAGAAGCCCATTCCCACAGAGTTGGGATGCTGATTCTTAGAGAGCATGAGGGCCACATGCTCCTGGTGGCCTCAGTAGAAATCTCTTCACCAGAGAAGAGAACTGCTTCATCCAGCCCACAATACAAAGATTATGTCTAATGTCCCTCATTATATTAAAACCTGGCTGACACTGTAGCCTAACAGTTGCACACAACTGTGTATTTTTCTCTTTTAAAAGACAAAAGCTTTGACCATACAGAGATATCACACAGAGAACATCCATAACTGGATAATCACGGGAAACAACTCTGCTCATCATCTGCTCAAAGGTGAGCAGCCAGGGAGTTTATGCAGGTTCAAGAGTTCTCACTTCTGGCCCTACTTTTTCTGGTGAAACAGCCAGCTGTTCCCATAGTCTCTTAGGTTACTACTGAAGAATAAAGCCTACCCTGCTATCTGCAGGTACTTTAGCACCATATTAGGATCTGATCCTCTGGTTAACCAGTGGACTTGGCTTTGGACTTTTAAATAAATTTTTTCTCACCTTGTCTGCAACTTCATAGTATTGTCCTCAGGCTAAAGAACCAAAGATATTTCTTGAGATGGCAGATATATTACTTATATTCTAGACAAGACTCCCTTACATTTCCTGCATTCCCAAAATTTATAGGAGGTTTTTTTGAGAGCAAGTCTCTTCCCCCAACTACATCTCATAATGAATTAAATTATCACATTAACTGCAAAGCAGCTCTTCTTTACTGCCCTAAATTTGGTGTATAATGAAAATCCTATTAAAACATTTTGAACTCTTCCTTTGATAAATAAAACATGTTTATTTTAACTCTTCAAAGCTGACCTAAGACAATAAGGTCACATTTTTATTTAGCTAAATTACAAGCAGAGAGTGCTTGTTTGGGTACAACTATGGCTAAGTTTCAGTGTCTATGTCTACCACAGTCACTATGAAAACATTCTTTTAAAATGCTTTTAAAAGGATAGTAAACATTCTTAATACAATAGAGTTTTCATAACTCTATTTGCTGGCATGCCTAAAATATGGACCTAAGAAATTCTTCCCTGGCTTGGACTAAAATTCCCTCTAGTGCTACAAGAACTGCTCAATTAACATTTCCAAATATATAGTAGGTATGTAAACTGACTAAAACAGGCTGTCTCCCAGGTCAGGGGTTACCCAAAATTTATGAGATTCCTGTGTTATTTTTCAATTAAGTCATGGTTTAAATCTCACTTATGTAAATAAGATCTTGTAGACTTTTAATGATCTTGATTCAGATCTAGACTGCAGCTTTCCTTCTTCATATTTCTTCCATGGTACATGAAAAAAAAAACCCACACCTTTTTTTTCCTTCCACAACCACATTATTGTCTTTACTTGACGTGAGGATGAGATTGGTTTTATGTTATTTCATTAGCTACTCAGAGACTCTTTATGCTGACCTTTGTGGTGACTTTGTAGAACACTGAGGTCTTGATTCTGCAAATCCCTTGTCGAGGCAGTCCCACTGACACCTGTGGGATCTCAGTCACAAAGCCTACTTGCCTGGAGGGTGCAAATCTCCATCAGTATCCACCAGGTCTTTTACATAAGTGCTAACATATAAAATATTCTTTTTCTTTAACCTTTTCAAATGCTTACCAAAGCAATGATTATTTATAGGTTAGAATAGTAAAATGTGTCTCGTTTTGAGAAAACCATACAGGATGGTGAATCTGAGAAAAGAACAGGATTTCTTAGTCCACAAGTTTAAAAATCATCCTGTAAACATACTTGTAAGTGTTTTATTTTGCTTTTAATGGTGCAATTGAAAGGTTTTTCACATCTGAACAGAAACAGGATAATAATCAGAAAATATAAACTCCTGAGAGCTGACAGGAAAACAGAAAATAAAGTCAATGTAAGTGGTACAATTCCATCTGTATGTTATCGCTTTGTTCTGGGCAACCCCAGCTCACATCCAGTCTGCCAACAGTTGAGAAGCTGACACAGAACCAAAGCAATCACATTAAATTACAGCTGGGTAATTATTAGAGATAGTTGCTTTCAGCACTTGAGGAAAGGCCATATAAAACACTCTCAAAGCAAGCACCACTGCCAGCTGGGAGGAGACTGAGCTCTGCTGCTGCTTCTTGACATTGGCCTCAGACTAATTCACCTCATGGCCCTGTCCCTGGCTCAAAGTCCACCACCTTTTGGCAAAGCCTGCTGCTGAGGTGTGAGTGCAGGCAGTGACCAGCCCCACAGACCTCTCTCTGCTCAGCTACAGCCCCTCAGCAGAGTGAAAACCCTGCCTGTCTCTGATCACAGTGCCAAAGGCAGCCCAGCCATGCAGCTGTGTTCAACAGCTGGATCTCAGCACAGCCCCAGTGAAACCCCACCAATCACTGTAACAGCCTCAGGATGCCCTTTTCAGACACTTTCTCAGGCTGCCAGGGGTCAAGAGGAAGTTAATACTTTCTACAAAATATGACTCAGAAAATGCTCAGGGCTGTGGTACCATAGCAGGGGATGTTGTCCCCTGCAGGACTTCCTTTCCTTTTAATGGCTTTCCAAATATTTTGATCCTTCCAGTGGGAATTAGGAGAATGCCAAATGGATGTCTTCTGCTTGGACAAGACCATACTGGACTGCCTTCACACAAAGCCGTAGTCATGAACCAAAAGATAAGATTCTCAGAAACAATTAAAACACACTGTTGGGGGGGTAATACAGGAACAAATGCATTTAAGACCCATGAGGACATAAGCAGTCCAGATAACTTACTGGAGTCTGTTACTGGCTGAGGAACAAATAAAAGTTACTGGCAAGGAATCTTATTTAGAAATTAATAGACTTGATTAATCCCAAAGAGGTAGTAAAGCTGAAAATATTTGTAATATATATCAGAAGTATATCTGGTATTATGGGTCCAAATTGCGGATTTAAATTAAATCCCCCCAGATTTCAGGGACAGAAGCATCCCAAATATTCTTAAATGATTTCCACTGCTAGCAACATTCCCATTAGGAAGGGATGCCCTCCACCAGTCCCACCATGGATGATTTAGGCACTTGCACGCTTTCCCACATCCCTGCAACTCCTGGCTGTGCTTATTTGGAAGTGTGCCATACCCCATAGAACATTTTCCATTGTGTCACTGAGTAACTGCCTCACCATCTCTGCCTGTTTGCACAGCTTGTTCTGCTTTTGTGGCTGTGTGGGTGGACAGGCCTGGGCAGCCCATGCAATGAGCCCACGGGGGCAGGAAGCACCTCTGCATGCATGCTCCACTGAGACCCTTCCAGCTGTGATTCCAGGAAAACCCCTGCGAGGAAAAACAGGTGTGTGGGTGGGGAAATGAGCACCAATGGGGAAACTGAGTGCTCTTACATCACATGTGCTCGCATTTTTTATTCCAGCAGATTGGAATCCGGGTTAAAATCTCTGTATGGAATGTGGAGAACAAAGTAAAAGACAAATATCTGCTGGATTTTGAGTCGGTGATGTTTGTTGTGTTGCCAGTGTATTTGTTCAATGTGGTTCTCATTCCCACTGCTTTCTTTTCTAACCTCCTTTGCTCGTGGGTGGAAGTTCTCAAAAGCAAAATAGTCAAGGGAAAGATACAGCTTTTTAACAATGTCATGTTACATTTCTTGTGGATCCATGCATATGGAATACACACATGCATTTTCATTGCCATGGTTCTGATATCCTGAAAGCAGCGCACTATATGGATTGCATCTGCTGTGTAGATACATGAGTAGCATGCAAGAGAACTGGGATTCCTTCCCTCCCCTAAAATTAAATGAATGCCCAATCTGGTCCATTTAAAAAGAAAAAAAAAGCACCAAAACAAAAACACAAAATCTACAAAACTTTAAAACCCCAATAATTTCTCTAGAGCAGTCTTATGAGCTGTAAGGGCAATGCTTCTTTCTATCAAGGTTGATGAATTATACACCGAGTGGGAGTGAAAACCACGAGGGTAAGAAAAATAACCACAAACTTTCTTTTAGTTCATAGACAAGTTGTCTTGCAAATTCCTCCCTGAATGTCTGTAATCATCTGTTGTGTTCTCTCCCACAGCCAAAATACGCTAAATCCTAACAACAGACAACTTTTCAGAGAGATGTGTGACAGCACAAACTGAGGTTACCAACTTTGAGAAATAAAATGATACTGATTGGAGCAAGGAAAACAACCCCTGCTGAGATGAGCCAGTCCCTAAAACAGTCACTCAGAGAAGGTCTAAACATTGCTCAGCAGCTTTTTTGCTCCTGAGAAATCTCCTGAGGATTTGAGAGGGAGGACAGAGGAGGGGCACAGATGCACATCCACCAGCAGCCCTTCATTCCTGATCTTGCTGTGTGCCAAACACACACAAACATGCTCATTAGGGGAAGAGAAATGCATATTTCTGCACCCCAGCTGAGGTACAGCAGGAGCAGACAGCTTGTTAATCCTATTTGTTGCAGAATTACAGACTTAGATCCTGCTAATACAAACACACTCAAAGAGGAGAATGGGAGGGATTACAACTCCTCATTCACACTCCAGAGAAACTTAATATGTGCTCTAGAAAACCAAGCCTGTAATCTCTTAAACGTTCAGAATACAAGTTTAAAACACCTCTCAGTAATCTCAGACCTCAAAGGTGCCCTGCACTTTCAGTAATAAAATAAATATTTGTCTTTACAAGGGCAATATTTCCTTGTTTCCACTTAGAGCATGAATGAGCACACTTAAAAAAAATTAAAAGCTTCCTGTACAACCAAGAGCACTTCAAATGTATTTACTTAAGACTCTTTTAAAAAGCTGTCTACTGGTCACAAGAGCAGGTTGTTTGCATTTTTAAAATAACAAAACTGGGGACCTGTTTTTCCTGAGGTATGATGAAATTATAAAGACGATGGAGGAAAAGCTGAACTCTGGCCTGCCCTTCTCACAAAATCAGTTTCTACAACATTTAACCTAATTAAGGCTTTTTTATGCAAGTCACGTGGTCTTAAAGGTGTGTTTACCAGGATTTTGTATGTCTGCCCGCCTTTCTGTTCTTCTTTTTCCATTTTTCACTTAACCTTTTGGGAAGAGCCAGTCTGTTAACAATGCAATGAAGACAGCACTTCCAATGCCCTGCTAAGAATAGACACAAGTGTTTGGAGACTTTAAATTTGTCAGATATGCTGCTCCTCTAATGGAGTAGAGGCAAATGACCCGATTCTGCATGTTTAAAGCACATCAGTCCTGTTGTACTGGCTCATTCATTGAACTGCCTTTGAATTTGGGCTCTATTCCACCCTCAGCTGCAGTGCTGTACAGGTGAAGAACAGCAGGCCACGTCAATAATTCCTCAAGCTGCAGAAAAGCAAGAAATGCAAGGAAAGGTCAACGTTCACAAAAAGCAGAAATGTATTTCAGCACAATGCTGTGGCACAAAGCCCATCAAATGGCTGGCTCAGGGAGAGGGGGGAGGAGGTAGTCACTCCAGCAAGGTTCTTCACTCCAGCACAGAAATGAGAAGGGAAACCAAAGGCTGGAAGCAAATCTAGGCCACTGCCATGGGAGAGTGAAGAAGTTGTTAGGGTAAGAACAATGAGCTCTGGAAATGAGCCACTGACTGACATCACAGATCCATGTGGATGTGTTTGTGTTGGGCTTGTAGGTTAAACCTGGAGGTCTTTCTGGAGGTGATGATCTAGGCAAGCATCTGCTGAAGAGCTCAGGGCCCTTTGGCTCTGGTGGCTTAGAGGAGTCAGAATAGGAGGCTGAATGGTCCTTCAGCCTCTGCAAAGGCACCAGAACAAACACAGATCCCAAACAAGACAAGAGATGAGTGAGGTGCCTGTGGGAGCAAACAGGCCAGAGTCTCCAGCTGCTCTTTCGTCTGCTACTGTCTTTGGAATGAAGGATGAAGTCTGGAGGGAGCCTGGGTGGAGGTGGCTGGCATGTCTGTCAGCCTTGGGAGCTAGCCAGCTTTCTTATTATCTTGGTACAGCATGTTCAGAAAGCAAATTGGGTTTTTTTTCTTTGTTCTTTGTGCCAAAGGGAGTGTTGTGGCCGAAGCCAACTGCCCCAGGAGCAGGTCCCAGAAGTGCTGATGCCTGGAAAGCTGAAGGGCTGGAGCCAGATGGCAGAGCAGGAGCGTTCTCCATTCTCTGGAGCAAGGTCCTCTCAGCAGTCACAAAGGCAGGGGACAATGTCTGCTCCACAGTGCTGGCTGTGCAGCATGGCCACCCATGTGTGTGTAGATGAATGGCAACATCCATCTCCTTTTCACTGCTCCCTGGAGTATTTCAGGGAAGTAACACCAGAGTGGGCAATGCTCACCGGGCAGCTGACACCCTGTCAGATCACATCCTTTTTTACCCCAGGAAGAGTGATTTCTGCATCATTTAAGGCAAAAACTCATCTTAAATATCATCAAGTTATGGCAGATCATGACTTCTTTTCATACAAAAGAGCAGAGTCTTTGAAATGTCCCCTTCAGAAATGAAAATCAGAGTGTATTATCTCCAGAAAGATCACATTATTGCCTTCACCTCTGAAAGGAGCACCTACAGCTCTGTGATGCAGATTTTCTTTCTTTCTTTCTTTCTTTCTTTCTTTCTTTCTTTCTTTCTTTCTTTCTTTCTTTCTTTCTTTCTT
>JAYDZK010000001.1:109553855-109575266 GCA_034509185.1 Euphonia xanthogaster
ATAATCTGGTGATTATTTCAACATAATTCATTAGGGAATTTCTTGAGTTTTTTAAGGGCCAAACCAGCTTTTTACAATAAAATGAAACTACAGTTCTCACCAAATCCTAGTAGTAGAACCATATTTTATCAAATAATTCAATAAACAGCATTAAGTCACACAGATTCCAGTTCCTGTTTCTCACTAATTGGCACCATATCATATCCTGTTACATTACATGGTTTCCTATTCGACTGTGCTATGAGGAGAAAAAAACACTTTTCTATTTTTTTTTATTTCTAAAGACAACATTTGAACATTCTTTTGGTATGTGCTGGGCACTGTTTTGTTCTGATGCTAATGTATCCAGGAATACAGCTGTTTTTCTTCAAGAGGGAATATTTTCATTTTGATTTCCAAAATTTGCTAGATTCTTTACTTCATGGCAATGGCTTAGAGCAGGAAAGATACATATTTGCTTTCTCATGTAAAGATTATTTTTTACAATACCTGTTCTTAAAATAGCTTTCTATAAGGTCCATTTAGACTTGTGACACAATATCAGTTTTCAAAGCCATACTTAATTTGTTTTATAATTTCAAATCAGAGCTCATTTATTTTAGCAGTTATGATGACATCATGATAATCAACTTACAATTATATATATAAAATTATGGATAATATTCTTTTTTTTAATCTGCTTCTTAAAAATTGTTGATGTAATCTCCAATTTGTACAGCAAATACCTGTGCTGAATTTTATTTCCTTAAGTAAGTATTAGTCTTGAGACTTTACATGATTTTGTTTGAATCTGAAAAATGTTTTACCTGTTTAGATATTGCCATGATGGCTCTTAAGCATTTTCTCTGAACATTTCCTTAGTTCTCCTCACAAAAGATCATCATGATCACAAAAAAAAAGACACCTTAATTGTAGGGTATTTTATGGGCTTCATCTTACCACAGTTTGGGAAGGCTGAGGTTTGAAATCAGTTTTGGTAGGTTCTAAATACCATTATGCTTTAGTTTTAACCAGAGAGCAGCCAGTGTGTGCACCATGGACTCCCTCTCCATGCTCTCTGTGAGAGTTTGCAGTCACTGGGATCCAGGCTTAGCTGTGATGTTTTTGGTTTTTTAATTGCTCAGAGGATTTCCAGTGCTCTGTGTGTTATGTGGGATCAGAAATGCCGTGCTGAAGAAGTTGTCCTAAACACTTACAACTTCCTGCTGGAGAAGGAACACCTCTGCTGGACGGTTTCAGACAATCTGCTCCTTCTCTTCCTCAGCTAAAAGCATCTGCTTCTGGCTTGAGGCTGAGTTTCTTCAGCTCTGCTCCCTCTCTTTTCATTCTTATAGTCAGTGGAGTGAGCCTGGACAAAAGGAAGTAACCTTTCTCCAGGAGGCGTTTCACACTCTAAAACCTGTGAACTCAAAAACCTGTGAATTCTATTCCCAAACAGATTCTTTGATGCATAATCTCATGTCCTGAGCAAATGATTAGAGGAAAGGCCATCTGGCAGAAATGAAACTGAGCAAAGGAGCAGAGGGCAATTCAGACAGCAAGAGCACTCTCCTCTTTGGAATCATTCCACACAGGATAATGTGGCCTGAATACAAGAGGCTCAAGAGAACAATGGTGGATTTTATTTATTTTTTTTTTAACATGCCCACACACAGCTGGCAAAAGTATTGCTGAGGTAGTTATTCCCTTGCTATTCCTAAAACAACAGAAAATCAACTATCTAAACAAGCACAATTAATAAAGAACTGTGAATATCAGTGCTCCTTTCTAACAACATAACTAAATATAACACAGTATTCTCCTTCTCTGGGTATAAAGAAGTGGATTGTCACACAGAGTACATTTTGCTCAAAACATGTGTTTTACAGGGCTACAGGTTTCGTCTTTTGCATGGAACAAGCTTGGAATTTGGGTTTAAAGTGGTAATTTTGGCCAATTCCCTGAGTGCCTGGTGTGACAACAAAATGTGAGCAAGAGAGCAAACAAAAAGACAGTTGCTTCCTCTTTTTCATTGACTTCTCACAAATGGTTTTCTCAGAATCACAAGATACTTTAATTGCAATTGCATCTTTTCCCTCATCACCAGACTGCTCTTATCAGTCAGCTTTGCTGTCTTACTCCACTGACTCCAGTAGTTAAGGAAAAGAAATTATGTTTGTGCACTCTCCTCCTCTCATCCTCTATTAAGTGTCCCTCCTCCATTTGCTAATTCTACTAGCTTCTCTGTAGGCAGAGAAAAAGTGTTGGAAAAGTGTTGCAAAATCAATCACACCTTGCACCTTCTTCTTTTTACCCCTACGTAAAATTGCACAAGTGGCCAAAGCTACTGCAATTTCTCTCTTGACTTTTCCCAGTTGCAAGTCATAATTTACTCCAGTAAAGCTTAAGGGCCATGCCCTGAAACCTCCACAGCGCAAAAGCCAGAGATTTGTGGACACCATTCCATAGGGATGGGATATATTTCGGGTGCCACAGCACTTCTTTCATGGCTGACTCCAAATACATTTGAAGTCCTACACACCACACACAGCCATGTCACCCCTTTTTCCTGTCCCCAGAGGTGTTCAATCTGGGATCTTTTCTTCTATAAATGTAGAGAGGTATGTCTCTGTTTCACTCTGGATTCTCAACAACTGTATTAATAAGATCAGTGTTCTGCAGATCCACCAGTTCAATTTGCATGACACACATTTGAAAGCAAACAGCTCTCTCACTTCTCTAAGAGCCTGGAAAAACTGGGATATTGTTTTCCTCTCTTTTTTTCCCCCAAATCTTCACAGTGTTTCCAGTTTCAAAGTACACAGGCAACATATTTGCCACACACAAGCTATAGGAGTTACCTTGTTTTCCTGACAGCCTTAGGTGCTTTGTGTCGGGTGCCCGCACTAAAGAGAGGACACACTAGCTGTCAACAATGAGGGTGTTTTTAAAATCGCTCTGGGAACTCAGCTGTCTCTGTCTGAATTTTTCTGTAAGTGCATGGTAATAGGAATGAGGAGCCACATCTTTGATGAAAACTTTTCACAAGCCCCTGTCTGTTATTGTTCATCTTATTTTTGATGGGATACTTGTAGGGCAAAGACCATATCACTGAGGTCTCTCTTTTGACCCTGAATCAAATACCCCGACTTACTGCTAGCAAATGCCATATTAAAAAAATCTGTGTTCAAAAGAATAAAAATACATTTTATTGTATGCTATTCAGTGTAACCATATCAGCTGTTTTGTTTTTGGTTTTGGTGGGGTTTTTTTTGGTTTTTTGGTTTGGTTTTTTTTGTTTGTTTGTTTGGTTTTGTTGTTGTTGTTGTTGTTTTGTTTTTGTTTTGTTTTTGGTTTTGGTTTTTTTTTTGCTTGTGTGGTAAGCAACATCTCACAAGTAATGGCAATGATTTGGCAGTGAGAATTCACTTTTATTAGCCACAGGGTTGTTCAGTGTGTGCCATAGGAATCGAGTCACTGGCAGAAGAACATCCTTATATTTCATGTCCTCTAAGGAGTTCTGCAGAAAGGGACAAGTTACCTGCATAAGGCTGAGCCTTCATAAACACCATTTAGAAGGGAAATAGAAGACAAGGTGGCTTTATAGATTAAAAATTCATCAGGCAATCCATATTCAAAAGTCTGATGCAGGCAGCAAAGTGGTTTGCAACCTGCCCTTTCCAAATCCTAAAGAGATTCCTGACTACAGAGACACATTTGCCTTTCTTGCTTATTGGGAAATTCCTTTCCACCAAAAATGATAGATAGATAGATATGAAAAAAACAGGATATAAGCCATTGCCAAGAACAGCAGAAGAGTTCTTTCAAACTATGCATCTTAGAAAGAAAAAAATATACATCCAGTACTGTGAAAGTCACATATAAACTCCCAAGCTTTTAAAGCCAGGAAGTTTTTCGCCACAAAGAACTGATTCTTTGTGCATCCCCATTCACCAAATGCCTGTTATTAAAAACAACACCTAAAATATCAAAAGAGCAGTTCCCAAACTAAGACATCCTATCAGGAAATGTTTAACTGAAAGACATGAATTGGCTGATGCAAATACGTTCTGATTCAGGCAGAATTCCATAGGAACGCTGATCTTCCTTTAAATTTAGCACAAATTTCAGCCTGCCCTCCCAAACTGATCACTGATTTGCAGGTGTCAGTGCTACACAGAGAGGCTGAAGTAGTGTCAGCTGTAAGACCCAAAACTGAAATCCCCTTCTTGCAGCAGAAATGGCCTTGAGACTGCGGCTCTTGCACAACCCCAGTTTCATATTCATTGTGCACAACATTATCGCATTCCCAGGGTGACTAAAGCTGAGAAAAAATAAAACAAGAACGTGTCAGACTTTAACCATTGCTGTGACAGCTTTGTGCCTTGTGTCACAAACGCTCACGCTGGCAAAGAGGTCCCAGCTGAGTTTGAGCTTCTGACAACAAACAAGGCAAACACAGCCATTGATGCGGAGCCGAAAATGAAACTGCCGAGACTGAGAACTGTCGCTTTCAAACACCCGGGAGGTGCTAAAACACCCCTCACCTACACACCTACGACAGCTCCAGGTACGATTCTGTTCTCTATCAAATCCCACCTAGCTATTCACAAAATATAAATACAGAATAAATATGCTCTTCTGCAAACATACACCTAACGTACTTTGAAAAACAACTTTCCCCCTTCCCAGGCAAGATTCTTCGAGATCACCGGGTGCAGTCCCTGCCCTCCCCCGGGGCTGGGGCCCGATCTCCAGCGCCTCGCAGAGCCAAGAGGACGCCTGTGAAAAACGCCAATCACTTGTTTTTTAGATTTTAAAAGTTTAATAGTAATAAAATGGTTATAAAAATAGTAATATAACTAGAGTAATAAAAATTTGGACAATTAGGATTTAGGACAATATGAGACAATAAAAACAAAAAGTTACTGACGTCTGGGTACTTCTTTCTGGGCAGCATAAGCCCACGAAAAAGGACCCACGTTAACAGAGGATTAACCCTTAAAAGCAAGAGCCTGTTGCACATTCATACACCTCATACACGATGCATAAATTCCATTCAAACACAGGATTCTGTCTGGTCAGTGTCAGCTTCTTCCTCTTAATCCCGACAGCGTCTTCAGGGCTGAGGCGGGAAGAAGTTCATTTCTTCTGATAAGAGAGCAATAAATTCTTTTTCTCTGAAAGATTTAAGTGTCCTGTGGCTGCTGTCTCGGTGCGAGTCCTCTCTTTAAAAAAGTTTCTTACATAGCATAGTTCCTATTATGCTATAACCTAAAACTATATTTAACACACTACTTAAGCAAATTAATACAGCATAACTTTCTAACATACCACATATAACATTCATTTTAATATTTGGGAAAAGCCAATCATAAAATACGCATTTTTCACAACGCCGCTGTCTCCGCGCTGCGGCAAAAGCCGCCCGGCCCCAGCTCCCCAGCAGCGTGAGGGGCGTCCCGCCTGACGGGGACCGGCTTCCTCCCCGCAGGGCACATGGATTTGTGGGAGCCGGGATCACCCATCCAGCGGCCCTGACGAGGGTCTGGAAAGGGCTCAGTGGGGACGGGCGGATTCCCAAGACCCTCACACGGCCGGGCCGGGCTGTGCCGCGGCAGCGCAGCGCTCTCAGAAGGAGGAAATCGCCGGCGGAGGAGGCGTGGGAGGGAGAAGGGAACGGCCCGAGGCGGGCAGCTGCTGCTCGGCTCGGCACGGCTCGGCACGGCACGGCACGGCACGGCACGGCACGGCACGGCACGGCACGGCTGGTCCGGCTCGGCTCCGGCACGATGAAGCCGCGAGGGTGAGTGGTACCCGCGGGGAAGGGTCGCTGCTGTCGCTCCGTGCGCGCCGGAACGCGGCGGCCGCTTCCCGGGCAGGGATGCACATCGCCCTTGGGAAACGCGAGTTTTGCTGCTGCGGCGGGCAGGGAAAGCGCTGGCGGGGGTTGGGCTGCTAAAATGCAGTCAGGGCGACCCACGGACAGGCTGCGGAGCAGGTCCCGTCCGCCCGCAGCGCCCCGGGAGCCGGGAGGGGGGAGCCGGGGAGTGCCAGAGCTCCCAGTCAGCCCGGGCAGGGGTCCCCTGTCCATACGCGGCCATCGAGAGCTGCAGGCAATTAACGCCTTTTATGGACGTTTTCAGCAGAAGGGTTGCGATGGGACATGACTCACTGGGGTTTATTGCCCCGGGTAGCGCTGCTGTACAGCAGGTGTTAGATAAGCTCCGCAGGTGACACGCTTAGGGCACCAGCTGATCGAGAAGAGCCGTGTCGCCACAAGGCTAGGGGACAAAGTGGGTCTCAGCAGCGGAGCAAAGCCCCCAGAATTGTTAGTGCAAGCATCAGGATATCTCTTGCCTGGCTAGAGCATGCCATGGCAGCAACATCCCATGGCTTTAAGATAAGTAGCGATGGAGAAGTTGAGGTGCTGGTAGGAAGAATCGTCTTACTCATGAAAGGAGAAGTGCAACTTTCTCCTGTTTCATACGGCATTTTAAAACACTTGCAGAAGAGGAAGGTGTGGGAAAGAATTGAAAAAGTAAAAAAGTTTAAATATTTTTTAAAAAATTAGGACAGCAAGACCCAAAGAAGGTAGTGCAGCTATGCCAGCACTTAATTGAGCTCACTGCTAGTGATGGACTTGGGAGCTGAGTGAATGTAGAGGTTTCTCTGCAGGCAGAGCATTTCTCCCTTTTTCCAATTGAAGCTTGGAACTAAAGCCATTCCAGGGGAACATCGTGGGTGGACACCACCCACACAAAACCACAGCTGCAGCTTCCTTCAAGAAGGAGGAGGAGGCATCTCTGGATCTGTCTAATCTTGACTGTGGCATCATTTATTAAAGTAAGAAATCAAAATCTGCTTTGTATACATACATATGAGAGTCTGTTCTGGCTGAATATCTAAATGTCTGTTGGCATCAGCAAATGCCTACCATGGGAAATTCCCTAGAGTCTCTTAAGTATTAATCAGCTATTGTTTTCATTTTATTCAAATGAGTTGCTATATCCACGGCTTCTAACTTGGGTTGAGAATAATAAAACAAACACAGGCATGGGATTAAGAAAGATTGATGACTACATGAGCTGAGCTGGTCAAGACAGACATCTACAAGCCTGGCACAAAAGTGATGTCTCCTGAACAGTGTGAAAAATAAAATACAAATCCATGTGTAAAGGCCACTGTCAAAATCTTTACACTTATGTTGATGCATTAGTAAAAGAAAACTGTTTTTGTTCTGTTTGGTAGAGTTGTATGTTTTACATCTTTGATATTGGTTAATAAACTACTTAATGTAAGAGAAATAGTAGAAGAGACAGAATAGAATGTTTGGGTGTGTTTCCCTGGGAGACTTCCTTCGAGACTGATTGCAGATTTACCAGAGTAATAGAGCAGAAATTTTCCACAGTGGGTATACACTTAAACTTTTCAAGCCTCATCTATCAAATCATTTCAAAGGACACAGAAAAAGAATTTAAAATATGTTCTTTATACAAAAAAATAATACAATTCAGATTGGTTCTCCCCTAAAATTTCTCCACCTCAGTCTCTGGAGATGGGGCTTCAAGTATAGGTAGATTTTGTGTCAGGAATGTCCTCTGCTTTCTGCATGGGAAGCTGAATATGTTTGGGAAGATGATAATTTTCTTGGGGGGCAGGTGGGAATTAGAGACACTCCTCTGCAGTAGGTGAGCCCCAGGTTGTGCCCAGGCAGGTGATGGGAGAAAAGCTGGGCAGAAGCAAAGCTGTGCCTGGGAAGAGATGTGTGAATTCATGTGCTTGGCTGGACAAAGGAGCAGGAGCTGTGGGGAAAGGGCAGGAAACCTGGAAGAGAGGGGATTTTGTAAAGCACAGCAAAGTGAGGAATGGCTGCTGGGGAGTGAGCTTAGGTTAGGCCTTGGAGGGAGGAGGGCCAGGCAGGGCAGGGTTGGTTTGGAGGGAAGGCAGTGACCAGCCGGGGTGGGAGAATCTGGAGCTCAATCCCAGACAGAAATGGCCTGCTGGGAGCAGCTGTCCCTTTGCCCCAGCCCAGGCTCAGTGCTGGGCCTGGCTGAGGGCTGAATGATGCCTTGAGAGGCTACCTTGAACAGAGGATAGAAAGTGTTAAAAGAATAAAGTAGGGATTTATTAAAAAGGCCTTCAAAGGATACACTTGGGCAGTACAGGAGCCTGGCTGTGGCTACACCCAAGATGGGCTCCTGGGTCACACCTTTTCACATTTCTATAAGTTTTGGTCTGTTTCCATATTGGGGTTAATTGTCCAATTACAGTTTCAGGTTGTGCAGTCCCATCCTCCCTGACTGCTCTCCTCAGTTCCCTGTTGTTTGCACTTTTTGGGCCTTTTGGGCCTTTTTGTTGTTTGCACTTTTTGGGCCTGAAGCTGCAATGGTGTCCTTGGTTCTGGGGCTGGAAAAGGATTGCTCTGTCTGACTGAACTGTGAGGAGAACTTGCTGACACTTTATATGAAGTTCAGAGTTCTGTACTAATGCAGTACAGGCTCTGGAAAATATGAAAGCTAAAACTAAAGGCATCATGAGAACTCTGGGGGAAGGGAGCCAGCTGAACCTGGGCAGTGTGGCCCCTCAGTCCTGCTTGCAGAGGTGAGCTGGGTACCCTGGTACCGGGCCAGTGCTCCTGTCACTCTGCCCATCACCTCAGCTTTGCAACCTTATTGCACCTGAGCAATATCAAGGTGGCCAGCTCAGCCACAGAGTTCCCATTCCAAAACCTTTCCAGCATCTTTCCTTCCCTTCATCTCTTTCCTGGAGGAAAGAGAGCACAATGTGTAACTAGGTGTGGTGGTGAAAGGGTATTTTAAAGTAACCCACAGGGAAGTGCTGTCCATTTATCTTAAACCCCTGTGGGATGAGAGTTAAATCACTTGGACTTTATAGATGGGTTAAACTGGGTTTCCTATGGCCTCCTTTCCTTTGGAGAAATCCTGCACAGATTTGCCCCTCCTGAGTAATCAAACACACCAAATTCCTCCCGGCAAAAACCTTTGCACAGCTCTCCACTATCAGCAGGTTTCCTGTTTACACGTTTTCACTCAGTGCACAACCTGGTGGGCAGCATGGTCAGCTGCTGTTTTCCTTTAACCAGACAAAATGACTCCTTGAGTTTCAGCAAAAGGTTGGAAAACCTGGGTTTTGACCTGTGCAGCCACTGTCCCTCCCAGTGATCCAGATAGCCTCCAGAACCTGTTTGTCCAGCAAGCCAATCAATTCTTTCAGAAGAGAAGACAGGCCCAACAGCAGCTTCATGCCCTCTGCCCTGATTCCAATATTAGTGCATTTTGCTGCTATTCGTGGCCTTGGCCACTAAACCACTGCTGAGTTGTATAAACAGAAGTTTTGCAGCTGTCAAAAATGCAAATACTTAATGGGGCATTGCATGGGAGCAGTACCTAATTTACCTACTTCTGCCACTATATTAAAACAATCAAAATTTGGTTTATTGCTTATTTAAACAACAGAGATGCAAAGTCAGTTGTAACACTCGTTTGCTTTTCATTTTAGGTACGGATTTCTGTTACTGCTCCTTCTTATCCTGAAAGCTGGTAAGTTCATAAAAACTCAGTAAAAATTAAACTGCCCTCCCTTTAATGTGTTTGGCCAAATGCACAAAGTAGTTGTAAAATGTACAACATGAACATCTCTGGTTTTTACAAGATACTGAAGAATTCCTCAGAGTGAAATGTTTCTCTGACATGCATCAGGGAAAGAAGATAAGATCATTTTCTATCAGTTTCATTGCAGAGAGCAGCAGGGGACCTTATGGATGCTCTTGCTCAGATTGCTTTGCTTCCTTCAGAGACTTCCCTGTGTACTTGTCTCTGTCAACAAAAGGCCTTAGAAGTGGAGTAATAAGAGCTGCTGATGAGCAGATCTAACATGCCTGTATACTCAAGAGTAGAATTATACCTCACAGTATCAAGTAGCCAATGCTAGTAATTTTACTACTGCTTACTAGTAGTAAATTTACTCCTACTATGTGTAATTTTACTTTTACTATGGTTCTAAAACATCCCTTGCAAAACAAAGGTAGAATTAAATCACACCACCTGGTGATATTTAAGTGTCTTTAGAGTTCTCTCTTTTGTTGTTGCTTAATCACTGAGAAGGACCTCAGCAAGATCACCAAGGAAGCTCCCTGGCCCCAATATCAGGACAAGCTGTACCAGATTCAGCCTCAATAGATGCTGGCTGGCCTGTTTCTGGCCAGTCATGGAGTTGCACCCATCTTGCCAGGGCATTACTTTTCCTTCTATTCCAATGGTTTCCCAAAATCTGAGCCAACCAATTGTGTTGCATTTCAAGCCTGTTCAGTCCCAGTACCTGGTAAACATCCTGCCTTTCTCCCTGCAAGCACTGTATCTGCCTCAGCAGTAGTTTTAGACCAGGGTGCCCAACTCAGATGTGTAGATGAGCAGTTTCTGAGTCCCGTGCACCCTCACAGAGACAGGTTCCCCTTTAGCACTGGCACCTCCCTCCAACCTCACCACACACTGTTTCTGCATTTCCAAACCTCCACTCCTGTCATCTTCCTTCCCCTCAGCCATCCACCCACGTAATCCCTTGCCCCAGCTGTAATCTCTCCCACCCAGCCCCATGCCTGACCCCTCTTGCCTGGCACCCACAACACAAACACTCTGGCACTCTGGTGCCACCAACCAGTTGCCCCAGCGAGGTTTTGGCTGCTGGTCTGGAGGGGATGGATCCAGCAGGGAGGCCCTGGGTAGAGCTGCCCAGCCCTGTGGGACTCACTGAGCTGTGCTTTCTGCATCAGCTGTCATCACCTCGTGCCTTTGCCTTGCTCACATGGAGCAGAGGCTGCCTTCCTCATGTCCAAAAGGCAGGAAAAGTGCTCTGAAATCCAGATACGGTCCTGACTTTACCTCAAGTGACCCTCAAGATGTAAATGTCTAATGAATGTGCCACTGGGTGTGCTGGTTTGCCAGCTGAGTGTATTTGTTCAGAGGGTGTCACTGACAGTAGCAGTATAATATGGTTGCTTTGTTATGCTGGCTTTGAGAAAAACTGCTTTTACTCCCCTTCTTAATTTTTTGGGTCTCAAAATAATGGTAGCACTCTTTCTTATCGATGTTTCCACTTCTTGGGATCTAAGTGGAGTTATTTGGCATTTTTCTTAATTAAAAAAAAAGAAGTGATTATTGAAGCATTAGGACCTGAATATGTGTCTGCAGTCAGTGTGCAAAGTGAAATGTGGGTATCCATGGGGCTAGGAATGATTAACACTGCTTGGCTGTCAGAGAAAATGTCCCTTTGGACATTGCACAGACAAATGGACATGGAGAGAATAAGCCACTGGAAATTTGGGGCGTAGGAATGACTATGAAGAGAGCATACTCACTTACCTGCTATAAAACTAATACCAGGGTATTAGCTATGTGGTATAATGTACTTGAAAATAATTACTTTTTTCCCCACATAACCTCCCTTTTTTCTCTCTCTCTCTTTTAATCTTGTAGTTACTGCACTAGAGAAGAAGAACATCATCAGTAAACTTGGAGACAATGTCACACTATGTTGCATTTATAATGAAAAGAAACCCTTGCAATTAAAAAATCTGCGGGTATATTGGCAAATAGCTGATGATTCCTATCAAGAAAAGTGTTCAGTTGTACATGCACTGATCTCTGGCCAAGATGATAACAGTAATCAGTGTATTCACTTTAAAGACAGGACTCAATTATTCTGGGACAGGTTGGAAAATGGTGATTTTTCTCTGCTATTGCTAAATGTCAGCCAGAGTGATGAACATACATACAAATGCATAGTGCAGGAGAAAACTGAACTTCCCAGAGTGATTCACCAGGCAGAAGTGGTTCTCAGCTTAGCAGGTAAGAACTTGTGTCACTTTACCCAAATTCTCATTTCCACTTTTCAAATTTGTGCTATTTCAATTCTACATTTAAGCACAACTTTAATTTTGAAACTTACTTCTGCTCTTTGATGAAATGAAGTCTTCTCTGCTTAATTTAAGACAGAGAAACCTTGGAGAATGCATGTAAAAACTGTTTACCCAGTGTCTGTTTCTTTTCTTCTTGTTTTTCATGGGTATGAGAGCTCTTGCATGTGACTGGGTGACAGCAGCTGAAGTCGGTCCTTTCTTCCTTTGGGTTTGGCTTTAGCTTTCTGCCCTCCCAGAGATTCTCTCAGCTCTCTGGTTTACAGATCAAACCTGCAGGTGCTTCTCTTACAAGTCATGAGGGTGGTGTGAAATCCAGCAGTTTGTTCAGAATCCATCCCAAAATTTTGCCTTTCCAGTATGTTTCAAAATGTCGACAACTATTTCTTTTTCTTATTGCTCTCCAGCGAGCTACAGCCAACCAATACTCAGTGGACCAATAAGAAACAGTGACAGCACTGGAGAGGAGGTGACCTTCTACTGCAGGTCTGGCAATGGATACCCAAAGCCCAATGTTTACTGGATCAATAAAGTGAACAACAGTCACCTGTCTCCATCAGAAACAGAGATCATATCCCACGACGACGGCACCTTCAGCGTTTTCAGCACACTGAAGGTGACAGCCACTTCTAACATGCAGATAGAGTGCTCCATAGAAAATGAGATGCTGCAGGAAAATCTGTCAGCCAACTGTAAGTTCCCTCATGCTGCCTCTGTTTTGTAGGTAGCAGGAATGTCAACCAGCGTGTCTCTGTCTGTGGATGCACACTAATGAGGGCTATGCATTAATTCAGTGGTTCCAAAATGTTCTGAGAAGATCTCAGGCTTTGGAGCTTGAAACTCCATTTATGCTTAGCCATGGACCTGATGTTTAAGTCTTCCACACTGAAGTGAATAACCCACCAAGTGTGTTATGACAACAGCACTGAGAAGCTCTTGCATCTGAGGCAGTTGTTGAGCTTAACCTTTAGCTCCTCAGGAACATGATGGTTTGGGGAGTCAGGTTGTTTTTTAGGGGCCTCCATCCAGCAGATCCATGATTTCTGACCCCCTTCACAGGGGCCTTGCAACACTAACATTTGCTTTTTACTCTGCAGAGTTCCAAAGTTCAATTTCCAGTTTCTCCAAAACTCAATTGAATACAGTGCACAACTTAAACTGTGTCTGCAGCAATGGACAGTATGAGCTCAATAGAACTGATACCTTATAGCACAAGTATTACGTGCTAATTATTGCTGATGTGATGATTAATAGTAAAAGCAAGTATTTAGTCTCTCAACTCTTCACAAAACCAGAAAGCTATTAAAAAAAAAAAAAGGTATTAAGAACACCCAAACACTGATCCCATGAATATAGACAAACAATATAAACTATTTCTAGGAGCAAGAATTTTATACATGGGCAGAAGTTGCACAGTAGAGTGTTTATGTGATAATATACTGTGCTGTCATCCCAAATTAAAGGAAAACTAAGTAACCTCATCATTAATTTCCTAATGGCATTGTCATGTTGTCTTCTGAGGGAAAAGACCTTCATATTACTATTTTTGTGGGGTTTTTTTACAGTCTCTCAATTGCACTTGAAAGAGTAAGAGATGAGATTTGAAACCTTCAGTTTGCAGCAATGAGTGAAGATTCTTCACTAACTTCAGGGGAACAGGTTTTCACCCATTTTTCTGCATACTATCAGGTTTACATTATAGATTCTATATAGATTTATTTTGAACTGAGTCTAGATACAAGCCCAAACTTACAGTCTCTCAAAGCTGGAGGGAAAGAAGAAAAAAGAAAAAAGAAGGATGGATGCATTATGATGACAGGGAAGAGTAAACTGGTATTTAGACATAATTAGTTGGAGGTGTGTCTCACTCAGAAGGAATCACCAAAATCACAGTGATATGAGTAGCACAAATCTTGACTCCTTCAGAATTTTTATGCATCTAAAACATGGTGAAATATTTGCCTGGTATGAAATGTGAAAATTTACACCTTATGACATCCTTTTCTATTTTATTCTAGACACGCAGCAGAAGAAAATCAGTGGTCCTGGCACAGAAAGTGACAAAAAACAAGAAAAAAAAGGACGAGTTGCTCAAGCAGCTGGCATCATTTGCATTGTCTTTGTGATAGGTCTTCTAACTGGTTTAATCTGCTGGCTGTGGAGAAGGAGGTCCTCTAATCTAGTGTCCTATAAAGGTAATGAGACTCTTCATTTGCATGACCAAATTATAAGAATCCTTTTTCACTTTCCAAAATACTTAAATGTTATCCAACAGGAAGAGATGAAGTATGACTAAGCTACCTGCACTTGGCAGTAGGAAATTCTGCCATTAACAAAAACTTGGGGTGCCCTGGGGAGGAAATGTAGTGCCCCAGGATATGTTATTCTTTATGATTTTCTCTTCCTGTGTCTGAGCCTTTCTTCCTGTGTCTGTGTCTTTCTCCAAGCTGGGGGTGTTTAGCCTGGAGAAAAGGAGACTCAGGGGTGACCTTCTCACTGTCTACAACTTCCTGAAAGGTGCCTGTGCTCAGCTGAGGCTGGGCTCTTTCTCCAGGCAGCACTGACACAAGCAGAGGACACAGTCTTAAGCTGCACCAAGGGAAATACAGGTTGGAGATTAGGAAAAAGTTTTTCACAGAAAGGGTGATAAAGTTCTGGAATGGCTGCCCAGGGAGGTGGTGGAGTCCCCATGGCTGGGTGTGTTTAACAAAGCCTGGATGTGGCACTGGGTGCCAGGGTTTAGTTGAGCTGTTGGGGCTGGCTTGGACTCGATGATCTTTAGGGTCTTTTCCAACCCAGGGATTCTGTGAATTCTGTGATTAAAACAGGCTGCCCAGGGAAGGGGTGGAATCATCAGCCATGGACATGTTCCAAACCAGTGGCACTTAGGGACATGTTTTAGGGGTGACCTTGGCAGTGCTGGGTTAACAGCTGAACTTGATAATCTTAAAGGTCTTCTCCAGCCTGTGGTGTGAGCAAGAGGCCAGCCCTGAGACCCACATCCATCCCTCTGGACTCACAGCCCAGGCCTTCACACCTGCCCAGCTCAGCCAGAGGAGACCCTGACCCATCTCCCAGGCCAGCCCACCCCATGTGGGCAGGTCCTCCTGCCAGGGTGTGGCTATAGGACATGAAATAAAACGACATGGACACTGGAACTTCTAAGGTAAAAAGAAGGGAAGTTTAATTTCTGACTCCCAACATTTATAGACTTTCAAAAGTGACAGTGGATTGGAGGATGACAGTGCCAGCTCTCCAATGACACTGGACAAACCAACAGCCCATCAAATTTCTCCTCCTCCATAAAAGAATGTAAAACAAAAATTATTTACATAAAACTGTGTGAGGAAGTCTGTTACAAGAATGTAAACATCAGGAGGCTTAGAAGAACAGGGCAACACCAGGGGAAGAGAGGAGGCAGCTCCCAAGGCAGGTGCTGCTTCCTAAAGCCAGGCTTGGCAAGGCCAGGGCTTCCTAACGTGGAGCTCACTCAGAACCTCTCTCATTTCCTGAGCTGGGATCAAGGGCTCTGATTTTCTTTTGTTTGGCAGAGGATGAACCACTGAAGGAGTCTAACTTCAGGCTGCCAGCTTGGTCTGCAAGGAACCAGAGGAGGCTGCCCTGCACTGGGAGGGCAAGAGGTTGTTGTTCAAAATCCAGTCATAAAAAGATACAACAATTTAAAAATAGCGTAACCAAACTTAAAAAAGAAAGTACGTTTAATTAGATAATACATTCAATTAATTTAACCTTACACCAACATAGAGAGAACTTAAAAAAAAGAGCATATCTATACTAACTAATATCATAATTCTTTAGATATTAGTACCATATCTACTTCAGTGTATCCAACAAACAATAAACAAAACAATTTAAAAAGTGTTTTTAGTTCCAACAGGAGGGGGAGATGTTGGAGCCCAGGGCACAGGGAATATTTCTCTGCCTGTCCTGAGAAATCCTGATCCCCACGAGAACACTGCTTTTAACCTCTGTCCATGGAGAAAGCTTCCAAGACTTTGGGATGAATTGGCATCTGTGAGTGTGTGAAACAGATAGTAGAATAGTTTATCACAGGGTGAAAAACTTAGAGTTTTGGGTTTTTAGTATGGAGGTAGAAGACAAGAGGAGGTGAACTTAAGTGGAGGATTCTCAGAGGACCAGTGCTTTAAAAGCAATCCAGAGGCCAGAGCGAGCTGGCTGCTAGATTTTCAAATCCTCAAACCTTCCTCTCTTGAGGGAAAGAAACAATTTTCTCTAAAAGGGTCAGAGACAGTGGAATTAGTCTGCATCTTTTCACTGGAGGTCATTGCATCTTCTCAGCTGGCACAGGATGGAGTGCTGTGGGTACTTTGATGTCCAGCAGCTGATCCTTTGGCACCTGCATTTCAGGTTTCATGCTAGACAGAGGGTCTATGAAGTTCTCCTGCTCATTTTTCCTGCATTCCAGCCTGACCTGACCTCTGCAGGATTCAAAATGATTTTTTGGGTGGGTACATCTTACAGCACTGGGCTATCTTCTCATCAAGCACCCCTCAAGGCATGAGACTTGGTAGGAAAAGGGAAGGATCAGTGAGGAATTCAAGCAGATGCATGTGCTGTCATGCCACCAATCTGCTGCTAACTCCAGAGTACCTGAGGTGGGAGAGAAATACAGGCCCCAGACAACAGGTGATCATCTCTTGCATGTTAAATCCTGTAATTAGTCTCCAATTACTCTTTTCTTTCTGCTGGTCCTGTTGTCACTGTCAGAACAAAACCGTAAACCACACGTTGGGAAAGGACAGATAAAGCTCTCTGACAGATAAAGTTTTCTGCAGCACAGAAGTCAAACTGCTATTTTGAGTGCAGTCACAAGTACCAGAATTTCCCCTCTGCAAGTTCCCAACATCCCCTCATGTTGGTCTTCCTGACCTACTGTACAGGTCAGAAGACTATCAGAAGACCCTTGGGAAGGTGATGGTCAGGAGGGAGCAGAGGGAGCTGCCCTAACAGTGCAGTGAGTGTGAAGGGCAGTGTCCTCCTTGGCCTAAGCCACCCTCGAGACACTGTCACAGGTGGGGCTGAAGGATGCTGTGTCCCCTCTTGGTGGAGACACCTGAAGAGGTGTCACCAACACCCTCTAGGGATGTCACTCCTTGTGCTCTGGGCACCCTGTGCCTCTACACAAACCTCTTTATGATCCTCTTGGCACACCAACGCTCTTTTCAGGTGGCTGTTTTACTTTTCTGGACACATTTCCTCTTCTGTCATGCCAGATACACCAATGGCATAAAAGACACAATATTTTTCTAACAGGTTTTCTATTTTCTTTACTGGAATTTATATTTTTAAAGAGTGACTCCTTCAAGAACTGGGATCAGAGAATCCATGAACATATTTCTGAAAAGTTCTTTTTCCCAGTCATGTTCATCTACTGAGCAAGTGCAGCAATCAGGGGCAGAGTTTAACCCAGCCTCAGAAACTGCCCTTGTTATTCTTTGATTTACCTTGGGCCCAGTATGCCCCAAAAGCCCAATCCTGGGCATAGCAAAGATGCACCAAGGCTCTGGAGATGCTCCCCTTGCTATGGATCTGCCTGGACCCTGCAGCCAGCAATGATCCTGAGAGGTCACCACCCTGCTGGCTTTTGCCTTGGCCCCCCAAACCCATGCACATGCCATGATGGCTGGACCTTTTGCTTATGAATTTTGGTCATTTTGATTAAAAAGGGTGTGATAGAAACATTTATGTTCTGCAGAAGAAGCTGGTGTCTAGGTAAATTCTTATTATGGCTTCATTTGCTGCCAGCTTCTGTAACTAATGAGTTGGATTAAACAGATGGGCTGGTTTGGGGCTTTCTAGTCCTTTCTAGAGGTCCCTTCAAGCCTGTGGGACAGCTGGCACAGCTTGAGAGCTGTGTCTGTCCTGGTATTGCCTCTTTAGGAGCACAGCAGAAATGGGCATTGCCCTTCAAAGGAGGCACTTGGGTGCAGGGGCTTTGTCTGTCTTGGCTCCCTTCGCTTGCCTTGCCCTAGGGACTCTTAAATTTTCAGACCATGAGTGGGGCTTTCCAAAGACAAATCTGAAATAAGCCATAACTTGTTTATTTGCCCCAAAGCAGTGGCCATGATTCATCTGCAGATTTCATACCACTGTCTAGCTGGATGCCCCTGTTCTGCTGATTTCTGCAGCTCTGCTTGCAGAGAACAAGTTTAAAATCATGGGACTGGACAGGACCGCCTGGGTTGTTGCGTCTCATCTTCCTCTGTCACCCACAGTCATGTTATGCAACTGCTTTCATAGGCTTGCAAAGCTGCAGCTTAAAATTAGGCAGAGCTTTGCCCCTAGGATTCCTTCAGGAAAGCCTTTGCAGAGTTTCATTCCTCCAGCAGTCATTAATGCTGTCATTCCTTGGCTAAACATAGCCAGGAATGGTTTAGAGGCATTTGCTCAGCAGCCAGCATTATCCTCCAGCTTAAATCACTCATCCCTCTTTTCAGTGGACATGTTGGGAAAAGAAAAGTGGTTATGGGAGAGTGGCCACATCCCTCCAGAGCCCCTCAAGCTGCAGGGAGCTGCCAGGGTCCATCCCAGGGCACAGGGCCAAGGCCTGAGCCGGCACAGGAGATGTCCCCAGCAGCTCAGGCACAGTCCCAAGGTCTCAGCGAGCCCTCATCCCCTGACAGTGCTCTCCCCAGGCCCTTCTGGAAATGCTGATTCCCTTTGCATTCCCCTTCCCCCGTGGCTCACAGCCATCCCATGCCTGAGTGATCTATCTCTGCTCCTTTGTGGATAAGCTGCCAGCATGGAGCAGGAATTCTTGTTCGTGGTGTCCAAGCACACGGGGGTGCATTTTTTACTGCTAAATTACATCTCATTTGTCTCAGTCTCACCCTTAAGGGCACCCAGCCCCTCCTGCACAATATTCCAGCCCTTATCAGCACCAACAGTGACTCCCAGCTGCACGTCATTCCTGCCTTCTCTGCTAGGGTCATTTAAAGAAAATAAGGATTAAGATAGCATCCAAGACACCTCCTGGACAAATTCCACCAGGAGCTCACTGCCAAATTTCAATTCCCCTTTCAGCATGGCCTGTTTTCTGTCCATTGGCTGGTTCTTGACCCAGACTAAATCTCTTTCAGGGCACCTCATCTTAATGAGCACACTCCTGCTTGGCAACAAGGAATCAGGCAGACCTGGTGTCCCCTGTGTCCTGACTCCAGCAAGTCACACGCAGGGGGCAGCTGGGAAACCCATCCCTCCCTTTGCTCCATTGCTCCTGTGCTTCTCCACCCTCCCTGCAGAGCTGGTCCCAACACCTGTCTCCTGCAGAGGACATTGGTGCGTGGTTATTCCCACTGCATTCCCCAATCCCTTTGCCTTCCCTGCTCCCAGCTACCACATCAGCTCTTCTCGCATCCCTTTCCACAGCCCCCGGCTCAGTGGCTTCATCAGCAGCTGTCAGCCTTGCAGTTACAAATGATGGTCCTTCCTGCACACCAGGTTGGAGATATCCTTGTCTCCTAGACCTGATGTTCCCTTTATCTCATAAATCCCAGGCACTTGCTCCCATTTCCCTTTGCCCCTTGCTGTTGCCAGTAGCTGCTGCTGACAAAAAGTGCCTGCTGGGGTGACAAAGTATTTCTTTCATGCTGGGCTGGTGCACAAAGTACCTGAGCTGAGCCACATATTTCTGTGTATTTCTTCCTGCCAGGTTCTTCTTTCTTTACTGCCCTCCCTTTTGCTCTCTGTTGGTCCCCTCTGCATTTTTAATATTACCACTGTTAAAGTTTTATAAGCTCCGGCTGGCATTTTTATGGGTGTAATATTCTCACAGCTCAGGATGACTTTGAAATATTATATTTATTTTTTCCTCAGCACTCAAAACTCCTTCAGTTGGCACAACAGAGGTGATTTTAAAACTTTAAGCAAGGTTAAAAATCTGCCTTTTTTCTCCTCCCTGCTTTAGAGCTCTGAAACTGTTTTGTGGCAGAGTGTGGTTGTGTATCTGACAGCAAAGAAGGCAGGGAAGCAGAGAAAAGGAATAGATAATTAATATTGCTGGGAAATGAACTCTGTGCCATCCATTTCCTCTGTTTTGGCCCTCCTGGGCATTTTTGGGAGTTACTCAGAGCCAGCTGCTCTCTCTGGTTGTGCTGAGAGCTGGATAAGTCACTAAAGTGTCACCTGCAGCCTGGGAAAAATCAGCCACACCAAGTGTGGTGCACAAACTCTGTGGTGCAGCAAAAGAGGTGGGTGCTGGCAAGGAGGGGTGGATGTGGGGGCATAAAGGTTCAGGCTTCAGGCTCCATTTTCCCCCATAAAAAATGCCCCCAGGCAGCTTAGTGAGAGAAAGATGGAGTGTGATTTCTCAGAAAACCCCATCTTTTGGGTCCCCATCACATTGTCCCCAAGAGGAGTCTGATTTAAAAAAAAAAAAAGCAAAAAAAAAGCAGCACAGTGGTCACAGTGGTGCAGATTTTTGCTCTTCTGGGTTACATCTTCTAACATGTATTTCCTTTGCAGAGCAGATCATCCACCAGCCATTTGCATGCACCAGGCCCAGGCATGGATGGGAATTGTGGCTGCACGGGAACACCCCTGAGGTGCACAAGGAGTGACATCAGAGACAGTAAATAAACAGCAGTCTTTTTAAATCTGCTTTGAAGGAAGCCCTTGCAGTGCCTTTTCAGCACACCTGTGTTCACTCACTGAATAAATCTTTTCTTCACTGTTGAGCCAGCTCAAATCCCAAATCCTAAAGGGCCCCCACACATTGTGAAAGTCCATTTTTCCTGTCCAGAACCATTTCCAGCCTGCCTGAGGTGCTCAGCTTTGAAAGAATTTCAGCAGTGTTTTCTTTCTAGAACGCTAGCACAGCTTCTTAAAGCACCTTACCAGTAATTACCGAGTTAGCTTGCAGCAAATCTGGGTGATGGGTGGTGCTGCTCCAGAAAATGAGCTATAGGGAGCAGCACAAGGTCATGCAGAAGGACTGTAGCAGACTGCAGCACTTCCCCCACCACTAATTCTGAGCCTTTTTCTAGTCAAGATAACAAAGTGCAATCAGCCACTGCCTAACCATGTACCTCTGGGCAGATTTAGGTACCCTGAGGATTGGCTGACACTCCTGCAGAGCACCAGCTCTCTCTCACACAACCTCTTTGTGGTTCTGCATGCTCCTGGCAGCAGGTGAGTTGGAACTAAGGAGGAAAGATTATTCAGTTATAAAGAGGGGGAGGACAATTACTTTGACTTCCAGCTTTCAGTCGTGCCTTCTTCAGTTTCACCCCAGGGAGTCAGCTCAGCAATTAAGCCTTAACTCAGCCACCACATGGCAACATGACACAAACTTCACAGAATTCACAGAATCACAGAATCACCAGGTTGGAAGAGACCTGCAAGATCATCGAGTCCAACCCAGCCCCAACACCCCAACTAAACCCTGGCACCCAGTGCCACATCCAGGCTTTGTTAAACACACCCAGCCATGGGGACTCCACCACCTCCCCGGGCAG
>JAYDZK010000001.1:109575366-109585488 GCA_034509185.1 Euphonia xanthogaster
CCCCATCCCTGGGTGTGTTTAACAAAGCCTGGATGTGGCACTGGGTGCCAGGGTTTAGTTGAGGTGTTGGGGCTGGGCTGGACTCAATGATCTTGGAGGTTTCTTCCAACCCAGTGATTCTGTGAATTCTGTGAATTCTGAGCCTCACAGGAAGTAATTTCTGGATGTGAGAGTAACTCAGACTTTGTGTCTGTCTGGGCTATGGTTTGTCAGCTGTGGTCCCTGCAGGCTCCTTCTGGACAGAGGCATGAAACTGAGGACTGGGGTCAGTAGCTTGCTCAGCATAGCACAGTTTGAAGCAGAAATCAGAGCATAATTGAGTCCTGAGAGCTTTAGAGTCACTGGCTGGATGATTAAGGATGAGGTTCCTGCTGGGATCAAACAGAAATGTACCTGGTCACATGGTTACCCTTGTGTAGCTGGATTTGCCCACGTGTGTGACTCTACAAAAGCTCCAAAACACATCTTGTGGACCAGACTGAGTCTGCCTATGTAGCTGAGCACTTGCTCTAAGCCCCTATCCAGGAGCCAACATCTAAGGGACAGAGCAGGAACAACCACACTTTTCATGGACAAGGACACTCCATGTTTTCAGTCTCAATGTTAGCATCCACGGGTGCCTCAGAAAAGATCAGGGGAAAGCAGGGCTGTGATCTTGTCCAGGATCTGCAGCAGCTCTTGTAGAAGTCATGTCCTTCCTTCAGAAACAACCTAAGAGTGAGGCAGGACTCTGTCCCAAGATGGGGAGCAGGGCTATCACTTCAATCCCAAAATCTCTCCTTTCTGAAAAGGTAGCCTGGGTTGTAAGCAAATAGAATATTGGATTGCATTTTACAGAACATTCAGCACATCGAACTTTCAGCTTTGGTGGATGTTGCTTAATATGAATCTCATTTTTCTGAAGTCTGTGGTTATCTATCCTACATGCTGAAACCCATGCATTTGTTTCAACAGATGTCCAACAAAGAGAAGACCAAGGAGGACTCAGCTGTAAGTATTAAAAATATATTATTTTGTTTGTCTTGAGTGACTTAACTTCATAGCTTCAGTACTCAAGTTCAGCACAAGCCTTTAGATTAGACTTGCTGGATGGTACAAAGTGAAGCATTGTTTTGTTCACTACATCCTAGGTGATCTTTAACTGGGATACAGAGACATCATTTGCATCATGTCTGTGAACCTGAGCCTACATACACCCAATTTTTTAAAAAACCCTCCTTTCCTAGAAGAAACATGCTCTTCAGACCTTCACCATGTTCATATTTTTATTTTTATTGCCATGCAATATTGCAGGCCAGCTGGTTTACAAATTCATTTGTAATTTATAGTAGGGGGAAAAATTAAAATTGGGTGAAAAAAAATGAAGACAGATTTGGAAAAAAAAATTGAGGACTTGCAAGAGTACAGGGTGAAATATCTGCCTGTTTGGTATCTCATTTGGTAGTTTCTACTGAATCTAAGGCCTGTTGCCTGTGTGTCTGCAGAACAAGCAGAAAATACTCTGGTTTCACTAAAACTGTACTAGTTAAAGCATAGTTTGCTGTAGCAGATGCTGTGAATGTACACAATGCATAGTATCAAGCAGAAGAAAAACAACCCTTAAATAAATAAACCCATAAAAAAAGTTTTTACTTTTCCTGGAATTTCTTTGACAGCCATGGGAACTGGGTTAACAGTCAGTTATTTTTCAGACCACAGCCTGATCCCCAACATTTGTGGTTGCTAAACATCAGCAGCCATTGCACCCCCTCCTGCAGAGCATAACCTGTGGAGGAGGATGGATTTTCTCCTTAAAGTAAAGAGACATTTTCTCCTTTTGTTCCTAGGAACTGCATTGATGTAACACAAGCAGCTCATTTAAGGTCAATTTTTTCTTCCCCAGACTGACTTTGGTTTGATCCCTGGGCTTAGCCCATTAGTAAAAAAACCTCTGTGACATAAATAAGAGTAAATATTTATCTTGTTTGTATTGAAGGCTGCTCTAGCACGATTTGTTCATTGAGGATAAAACAAGGGCATGTTCCAGATGCTGTCTTTTCATTGTCATTTCTCCACTCCACTTGTGGAAGAGGAGATGGGACAGGAGCTTTGGTGGCTCACTGATGACAGAAGCTGTCCCACCTCTGAGGGCCATGCTTTGGGCATCCCAATTTAAGGGCAAAATGAATCAATACCAGAGAGATGAAAATGGTCCAGGGAATGTGATCTCTGGTGAGAGATGCATTATGTCTGTTTAGGCTGGAGAAGGCCAGGCTGATTAAGGACACAATAACAACCCTCTTCAGAGTGTCTTTTGAGAGGCTGGGACAAGTTAATTACTGTGCTAACCCAGCTGACGCTGCAATTAAGGCACAGCAGACTTAAACAAAGGAGATTTGAGCCAGATGTTAGAAGAAATTGTCGAAGGGTAATGGTAGTTGAGCACTGAGGCAGAGTTTGTCCAGGCTATCAAGCCTCCATCAGTCCAGGTTTGCTGCTTTGTGATTTCTTAACAAAAGAGAAAACCAGTCAGGAATTATTTAGAAATAAAGCTGGTACTACCTTAGTACAAAAGATGGTCCCTAAGAGAAATTCTAGCCTAATTCAATCATTATTTGGTATTTTCAATCCTGTTGCGTGTGTTAGATGGGGAGTAAGGCCCTGGGGAGCTGCATCCAGGGGGATGCTCTGCCACAGCCTTTTGTTTTCAATACTGCTGGAAATGCACTTCTGCTTAGGGCACCTTATGAAGAATGTCAGGTTGTTTCATGGCAGTGAGAATCCTGAATACTGCAAACCAAAATGAGATTACTGAAAAGAACTTTGCTGTTACAAAGGCAAAAAAGAGTATGGAATCTGGGAGGAAGGCAGATTGCAAAGAAGAGTAACTCCATCCTGGTGGGATTAGTCTCTCCAGACCCCCATTCCAGTCAGTGGGGACGAAGCTCTGGTGAGGAGAAATTCAGAGCTGGAGAAATTCTGAACTATTCCATGAAAGAATTCCTTCATTTCCTGAGAGGACCGAGAGGAACCTGTTTTCCCTTGGCCACAGAGAGGGTTTGTACATCTCATTCACTGAAACAGTTTTAAATGAACCCAAGGTGACACTGATATCCTTTCACAAGGGAGGCCACCTTTTCCACTTGCACAGAGAGGCCCTTCCAGGCTGTGGCATGAGGACAGAAAGCCCCCAATGTCCTGAGTACACAGGCAGGACTTCTCCCCAGTCAGTTCTCTCTCAGCAGCATGAATATGGCTTTTCCATAGCTTTGCAGCTTGTTCCACTGGTTACATAGGAATGATTATTTCTGGGGAAGTTTTTTTGTCTATTTTTTTAATAAAAATAAGTTATTTTGTTCTTGCAGCACCTGCCTAAATGGAAGATCTGCCAACAATTTGAACAGCTGGAGATGTGTCAAGAGAAGCATCACTCCCTCAGCGGCAGCATTGTTTGTAATACAAGTGACAGATTTCTGCCAAGTGAGATGGCAAAGAAAAAAAAAAAAGCCTCTAGAACACAATAGAGAGGAAAATCTGCAGGATTTTCGTTCCAGCCACTGACTGTATCCACAAAACAGTTGTGTCATCTCTCCAGCTCAGCACTTTGGACAGTCCTCTGTGATTGTCAGTGATTTGGACACCTGTACTGGGGAAAGCAGAAAGCCTGGGACTCAGCTGCTCTGTGCCAGACCACTGGAAGCTGGTGGCTGTCCAGTCTGTCATCACAATCCTTGAGGGCTGTCAGGAGCAGAAGCAGCCACCTTCAGGAGCACGGGACGTTCTTGCTGTCACCTTACCCTGAGGATGGCTACTGTGAGTGAAGAAAGGCAGCTAAAACAAAGAAAGAAAACTGGAGGGCTCTGCAGAGTGAGATTTGTGACCTCTCCCACGTTTCTCTCTCTCTAGAGTACAATCCTTCCATTGTCTCTTTTCACCAGCTGCTACTCTGTTCAGAACCAGACAGAGCACTTTGACCCAGTCCTCCAAAAACAGGAGCTGCTCTAACGGGGTCAAATACTGAATTTGTTATCATAAGGGAAGGTGCCTTCTTTAAGCCTTGACAGCAATATTTTGTTTTTTACCAAATATTCCACCAAAAGGGGGGACTTCCACTTTCAGCAGGAGCCAGCTGTGAGAAAAAACAGGCTGTGGAAATCCGACCAGTTAAAAATAGTGTTCTCTGCTGTGTGAATGTCATGTTACCTGGACTTACCCTTCTCATGATGGAACAAAAACTGTGGTTGAGCTCTGCTTGATTCAACTGAATCTTTATTTAAGCACCTCCCCGTGGCTTCCAGGGAGGATTTTAAACTGAAGTTTTAAACTAAACTTGTGCTTGTGTCTCATCCTTGCAGGCACCCAACAAAACAAAAAAGAACAAAAACCAAATTCTATCAGTGTGTTGCCCATGACTGACCAGAAAGCCAAGAACTGCATTTTCCTTGTGCTAGTGCATGTGCTTTGCTATTTCAGCCCCAAGTCAGCCAAACTGACTGCCAGAAAATAGCAAAACAGTAAACTTTGCTGATGATATGAAATTTTGAAGGAGGAGGAATTTTTATTAGCTCTCTTTCCCAGATGGGACAGTTTCTCCATTTTGTCATAGGGGGATGGAGACTGTTATTTTAAACTGAGCCCTGGAAACACTTGACCTCTCCTGTACCAGTTGCTAGACTAAATTTGTATGATTTTTATGAATAAGTTATAGTCTTGTTTGTTCTTGCTCTGTGTGTAAGAGGCACTCCAGTACCAACTCTGAGCTCGGACACTGATTTTTCATATCAAGATCAGCTCTCAATTCCCAGCTGAGTGAAAATTCTGTTGGCAATAGTGCAGCAGTTATCTTTTGTCAAAGCAATACCCCCAGGGAGGCTCCCAGCTGAGTAGCTGTGCTTCTCTCATGTCCATGAATCCAGATATCAGATATTTTCTGAGTCCAAATCTAGTCTTCCGTGTACCCCTAAAGGGAACTTGCTTGAAGCAATCTTGCAGACACCTCAAAAATGTGAACAACATCTGTGCAGATGTGCAGGGCAACCACTTCCTAGTGGTCCAGGAAAAAGTCCTGCAGACATTTCCTTCTTATCTGTCACATGAAGTTGTTTTGTGCAGCCTGTGGTGCTGCTGTACCTGACAGAAGCCTTTCCTACAAGTAGTTTTCCACTTTTATATTCTGCAACTGTAATGGTTCGGAGATGTAAGAAGTGACCTATCACTCTGCAATATGGTATTGAAACAAATTTAGGCTGGTTGGATTTTCTTAATTCTGGGCTACTTCATGGATACACCTAAATGCAAAAGCTTTTTCTTGCAAAATCTGTGCTTTCATTTAGCTTAGGGTTCCAGCTATTCTTGGAGGTCAGTAAATCCTAGATGACAGTTGGTTGCTACCATTCAAAAGGACTTGGGCATTTAGTGATAGCAGGTTTTGTCTTCACTTGCCATGTTTATATTTTAAATAAAGTCTATTCATTCTTCTGGATGTTTGACTAAATCTATCAACACACAGAGAAAAGTCAATCCAAGCCATTGCCTCCACCCAAAGTCAGTTTTACTTTTAGCCACATCCCTCAGTGCTCCTTTTCGAAGGCCTCTGATTCGGAGAGACAAACACAACACAGAGCTGACCACCTTTGCTTTATTTTGGCTCACACAACAAAATCCCTCAAACAACACAACAAACTCCACCAAAGCCAGGCAGTAGCCTGAGGGCAGCACTAAGCCTGGGCTGATTCATCCCTTTCTCACCCAACTTCACTACCCCAAGCAGAGTAAAGGTACAGCACACACTCCTGCTTCCAGAACTGAAACCAGCCCATGGCACTCCCCCAGACCAGTCTTGCACAGGAGCACCAGCATCCCTCTGTTTGCCTTCTCTAAAGACAGCAACTCACTTAAACACATGCACAGGAAAGCAACAGTTGTTGCAGCTTTGGAGGAAGACTAATAAATGGACTCACTTTCACAGAAAAGTGAAAGACATTTGTTGTGGCATGGCTGGTAAACCACAAGTGGAAAGCCCCAAGGGAAAACATGTGTTGCTACTTAATGATCTGCATCCATCTGTCCTGTTGTCAGATTCACTATTTAAATCTTTTTACCTGTGAGAGCTGTAGTATCTCTTTTGTTCAAAAAAGCATTCCCTTTTTCCAGCTACCCTGACTCCAACATCTGTTCTCAGTAGCTGTTGGGCTATGTCAAAGAAAACTTACTTGTTGCTTTCCCAAATTGCAAAATGAATTTTTCTCATATTTGTAGCAAATGTGCACAAAAGGTAACATTACCCCCAAGTGTCATTTCTCTAACCTCTCTGTTTTCAGAGGAGCAGAAACTGCTCTAAAGAACAATTGAGTACAGCCTGACTCCACAGGGAGAAAACGCCCCCATAGCTGTTAGGCTCTTGGGACTGTTCCTCTCAATGTGTGGTGGGCATTAGGGCTTTCACCTCCTCCATGATATGACATGGGATGGAATCATTGCAATCTGGTCCCCACTTGAGGATTATTGTGGAACTCCTGGAGCAAGTCTGGAACAAGGGTACAAAGGTGATGGGGGGACTGGAGCACCTCAGTGATGAGGAAACACTGAGGGAGGTGGGTCTGTTCAGGCAAGAAGAGACAACTGAGAGGGGACTTGAGCTGTGCCTGTCATTGTCTGCAGGGAGGGGTCACAGCAGGGAGCAGGCTGAGACATGGGACAAGAGGAATGGGCAGAAACTGGTGGATAGAAAGTTCCATCTGAAAATAAGGAAGAACTTTTTGTTGAGGGTGGCTGAGCACCAGAGCAGGATGCCCAGAGAGACTGTTGAGATCTTCCCTAGACATGCTCAAAAGCTGTCTGGACACAATCCTGAGTGACATGCTCTGGGGCACTCTGCATGAGCAGGGAGGTTGGACTGGATGACCAACTGTGGTCCCTTCCCAACTTACCCATTCTGTGCTTATAAAAGGCACCCCACATGTCCTTTGAGGTGATCTCCTCTGCATCTGGCACCCCAGGGAATTACAGAGCAGTGACTTCTATGTCATTCATCTCTCAGGATGCATTCAGGTGACAACAGGTCAGTTTGTACAATTACCTTCCAACACAGGAACAATGCTTCCAACATTTCCTGTGTTATCAGCACCACTTAGCATAATTACTGCATCTGAACCATGCTCCCTTGATGTCAAATGCAAGCCCTTGGCAGCTGCTTGTGACATTGCTGTTAATCACAGACTTTGTTTGCATATTGCCAGGAAAGAGCCTGTCTCTCATTTCAGTCTGGCACAGAAAACTGCTACGTAGGGATAGATGCTCATATATCAAGGATGCTTAGGCTGACCTTTGAACTTGCCCAAAATAGGTCCCAACAATTTACTAATAAATTACTTATTTTTCTGTAATTCCAAGAAATGCTGCTTAGGACAATTGAACACAGAGTTGTGCTTAGAGTCACATGAGGCTGCCTGTAGCTGACTTGGTGCTTACACTCCTATCTCCAGCTTGCAGAGACCTTTTTCCACTTGCTGGACTGGAAAGTCTACCTTTTTGCAGCTTCCACCCCAGTAGACATCAAAAGTCAACTGAAGATATTTCCTAATTTTGAATGGGATTACACTGCACAAAAAAAAAAAAAAAAACAAAAAAAGATCACCTCTAAAAAATTTAGAAGGAAGAAAAAATATCTCTCATTCAAACTGGAAATCTTTAAATAATCCATCAGTAAGAAGCAACAGTAACACAGCCATAATGGGGACAGGGAGTGACTGCAAATGTTTTCTTAATTTCTTCTTCCAGATCTGTGCTCTCACGTCATCCCTCTTACAGGGCTGAGACTGCAGTTTTGAAACAAGACCAGATTTGCCTGCAAAAACAAATTTTCCACACCATCATGCTGGACTAGAAGCAACTCTACACCTCTCAATTCATCTCTCTATTGATCAGACTTACCATTATTGTGCTACCTAGCTTCTAAAATGCATCACCACTGCAGTTATCACAGTTACTGTAACTAAAAACAGGTCATGGCATAAAGGTGCAAAATGCCTGAACTGTAGCTAATTTTAGAACAGTAGGCAGACATGAAATATCTTTATCACTTTGTTGGAAGTTTTACTAACCAGCTCAGACCGGTGTGATTAAACTCTGGGTTAGCAAAGGACTACAAGTCCTCTCATAAGCCTGGTTTTTCAAAGCCTTTGGTTTGGTTTTCCTTGTCCTCATGAACTAAGGCTGGGTACGCCCATATTTCCATCTGTCTGTACCTGCAGCACAGAGGGCTGCTATCTTATTCGAGATATGTTAATGAATTCTCTTATCAAAACCACGAGAAAAATCCAGCCCTGTGCTGGTTCCTGACCTACTGAACAAGGCAGGAGAGCTGGCCAGATAATGCCCACGCTTTCCAGGAGATTTCATTGACTGATTCTACACAGGGTGAGGCAGAGGGACACCACCCCAGGAAGGTCTCCTGCACTCCTGGCACCAGCTGGCACAGAAAGCATGCCCAGAAACTGAAGGACTGGAGAAGCTGAGGAAGTGGCTTTGGAGACAGGGAAGTCTCCAGGGGTCCCTGACAGCGTGAGCCTTGGTGCCAGGTCTCTTCTCAGCAGGTGGGGATCCCATTAGGAGTCCTGGGCACACCCCAGTGCTGAGGGGTAAGTGCCTTTGAGCAGGAAAAATTAAAAGAATATATAATTAAACATAAATAAGTAACCCCCAAACTTCACCCACCTGTTCTGTTTAACTTCAAATTATCTGTTTATTTTTTGAAGTTGCATTTTTCAGGACTATCATGAGACAGACAGCTGCCTGCCCATCTCTTTTGTATGGGACGGTTTTGATCCAGGTGAGAGGAGCAACAAGAAAGCAAGAGTGGAAAAAAATAAAACATTTTAATCTGCTCCAGCCCAGTGACAATTTGCCAGTCCTCAGGAGATGAAGGCTTGTGGAGTAACTTGATTGGTTTTTAATTAATTTTTATTAAGAGAGCTATGTAAAGAAGAGCTACCAAACATACACTCTGGCCAGCTGAAATGATTAACCAAAAAAACTATCAGGCATGCACAGAGTGAGCCAGTGCCTTTCATCAGCATTTTTGGCAATGTGGCAACTGCAGACCAGCTTCAAATAATGTGTCTCACCTTCATTTTTGAGCAATTCCTACTCGATCACAACATAATCTGGGTAGAAAGTTATTTCTAAACAAAGTCAAACAATGGTTCCTCAGAAACTGAAAACTTGGCCAAAGGAATCCACCAGATTCTGTGGCTGCATTTATTGCATCAATGGACCTTCAAGTCTTGGGAAACAGTAGTAGATAATCAAACACCTCCTCCATTTTATACTTTATCAACTTTTGCATTAAAACTGGTTTTGGTGTTCCCAGGTCACAGGTGCTCAGGCTCAAGTACCCTACAGCCACGAGGGATCCCAGGCACAAGAGGTGTGCCCCTGCCTGAACATTTTTCAGAAGATTTGGGGTGTGGTTGAAGGGCAGGACAGGAAAAGAATTGTTTGGTTTAGTCTCCAGGCAATGCTGCAGCAAACAGCAAGGAGGGAACCACTGACCTTTTGCACCTAGGCAGAAACCAGGTGACAAGCTGGCAATGGACCCTAAATCCCTCCTACACAGGCCTGGCTTTACAGCCCAGCAATTTTACTGATATCCCACTACACCAAAGCAAGCTATAATCTTAATCTCTGCACTCCCAGGTGATGGGACAGAACACCCAGCCTGGCAATAAAGACTTTTATATCAGATCTCTGATATATCCTATCTCAGCTGGAAGCTCCATGCAAGCAGCAAGCACAATTGAGAGGTGAGCACAAAGCAGCCAAGAGCAAAAGTGCATTTGAGCAGAGATAAAGTGAAATTTAGCAGCGTGCCAAATGCTGGTCAAATTTTGCAAGGAGATAAGCAAGAAAGCACATGGCTCCCAAAACATCCTTGTCTGAGTGGCAGGACTGTCACAGGCTGGATGCAAACACAACTGGAACGTCACCACTTTCATTCAGACTGTGTTTTGGGGAGGTGTGGAAACCCAGGGCACCAGGAATATTTCTCTGGCTGCTCTGGGGTGCCCTGACCCCCAGGGCAGCACTGACTTTGACCCTCATTCATGGAGAAAGTTTCCCAGACTTCAAGATAGACTGGAATCC
>JAYDZK010000001.1:109600090-109618551 GCA_034509185.1 Euphonia xanthogaster
TTCCTTCAGCTGATACTTTACACATCTTGCTTTCCCAGAAAACAGGGCTATCCACTGGTGTTCTCAGTGAGAGTGATATGAGAGAAAGCTGAGATCCTGTCTCTGATTTAGGTCTATTTATGCCTTAGGAGATCACTAAAGCAGAGAATATCAGAGGAACTTGAGAGTAACCAGTTTAAAAGTTATCACAGCTTGGATGCTCAGTGTTTTTGTCATCACTCAAGGAAATGTGAGCAGAGAAACATTTGAGAAGGCTGGCCCTGACACTACACAGCCATAACCACCTGCTCAGCTATGGATGGCCTCATGAAGGACACTGCTTCTCTGATATCCCAGGATTCAGAGCTCTTAGGTGATATTAGAGATTTCCACACACACACCCCCTTGATTTTTGACATGGCTAGAACAACCAGTGCATCTTTCTGCCCTTTATGCTCCAAGGCACACCATGCACCCAGCCAGCATTAGCTGCCCTATAATACAAGTATTTAACAGTGTTTCCAAAATCACCGGCACAGACACAATCACTGCAGTGCTCCAACCCACTTTTTTCCTGGATTTCCAAAGATCAGTTATTATCTAGGTGATGCAAAACCTCATCACTTGTGCAAAACTCCAGCCAGGAGTTCAGAGGGTGCCAAAGCAGATGTGCCACAGGCACTTGCTACTGTGCAGAGGAGATTTGTGTCTGTGGCACTGAAACAGCTCCTGCAGCTACCCGGAGATACCAGATCACAACTGTTGAGCTACAACCTTTTCCTGCCATTGCAGAAGCGGGTACTGGATCATCCTAGGGGAAAAAACCCCAAACATCTGCCGTGAAATAGCATCAGAAGATATTTCACAGGGTGTTGATCAGTGGAAAGGAAAGAGCACGAGTTCAGGGGAAGTAAGGATGAGTGCTGGGAGCAGATGTCACTCAAGCAGTGCTTCAGCCAGAGCACTGTCAAGACCTCTCAACAGCACTGGTGAAGGTAAACGTTGCTGTTTTGGAAAGGAAAGGGCTCAGTCATCTGGGGGAAGGCAAGTCCTAAGGACCCAGCTGAGGGTCAGTGCAATGCTCTGCTGAATTTTCAAGCCTTAGGTGGGTCAGACATTTCACACCCTCAGCTTCCACTTCAGGGCTAGCTGAAAATAGGCTGCAAAACAAAGTTCACCAAAAACTTTCACAGGGGGATTTCCTACACTGAAAGTGTAGAACCACAAAGGTTGGGCTGATCTTTCAGAGCATGAAACCTTGTGGTTCTGCACAAACTGCTGCTCTTCCTTTTCAAGTCATTGCTTACCAACATGCTCCAAACAGAATAAGCATCTAAAAGAGATGCTGTTTGGCATCTCTGACACTGAGAAAGATTTCATTTGGTGCACTCTATACTGCAAAAAAGACAAGACAGCAGTGATCATGTGCTGCTCCCCTTCTGTAGATGCAGCTGCCTGCACAGCCAGCGAGTTTCCTTTAGAAAACAAATCTCACACAGTTGATCCAGTGACTCACTGCTAAGGTACTTTGTTTGGGCCCAGGGCCATAGCTAAAGGGACCTCCACCACAGCCCACAGGATGACCCTCCTGTCCACTACCAAGTGACCACCAGATGCTATTGCAACACAGGACATCTGGGCAGGATTTATTAGCCTAACACTATCTGGCTGATTTCAGATATTCATTCTCCAGCCTGCTTTCAGCTGTGTCCTATTTTCAGGACTCTCTGGTATTAAACATACTCACTGGTGAGAGGGTTATGTGGCTACAAGCAAAATAAGCATCCTCTGAAGCTATGAGACAGCTCATTACCAGAGCCCCCTTCTCACTGAACCATTTCACCTTAGAAGAGCAAACGAAAGACTTTTTAAAAAGTCAGCAACTTTTAGGACTTATATCCTCCCCTAGTTCTTGGAAACTATAATAAATTTACGTATTGGGTTGTGATCTTCAGTTGCTAAGTTCAAGGACTGGCTTAACTTTCTATCACAACTCTAAGATCAGCACCAGCCAATTGCACAAAGATGTAATTAACAGTTCACAACCTGGTTTCTTAAGAAGAGTAGGGTTTGTGGGATAAAGCAAAACACCTGCTTAGTTCCTCCCTCTTCCCCCAACATCCCTTTTAGCCCTTTAACAAATCTTGCAAAAATAAAAAAGAATTAAAAACTCCAAAGAGATTCTCTTCTAAAGGCAAGAGAAAAGACAATTCTGTAAGGTTAGCTCTTGAGTCCAGAGAATTTGTGTTAGAGGGCAAAAGCACTGACATCAGAGAACCCATACCAGAATTCATCTGCCCCTTCTGTGCACTTCTCTCACAGCAGTTATGGGACAACAGTTTGCCTTCCCCTGACAAAGTCTGTTAGGGAATACAACACCCAATGCAAAACATTTCTGTGTCAGCTGCTGCTATCTCTCTGTTCTAAATTCATCCTTTGTAAAACCATCTGTAATGCTGCTGTAGCTGGATTTTCTATTCTCTCTCCTAGTTACCCCAGATAAGGGCTTGCAAGAGCTGATTTGCAATATGAAAGGGAAGACACAGAAAGAAATTACAATGAGAAAGGTGACAGCATAAGAAATTGTGGCTTTCTTCTTACGCTGTTCCTTTGCTTTCTCCTGGGGGAAGAGACCTTTTACTGTCCACTGGGGGAGAGGGGAGAGCTGGAATGGGAGGAGCTGGTTTGGATTTTTAAAACCAGAGCTGTTGGTCATCTTCCAGTTCTAGAAGAGAAACACTTCAACCAAGTACAGCTTTCATTTAAAAGATCATTAAAAAAAAATCCTGCTGAAGTCCTACAGTCTCCAACAGGAAAACCAAGGCACTGAACCACCAGAGAAAAAGCAGAAGTAACACACAGCCCTTCCCCACCAAGACACACAGATAATAATGAAACAAATTTCAACAGGTCCCCACATAGACCTAAAGGAGAGAGCAGGTAATATGAAAATTAATTTACAAGCACACAGCCATGGGAAGGATAGGGCACTGTTGTCAGAAAAGGGTAGGAGGGAAGATGCCACCTCATTCTCATGCCATGGTTCTGAGCAGAAATGCGTAAGTAGGAAGCAAACACAAGTGGTCTTTCAGAGAGGTTCAAAAGAAAGGAGGAGTTCCTTGCTTTGCTTCCAAATCCCAAGCCTTTTACTTTGAAAAGCAGCCAGCACCTCCCTGTGTGGCTGTGATTACAGTCAGGGGTAAAAAAATGCTGTTAATGCTACTGCACTAATAACAGAAATTGCTCTTTTGCTGGTGGGACAAGAATGAGGCAAGATCTGATCATGCTCACACAATGCTTGAGAGATGGGTGCTCCAGACAGAAAATCATGTGGCCGAACTAAATCTGAACCAGGCATTGAAGAGATCTGAAAGCTTTAAGAACATTGAGGAAACATTCCAGAGCATGGGGCCTGCAGGAAGTGCTTATGATCCCCACTCTCCCTTCTCCTATTTACAAATTTGACTGTTACAGACATTTTCCTCAGACAAAAAGAATACATCCACCTCAACTATGAAACCAAAAATCTACAGTCCTTCAGCACCTGGGCAAAATATCTCTGTGTGACTGAATTGGAACAATTCTTTCCAGATTAGGAAAAGAAGCATGAAGTGCTTACAGGCATTTTTAAGGGCCTGTGCTTAGGACCCTGTTCATGTCTCTGACAAAGAGAAGTTAATTGGACATTAATATTACCATGGTTGTAACACAGCCATACAACTGGAAGCTTTCTGCTCCAACATCAGAGCAGCTACGTTTAAAAGACTGTGTAGGCTTCAGCTTCATAAATATTTTCAGAAAGCAGGGGTTGGGAAAGCAATTCCATGGGGAAGAGGGGGTCAGGTTTAAGCCTGCAATATTTGGCAACTCTCAGTCTTATTTTTATCACTGGTTCAAGAGTCCTTGAACCACTAGAAGTTCATCTTTTTACTAGTACAAAGTATTCCATTAATGCTTTGGGCTTTACAATGGGCATCTATGGAAAAAGCCAAACTGGGCTCCTGGAGAAGGGAACAGCTTTTCCATTTCTTAATTATTTACACATCTGTTTTTTTCCTTGCATAAAAAAAGGTGCCATTGGAACCTGCAGAAGTATCAGATATAATTCAGCAGGACACCAGAGGTACTGGATACATGCTATGAATCACTTGGGAAAAGTTATTCTATAAACAGCTCCTCTCTCCTTGAAAAGTTCTCACAAACTGCAGTTGCAGGTCTTTTTACAATTGTGAGAAAACAAACCTCAAATAAAACCCAGACACCTTCACTTTTACTTTAAGAGAGCAATGCTCCTTGAGAGACCAGCTCAGGCAAAGAGCAGCTGCTTTTCATTCCTTAGCTCTGACATCAGTGAGCTAATTATTATCATTGATTGGCCCCAGGATTTGTTCCAGGTCTATAAAAACTTTATGATGAACAGTTGCTCATAAACATGTTCAAACAACTGCATTTAGTAGCTGAGTAGAAAAACACTGGATGTGACGCAGGTGGGTTCTGCTGCTCAGAGGAGCTGTTGTCAGGGTTTATCTTCACCAAGGGACTCTGTCAGTTCAGTCCCAAGTGAACATTATCCTCCAGGGAAGAGCCAAGAGAAGTTCCACCAGCCTTGATTAATCTCAGTTTCTTTCTCTCCTCTCACCCTGGCACCCTAAACTTCCATTTTCAGACCCACCATTCACAGCATTTCCACATGCAGTGCAGCAGCTTCAACAGCATAGGCTGCTAATTAGCCTCATTTACCTGTCAGGCTCATCAATTTGTTGATGAATACTTAACTCCCACCTGTAGAACAAAACCACTTTCTGAACTTGGTCCAAGTTTCTTCCTCTTCTTGTCTGATAGAAAATATAAGTACAATTATTTTGGCATTACAAGTCAGGGATGAGAGGTATTGTCCTAACAGGTCTGATAGAGGAAAAAAAATAAATTGACTACTGAGCCTTGGTGGGATTGTAATATGTATCACTAATAGCCACATCTTGTAGAAAGAACCTCTTTTTGAGATATTATAAAATAAAAATAGCTAAGGGAAGAGAAGAATCACAATAAGGAAAAGAAACTGGTAATCCTGGAGCTTCTTGTCAGCAAAAATAAACATCTGTATGTCAGGATTTTCCCCTGCTCTCACAGTATTGGGCTGGAAAGTAATTTTGGAGAATAGAAATTCTCTGGCATTTGTGTGTTACACTTCCTCCTATACAAGGCATCCAAAAAAAAGTAATAAAGGCATTTTATTGACTATTCTGTCAGGTCAAAGCAGTTTCTTGAGCCTGAAATAGTTTCTCTTCTGCTTCCTAAGAAATTCCCCCAGAATTTCCCTTTCTCCCTCTCCCTTTTGATTAGGCTATATCCGCTACCTGAATACAAAACTTCCAAGGGAGGGAGTTTTCCTCTTTCCTTCCTTGGGCTGATAACATTTACCAAAGGAGTTTTATAATCCTGGCTCTGTGTGAAGGATAGCTGCAGACTGGACAGGAAAAAAACCCACACTTTTAAAATGGAACATTTTGGAGCTTTACAATCTTAACAGCTCCATACTGTTCATAGGATGGTCTGGGTTTTAAGGGATCTTAAACATCCTCTCATTCCAGCCCCTCTCCATGGGCAGGAACATCTTCCACTAGACTGGGTTGCTCAGAGCCCCATCCATCCTGGCATTGGGTTTTTACTTAGTGTTCAGTAACTCAGTTACTGTCAAGTTACCTCCTCTCTGAGTTTTCCTTGCCCTTTCCATCATTTCAGGCAGCAATACCCTCTTGACTTTGTTTTTCCAAGAAGTCTGACCCAGCCTTGTACACATCTAGCTGTGCATGTACCCTGTCCTTCTGTGGGAGCTTAGTAACAAAGGAAGAGCTCAAATTGTGTGATTTCCATGCAAGCAGAGGAGAGAGAAGCTCCCATTGGAGCTGCAAACTATTTGCAGAAATTTAAACTAGGTGGAGATATTCCAGTGTAGGGAAGTTTCTGCAAGTAACAGACTAACAACAGGATTAGGCTTCCATCCTCATTTTCAACAAGACATAATTATTTCACTTAGGGAATCTCTAATCTAGGTGGCACAAAGCCCTTTAAGGCAAGTAGTAACTACAATGGGAGGGAAAGGCCATGAGAAAAAGCAAATACCTGCCAACCACACCCATACAATGCAACAACTACCCACATATTTCAATCCATTTTGGTCCTTCTTGCCCGTGTTTGTCTTATGAGGAGCTGTATTCAGGAATTCCTACCATTCGACATAATTAATACATAATTAATGTGTGGAAGGCCAGAGGAAGGGTAGTGAGGTATTTGTATTTCACCCATCTTCTCTCCTACTCCAATAAGTTTCTCCCCAGTTTGTATCTAGCAAGAACCTCACAGACTTTCAGTCAGTAAGAAGGCTAAATAATAATTTCTGAGATTATGGCACACTTGCACAGAAGTGGAGCTCTCTGCTCCAAAGTGGTGCTAGTAACCCAGACTGGATCATCACTCTTTAAAACCAGCTCTCATTTTTACATCTCCAGATCATCTAATACTAATACTTTAGAAGCATTAGTATTGGTCAGTGTTGTATTAATCCAAACATTTTCACTGATATCAGTTAAATTAATAATGCCTCCAGGACTCTTCACATAATTTAATCTAAGAATCAGCTTAGCTGCTTGGTTGTTGAATACTCCAGAGTCAGGCAATATCACTGATTTAAGGGTTAGTTTGAGCAGATGCCAGAGGAAAAAAAGACCCCCAGTGAAGAAATTAAGTCCTTATTTCCATGATAACATTCTAGCCTACAATACCTCTATAGGTTAAACAACACTAAAATAAACCATTATACAGAGAGTACTAGAAGCAGATGTTCAGGCAGGAACTGCCTCCAAAATAAGAAAAAATACATAACGTAGATTCAGCTGAATGAATCTTGTCTCTTTCTGCATTGTCACTTGGGAGCTACTTCTTTAAGGCTACAGTTTCCTAAAAGGTAAAGCCTCACACACCTATGTCTTTTTCACATAATTGTAATCTCTTGAAAGAAGTGATCTTTATTCTTGAGAAGAATAATTTATTCACCAAAAGAGGAAAAAAATAGGTGTTGTTGGAACTGGAAGATAAAGAGCAGTGGAAACTCTCAGAAAAGCAAAAAGGAATTGAGAAAAAGAACTTTTGTGGGAGCTATCAGAAGGACTTTACAAAAAGGAACCGTGGCTTTTTTGTCTCATTCCAGAAGCTTCATCAAAGGGCATAATACCACCACACACCACTAGTCACAAGGAATAAATCTCACCCATGAGCACAAGCGTCAAGGAGGGGATACACACACACACACACACATATATATATATAGATAGATAGATAGATAGATACACACACTTATGCTGCTTAGGCTGTACTTCCTGAGGTGTCACAGAATGTCAGATCTGCAGAACTCAGTCCCAGGAGGGCTTAGGACACACAGGACAGGGATAGGTGGGGCTGGGAACACTTGCTAGGGATTTAGAGGGAAGAAATCCCTCCCTATGCCAAGAGTCTTTGCAACAGGAAGAAAGCAAGTGGAAGGCACGGCCCTGCCATAGAGCAGCAGCATTCTCTTGAAAAGCTAAATGCTCAAAAGTTCTCACACAGAGAATAAAGCATGTCTTAAGAGGATGGGATGAGGGCCCTCTACTGAAAATTACAGACATATGTCATGCCAAACTGCCTAACACTGACCCCAAAGGCAGCAGAGACACGACATCCCTCTGGAACGAGCACAAAAATCCTTCTCGTTCTTGGATTTGCCTTCACACAAGGCAATCGAGCAGATGGCAGACACAAGATTTCTCAAAAATAACAGCTGGAAATATGGATGCCATGGATCTTGACTGTCTGAGCATTCAATCAGACCAGACAACATGAATCCACCAAATACCCACAAGACTGTAGCATCATTTGCTCAGGGGTGAATTCTGTTCACTTGCATACCAAGAGCGTGCTTCCTTCCCCCTGAAACTTGAAATGAAACATGACACTTTTAGCATCAGTGCCCTGAGCCATCAAACTCTTCCCATTTTACAAAGCCACAGACTACTTCAGTTTAGTCTGAGAGCTGTTTAGAATGGCTGTTCTGCAATCAAGAACACAGTCTAGTTTCCCAAGGCTTCCAGCCTGCTAAGTGTGAGAGGTCACACACAGCCTGTTTTGGGCCAGACACCTCTAGAGTTTTGCTATTTTCCTTCAAACCATTGGGAAGACATTTATTTAGGTTTGAACTCTGGAAACTGATCCATTATAAACTGGAATTCCTGTTTTCCCTACTCATTTTATTTCCATACATAGAGACAAATTCCTCTTTACCAAAGCTGTTTATTTAAAAGCCAGGGAGGCTCTAAGTTCCTGCTGCAGGACCTGTATGTGGTACAGTGGAGCAAACAAGGGGCAACAGGGGTGGGAAAGGGTCTGGAGCACAAGTCTGGTGAGGAGCAGCTGAGGATGTTCAGCCTGAAGAACGGAAGGCTCAGGGAAAGCCTTATCACTCTCTACAATCATTTGAAGCAGGCTATAGCCAGGCAGGAGTCAGCTTCTTCTCCCAGACAACAAGTGACAGGACCAGAAGTGGCCTCAAGTTGCACCAGGGGAGGTTTAGATTAGACATCAGGAAAAAATTTAAGGGTTGTAAAGCACTGGAACAGGCTGCCCAGGAAAATGATGGAGTCACTGTGGAAGTGGTCAGAAAATATGCAGAGGTGGCACTTGAGGGCATGGTTTAGTGGTGAACACAGCAGTGGTGCTGGGTTGACAGCTGGACTTGATGAACTTAAAGGACTTTTCCAACTTTAATGATTCTTTGATTCTACAGCTTTCCACCAGGAGCAAACCATGCATCATCAGCCATTCATTCATTATTCCCAGAAGGAAAATCCTTCCAGATCAGAAATGCCTTTGATAGTCTTTCAGTCCCCAGAGCCTGTTTGTGGCCCACAACAAGCCTTAAACAGGCAGTGGGAAATTCCAGCAGCATGGGGAAACACAGGAAAGCCCAAAGGCAGCACCCCACCCACCACCTCCACAGCTGGGCTGGTGTGACTGCAGCACAGAGTACACAGAACCCCAGCACACAGCAGATGAGGGAAATTCAGAGAACTACAACTGCATAAAGTTCACTAAAAGAAACAAATGTGAAAACCAGGCCAGGCACCCCAGCAGGGCACCTGAAGATAAGGATCCCAATCCAAGACTCAGCTGTCACCACAGCACATTTTGCAGCCTGAAGCCCCAGGCAGTCCCCCAAGGAAGCAGAGGACACTCCTTCCCACTGCCTTGAGCCACAAGGGTGGCTACAGAAACACTTGCTGCCGCCACTCACAAACTTCCAGAAGATTGCTTTCAAATTAGGGCAATTTCAAAACCTAGAATCCTTGAAGAGGAAGCCACTGTTGGTTTTGACTATGTATCAGCGTGTATCCCTCTCCAAGATGTCTTAAATCTCTCTCCTTGAACTAATTATAGGACAGGCCTGTAAATGATGCCTCATGTTGTTTATAGGTTGCTTTCAGAGGAGACCAGAAGTAATCACCCAGTTTCGGTACGGGCTGTTGCATCATAAAACTTTCTCTAAGAAACCAGACTGTAATTTCCACTTGCAAACTCACTCATTAGCTTTCTATTAACTAATGACTTTTAATAAAGGCAATAGGACTGGTACTGTGGTTACATGAGAGGAGAGCATTTGAAGAAATGACAGAAAATTGCCTTGATGTGGGTAAGGAATAGCAAGGTGGCATTTTCCAGCTCAGGTACACTCAGGATTTCACAAAGTCATGGAGAAAGGTGCCTCCCCCACCTTCCTACAAGGACCAGTAACAGTCACTTTGCATAAATCTGTTCTCAAAAGCCAAAGGTATGCAAGGGAGGGAGGAGAATAAAAAAACATACTTGAAAAAATTACCAATGACTAAGCTACCAAGCCTTGCCAGGTGCACAATGAGAAGTTTCCACCTTGGCAGCAGCCTTCATTCATCTGCTGGGTGATTTTGGCTAATCCTTTCAGAACTACTGCTGCCTTCTCCAGCTGGTGTCTGCTCCACCTTGCACAGCCATTCATTCAGTGCCCAGCGCTGGATGGTGCCAGGTGAAGTGGAAGAGCTGAAAAAGCAAATCAGTTCCTTCAGTCTGTCTTGCCCACTTAGTTCACAACCACTTTGACATCAGTGTCACTCTGTGCTCACCACACAGGAAGAGTTTTAGTGTTCCCAAGACCATTATAACTTTGACAGCAGCATTTAGACCCTTTCCCACCCCATCCCTCCTGCACTGGAAGGGGACAATTGGAATCCATTTGCTTTGGGACACAAAGCCCTGCTATTCTACTGGGAACATTTGGTTGCTTCACTACTTGATTAATTTAATTTTAATGCAGGCTGAGCTAGCGTGCTCAATACATGGCCTTGCACATATAACATAAAAGTTGGGTGACAAAGATTGTCAAGAAGATCATAATTTTACAAATTAATCATATGCTTTACAAGTTAATCATACATTTTACAATTTAATAATATATTTTAATTGCACACAATGCCTTAGTTATTTCAGACAGGTTAGCATGTTAAAGAGTTATTAATTAGCATTTTAATTCTTCAGGAAATTATTATTCATTGCAAAGCCTTACTCTGTTAATTATTTTAACCTCTGGAAAAAGAAAAAGTCCTAGGTAATTCCTACAGCTGATTTAAATGATCAATAAATGGGTCAAATTTTAAATTTGAAAAAAAATAAAAAGAAAACACTGTTAGTTTCCAAACTTCCCTGTCATTTAAATCAGAAATGGAAAATAAGAAAAAACAGTTCCTATTTGATATTTCATTTAGGTGTTTATCCACATGGTGCATGAAACATCTTACACCAGCTCAACTGAACAGACAGGAACAGATCTCTCCCTTGGGGTACTAGGACCATCAAGTTTAGTCAGCTCAAACCAGAAAGAAATGTTATTTCAACTAAACAGCACTGAATTAAGCTAAATTAAGGGTCAGGTGCTCCAGCTAGACTGTCTGAAGCATTCCTGTGGTTCAATTCTGCTTCCTTAAAAAAGACCTGCGTTGCTCTCTTTATGTGCAAGCTTAACTCCAGTAAGGAAGTAACACCAGCACGTGAATGGCAAGAGAGCCCAACATGCACAATTCAGACACAATTTGGTATTTAACTCTGATCTCAGTCACTCCCCAATCCACAACTTCCGAGGAGGCATTTCTGAGAACCAGAAACTCCACAGGGACTCCGTGGGAGGAAGCCAGCCAAAGGCAGGGACACAAACAAACCAGCTATGCTGGAACAACCACCCTGCTTTTCCTGGAGCCAGAAAATGACTGACCCTCCAGAAGAATGATCCAACTTTCAGGAGCTCTGCCTTGTGAGTCATTCCTGTTTGCTGCCACTGCACCTTTACAAGGGCCTGTTAGCTGGCCACACATGCCAAAACGTTCAGCTGTTTCTGAATAAGGAGATTATGATAAGGACCACCTGTATGTACAGAGAAAGTGGACATGGCCACAGTACCACAGAGCACCAGCTGCTAGGCCAGACACCTCACTGCTGCTGACGAGCCCTGGTCCAGCAGAACAAGTTTGCTCCTGGTATTTTGGCAGCTTTATGAGGAATGGAACAACTGGACTTGGCACTCTGGTCCGGCTGACAAAGGTTAGACTATCTCAGAGGCCTTTTCTGTCACAGGAGTGACCATCAGTGGCTCAGTTTCATTGACTACAAGTAGGCAGAAAGGAAACAAATATGGAATAAGCTCCCATAAATGTATACCCTTGCCCAAAACCTCCTCCAGTGGGGAGGGAGGCAACCATGGGAGTCCAGCAGAGACAGGCAGGACACACTGTTAATATCAAAGAAGCCAACGATGGCAGATGGCTTGCACTGAGTATCAGGAAGGGGCTGCTGAACAATTCATAAGCAGAGCTTGGCCATGAGGAGAGAGGGAATTCCAGGTCTTGCTCTCCCCAGGAAGCCACACTGTGGCAGGAGCAGCAGGCAGGAGAACAGCACCGGCACCCTCCCCACACAGAGATTCCTCAGGGGGAACAGAACCTTGGCTAAAGCGCTGCTTCCATCATCAGAATAATCTCTGAGCACACAGAGAGGAACAATCACCCAGATATTTGTACTCTTTAATCTATGAGATCCTATGAGGATGGCAAAAGGAAGCCTAACTCCACATTCATTCCCATCTCCACTTCTGCTTCATTTTGGTATTTTTTCCTAAGTACCTGATTTAAAAGCCTCCTCAAAGAAAATATTTTCATTTTCCTTGCAGGCTCATTTTTTTGTTGGGAGATGTGCAGTTTTGGTGGTATTTAGCAGTTTGTAGGATGTGCCTACACCTCCTGATAAATACAACACCCATCAGGTTTCTCCACTTTATTTGCTCTCAGCTGGCTGCAGAACAAAAATCCCTTCACTGGGCTGAGAGCTAGTCAGGGCAGGGCTTGTGACTCACATCCGACCTGCACAGGAAAATGCATTAGTTGTATTGCAAGAGTGTGTGGGGAAAAAAAACAAACAAAAACCCCAAAACAAAACAAACAAACAAAAAAAAACCCCCACAGTGAATTTACAAACGCAGACTGTAAATGATATATACCCAGAAATTCTATAACACCCTGTGTTTTACATACCCAAAGTGAAAGAAAACAGCAAATGAAGCACCAGTAAATAACCTATTCACTCTTATAAAGAACACTCCTAACAAAAATTAAGAGCCTTTCATTCTTTTGCAGAGACACAAGTAGCAGCTGAAGTGTCTGGTGAAGCTCCTGACAGATTCCCAAGGGCTGGGAGGCACAAAAATGAAATGGTAAGTTATGCTTTTCCTTGGGCTGTGAAGGAGCTGAAGGAATTTGGGAGCAGAAGGAATTTCATTTAATTACCAACAGAAAATAATTTCAAGATCAAACTATGACTATATAGATGCAATTAACATTGTCTGAGTGTGAAGGCGAGAGGGAAGTACAGGTCTGGTGTTGGCAAATGAAGCCTTGTCCCATCATGAACACTGAGAAACCTCAGTTCTACAGGCAGGAGATAAAACCCACACCAAGACTAGATGGCAAAACAAGCCAGGGTTTCTAACCCACCCAGCTTCATATCCAAATTACCTCCACAGATGAGGGAGCTGGGAAAGATGGCATAAATTACACCAGAGGAAAGGTCTTGGATCTCTGCTCTAGCATTCTAACAAAGCATTTGACCTTTCTCTCTTTTCTCTCCTTCTCATTAGGGAGGCTGCTCTCTGGATGGTTGCCTGCTTACTGCTTGCTTCTCTGCCCCGAGGTAAATATTCCATAGTGCACACCAGAGGCATTTACATGCAAACACACAAGCTGCAAGCAGAATCTCGGAGCAAAACAGAACAAATGAATGCAGTGCTTTGCATATATTTCATCACAATCCAAGGCTTGCAAGTACAGATAAACTTCTGTATCCAAAAGAAGTGGTTTTCAAATTTAAGGTGTTTCAGACCCATAAACCTTTACCTATAAAGCTTATCTTATCCTTAAAAGTACCCCATCATTTTAATAATATTAAAGATTACTTGGAATCTCATCCTTTACAACCCCAAACCATCTTGCATCTGCTTAGCTCTAGCAGAGTTGACTTTCTGACATTGCATGAATTAGATGCCATCATCCCTACGAAAAGGATAAAGTAGTACATGTTGTTGAGAGAGCTTTATACAAGATGCAGTTTCCTGACTGATGTTTAGAAACAGCAGTAGTAAGAGCTCTGTGTGTGGCCAGGACTCCTCTCTTTGCCCAGAAGTGCCTCACATTTGCCAGACACTGTGATGGTTAAGGATGCTACACTTCACCTGGAAAACAAGGGGGGAACAAAAAAGCCCAATCTTCACAAGCTTCCCTGCACAACACTTCAATTGCTGAAGCAGGGGTGTTTTCTTATTACAGGACTCTTGCAGGTTGGCTAAATTGTCACATTCAACTTCATCTTAAAAGGCTTAAACTGTTCAGCAATATTTAAAACACTTTTTTTTTTTTAATCCACCGAATAAACTCATCCCAGTTTCCATTTGAGCCTCACAACTGCAAGTGAAAGCTGTGTGGCAACATTCAACTTCTCCAAGATGGAGAACTGCCCCTTCCACATGCAAAGCTTACTTGGTAGGTAAGATGAGCACTATTAATCCTGATTTACATACCTCAGCAGCAACTGCCACCACAACTACTTCAGTTTTCTGGCCAGGAACCTCCCTGCTTCCACATCTCCTGCTGCAGCAACAGCCTCAGTGGGAAGCTCTACCAGCAGCAACAGCCTCCAGCAGGACATTACTTTTCTTAGGACTGGCTTCTATAAGGACTCATACTTGACTTGCCCCCAGAAGTCTGTTCTCCCCATCCACAAAAGACCTCTTGCAGCTGTGGGCTGATTAAATAGCTCCTTACAGCAGATTTCAGTCACCTGCTCTTATCCCAGCCACCTTATCTTCAGCAGTGCCTCTTTTTTTGCCTCCTGCCCTGATTTTGCCAGCTGGAAACAGGGAGGGCAGGGAGAGCTGAACCCTGTGGGTGTTTATAGAGTCCTCACAAGTGTTACAAGGTTTGTACACAGTGTTGTGGAGGAGAGGGAATGGGTATAGCTCAGATATGCTCAATATTGGTGTCCTCCACCTTCAGAAAAAGAATCCAGTGGAAATAGGTGCACTTCCAAAACCACTATCAAATGTACCGGAGTCCTCAGCCAGGAGGCAGGACCCACACCCTTCCTCCCTCCTTTGCTCATTAGGAAAATCCTTATTGTCCATTCTTCTGAATAGAACTACAAGCTCTGTTTATCATCCTTTCTTCATCCAAGTGCTACACCATGCACTGCAAGCACTCTCTCTCCTCATAGCACCTTGCAGACAGGACTTTTCCCACCAGGAAAGTCTCTCTCCCTCTCTTCTGGAGGCTCCTTTCTTCCCCTGCCTGCCAAGCCCCTGCAGCAGCCTCAGGCACACTTCTCTCCTGCTGTGGTTTCCTGACCATGGTCAGGATCAGCCAGAGCCACAATCTGCTTTCACACATGGCCTTGCCCTGGGGACACTGCTGAGCACAGCCTTTCCCTGTCAGGATCAGAATGAAAGTGCTAGAGATGGTATTTTGTGCTCTGGCTCGAATGCTTATTATTTCTTATCTATATTACAATCTTACAAGTCGTGAGTACTACTGCATTCTACTAATAAGATTCAAAATGGCCCTGTATCTATCTGTCTATGAGGTCTTTTAAGGAAAAACTGTCCAATTAAGAAATGACACCTAAATTATTTTTACTTTTAACCCAGTAACTAATCACTCATGTCCCACAATGCAGACTTTTCTGTCCAATTACAAAATACCACCCAAACCCATGCAGAAGGTGAAGAAGGACCAGCCTCTGCCCTAAAACCTCCAACTTAGCTTTATATATTGTCACTGTCATATTTTCTGAAAAATCCCTTTGCCAGGATTTCTTCTCCTGGGAAGCTGAGAAGCCTCAGAGAGAAATGAAAACAATAATTACCTGATTCACTTCTCCTGTGTTTGCTGCTTTGGAATGTGGTCTGCACATTGTTTACCAACAGGTGAATGTTTGATTGGTTCCATGTGAATTGTTTTTACTTAATGGCCAATCACCATCAGCTGTGTCAGGCTCTGAGTAGTCAGTCACGAGTTTTTATTATTCATTCTTGTTAAGCCTTCTGTATCCTTCTCTTTCTTTAATATAGTTTTAGTATAGCATTCTTTAATATAATACCATAAAATAATAAATCAGCCTTCTGAGAACATGGAGTCAGATTTCTCATCTCTCACCTTGTCCTGGGGACCCCTGCAAACACCACAATATATATTACTATATTCTAAACCCTTAAACTCTACATTTTCCACCCTGTGATATTACACACTTCTATTCAAACTACACACCCACAATCCCAGTTCTAGCATTCCATTTTGGAAGCTTTCTCCACGGCCTCAGGTCAAATGCAGTGTTCTCTTGAGGGTCTGTCCTTTCAGAACAGAAAGCTTTAAATTCTCAGCATCCAGGATTCCAACATTTCCCCAGGCCCAAACAGCTCAGAGAAGGGGCTCAGGCTGCTCCATCCCCTCCTTCATCCAGCAGTGGTCCCTTGAGGTGTGCTGGGGACAGCTGATGGCCCTGCCTGGTGTCACTAATTGCAGGGCCTGGGGATTGCAGGGTGAGACAGCAAGGGCACAGTACAGGGGAGGCTGAGCTTTGTGATAATTCAAGTGCCCTCTGAGAAGCAAATCCTGACCAGAAACTGATACATTCTGAAAATTACAGAACCATGGAATCGGCTAGGTTGGAAAAGACCTCTGAGATCATCAAGTCCAATCTATGACCAAACACCACCTTGTCAACCAGATCATGGCACTGAGTGCCATGTCCAGTCTTTCCCTGAACACCTCCAAAGATGGTGATTCCACCACCTCCCTGGGCAGCCTGTTCCCAGGTCTAATCACCCTGTGAAGAATTTTTTGTCATGGCTGAAGCATAATGACCAAATGGCTCAGCTCTCCACACAACAAAGGGATTCTCCTTCCACCACTAACGAGGAAAAGTCTTGGGATATGTGGTTTTTTCAGCTAAAAGCTGACATTGTTGGGCAAACTGGGCTGGGATTTTCAGCTGAAAACTCTGAAAACCAAAGAAAAGCAGATGTGTGGTGACAGAGTTATAACTGAAGACATTTACTTGGCTCCCAGTTTCAGCTGTCTGGATTGTGCTTTTCCTTCTGCTTTTATGTCTGGATAAACACAGTATGACACCAAAAATGTTGATTGATATGGAAACAGAGGCCTGAGCATGTGACAAGCTGAGCCATGGCTGATGTCACTGCCTTCAAGGGGAAACTGGGCCTCTCTTTGGTCTTTAGCCTGACATATGCAGAGAGCTGATGCAAGCCAGGAACACAGGAGTGACCCCACTGCAACCAAGAGTATTTATTTCAATACTGAGTCCAATTACTTGCCCCTTATGCTTCACAAAACTTTGGCCATGGAAGCAGATTGAGTTGTTTCACAGTGAATTTTAGCTTTTCTTTTTGGTGCAGTTACAGACTCACGCTGCTTTTGTTCTGCTCTGTGCTGGGAATAAATTTTTCTTCCAAATTAATTAATCTGCATTCAAATTATAATATTATTTTATGCAACAGGTTTGGTCAGAGTGCTAATTTAAGCCCATATTCTGTGCTGGAAATACCTAGTTGTTCATGCTTTATAAATGCATAAAAACCTTCTTCATTACCAGTCTACCCTAGAAAATATGGCACTGCAATCTGGTAGGAACTGCCCTCCCTGATAGTGACAGACTCACCCATTTTTGCAAGTTTTAATATGCTTTCAGCTAACTTGGAAGGATTTATAGAAATAATGGGCACCAAAGCCATTAAATGAACAGTGTGTAAGTGGGGTGCAGCTGGCTGCCTGCCCTGCCTGTGCCCCTGTTGCCCACCTGCAGGGTACCTTCATCATGCCTCTTGCACGTGCTAAAATTGGTTGGGAAGGTTGGTAACACCTCTGCCTGATATCAGGGACATCCACCAAGTCTCCCCAAGCTCTTGGAAAAACCATTTATCTAAAGTGGGAATGACAGACCCTTCTTTCTGGCTGCTGGAAATTAACACCAAAGAGTATGAGACACCACCAGACAGGGATCAGCAGTGCACCAAGCCTGACCTGCAGAATAAAGCTCTTTTCTGTCACACCCTCTGCAAGACTTTGCAGGGGAAGGGGGATGGGAGCCCCAGCACATTGCTTCAAAGTTGGGAATCATGATCTGGTAGCCAAATAATGAGACTTGTGGGAGACAAAATTCATCCAGGATTTTTCTTCTGGTCTAACACTGTTTTCACACTTCTCCTTTTTTAAGCCAGACTTCCTACAAAACCAGAACTTTTTTCATCATATCTGCCCACCCCCACTTCCCTGCATCCCCTTTTCCTCATGTGAACTGACTATTAATTAAAGTCAAATCAGACACCTAACCCCAAAGACTGAGATTCCCAAAAGCTGGAAGAAAAATCACCAGCTAAGGGGACAAGTGGAAATAATCTCAAGCAAAAACCACACTTCCAAAGCGGAGGAAACTTGCCCACATCAACATCTATCCTGCTGTGTGGGGGTCCCAGCTGTGGGTTTCTCTGGGTCTGGATTGAAAGCCCTTGAGACAGTAATTCGTGTTCAGACTCAGGTGTTTATTATTTCTTATCAGTGAAACAGTCTCACTGCTGTGAGTTCAGCAGCTTTCCATTACAAGGCACAAAACACCCAACAATCTCTTGTTCCAAGGACTTTTAAGACTGAACTATCCAATCAAGAACTGACACCTGGATTATTTCCCTTTTACCCCAATAACTGATCCCAAAGAGCTGCAATGGGGACTTTTCTCCCCAATTACAAAATGCCACCCAAACCCATGGAGAAGGAGGAAGAAGCAGCATGAAGAAGAAACCCAGGACAGCACCC
>JAYDZK010000001.1:109620608-109662184 GCA_034509185.1 Euphonia xanthogaster
AAGTAGTGTGTTAAATATAGTTTTAGGTTATAACATAATGTTAAAATAGAAACTATGCTATGTAAGATACTTTTTTTCAAGAAAGGACTTGCACCAAGATAGCAGCCACAGGACACCTAAATCTTTCAGAAAATTTATTGCTCTCTTATCAAAAGAAATGAACTTCTTTCCACCTCGCTCAGCCCTGAAGATGCCGTTGGGACTAAGAGGAAGAAGCTGACACTGACCAGACAGAATCCTTTGTTTGAATGGAATTTATGCATTGTGTATGAGATGTACAAATATGCAACAGGCTCTTGCTTTTAAAGGTTAATCCTCTGTTAAAGTGGGTCCTTTTTCGGGCTTATTTTGCCCAGAAAAAGATACGTCCGTAACTCTTTGTTCTTATCGTCTCGTATTGTCCTAATCTCAATTGTTCAAATTTTTATTACTCTAATTATATCACTATTTTTATAACCATTTTATTACGATTAAACTTTTAAAATTTTAAAAACAAGTGACTGGCGTTTTTCACAACAAGGCGGGTATGGAGTGTCCCTCACTGAAGATATTCCAGAACCGTCGAGATCCAGCCCTGTGCCAGTGCTCTGGGCTGGCCCTGCTGGAGCAGGGAGGTTGGACCTGGTGACCCACCGTGCTCCCTTCTAGCCTGACCCATCCTGAGATTCTGTAGTTCTTCCCAAATCAACTCCATCATAACAACAACAACTATACAGACGCCAATTTTTACATGTTTCCCACTCCTGGTCTGGCTTCCTCCAAGTTTCTGAACTGCAAGCAGCTCTTTCTTCTCAAATTCCGCGTCTATCCGGGGTTTCCAGCTGTCGCAGCCAGCAGGCGAGGCTTTCCCAGGCCGCCGCGCCGCCGAGACCTCCCCTGCCCCGGCCCCACTGCCCGAGGCACCCCGGCTGCAGGGCATAGGGTGGCTGTGGAGAGCCAGACAGTGGAAAAAAACAAACAAACAAACAAACAAACAAACAAACAAACAAACAAACAAACGCTTCTCCTCAGCGCTGCCCCGGCCCCCGCCCTCCTCCATTACTCACCACAGCGACGCGGGCGGCGCGGCAGCGCCGAGCGGAGGAGTGGAAGGAAGCGAGGCCGCCGGGCGCTGCTCGCTGCAGCGCCGTGCACAGGGCCGGGCCTCGGGAGCTCAGCATGGGTGAGGGTCGGGACAGCGGCGGCGGAGGAGCCGGGAAGCGGAGCGGGCGAGGCCCACGGGAACCGGGATGGCCGCGCCCGGAGGCCGCTGCGCCCTTGGCGGCGCCCCCTGGAGGCCGGGAGGGGCCACCTCAGGGCCGGGAGCCGCGGGCCCTTGCTCCCTTCCCGGCCCTCATTTATCGGGAATGGCAGCGGTGGGAAGGGGACTGAGGGTGAAAGGATAACGGTGCGGATGTTACAGGGGAAAAATAAGCAAGGTGGCAGACGGTGCAAAACTGGGAGGAGTTCTTGGGTCCTTGGAGGGCACGGAGGGCCTGCAGAGAGACCTTGATGACTTAGATGGGCAATCACCATCTGTCTAAATGTCTGTATGAAGTTGAACATTGGAAAAGTGCTGGATTCTGCTCCTGCGATGGGACAGTCCTGGATATACGGGCAGACTGCGGAATGAAAGGCTGAAAAGAAAGGTATTAAACTATCAGAGAGTGTCCAGAGGAGGGCAGTGAAGATGGTGAAGGAATTGAGGAGAATCTGTGGAGAGCACTTGGTCTGTTCAGCCTGGACTGAGGGAAGACCTCATTGCAGTTACCTTTAATATTTAAAACCCCATAAAACAAATCCAGAAGAGCAGAATATGCTGAGAAAATCAATTCTGGATCATTGGTAATATTTGCAGTGTCGTCATTAAAAGCCCCTTCAGCATGTGGCTTCAAAGTATTACAAGGACAAACCCAATTCTTTGTATTCAGGTCCCCGCTCTTATTACCCAATTCTCCCATCAATTCACAAAAACAGATGGAATCCAAAGTTTCAGGTTTTAATGTGTTAATAAACAACATTTTTTAAAAAGACACAAAAGCGCTTTCATCAAAAAAAAGAAAAAATTTTAAAAAATCAAAAAAATCCAACAAGCCATGACATTTGTAACATATTCTCTTACAGTTTAAGTTACATTATTGAGTTGGTAATGTCCAAACAAATTTTCACTCCGGTATCTCAAGGCTGTCAAGCAAACCTTGACACAAGCTGCAAAGCCCCATGAATTTTCTCCAATAGCTGCTGCTATGGGTCCTCATTTCTCCTCATTATTGAAATCTCATCAGGTTTGGAGGTTACAGAACTAAGAAAAGAGTGTTCCAGAAATATGTACATATTAAATCCAAGTAAAACAACATTTAAAACAACTTGAGACCAGTACATTTCCAATCAAGAAAATTTTTTAATCCTTTTTAAAATTCAGAGTCAGTCTAGGATAAGCTTGCACTATAAAATTCACAATACTTAATGTGCAAGGCATATTTAATAAAGAATAAACTTCTTCCAGATGTACTTCTAATTTCCCTTAGAACACTTTTTTGTTTTCTTACTTGAAATCAGGAATTATTAAAAAAAAAGAAATCAGTTAATTGAGAAATCAATGCTGCCTAGTTTACAGCCAAATAGTACAGGAAACAGGCCAAGTGCCATCCATGGCATATCCCACATTTCCATCACTACCTCCCAGGGAACTCCATCACACTGTTAGGAACTCATGCCACTATGAGGGCCACTCATTCTCAGTGAATACCACTGCATAAAATACTGTCTGAGGTTTTCTCCCTCTCACAAGGAGCAATTAGGAACTCAAATTATCCTTATGAGCTTCTTGCATAAGATAATCACTGTCAGAGTCCAATTCTTCTTCATCTCCTGGTGCTTCCTCTGCTGGACGTTTCATGCCCCGCTGCTGGGAAATGGCCAAGGCGTATTTGATGTTGTAAATGTTCCACTCACAGCTGTAAAAATAAATAGGAAAATGTTGTTTTCCTCCTAAGACAAAAACAACTCTAAAAGAAGGCTGTCTCAAAAGCTTTAACAGCACACTGTCATCCCCCAAATCACTCTAGGTTTTTTATTTGGACTTTCAAGTGTAACAATACATACAGTTTGGAAACATCTTCAAAGTGACGCTGGATGCTCTTCTGAAGGAACTGAATCACAGGGAGCAGCTTCACTGACCTTGGATGGAGAAAACATGCAATTTGCAGTGCAGTTCACGTTTACATATGGAAATCTAGAACTTGTCTATACTCTCAAGATTCAAACAAGCATACAACTTCAATGCCAACTTTTTACGATAATCCTAAAGATAATCTCTGATTTAGACTCTGCCCACAATGATTACACTCAATACAAGTAATATATTGTGAGAAATATTTTTTCTGATGTCCAACTGCATCTTGAAGTGCTAATTCTGCTTGCTGCAGCAATGAGTTCCTTTCAGATACTGCAAGACTTTCTGAACAAGGGGGAGTTTGTTTTAAATTGCCCTCTCCTACTTTAGCAGGAACAAAGGAGAGTTTGTTCCAGTCATTTCAGTAACTAAAACATTAATATCCATGTTGAAGCAAGGGAAGAGTTACACAATGCACTGTTTTTTAAATTGCAGGACTCCTTCTCAGATTACCTTTCATTTAGCCCATTTTAAATTTGTAAATTTGTCTGGTTTTGTTCCTAGAGGTCTAAAAATTCCGTATTAGGGGTAGGCTGAATATAATTCACAGACCAGGCCTGTGTAGTTCTGAAGTACACTGTAGGAAGGCACAGTACTACCAGCTAGGTCTTTAAAAATGCAATCAATACCTGCACATCACCTTTCAGTTACATTTAAGATGCATAAATGTTTAAAAACACAACTGCCAAAATCTTGCTATGACTCTTGAAATTGTTCTGCAGTTACTGTCTAAGCAATTGAAGCAAGTTTTACCTGTTGTATTTGAAAAATGTTTCTGCAATATATCTTCACAAATCCAGTAACATATTCTAAATCTGTCACACACACTTTCTAGAATCTTTTTAGACCTTTAAGATCAAGTCCAAACTGTAACTTTTATCATACAGAAGTTGTAAAACTGAAGTGTTCTAATTGTAGTGCATTATCTAGAATGTCAGTAAATGTTAGGTAAAAGCCTCAAACTGACAGATTTTTAATTTTAATATCCTTGTCAGCATTTTGACTTTCACAGGATCTCACCTTGTTTTCAGCTTCTGTCCATGCAGCATAAGCAACTTATGAGCCCAAATAAGATAGAACTCCAAGTGACAAGAGGTCTCAAATGCAGAGGCCAGGAACTCCAGTAACTTCTCCACATACAGGTCTGGCAGTGATGAGCAGACAACATCAACTGTGCAAAAAGGAAAAAAAAAACCATGTACATTCAATAGAGTTACTATCTGAAATAACATGAAAGAGATCACAGGAAAACACAGGGGGAAGGACAAGAAAGCAGCATTTTGGCAAGTGGTGGGTATTTAGTGTTGTATTTCAGGGTACAGTACCACAATCTCTCAGGGGACAAGGTTCCTCCTTTGAACTTCCCAAACACTACTGTATTTAAAAGCCAGAAATTAAGTCCTCCCTCTCCAAGTTCTTCCTCCTAGCAGAGTACTCTCCCCAGCAGCTCTCCTTAAGAATTTTTACTTCCACCCTTTTCTCCTCGTTTCTAAAGTAACAGACTTTTTTGTTGCTGCTCCTGACTTCACACAAATTTCTGTATTCAGTGGAACTAGTTATGCACAACAATCAGAGGCAGTGATACTTGAAAAGACAGCAAAGTCACCTGCCCACACAGGAAGTGTCTGAATGCTGTTAGCAACAGCACAGCACAAAGAAACACTATTTAGAAGCATCCAAACTAATCTTACATATAACTAAATGGCCTCATTATCTATAACCCACTCTCAAAACCAGCTTTTGCTTAAGAAACAGGCACACAATCATCCTGTTAACAGTGGATTATAACAGCCTCTCCTCAGCTGTAGTCTGGCCTTCCAATCATTTTCCAAGCTCTCCACCAGATGTTCTGGATTATCAATGTCTTGTGCTGTCAGTCCAAGAACCAGGCACAGTACTCCTGATGTGATGCCACAAGTGCTCAACAGACAAGATTCATCACTTTCCTCAAACTGCTGATTACAACCTTGCTACTGGTTAATGGTCTTCATCACACAGACATAGCACTAACTCAGGTTAAACTTGATGTGCCCCTCCAACATCAGCTGCTTCTCAGAAATGACATCCAAAAACTCTGCCTGCACCTCAAGGCCTGATCAAATTCCATGCTGAGAAGTCACTAAATGAGCATGGAGTAGATGAGTAAAATTAAAACATAAATTAACACTAAAAAGTCCACCTTCACACCCCAACTTGTTTTGGCTTGCACATGTCTGTTTACAGCTAGCTCAGCCCAGTTTCATGGCAGATCCACTCACCTTCAGTGCTAGGGACAGCCTCTATCACCTCCTGAATTAATTTCTTTTCATTCAGCTTGAAGGCCATGACAATAGCCATAGTATACTCCTTCTGACTCAGTGTTTTGTGGATATTGCTGGGTGTGACATCAATATCCAGCTCAAAAGGATCAAAAATCAGCCCGGAGTCCAGTGAATAGAGCAGGAGGCCCTCTGTGGTGGTGGCTGCCCAGCTTCGTCCTAGAAGAAAATAACAATATTTAACAACAAAGAGGGGTGTTCCAGAATGGAAACAGAAGAGTAATGATAACCCTCCAGTACTCTATTCTTTCACATGTTTTATATGGAATAAAGAAAATCCTAAATAAACTGTTGATACTAACCTGTAGGACAGAATCGCACACAAGTCACCCTTATTTCTGGTTTAAAGTGTCGATAGCTCATGTCACCTAAAAGAGAAATTTGGAAGTGATTTAACAGATTCACTACAAGTTCACAGCCTAGTTATCAACCCTGACTATGATGTTACCATTATTTAAAGAGCAGCATGGTAAAACCTGGCAGAATTCAAGACTGGGTAAGGAAAGCACAGTCTGTGTCCAAGAGATCCTACAGCTTAATAGGTAGGACCAAATTTTGTAATCCTTATGTTAAAACTGAGCTAAACAAGTAAAACCCTTCAAACCTGTGTCAAAGGTTCCAGTGCACATAAAGGTAGAAACAAGAGAGAAAAAGGTTCCAGTGCACATAAAAGCAGAAACAAAGAGAGAAAAGCCAAAGCCATACCTCTTTTTACTCCAGGAAGAGGGATGGCAACACCTTCGTCACCTCCACCGCCTTCATCAATCAGAGCCATGCTGCCAAATTCAGTCATTTTTCTCCGATCTAAGTACTCCTGGAAAAACATGCAAGTTCTATTCACTGCACTGAATCTCTTCTCAAACAGCAGTGCTCAGTTTAGACTGTGCTTTCACATTATTATAACTTTGTCTTACTCCAGAGATGCACTGTTTGCTTCCTCAGCTGCAGCCCTACTCTTTCTGTCCTGCAGGTTCCATAACTGCACTGTGCTAATGCAAGGGCTGTGTGGCCAGAACGCTGCAAATGAGATTTTAGGGACTTCACAATGTAAGAGAGATTTCAGGGACCTCCCTGGTCCCTCTTTCTAAATACCCATCCCCTCCAGGATTCTGTTTCAGCTTGCTCACTTTCTTTCAAGGCAGATGTTGAGCTACACCAGCTCATAGACCCTGCTGACAAAGAAGGATACTTGGAACCACAGTCATATACAGCCTGACACGAACAATAATCATTCTTCCTGGTAAGAGGATGGCAAAAAGGGTTACTGGAATTTTTTTCCCTTCTGATGTTTTTCATAATTCACTTTACTTTTGAAGGAGTTTAATTTGGCATTTGGCAATATTCAGAAACAGAGTTTATAAAGGTCAGTGATGCTGTTCTGTGTCCACAAAAAAAAAAATCCTTCATTTCTTTGCTAACACAAACTGACACCTGGGGAGTCAGCTTAGCACAAAAGTTGTTAATTTAGATTTTCACTTCCATTTCAAGTCTGGTGCCAACTAACTTAGTATGCTTTAGAGTTCAGCCCATTCAACACAAGCACACTACAAAGCTGGAAAGAGTTTCAGGAATTCGTTCTGTTCCAAGAGGAATATTTCCTTCCCCCTCTCCTGCTCAAAAATAAACCCATTCTTTAAAAAACATTCATGAATCACTCTTAATGAGATGTTATATCAAAACCAAAGTCTTGTGGGGGTGAGAAAACTTTAAAAAGACTCCTGTGTTCACGTACCTCCATTGCATCTAAAGAATGGTTGCATGAAATTTCAAATTTTTTCATAAGAATCTGTTCCTTGACATTATATATACAGACAAATTTTGACAATCCACCTGCCAGAATAGATTGACCATCTGCTGAATAGCACAGAGTTGTAAAAGATCTGGTAAAGAAAAAGAGAAAGCAGTTTAATTTCACTTTCACATCTGAGCTAAAAGATAGGAGTACAATGTGAAGACTCAGAAAATAACCACTCCATGGTAAAAGTGGAGATCTTCATTCACATGGTATCTACTTCACACACACCTTTACTACAAAGCCTTTGGTGCTTTAATATGAATCACAGACAATTTAGAACTTCAGCTTTATGAAATACTTCCATACTTCTGAATCTGAGTCACAGCTCAGTCAACAAGCTCTCAACTACATCATGTATGACACTAAAAAACATCCAGAAGAGCTACAGAAAAACCAATGCCATGGCATGTTTGAAAGACATGGCTGAGAGCTCACCAGCAAAAAATACTGCTTTTTTCCAAAACTTTTTTCCAAAAAGTTACTGGCTTTTGTTTTTTTTTTCTTTTGAGTGGAAGCAATATGGAAAAAAAAGGGGAGAAAGAGAAGAATAAAACATTTCTTTGACATACTTTCTGAGAGCACACAAATTCAACTTGCTTTTAAACATTACTTCACGTGCTTAGCAACAGGTAATAAATCCCATACTTTAATTACCTTCTTTAAAAAATGTAATAGTTTCTACATACTAATGGTTGTACACTAGTATTTCTGAAGAAAGATATCTACTAAAAAACCTAACCCATAGCAAATTAACACCTTGGCCTGAGAAGCTTAGTATTCTGTTGGCTACCCAAGTCTCTAACAGATGAGAAAGAACATGTGCTCAGAATGATGCTGATCAGCAAGAGAACACAGCCAACTACAAAAGGGAGGCATCTACATGTCAGGCAGGCTTTTAAAATCCAGCAGCAGAATCAGGAATATCTGAACAGCAGATGCACTCTGCAATCTTCATGTAGAAAACAAATGGAAAAACAAATCAAAAGTAACCCAGCATGGCACACTCTTGTCACTGCAGCCCCTTTGACTTACTTGCCCTTGGCTGCCTGCTTGGCAGTTATTTTATCCAGCTCCTTCCTCCCCATCTGCAGATCGTGCCTGCCCTCAATGGAGCCAGTCTGCACTGCACTGTCATGATCCCAAAATGTTATCTGGCCATTCAAAGCAGCAACTGCCAGCTCCTTGCCATCAGGACGGAAGGCAACAACAAGAACTGCAAAGAATTTAATAACAGTTAAAAATGCACTCAGATGCTTTTCTAAGAAAATACCTTTAATTTTTCTAGGATCTTATCTCAGCTATCAGAAAAAGTTTAAGAGCAAAAAGTATGACTGTACTTTTTCCTGTGGACAACACAGAAATGTTTAGCTAATTATAATGCTAAGCAAGAATTAAAGTATTTATTGCACTGTTAACCAAGCACAAGAGTGAAGTATCTGAACTTCTGATTCCCATTTCCATGAATGAGTCTCTCTGTATTTGACATGTTCTGTTGTTATTAACATATTTTACATAGTATTTTTATACTTGACAAAAGATGAGAAATGAAAGAAAAATTACCATCTGAGTTAATTATGAATGTCTCCTTAGTTCTCCAGCTGTCCAACATATCCCATAATTTTACAGTCTTATCCCAAGAGGCACTGGCTAGAACACACTTCATTGGATTAAAGGACAGGCTGCTGATGGGACCCTCATGACCTGCTAAGACCTAAGAAGAGAAGAAAAAATAACCTGGAATTAGGTGAAAGAAACTGAAAAATGTGTAGTCTGCATTCAGTAAACTCCAGATACAGCCAATAAACCATGCCTGACTTGTCCACACACATTTGAGATCACTTTTGGACACAGGGCATGATACACACAAGTGATTCTCAACTTTTTATTTTACCAAGTTTTAAAAAAAATCCCTGAAGTGTCACCACTATATAGGCATCTACAACCACTTCTATGCACACACTTTAGGGATGCAGTGTGCCATTTTCCTCCCTCCTTTCAAAACAATCACACCAATTGTGAAAAACCAAGTCATTGCTCTGAGAATTCAGTATCTCCTGCAGCTGATAACACTTCAGAATAAAAACAAAAATAAAAAACTGAGAATAAGAGTAACAGAGATTTTCATTTCACGGAGTTCCTACTCCTCCAAAAAAATATCAAGGAAAGAAACTAAACTCAAAATTCTGGAGATCCAGTCAAGTACCTCCTGAGTTACTGAAGTGATCTGTATTCCATGGCTGTGCCAAATTAAATACATGAGTCACTGAGCTCTTCTACTTATACAAGATGTACAGGAATGCTTAAGAATTGAAAAAATATTTTAAAAATCATGTCCCTGCTCTGCTCCACCAAAACCCTTCACGAAATCTGTATCAGTCTTAATACAGCAACTACAATTTCTTCATTACCTGCAGAAAATACACGGAAAAGAACATTTCTGAACAAGGAGGGAAAGACTCATGCTCATGTGTTAGCTCAGCAACACTGGTGTTACTTCATCAACAGAAGGAGCTCATTACTCAAAAATTTTAACAACTATTTCCCACACAAATTCAGGGTGAGCTCCATGCAATAAATAAAAAAAAATAATAATGCTGAGAGCAACATAGTGTAGCTCCAGGTTTTGAACATAAATATAACAAAACACTTCATGTTGTATTGAAACCCCCCTGACTAATCCCAAAGCTCCTGAGTATCACCACACTCCACACAGGGTTAAATTCAAGCCCTCCCAACACCCTGGGTCTTACATCCAGCAGCCTCCCACTCTGCATTGACCAGATGAATATTTCAAAGGAATCCTGGGAACCAGCTGCCACAATCTCACCACTGGAGTCCACAGCTAAACAGGAGAACTGACTTGGTCGTGGAGAGGTAAAGGTACGGAAATTCCGGTACCTGTTGAGGAGGTGAAAATAAATTATGAGAACATTTTATGAAGATTTAAATGTGTGTTTAACAAGTTTATTTACAAAAGGAGTTCATTTGTTTTGTAAAGACTTCTAAGCTATGTACACAAAACATATTTTTTGTATAAAATTAGATGTGATGCCTCAGCATGACTGCAAGATCCAAAAGAAGTATGAAAAACTCTGCAGAAGTAGGAGACAAAAATACCCGGAGGAGCTTTCTTCTATTAAATAGCATGTGTCAAATTTTTAGAAACATGGGCTTGTTTACACACCCAGCTCTGTGCACAGTTGTATTATACTATGGAAAGTGTCATTAGGCAAGTGCCTTCTCCCCATTTGAGTAAAGCCAGACACTGATTTTCCTGGATTTCCAGCTTCTCTGAGGAAAGTTCTTCCAGAATTTTCTTCACAGAAACTGGATGGAGTAAGAGCATTCCTAATAACTATCTAAATTTAAATCAAAGGCTGAACCAAAAACCAGAAAGGCAGTGCTGCTCACCTTCATGAGACTTCAAACAAGCAATCAGCAATTTGCTGTATTTTGGGGGGAGTGTGAAAGCTGAGTACTAAATGAGACATGAAAGCCTTCCTGCAAAGAGTTACCTGTGCAGATCAAAGGCACGCACTGTTCCATCCAGAGAAGCACTCAGGACAACATAACCAGTGGAAGTGAAAGTTACAGCAGTTACACCACTGCTGTGTTCTGTAAAGGTGACAAAACAAAAGCTGCTTGAAGTGTTCCACACTTTCACCTGCAGGACAGACAAGAAAAGACTTCTTAGAATCTCCATCATCAGTAAAGAGAGAAAATAAGGGTAAGGCAGCAGCAGAGTAAAGAAAACCTAATTATAGAACTCTGCAACAGCATAAAAGACTTTCAGTAATAGCACTCCAGAAGCCACACCTTATCATTAAACCTCTTAAGACATATTTGCAACATAAAAATCTAAGTGGAGACAGACACAAACAAAGTTGAAACTAAGTAAATAAAGGAAAATAACACTTGGGGAGCATCTTGAGCTTCCAAGCTTATACTGTCAAATAAGACAGGTGTCAAATTCAAAGCCAACTCTCAAGTCATTACAGAAGTTACAACTGAGATGATATTCCAGTTGGTTTTGGTTTTTTTCCCGAACAAAAATGTTATGCATTTAGCTTTCTGCAGTTTGAGACTTCTTGGCTTTGGCCCATTTTCATCCTGAGTGGCAGAAACCATGAAGTGGCAGATCTTTTTCTGACGTTTAAAAGTTTTGACAGGACATCAGCTACTACTCTTGTCCCATTTATGTATCAAGACATTGTGGCAAAACACCTTTTAAAATAAAAGTACCTGTACACACAGCCTATAATTTCAATGCAAGTCAACCATGAGTAGTTAATTTTTCTCTTAAGTAACAAGCTTCCGGAATGGCACATTTAAACAAAAAAAAATCCACTTGCATAAATAATTTGAAATTAATTTCATATCAAAAAACAATTATTAAAAGGGTAAGAAGTTGGGTGGCTGAAATTCATTCATCCCAAGATATCACGGAACCATAAATAAATTACCATTGATGAATTAGTTATTTTTGCATTTATGGTGATGGGACCTGCAGTAATTAAAAAATCACCTGCTAGAAAGCCTAAGTGATGCAATTTACAGCCACAGGTAGTAACAAAGCAAAATATATATACTCTAGAGAGAAAAATCAAAACATTAATGGAAAGAGAGGATAAAAATTTATGACTTTATAGTAATAAAGATATGTACCAATTACAGTAACAGAGCTTTCTACATAAAATGGAAAGTCAAGCTGCTTAGTACATTATTAAAAGTTCACATTCCAGCAATACTGCCTCGCTTACCTTGCCATCCTCCCCTCCAGTTACTATGTACTGTCCATCTGGAGAATATGCCAAGGAAACCATGCTGTTGAAATGGCCCTGCTGCTTCAGCACGTAGGACTCGCTCTGCCACTCCCACACCAGGAGCTGACCCAGCCCTGTAAGCACAGCAGGATTAACCACAGCCACCAACACAATGACCCTGCAAATGCAAGCCACAAAACACACAGTGGCAAGCAATGTCAAACAAAAAAAAAACAAACCAATGATTAATGCAGACAGGTTGAATTCTGCATCTTTCAGTCCTAATAAGAGCTTTTTCCTTTTGTAACTTCAAGGCAATTTCCCCAAAATATTTCCTCCACAAGCTGTTACTAGGAATAATGTTTTCAATACTACAACAGCAATGCTATCAACCAGTTGATAAATGAGCTGGAAAGAAAAGCAGGGCTGCATGCAAGAGTAAAATTTTGGGTTTCATTATGGACAGGGTGGGAATGCTGGAACATCCAGGCAGGTTTGTAAAATGCCAACAGTAACATGCAGCAAAGAAAGAGAGAACAGCCCAGAATGAAAGCAGAAATTAACTACGAGGGATCTGGGGTCTCCCTAACTCTGTTATGAGCTTTCCTAAATAAAATATGTATATTTCCCTGTATGAGCAAAATACTTTTCTGGATCATCAGAATTCTGTGGGAGATTCATTAGTGACAATTGTTTTACTATACCTAGACAACACAGATATAAGACTATCAATTATTTAACATCTGGAGTCAAACTAGCAGGAGGAATTCGGGCCTCATGCCCACTACATTCCTTATTTTTACCGTGAATACAGACAAAAAAAAAAATCTGACAAACCTGAACATCCAAAGGCAATCCAGTCACCAGTGCAGTTGATAGAAATAGAAGCTATCCTTTGGTCTGAAATACTGAAGTAAGAGAATTAACCAATAAACAAACTTGTGTGATAAAACTTCAAGTCTAATATTTATTAACGCTGTTCAGGCAAGTTGTTTGATTGTTTTACTGAACTTCTGTACCACTGTAACATCAAAAACCATAAAGTTCATTCCTTTGTTGCACTCCAAACCATCAAACATTCTTTATTCAGAATGAAGGCAGAATATCTGCATCCCAAAGATGTATTTGCCAACAGAGTAAAACTCCCCAAGTTTAAGAAAATAAAATGGGGGCTTTTTTGTACATGGAAATTATAGAGTTATGGAAAAGAACCTTATTTGATTTTTTAATTTAGACACAATTTACAGATAATTTTACATATGCAGAACTTTCCAGCTAATATTTTCTACAAAGAAACTGAAAATATTAAAATGGACAGTTAAAGAAGTCTAGCCAACAACCAGGAACTCCTGAGTTTCGTTATTCAGACCTCACTTTTCCAGAATAAGGAGTGGAATTATATGGTATTTATTACATAAATTTATGGTTCTGCCTTTCCAGAAATTACAGTATTAAATAGACAGTCACGTTTTAAGATTTTTGTGCTCTTTTTTATTCATCCTTCACTGCTTAACATGATGTGTTCTCAATCAAACAAACATAAAACCCCTGCCAAAAAAACGTATTCCCTTCCTCCACAAAAACCAAACCAAATAAAGTGACAACCCCATGGCTCACCTCAAGGAGTGGATCAGATTGAAATCTGGAAGCTCATGGAGGTGAAAGACTCCAGAGGCAAAACCAGTGACTAAAAGGTGTGTTTTCTTGTGATAGGCTGCAGCTGTCAGGTTATTAAAATCTCCTTCTTTATTGAAAAAATACCTGGCACCCAAGAAACAAGAGAAAAGGTGAATGTTGAAGAACAAAATATTATTAGAGCTGCATCTCCAAGCAGCTCACTAAAGAGGCTGATGAGCCACCTTTATGTCATCTCCTGAAGTCAACCAACCCCTTCTGCCAAGAATCCAAAGCCTCAAGACTTAGAGAGGGTACTGTAGTAAAGATCCCATTTACAATTTCTGAGTTCCAAACAACAGCACACCATGAGTCACTATTTCCTATACTGTTAAAATTACACTGGTTATTCTGAAGGTGAAAGGTAGTGCCTATCATATAATCAAGGTGAGACAGACAGGAGTTCTACTAGAACTACTTAAAATGGGATCTGCAGTAAATTTCTAAATCTTGGACAGTTTTATACTGCTTCGAATAAGTTACAACAGATGAAAAAAAAAGCCCAGTACAATAAATCCCCATTAAAACTTTGATTTTTGATAACTGAAAACCACTTACTTCGCAACACGTGAATATTTAACTTTATTTCTAGTCTCTTGCTCACTTGGATCAGCTTTCCCATGAATTTCTTCACCCTTTGGCTCTTCAAGCAGCTCTTCATCATCTTCCTCTGCCTTCTTTTCCTTTGCTGCATCTTTAGGGGGCATGGGCTTCAAACCATCCAGCTCAGTGTCACACTGCCACACACACAGAGCTGCGTCCTGGCTAATTGTGTACAGCTAGAATACAAACACACAAATTATTATTGTCCAAAATCCATGCTCTGTGCTCTGCAAAAACATGAGCATGCACCTGCAGAAGGGTTAGCAAGTGTGCATTCTAGTCTCAGGATAGAATCCAAGGTGCTTTGAACTGGGAGTTTTACTTGTCCTGAGACCTGGTGAATTATGTGCCTGCCCTCAGAAAAATTTTGCAAGGGCCAAAGGCAACTTGATAACCAGTCAGCATTACAGCTAAGCTAAATCATTTTTAAAGCCATAATGTTTTGGGTGAGCAAATTTAAACACATAATTATGGTAGAGCAATCAAGAGATACTTCTGTATTTTCTAAATTCGGAGATATTGTCAAAATAGTCACCTACAGACTGTTTCCACTATTCTTTCCACTGTTTCCACTATGTTTCTGCATCTGTTTCCACCATTCTAATATTACAATTCAAGTGTGTTGTGTGATTACACATACATCTAGGCTGTTCTCTTCAAAAAAGCAGGCAACTATGACATCCTTATGGCCTCCAAGAGAGTAGTAGATCAGGTTTGCCCATCGTTCCGCTCCAAACACCCACGTAGACATGTCCTTGCTCCCCACTGCAAAGCACCTGCAAAAGAAAAATAGAAAAGAAAATGCAAAACTGCAAAACTCTTCCCTGGGTGTAGAATGTTCTGAGCTCAAATCCACCAGTCAACACTTTGATTTTACAAACAAGTGCTGTAAACTGTGCTTGGTGACTGTAGCAGAGGTAGAAGGAGCTACAACACATTCAAAAGGTCAACCCTGCTCACATTCCTAAGGTATGTTCCTTTTATGAATTACTATGCATTTTCAAGTAAGAATCCACTACTGATTCCCATTTTTTATACTTTCTGATCTGCCTAATTCCGTTTTTAAATTAAAGACAGAATTTCTAAAGCTAGTACAATACTTCAGAGGAAAGCAAATGAGACTGCAATGTGCATATAAATATCAACATGTGCAGGTAAACAGTGCTTCAGTTTAACAACTCACTTGGAATCATCAGTCCAGTCAATACAAGTTGTTTCATCATATGGGCCATAGTAGGTTTTGTCCAGAACAAATGCATTAAATTCTCTTTTCTTCCCAGGAGCATGGTACAGGTAAGCAAGATTGTCTTTTGTAACCACAAATTTCCTGGCATAAGAAGGGGGGGAAAAGACATAATTGCACACTAAGCTGATAAAGCAAACAACTGTTCAGTACAGACTGCAATACAATGAAGCAATACAATAATGAAGAGGTTCCTGCACTACTGAAACAATTAAAAAATTATTGCTTTGGAACAAAAAACAAATTATTTTCAGATTGATATTGTCCCCCAACTTAAGCATTACAAAAGAGAAAACCTTCAGTAAAAATCACTGAAGTTGAATAATGAAATTCTTATTCTCAAAGCCCCAAAACAGAAGGAAAAGTTCAAACACTCAAACCAGGATATTCTTATTCCCAGGCTTTGCTTTCCTTCTTTTCTTCCCCTCTCAATTTTACAAAGTGATCTTGATCAGCTCAAAATCTCCCCTCACTTATGAATATGAAACATTCCCAGATTGGTTAGGATGTCTCCATAATCACAACTAGTTTATGGGGCAATTCCTGCTGTTTTGTTCTGAAGCACGCACTCTTTACTTACTTGCCATCAGGGGAAAAGCTGACACTGTGAACTGGCTTGTGAAAATAAAACTGATGTATCACACATTTCCCAATCAAACTCACAAGCAAGGCAGCTCCCTCTGTAAGGGCAGAAAAAAAAAGATCATGAGAATAACTGAGCTCCCAAAGAAATCATAATCCCAGCAAACCTTCTTTTCTTAAAGAGGACGGGGGAAAGCTTTTCAAGACAGTATGCTTAGTATTATTAAAATTTAAAAATACAGTTCAAATTATGAGACACTATCCAAATTCTGTTAACAAGTTATTTTTAAGTTCAGTAAATAAAGATACCTTACCCAAAAATTATAATGCAATTTCTAAAGCAGACCACTTCTGATTTTGTGTCAAGGTTGAACACCTAACAGATTTCCTCCTCTCAAGGCTGCCTTTTCACTAAGTTATTTTACAAAACAGATGTCTCTGTGCAAGTACCTTCATCAATTAGAATGGCAAGGCTTCCATCTGGAGAGAGCCCCACGCACACAATATTGAGCCGTGTAGCCAAGGGCAACGTCTCACACTTGTTACTGCAACAAAAACACAGAACAGTAAAACGGGGACAGGAATGCAGGAAGAACATCAGTGTCAGTGAAATATAGTTTGGTACCTTTGTTTAAGGCCATAGACAAAATTAAATGTAAAACCCCGACAACTTTGTTTAGCTGTCACAATCCCATGAGCACCAACCAGGTGGGTTGCTCTGTGCAGGGCCAGGAGTTGGACTCGATGATCATTCCAGTCCAGGATGGTCTGTAATTCTACATAACAGAATTATAATTCCAGGCTCCAGGATGGTCTGTAATTCTACATAACAGAATTATAATTCCAGGCTCCAGGAAGGTCTGTAATTCTGCATAACAGAATTATAATTCCAGACTCCTGACTGGAACGCGGGCACGGGGAGCATCGATCACAACTCCGGCAGACAGGAAAGGCTGATGATGCTCTAATCCTCGTTATATACAAGACAGAAGCACGCAAAGAAACCATACAACTAAATCAAATACAAATCTATTTCTTCCCTTTTTTTTTTTTTTTGTTCTGAAATACACCTTTACGTAATTCCTCTGCTATTCTCCACACGGGTGTACCCGCACAACACCGTGACAGGTACTCCACTAGGCAGGCTTCTACCTTTTAATGCTAAAGCAGAGGCTTTCCAGGCTATTTTGGCAGGCCAAGCATCCCAGAGAGCCCCGTGGGTCGGGCTCCCAAACGCCCTCAGAGCTTTATTCCTCCCGAAACCCCCGCGCTGGCAGCGCCAGGCCCTTCCCCGCCCCTCTCACTTCTTGAGGTCGAAGAGGGAGATCCTGTTGCCGACGGGGCTGAGCAGGGAGTTGCCATCGCGGGTGAAGCTGAGGTTGCCGCGGCGGTACACGGTGCCCAAGAGGCCGGAGAACTGCGGGGGCAGGAAAGGGCAGCGTTAGAGGGGCTGCGGAGATGGGGATCGGGGGAAGATGCTGGGGAGATGCTGCTGGGGATCGGGGGCTGCCCCCCGGCCCGCGCTCACCCGGTACGCGAAGCGCATGGCGGCCACACGTGCGGAGCGCGGCCGCGGAACTGCGGCACCGAGGGGCGGGAGCGAGGGGAAGGGAAGGAAGGGAGGAGAGAGGGAGGGGACAGGGAGGAGAGAGGGAGGGGAAAGGGAGAGGGGCGGCTGCTGCAGGCCGCCGCTCCCGGGCTGTGGCACCGCCCTGTGTGCCCTTCCCCAACCGTGAGCCCGCCGTCGCCCTCAGCCGCTCCGGGCCCTTCCCAGCACCCGCCACGAGCCAGGGGAGCTCTGGTTCCTTTTAGTAAATATATTACGGTATTTATACCTTTTAGTAAATGCCTTGGAGTGACTGTGAGAGCTGAGCCTGTTTATTCTGGAGAAGAGAGGGCTGAGAGACCTCAGCAGTCCATATAAATATATCCCAGGTGGGTGTCAGAGGATGGTGCCGGACTCTTTTCGGTGGTGGCCAGCGTCAGAATGAGGAGCAGTGGCTGTAAAATAAAACACAAGGAGTTTCAACTCGACACGAGGAAGAGCTTGTTAATATTGAGGGTGGCAGAGCTCTGGAACAGCTGCCCAGGGAGGACATAGAGTTCCCTGTCTGGAGACATTCCAGACCCACCTGGATGTGCTCTGTGTCACTGCTCTGGGTGACCCTGCCTTGCCAGGGTGTTGGACTGGGTGATCTTCCAGAGGTCGCTCCAACCCTGGCTATTCTGTGATTCTGTAATTAGAGTGGGACAACACTGAACATCCAGTGTATCGATGTGAGAGGTTTATTTTAAAGCAGTTTTATTGCAGTGGAAAGGATGTTGGTGGCCAGTTTGATTCTTTTCAATAAAAGTGTAAAAATACCACAAAGAAAATACATAAGGAAAAGAAAGAAAGGGAAGGAATGGGTAAGAGTAGATAGTGGAAACATAACACTACCCATGGATCTCGGGATGAGACTTGAGTGTTGGCATTTTGATGTCCCTTGGTCAGAGAGATGGTCACAGTCTCAATCCTTTGGGGATGGGGGCCCATAAAACAAAAAGTTTCTCGGGTTATGTACAGTCAGATTAGCACTGGAACACCCAGATCCCTCCCCAGGAAGGGAATTCTTCATGTCTGACACAAGACTGGGGCACGCAGCACCTACTGAGGGAGAGTTCCAGAAGGTGTCAGGGACTGCTTTGGGGTCCTTGGTGGTCTCAATCCCCCTCCCTCTCTTGGTCGTACCTGCTCCATGACCCCACTTCTGCACCCACACTGGGGGTTGTGTGGGCACCGTGGACCTGAACAGCAAAACTGGCACCAGAAAGATGCTGCCCTACCTTGGTATTTCCCATTTGAATGGTTACTGGTGTTTGAGGCTTAGCAATCCATTAAATCCTTATTGTCTGTGCTCCTTCAGCTGGGTCCTTGGATAATCACTTACAGGGGTTAGTGTTGCAAAATGTGGAATATATCAAAATTTTCTTAAGTCAGGATGTTCTTTGATGGTTGTTCTTTGTATACTTCCAAGCCTAATCATCAAGGAAGGAGAATTAGTCAATGGTACAGAGAGCAGTGCCCCTTAGTTATGGCTATCCTGGAACTAATGAGCTTTAAGGATGCAGTAAATCAAGATGTGAATATATGTCTTATGTATATGCTGCTAACTTGGCAAAAGACTCAGGTCCAGGTATCCCATAACTGATTATATATTATAATAATTAATAATAATATTATGATAATGATAATTATTACCAAAAAGTTATTACTATTATAATACTAAAATTATTATAATAGTATCTGACCTACATGGCAAAAAGACCCTGCCCAGGTGAAGACCCTTCCCTGGAGGATGCACAGAAATCAGCTGGGGTTACACAATTTGTGTGGAAATTATTAACCATTCATAATAGAGGGGCTGTAAGTGGGAGGTTGCCAACACTGAACTTCTGTGTATAAATAACAGCAGGAAAAATCTGGAGGGGTGTGCTGGATTTGTGGAATACTGTGGAGACTCCAGGCTTGTGCAACTCTGAAATAAATAAACAATCAATGTCTACTTCAAGTGTGTAATTGCACACCACCTAACAAATCTGATTTTTGTGTAATTATTACTGATAATAATACAAAAGCAGCTTTGGTTAAAACATGAAGCAATCACTCCTCCAGACCAAACAGAACTCACAGCAGCAGAGAAGTCGCTTTCTTTTTAAAACATGTATATTTAGAACTGTAACGCTTACAATTTCATTAAACAATCTTAGTACAATGTGTTTAATCTAACAGTATATTACAGAACAATGTGAAAAATGATTTAATAGCAAACCATGAAAATGGAATTAATAATACCTGCAGTGTCAAAGTCACTAACTTGTTACCTTTTCCAGTCAAAGAATCCCAGCAGTCATTCACACTAAATGATGCTTTGGGTTTTATCCAGAATAAAATGGTATGATTTCCACAGAGAAAGGGCATTCCTTCACAGAAAGATGCATAATAAGAACATTTTCAGCTAGCAGGTCTACTTTATACATCTAATTAGAATTTTTAAATAAAAAATAAAGTAAAATGTTTAGACCAGTGCAGGGTGCCTATTCATTTTTCAACTTATTTGTGATTCTTTTTGGAAAGAGGGTTTGTTTTTTATTTCCCCTTTGTAATTTAGCAGAAGAAAAGAAAATAATAACAATGAGTTTGTCTAATGAGCAGCTCCTCACTTCAGTTTTGCTGACAAGTGTTTGACATGGGACTGTTTCCTCTGTGGAGTCTGTTGACAACGCACCATTATAGATCTGCAAGTAGAAAAGGTCATTCTCACATTAAATGCACAAGTTTCAATATCAGAAGCAGGACATCAGAAGAAGTTGTAATTTTTCCAGTCACAGGTGAATTTGCAACATTCACAAAAATTACACTTTTTTTTTACATTTTCTGTATTTACATTTCAGATATAAATAATGAAATTCTTTAAGTTACATGTTTTAACTTTGCTTCACGATTATTCTACATCTGCAAGCTTTCCTGTATCAAACCAACCTCCTTCTTTCATCATGAATGCAAAAGTCTGGCCTCTAATCAGTAATAATTACACTAAGCCTTTATGATGAAAGGTTGACTGTTCAAGTATCACATCATACTGAAATTTTTGCCCCAACTTAAAAATTGGGGCAGCAAACCAAGCCACTTGGAGATGGTAATAAAAGAAATTAATCTGGGAACTCAATAAGCCAAATAATTTATTATTAAATTCTATCAATATCTTTCTTTGGTAAGAAATATGCAAGAGGATAACCCAAAGCCCACCCCCCAAAAAAAAAAATCATATAATATGTGACATCACAGTGTCTACTCTGTGAAGGAGAAAGCCTCAGAAAATTAAGGAATTTTGTTCAGTTAAGATTGTTTATAGCAGTAGCTCTTCCATGCATCTAAGTATGCAAATGATGGAAGTTTAATATAAAATTGCAATGGCAGGAATTAACAATGATCAAACAAACAAAATAAAAGCAAACCAGAAAAGCAACTGTTACACCAGTGAATGTGTTGTTGTATGCTCCGTTATGTTTCTGGCACATGTGTGGAAAAGCCTGTAAATTATTACATAAAAATTCAAGATTTGGATAATTACATCATCCAACTCTACATTCTAAAATATGTAGGAAGCACGAAACAAATCTCTCAGCTGCCCAACAAAAATAAAGAAGTGGTCCAAAGATTTGGATTTTTTGCTTTTTGTTGCCCTGTGTTGGTTGTTGTGATGCAGGGATGTGACTGCAGGAAGAAAACCCAATAGCTGACACAAAACATACTAAAGTGGCAATATAAACTAGCTGACACAAGCCTCACTGTACATTTAAATTGATACAATTGTCTGGTGCTTCCATGGCCAGTACACGCCGGGTGCCACAGGTCTCCTTGGAGTTAATGTTGCAACGAGGACTGAGCAGGTCATTATCCCATAAAGTGCTTTCAAATCCAGTTCCTAAGGGGTTCCTGGTCTCCACTCCGAGCTGTCACGTGACATTGACCTCCAGAACGTGGTCGTCCTTGCTGGGAATGACCAGGATTTGCATCCCCGTGCTGCTGTTGAAGACCTGGCCTGGGGAGAAGGGCTGGAGCCGGGGCATGGGCAGACCCTTGTGCTCCCCGCTGGCTGTGGAATGCAGGCTCCCCCTGCTCTTGATGCTGCTGCTGTCAGCCTGCTCATCCACATTCTTGTCCACAGACACGTTATCGTTTTCAATCCAGCTATCTGTTTGAAAACAAAAGAAAAAATAGAGCTTAATTCTACCAATTAAGTCTAAAAGGTAATTTCAGAGCTCCGACAGTCAGCTTAACACATGTGCACTGTTAGTGATCATCTCTGCTGAGGTAACAGTCTGTGCACACTTTTGGCCAGCACCAGATGTAACAGAGTGAATTATACTGGTTTAGAAGGAAAATTTCAACAGCATGACCTCACGCTTGTCACAAGCTAGAAGGATGCACACTGGCAGCTCCACTGACAAAAGCTATGTTGCTTCTATGAGTGAATTTTCACTGCAGGTCTGGGACTACTCAGTACAGATAAATGCTCTACATGGCTGTGGTAATTTAAACTCTGTATCTAACTGAATGGCCCACGTTTTCAGCAGTTCTTTTATTTCACACTTAATCCCTTGAAAATGGGGAAAAAAATCTCAAAGCTAATGAAGACACACAATTTAGAGATAATGGAACTGCAGGATTAGAGGGTTATCAAACAGTTTTCACTTGATTATAAATCCAGTGACAACTGATTTACATACTAATCTTTAAAAGAAACATAAGAGAACAATGCATTTATTATCCCTCCTCAGAGATTTAGGTGGCAACCCAAATTCAAAGTTCCCCTTAGAGCAAGTTTCAATTTAGGACTGTGAGTGAAGGTAGCAAAAACACCTGTGAGTACCTGGTCCGTATATTGTCAGTATTTCTTGCTTTGCTTTTCTCTTTACACAACAACACAAGAAAAGCAGAGTAATTTCTGTAAGTAGCCACGTGGTCAAACTGGCCTTACCAGCATCAAGCTGCATGGAGTGAGCAGAATGGTGAGGGAGGTATTTAAACAGTCTGACATCAGGGAAAGGCAGATGCCCAGCAAACAGTGGCATCACTTCCATGTGCACTTTGTGAGTTGCTCGAGGTGCTACAGGCATAGAAATCACTCCAGAGCTTTTTCCACAGACTGCCCAGTTACTACTGTTGTCAACAACTGCAAAAATAAAGAGAAAACACTATAGTTTTAGAGCACTTTGAAAATCTGCATTTTAGCAACATCTAAAAGCCCACCAGCTTTTATGTGTGAAGAGCTGTGCAAGGTAAGAAAACACAGAAGGGACCACAGTTGGGCCTCAAGCATGTATCCATCCAGTCTGAAGAACATTTCCACTCCACTGGAAGGCAGATTAATACGAGGAAAATAAAATATTCCCAGTCCAGCAAAATGAAAACTGCTGTACTAAGCAGCTGTACCCACAATAAAGGAATTTATGCCATAGCAAGTCTGGCAAATGTTATCATCAAGAAAAAAATAGGGGGAAATTTATTAAAATGCTTTAGAAAAATAGTCTTACCTTCATACATAAGTTTTGTTGTGCAGTATCCATCTGATTCTGTTAATGCTTCATCTCTGTCAACCTCAGAGAGCTCAACAAGCCGGGTGATGGACACCTCCAAGGAGCAGAGTGAGCCTGTTTTACAGTACTCTGCATCCAAGGGTGGGAAGATTTCAGTTTTCACATGGTACAACGTCTGTCAGGAAGAAAACAGTGCTGTTATCAAGGGAAAAAGGGTGTTTTATTTGTGTTTAAATTGAACTGGAGTGGGTACAGTACCAACTTTACACATAACAGACACATCCCATTGAATCTTCCTAATGGAAGAATCACTTATAAGTAATGTTCACTTCATTGTCTTGCTCAATTTAATAAAATCATAGAACATGGAATCCTGGAATGCTGTGCAATAGTAGGGACCTTAAAGATCATCTGGTTCCAACCCACCTGCCATGGGCAAAGACACCTTCCACTAGAACAAATCAAATGTGAGTCAATCTATTTTTGATACCAGCAATGAAAATATAATTTTTCCTTCACTTCTGTACTTTAACACAGCCTTTCAATGCTCCTAAACAGACACCAATCTTCATACTTAAACATTTTTTATCAGTTTTTTAGCTCCTCCCTTTACAGACACATCACTCAGATTCTAAGTAATACATAACTACTTCATCCCTCCTCCTGTCATAGTCCCTGGAATAACAGTGCCCACATCAAAGAACTGATTTTTAATTCCTACAAAATTTAATTTCTACCAGAAAACCCCTACTGTTTCACACAGGTAGTTGTCTTTAAAAACTCCAGAAAGATGCTGATAGAAGTGCCAAAAATGCGTGTTATGTGGCAGTAGGCAAACACACACCTGAAGTGTTGCTCAATGCCAGTTTGCAACAAGCAGGTAGAAAACACTGAAAACAGACAAAAGGATTTAAAAAACAAGAGTCTTCTCATGATGCTGCTTTTTACCCAAGCATCACAAAGGGGAACACTGAGTTTAGAGATGAGATTGAATAATGTTGATAAAACTTCCTATTAAAGGAATTCTGCCTATCTTATGAGTTTCCTGGCTGATCAAAGGAATAAAAAGTTTGTCCATAAAGGGGAAGAAGAATATTTCAGATAATGGCCTAGAGAACCCTAAATATTTCATTAGAGGAGCTCATCTCAAGCACTGCAAAAAACTACTCAGATGCTTTCAATAGCAAAGGTATTTTGGAAATTGCAATTTGCTTTGGAGAGCACAGTCTTAAGCCAGCAGGGAAAAAGCAGCTCAGTAAGCTGCAAACAATCTCCATGGCACCAACCCAGGAAGGTGAAAACAGTAAAAAATGGAACACAATTAAGCACAAGTGTTACATCCCTCACCACATTTCTGTGGCAAGGATATGATTCCACTACATCACATCAGGCTGCAGCTCTGTCACTCACAAACTAACTTTCCAATGATTCCAGAGTAGGTATCAACCTCATGATATAAACCATTTTTTTCTAATATAGTTCTTGCTTTTCCCTTTTCACTTATTAGGAAACCATATTCAGTTAAGATATGCTACCCTATAACTTATAAGAGTACTTACAAAAAAATTTTCCACTTGGAATTCGTAAGTGAACGGCTTCAAGATAAGAGACTGTTCTTCAGAGGTAGCTGGACAAAAGCTGACTGAAAACAGGCACTGCAAGGAGAGAGGAAGCTCTTTTGTCCACTTCAATTCCCATACAAAGAATATTGATTGCTTACTGTACACGACCTGAAAGAGAGTGTTTAGAGTGTTAGCTGCTTCCTTCCTCTGAGAAAGAAGAGGAAATGCACACATGAATATGTTTGTCTGTTCTGACATTGGTACAGTTTACAGAAACAAGCTCAATAAACCATTAGGGAAATATGGAACAAAATGACTAACAGTGAATCTTTTTCACAATGCACATCTTATTAAAAGGAAGGATCCATTTCACTGTCAGAATCAAATGTTTCAAGAGGAAACACTTCACATTCAGTGAAGTTCAATTCCATATTTTAAATTTGACTTGATTAAAAGATTTTAACAAAATTATTAGTATGTTCTTACATACTTTTTCTAGGCACCCAGAATGAACAATTTAACATGCTCAGACAAGGCTGAAAGAAACTTCAAGGTTGCCCAGGGAACTTGTGGATACCCCATCCCTGGAAGTGTTCAAGGCAAGGTTGGATGGGGCTCTGATCATCCTGGTCTAGTGGAAGGTGTTTCAATCCCCAGTCCAGGGCAGGGGGTTGAAACCTGATCATCTTCAAAACCCCTTCCAACCCAAACCAGTCTATAATTCTGTGGTAAGAAACTGTTCTGCAACTGAACTGGTTTACAGCTGTATTTAATTGGAAATCTGTCTCTACCTGATTTTTTTTTCCTAAAACCCAGTGACAAACTGCAACCTTATGCAACTTGTACAAAAGCATAAGATGAATAAATTGCATAAATCTGCAAGTGAATTTTACCTGTTGAGATGCAGGGTTGAGAGGTACCAGCTGCAAATCTGTACACTCAGCAGAATTTTTTAGGCTGTAGTCTGAAAGCTGGAAACAGAGTTCTGACAAATTCTGTATGCAGACTTGAACATATTTCCTGAAAAATGCGACACAGTTTTTTCAATAAAAACTGAAGAGTTACATTGGAAGAGTCCATGTCCATAAAACAAGGCTGTAAAACATCCTCTTTCACATTAAACAAAACCAAAGAACTACACACAAACAGGATAACTGGGTTCATCCCGTGGTCTTATTTCCAAAACCACAAATTTGTTTTATTGCCATGAAAGAACACGAAAGGAAATGCACAAGCTTCCACAGGGAAGATAATAAAAGCCCAACTTATATATATAAAAAAAGCTGCTATAAATAAGAGTTATGAAACCTCATACAGCTCCATACTTTGTAATAAGAAAGAAACAATAAATTAATAATGAGTACATTACCGTTTGCCAGCTGACAACAAGGAATGCTTGGCATTAAAGGGTATGCAGAATGTTAATGCAATAATAGTGGAGTAAATCGACCAAGGACAATCAATGGTCACCTAAAGGAAAAAAAAGGAACACAGTTCTTATTTCCAATGGTCTTTGGCACAATGATTTTGCTTTTCTTCTCCTTTCTAAGTGAAACTTTTCATGTAAGTGTCTATATCTAATGCATCCAGGAGGGGAAGAAATAAACATTTTTTAAAAATCAGTATGTAGAATCTAATCTGAAAAAAGAACAGATTTTTGTTTGCCTGGGAGTGGGATATGAAATCTCAAAGCAGCTTTTCCTCTAGGAACTGACATACCAAGTTCTAAAGACTATAAAAAAAGGAGGGGGAATAGAAGAAAAAAAGGACACCAATGGCATCTCAGACAACTTTACCCCTGGTAAAAGTCAGTATCAAATAAACTGCTGTAAGATCTATTACTTTAATGTCTTTATAATAATTTAAAATAGTGAATACAAGCTCAAAATATTTTTAAAAATGCATTTAATGTATATTTGTTTTAATTTGAAGCAGCACATTTGACTTTGTCTTTCCCAAATCAGAAGCTGGAATTAAAAGACCACCATGCTACCTTATACAAAGACACAGGTACCCTCCATGCTTTATAAACTATGTTAAAACCCTAAATGTTAGATTACTAGCCAAGGGAACAGTTGACAATTTATTTACAACAGTGTATATTTCTGCTTATATTTACAATTTCTTTACATTTTAACACTTGGTATGACTTTTGCATATATGTCTTTTGAAGGAAAAGTTCCAAACAAGCAAGTTCCCCCTCACTACCACTTCTATTTTGTTTACCCCTGCAAATACATTTCATAGTAAAAAAGTTAAACTACATCTTACTTTTTGATCAACAGTAGCCATGCAGTTGTCCTGTTTCTGCTTCTCTTTGTTTTTTCTGTGATTTTCTTTATTTGTAGTATTTTCCTTCTTCACTGAAGATTCTGTGGCTGATGGCAAATACATGACTTCTAGTTCAAATTCAATCACATGGTAAGCAGGGGCCACTGGCAAGCTGATGCTTGTGATCTTCTCAGAAGACTGAATCCTTAATGATGACTCTGAGATCTTTTCTGTAGATGTGTAGAATGGGATAAAAAGAAAATATTAGAAAAATATGTGGTGCCATAACCACTTCCCAGCAATGTTTACAAAAACAGCAATGAGAAACCATGTTAAAAAAACTCCACAGTAACCTCTTCAAACCAGCTATAATCTGCACATGTTAAACATTTAACTTCCCAGGAATAATGCTCTATCCTTCTTTAACTGCAGGAAGTTCACCATATTCCATGTAATAAAAGGCTCCTAATGTTCAGGAAAGAACTGAGAGGGCAATTTAACAACAAACTTCAAACCAGCTAAAGAGCTACTTTAGCCCATCATATAACACTTAGTCAAGTTTTTACAAAGTGAAAGCACCTTGTTAAGTCTCATCATTTCACTTCAATCAACCTTGAACACACAAGCAGCAGTTTCACATGCCTTCTGGATTTCATCTATGGAAGTAAAATTGTCCAGCTATGTTTGTCAAAGTTCATACTATTACTTTGAGGGTAAAAATTTGAGACTGAAGTTGTAAATCCCTAAAATTGTTCTTAATAATGACAATTGACAGTGTCAGTGTTCTTAATGCTCTGAGTACTAAGCTTCAGGATGACTGAACTTGTCAGCCTTTTAAAGACGATTCCTTTCCAGCTCCTGGCTTACCCCTGGTGTTGGAGTAGATCACAGCCTTGCTCTCAGGGCGGTACAGGATGGGCATGGCATCCGCGTTGCTCAGCTGCAGAGTGTCCCCGCTCTTCATGCTGTAGTGACCAGTGGTCACTGTGAACTTCACCTTCTGGGGAATGCCAGCCAAAAGGCTTTCTGGAGGACAGAGCAGGAATTGTTAACAGATTCCAGCACGTGCTTACAATGCACTAAGCCTTGTCAGCAGACAGTTGGTCACACACTGAGGTAACTTGCAAGTGTGGGGTTTTGGTGTTATGGGACACATTAAACCCAGCTCAGATGCAACTTGTGGAGAAACCACGTGTTCCATGTTGCAACCTGAGAGCTCACACCCACTGCATCTTGGATGGCTTAGATGAGCTGTCTATCTAGCAGAGATTTCAATGAAATACAATAACCCCAAAGAATTTACTAAGCTTTTAAAGTTCTCCAGGTTGCAGACAGCTCTGTATTTTCACACCTGTGATTCCAGTGATACCCACGTGCTGTATTTACATGATCAGCACAAGAATGCCAGTGTGCACACAGAATCACAGCTATCAGTTTCACAGGGGTCCCTAATTTGATATGTGCCCAATATGCCTGTCTTTCCTTAGCCACACACTGCAACCTGGAAAGACAGCACAAAATTCATATTAACTCCTCAGTTGCCACACTCAGCAGCCTGAAAACAAATCACTATTATCTTCCATTTATACACTCTAATAAACACTACAACAACTAGTGTTCAGCTGTCCCTGAAACCAATGGATGCATTCAGTATTGATCTTTAATAAGTTTATATCCTCTCTAGTAGAGAATCACATTTCTTACTTATTTCTTGTAAATATCGAAGGGACTCTAGCATTAAGCTTGGAGGAATTTCTCCACAGAAAGGGAGATTACACATTGGAATGGACTGCCCAGGGAGATGGTCACTGCCCCTGGAGGTGTTTAAAGGGAAGACTGGATGTGGCACTCAGTGCCATGGTCTGGGTGACAAGGTGGTGTTTGGCCATAGGCTGGACTCAATCCCAGAGGTCTTTTCCAGCCTAACTGATCCTGTGATCACAACCAATAAGGAGCTCAGTCAATTACAAATGTAAATATTCACTTCTAGGCAGTTCAAATCTGATATTTCAGTGACAATGCATGTTCAAATCAAGGTTCAAAAGAGACACCATGTGTCCAGAGCCAAGCACTGGAATCAGTTGTCCAAAACGGGCCATCACTGGCAGGACATGATGATGGATAACTTAAAAAGCAAGGCTGTATTTCAGACTCACAAGGCAGAGCAAGGCAAACTGACTAATACTGAAGCCATGAAACACTTTCTCTGATCTCACAGGAGCACAAGAGGAATCATCAAAGCAGCTTCAGCACACCCACTGTACCTACCAGTCATGGGCTCCACTTTGAGCTGGGGCTCCTGGGAGTACACATCGTACTGCACGATGGGGTAGATGTGAAGAAGGACAAACTGCACCTTCCCCACTGAAGTGCACAGCTGCCTGAGTGTGTATGTCCCAGGTTCTTTGGCCTTGGAAGAAAAACATTTGAATTTTTTTAAGTTTTAGAAAATACTTCTAGAACAAGCCCTCTGCTAAAGAACAGCATGTTTCCATCTCATTTTTATCAGGTACATTGGGTTTGTAAGTTAAAACTGCAGATTTCAGAAAACTTAAGTTTTCTGAGTAAATGATAAGATTTACACAAATGAGCACCTTTTGCCCCACTAAGATAGAAGCTCTAGAGTGCTGTATGATTCAAGAGAAAACATCATAATTTACCAGTACTAATAATCAGGATAACTAATGTAGTAGGTATGCTGTCAATTTGATACTTTGGGGTGTGTTTTGCCTTATTTGTTGGTTGGTTCCCCCCAAAGTGCAACATACATGAAAAAATATTATTAAGTACCTAAACAACACCTGTGCTTATTTGGCTAATTCATAAAAACAATTATAAAATCCCACAGCATTTATATAAGGCACAGCTTTCAGCTCCAGCTATTGATTGCACACACTCCCCACCACACACCCTGAGTCAATGTTTACAAGAAAGCCACACATACATATTTACTTTCCAACTCTTCCCATACCCTGAGTAATGGCATTCTGGATGTTTCTCCATAAGATTAAAAACAAAAGCAAATCTATGACAGCTTCTAATATATTTATTCTTTATTCTATTTTCTCTTAGGGACTGCTAGGGAATGGGAAATGTTTTCCTTTTTTCATGTGCCACTTTCCAAGTGTAATACATAAATAACAATGCTGGGTAGAATTAAGTAAGTCTACAAGTCATGGAGAAAAGCTGTACCAACTCAACAATCAACCCTCATGCAGTTGTTTACACGACAAATCCAGACTGAAATTCAGTATTATGCATTCTGACATTAAAGTCACTACATTTCAGCCCTAAAAAACCAGAAAAGCTTGAGTAAAGGAATACATAACATACACATACTTTAAATCTTAGCATGGGATGGGAATATTGGTCTAAAGAATTTAGACAATGCTTTCTGATCTCTTTTACGGCTTGGAAAAAATTGGAAGATTGCTGTCAGCATAAATAATGTTAATCATCAGTGTAAGGTCTACAGAAATGATCAAACTCCCTCTGGGTCATAGAAGCACAGTCACTCCTCTTCCTGCAGAAGTGGTACAATTAAGCATTACTTTAAGAAAATCCAGAAAACAAGCTGTCAGCAGTTTCTATCCTCTGTGTAATCCAGTAAAAGTGACACAGTGTATTACTACAATGACAATATATTTTTAGTAAATATTTTGTAAATACTGCAGCTCAAATCTAGAGAAGCTTTCATTGCTTTATCTAATAATACACTGTTAAAATTATAACATGCTCAGATTTTCCCTTCCAGGACAGTTAAATCATGCCTTGAACAACTATATTGTGGGACTCACACTGAGCAGTCTTCCCATGCAAAGTTCTTTTCTTGAAAGGAAGGTTGGGAAAATAGCAAAGTTATAAAAGTAAGGCTGTCCATCCTCCAGTGGCCACCAGATTCACAGCAGAACCAGACAAATTCAAAGCAGAGCCCTATCTAGCTTTTCATCCATGTCTTCTCCTGGTGTTCCCAATTGCATCCTGATCCCACTAACCCCAAATGCCAGTCCCTAACAGCTTTCTTCTAGTAATGCTCCTTCATCTGAAATCCACTTTTACAAACATGTGAATTCATTTTACAGAATATGGCATTTCCAGCCACCAAGGCCCCTGGTCCAAATCCCATTAATCTGTCCCAGTCCTTTGAAAGGATAAGAAACCTCAGAAATTAGGTCAGTAGGTAGTTCAAATGACTGCATTGCCATTCCACAGATGATAACTAGTAACTAACAAGTTAGTTAACTTGGACAATGACTAATTGGGACAATTTTAATTCTAACATCATCTTAATTCAAATACTTGTAGCTGATCTCAACTTCTTGCAGGTAGTTTTACTACATCCCCCAAGTGAAAAATTATTCTACCACCCTCTGCAGAGGAGAAAAGGCTGTCAATCAAATTTAACCACACAATCACTTACTGAATGGCTGGAAAAAGAATTCACATCAAAGCTTTCAGCCATTATTCGGAATAACCTCAACAGCACAGGCAGACTTCATGAGCAGTACATCATATGGTATATGAATTTATCAGTTCAATTTTTGGCAGCAGTAGTCAAGATGTTTAAAATAGGTTTAGGAAGGCTGACTCAAATGATTTCAAGTAGAAGAGTCATCAGTATGTTTTAGCATAAACACAACAGCATCCTTTCAAGGGAAATGATGGTGGAGAACAACAAAAAGCTGCAAGGGGAATGGATGATCCAAGAGTGACAGGAAGCGACACCTGTATATAAAATAGCAGGCACCACTCACCAGCAGCACGCTCTTCCTCAGCCAGCATTTCTAGTTCCTCTGTCATGAGTGCTACAATCACCCAGCTACAAAAACATACCTGAATATTGAACGTTATTTTATTGTCCCCTGGCTCCAGAGTCAAGTTGTTGCACTTCAAGACGTGAGCCCCATCTTCCAAAGTGAGCCCCGAGGGCACGTCCAGGGAGCTGCTGCTCTCCTGCCTCCGCAGCAGCATGTGCGCGTTCTTGCAGATGATTCCTGCCGTGTTCAGCGAGTTGTCCGAGGGGCTCCTCTCGTACATTTCAGCCAGCTCAAGTGCTGGCAGGCTGTTTCTGGACAAAGGCAAGCCTGTAATTTCACTAGGGAAGCTGATGACACCGTTGGAAGTTTTGTGCTTGGTGAGCCACTCGGCTGTTTTCCTGTAGCTGTTCTTCTCGATGCTGAAGTGAACGTGGATGGCAACCTGGTCCACCTGGACAGGGATGGGCATTTGGCTCAGCAAAGTCAACTCAATGGACAACTTTCCACCCACGTGGACAACAGCATTTGGAGGGTCAAAATGCAGAGTTTTCAGCTGGGCAAAGGAGTGCATAGGCAATATAACCTTTTGACCTGGAAAGATAAAAACAGGGATTTTATTATTCTCCAGTGCTGCTGGAGATCAGCAAAATTTTTCTCTTAAAAATTCAGTCCCTGGAATTGAATGGATCAACGAAGTTTCAACGATGAATCATTTCACAACAAATCACTGCTTTCCAAGTTTTTTTCTTGCATGAGATTTAAAAGACACTGAGACTTGTTTTCCAACAGTTACTTAGACTACAATTTCCATTTCCAGGCTATTAAAAACACCTGAATTAAGAAAGACTGTCCAAGCAGAAGTTGAACATTTCACTACTACAGAACACAGTAGCATTAAGTGACCAACTTCCCAGAGCTTGTACAAGTTTAAGAAACTAATAATCAGGCTGGTGCCTTGAGCCAACAGCTCTGCTATACAAGGGGTTTTCATTCTCTTTTCTACATTCCAAAAACAACCCTAAGGCAGTACCTAAAATTAATTAGGAATCAAGTCTAAAGTAACATATTACTTATGGTATGTCAAATCATTAAGAAAAAAAATCTGCATAAAAATAAGCAGTGTTCAGATCTACAGGAAATATTCCATATAAATCTGAATTATGATTAATATCTGATAAGAAGATATTACTGAAGCAGCATGAAGAATAAAGAGAGGAAACAGGATGAACAAAATAATAAGCTGTAAGTGGATGGGCACAGATCTAACATCAAAATCCAGGATGTACCATCACAGAGGTGCCCCTTGCAGCCCTTTGAGAGACAAAGATAGGTTAGGAACAGAGAAAACTAAACACACAATAAATTATGGGCTGTTAAAGCAGAGAAAATAACTGAAGGAAAACAAAGACTTTGCAGTATTCAGGATGAAAATGTTAATTACCCTTTCATCTTAGAAATTATACACAAAATAATGAACCCAATCAGAAAAAGCCTCCCCATCTACCTTTAGGGAACAACCAGATTGGAGGAGCTGAAGTTTCAGGACCAAGACTCACCTTGGTTCTCTGCCTGCTGATTGGTAAAATCTAGAATTTCTTGGCAAAATCTTTTGCGTTCCTCTTCTGTTAAGTGATTATCACCAGCTAAAAGGCTGCTTGTTTGGAGATAACTACTGAAGTTAAGGAAACAGGAGATAGAAACCCACAATAATTACTAATTTGAATGAAAACAAGACATTCAAGTACTGCTTTTCTGAGCTTTAGAGACAAGACCCGCTGTTATCATCTCTACACTTTTCCACTAGAAAAGAAAAAATGGAAGATATACCATCATCTGAGAGTATTGCAGAATCTCAATATTTCTGTAGCAGACCTACTAAAAATATGATCCATAATTAACCAGTGCAATCTTGCCTCATCTAAAAAGATTCATGAGCATAGAAAATTCATTATTTGATAATAATCCATGCAGAGTGCAAGTAAAGACACAGTGTCTTGCATCACACTGGCCAACATTTAGCACTAAATAATCTTGAGTATTCTATTTTATTCCAATTTACCTGGCTGAGAATCTGCCAGCTGTTACAGCATCACTTACCAAAACTAAGTCACAAGACATTCTTTAAAATTTTAAGTGCTGGAGATATAAAGGATCACTTGAATATTTAGCTAAGAATGCAATATTACTGGCTCAGATTCCTTATGAGCATTTGCACTGAAGCTGAAAAATTTAAGAGTGTTTAAAAGTGATGTGAGAATATTTTGTAAATACTGCAGCTCAAATCTAGAAAAGCTTTCGTTGTTTTATCTAATAATAAATTTGCAAAGGAGGCTGACATGTATAATGTTTCTTGTTCCAGAAGCACATGGACCAACAAAAATCCAGCACAACAGAACAACCCCCAAAATACACTCTATGGTATCAAATAACTCAGCTGTCTCAGCTCAGACTCATAATGTCTGGCAGCCTTTACTGTTAAATAAAAATTAGAGATATGTCAGAAAAATAATCCCAAGCATCATTTTTCCTGTCTTGATTGTTCTGGCTCTGCCTTTTAGAGGATACTTTTCTATCTGCCCAAGCTGCTTCTGACACTCAGCCAGCTGCTTCCTCGTGTGTGTGACCAGCAGTGCCCAGCCCTCAGCAAGGTAGGTTTTCAGTGCTCCTTGAAGATACACCTCTGCCTTCTGGGGACCTTTCTTCCTCCTTGGAAAATGAAAAAATGAGCACAGAGCAATATAAGAACCTTTGCAGCCAGGAAAACTCGGCATCTTTTCTCAAAGTGCTGATGGGGGAGGAACAAACTGCAGTGAACCATTATGATCTTGAATTTTCTGGTAACAGATCAACATATGGGCCTTCCTTATTGCAATTCACTTCAGCAAGTAGAAATGCAATTAATGTCATTATTCCATATGCAGATCTACCCCAAGTCAGAGCAAATGAGGTGAAGGAACCCCCCAAAAATGAAACAAAAGCCACCCAAAGCTTCTGACAGTTAACTAAAATTTGCTTACTCAAAAATTTTAAAGCAGAAGAATACTTCAATGAAAATTTTATCACCACACAGCAGTTCCATGGCAGTCTTTAAACCTAACATTACTCCCTCTGGTGAAAATTTAAGTTAATTTAGGAGAATCCATTGCAATGTGGGGATCAGACTATTTAATGGGAAGCAAGCCCCAAGATATTTGCCAAAAAAACCACTTATGACTCCCAAATTCTTCTAAAAGCAGGGATAAAAACCAAAAAAATATTTGGAAATCAGGAATAAAATCACTGTTTCACCAGAGGGGAAACAATCACTTTGCAATGGTAACCTCAAAAACGAAATGGATTATTCTCCAGACATGTTTCCTGGCTTTTTTTAGATAGATGCAGTTCATATCTGTAGTTAAGGTAACAACTGCATTTACTATGGCCTGATTGGTAAGGAGGCCTCTGACTTGTTTCAAAGTTTACAGCTATCCTTCCCAGCCTTTTCTCCCCAGAAGAAGAAAGGATCAAGCTACAGAACACAGAACAGTTAAAGGTAAGAGTACAAAATCAGGAGGTGAGAATTAAGGTTTGATAAAAGAGATTTCTAGTTTTCTTTTTTTTCCCTGAAATACAGCCTGAAATAGGGTTTGTTTACATTTAAAAAATACTTTTTAAAATTCCTGTTGAATTATAGCATATCTTCCTCAGGGATAATTTTCAACCTTTTCAAAGGCAATGCATTTAGGACATTTTAAAGAGTCATTTACATATAAAACTCTGCCAAGTCCTTTCCCACAAGCTTAGCTGAGCGAATTCTTCCAATGTTTGTGTACATTTCAATGGTGGCATGGGACAGATCCTGTATAAAAGAAAATAAACCATTATGAGCTTTATGTATTTTTGGCAGCTGTATGATTATTTCACACACACTCCCAGCCAGAGACTAAGTTACTCCAACAAAATGCCCAGAATGAGTCACATTTGCCCTGAGCAAAAAATACACAGCAGTTTGTAACAGGTCACCTTCACTGCTCCTGCAGCTGGTCATATCCCAGATCTGTGAAAGCTAAGTTATAGTCAGAATAATTATTTTCACTAGAGTGCCTTAAAGGAATTTTGCTTGCATTCCCAAATTGAAGTTTATTCTTCATCTTTAAGCTTTAATCTCCAGTGCAGCCACAGTGCCCAAGTGTCACCTTCCTCCCCTTGCCCTAAGCTTTAATAACAGCAGCAAACTTTCCTTACAAAATTAGCAGTTACAACAAACACATTGTGTTCAACCACCCAAATTCTTTCAAAAGTCCATCATAATCTCTGGCCAGATATGTAAAAATATAAAAAATACATCCCATCTTGACAGGATAAAGGGGAATGGCTTCAAACTGAAAAGATTTTTTTTTTTTAATGCAAATAAATTATCTTCGGTGTGTCAGTAAATTTTAACTAATTCTGTGTTCTTGTCCACTGAATACAGGAAAAGATTAAATATGGATATACATAAAATGTATATATTTACATTACAACTACACAGAAAAGTGTAGTTTTAGAGTGTATCTGATATCTGAATTTCCACTGCATAAAAGTGCAGTCATAAATACAAAGAGAAATGGCAATTCCACTGGCAAACACTATAGATCCCACTTGGTTTCTTAAATTTAGGAAGTTACTTCTGACTTAGCAGAGATCTTCAGGTGCAAATTGGAACTGAATAGGTAAGAGAAGCTGGCAACTCTCAAGATTTTAATTCTGATCCAGCTACACAACTAGTCCTATAAATAAATGAAGAATAAAAGTTAAACCCAGTATCTTCAGACAAAATGTTTTGAGACTTTTTCTTTTGATAAAACCTTGTAAAATTGAGTATCACATAGTTTCCATATTTCAAAAAGAATATTCCATTTTCCTTCAAGTTTTCTCCAGGAAACCTTATTGGCCATATGCAAATATAAGAAATTGTAAAGGAAAATTTTTTAAGGAAAAAAAAAACCCAAGCAAAACTGGTTGGAAAAAAAAACTACCAAACCAAAAAAACCCAACAAAAACTGTCAAACCAAGTCCTCAAAAAGCAAACACATTCTTGTGACAGTCAAAAGTTTTTTGTTTTATTTAACAATTTTCTATTTGAAAAACAAAACCAGCAAAATAAAGAAAACCTGAAATCATTACAATGGCTCCTCAGCTGGGGAGCTGTCAGGAAATAAAGATGCACAATATTAGAATCCTCATTGTGCATCAATCTATGCCAGGTACAACCCTATTATCCATAGATGTCCCACAATTTATATCTATTAAAAAAAATTAACAGTATAACTCATTGCAAAATGCAAGTCCAGACCATTTAAAAGGAAGCTGAATTCACACATCAATATTCTTCTGGGAAAGAATCAGTTAATTCTGAGTTTGGGATAGCAGAGCATGACAGCCATGACATTGGCATTTTTAATATCTAAGTGTACCTACTCACAGATAATAAGCTCCAGCTCATAACTGTAAATATTAAAGTTAATGCAAATATTTGAAACTTGGGGCCCCTACAGGGTTCCAGCTGTTAAACAAATCAGTCTTGTTGTGTTCAGTGTGCAAGAAATAACCTTTGATACCAAAACATGGAAATGGAAATACACATTTATGTTCTCAATGTATCTTATCAGGTTTGAAAACTCTGGCCCTATTTAACCTACAGTGCAAACACACACAACACTAATATAAATAACCAAGACTCATACTTACTAAATAGTGTTTTTCAAAAGCTTCTACAGATGATAAGGCCTCTTTGAGTTTCTTGTAAGGGCTCTGTGATGCATTGGCTTTGGAAAAAAGCAGGACAAGAGGTGTTACTTACAAACGTTCATTCTGAGAACAGCACCCCCCACATCCCTTCCCTGCTTTTTCTCCAGTAGAAAGTGGAGAGAAAACTAAAAACTAATATCACTTTGCAGCTCCAGGTGCAGGTTATCTACCTGCATGCAATCAAGGATGCTCCATTTGTTTTTCCAGTAATTTTATTTTAAATACTTGTCTGAAAGCATTAAGAACTTAATTCAAATCCAGTGCTGTTCAAGACCAATCACCTAAATGCTGATAAGTGGAGCATTGATGGAAAAACTTACACTTGCAACAGTAAGGAGATGCACTGGTAGTTTGAAATACTAAAGAGGCATTAAAAGAACTTATCTCTTGCAAAATTCTATCAATGTGTGGGCATATGCAGGGATACTTAAAAATTTGTATTACTGATGTACTTGTATGCATTTCAGACAATGGCAGCTACTGAAGGAATTCCACCACTCCTGGCAGTACCTGTTTCAGGGCGTTCTGCTCCCAGCCCTGCTAACAGATCCACAGTCCTGTTAAGGTCTTCTGAATTGGGTCCCTTCTCTGACACAAGTCCACACAGGTAACCCAGAGATTTTAACTGTAAGAGAAGCCAGATGCTTGCTTTCAATAGGCTGTGAAATCAATATAAAACTTCTCTTGTTCTATTACATTGCTCCATTTTCATTGCTTTCATATTATAGGAATATAGGAATATAGCTGCTTATAGGATCTCAAAATTAACTGCTATTCTCAAAGTATAAAGTAATTTATTAAGGAATTAAATTGCATATAAGTTACTGACTGAAATATTGGAACATGTGCCTACACACACAGATCCCTACAGGCACAACACCTAATCTGAATAAATCCTTTTGGTTTTCAACACAAACACAAACAAAGCTTGAAATGTTCAGCAGTTATGACCAAAGATTATTTCTAATAGCTAATTATTTCTAAAACTGCAAAATCTAGAAAAGCAGGCAAGTCTGCAGTACAGTGATTAGGCAGCTTACAAATTCACCTGAAGTATTGTATTCAGATGAAAACCTTCCTGAAAAAGAGATTAGCACAGCTAACAGTGTTAACTACCATAAAACCCCTTCTAGACAGCAGCTGGTGGCTCTACACCCACAATATTGTCTTAAAGAAACTCTTATCTATTGGCCATTTGGTTAATTTACTTAGAAAACTCAATCAACTACAGAGGTAAGCCTGCAAAGGAATAAAGTTCTCAGCTTGTCACATAAAACATGTGGATGGACATTAAACTTTTTTTAAAATTTATTTTAAACTCCACTTAATTTTGTCACTAGTTGCCAAATTTCTTCATTCAGTCAGTTCCACCTTACTGCTACTCATTATCCTAAAATTCTTCCCTTTATCCTTTGTGTTAGAAAAATGATGGAAGGGAAGAACATGTCCAGCTCATGCTGGAGCTTATTTTCCCTAGAAACATGTAAGGAGTATGGGAAGAATCTGATGCACCACTTGCCATTTTAAACAATTCTTTGCTTCCTTTATTCTGACCTCCAACCCCCCTCATTTTCTTTTAGCAATAACTCTTCAAGGTGAAATTTCATTTCCCTGTTTTTGTAATAAAACAAGGACCTCAAGGGCTCAATTAGAGGATTATTAAGTCTACTGAAATATGAGCAAACTGTAATTAAAATAAAGAGCAAATATTCTACAGGCTATGCAAACAAAAGCGTGAGTCTTCAAAAGATGCTGGTCTTCAAAAACATCCACAGATACCACAGTAGACTACTTCAATAGTTTCTGGAGTTGACCTTCTTTCTAAAATGTTTTTCATCAGTGAAAAGCAGCAGCAATCTCAAACATCACCTCTCTCATAGGAACAGAGGAAGTGGAACTTGAAACATGAATGTCTCATGTAGACTAAACTCAAGACAATGTACAGAAGCCAGTATTAAATTCCACAATAAAAAGGACAAATCTGTTCCAGGGAAACAAATATTCTATTTCACCACTGTAATACCACTACCCCAACACATCATTCACTCACCTTCTCTGTGGCATAGCTCCACAAGCCAACTGTGTGGGAAACATTTGCATCTATTTGAGCCCTATCACAGCAGCCTTCTATTCTCTGTAAGACTTCCAAGCAACTCAAAAACACCCAGCAATCCAAAGCTCCAGGAGGAACTGAGACCTGGAGATGAACAGATAAAATTAACTGGGAAATCAACCATCATCAAATGAGAAAATACTTTAGCAAAAGTACTTTTCTTGATATAACACAGCAAAACCTCTTGGAAGAGTTTACTCTCAGAATACACAAAGCACAGCCCAGCTCTTGCTGCCTCCTGAATAATTTATACATATTAGTTCATGAAACATATTAACTAGATCTGACACATTTATCAAGATGAAAGAGAAGGAAAGGAAGACTAATAGGTCTTGGAAAAATTCCAGAAGTCTGAAAACTCAGCTTAAGGGAAACAGAGTTGGGAAAAATTTCTGTAAATAGACTACTACTTTCCTAAGGAGACATCAGTTCTAACTGAGACTGAAATGAAAAGTATAAAGAAGTGTTAAAAACCTGGAGAAAACAAATTAGTCTCTAAGATAACTTCACAAAAATAAGCTTATTCATTGAAGGATAAGACATCTGTCATGGACAATTAATTAAAAAACAGATGAAAACAAGCAAAGGAACACAAAACGAGAAAGCTAGAGAAAGACAATAGAGTCTGATACTAAAATATTTTCAAGAATTAAGATAAAGATGAGCATAACTATGGAATATAGACATAATAATGGTGTTTCAAAATCCTGTTCAGAACCATGCAAAAATGTTCCTTTTAGAAAGACTATAAAAGTCCTAAAACCCATAATAAACTAATGGGACTAATGGGATAGGAAAGTCCAAAGTATGAGCACAATTCTGAATTCTGAAAGAATTTTCAGGACTACAAAGATCCTAAGAAGAGAGTAGTTGAGATTTCTGCTGTGTGTTAGTGGTATCAAGCCACGTTAAGAGGTTTGCCTGTATTAAGAAAAAGGATCACAACAGGGATAAGTACAAGCTGTGCACATTAAAGTGTCACTGTCTCACAGTCAGAACACTGCATTCAGTTCGGATCACCACAGCAAGACTGGAACAGCAGAAATAAGAGACAGTGCAGTGGAAAACTCCAAACATTGGGGGCACAGGACAGACCTGGGGTGCAGCAAAAGGGGAACTGCAGGAAGTGCCTTCAGAGATCTAGAAGGCCACAGTTTGGAAATAAAAACAACCAAAACCACAAAATGCACACACAAATAATACTATCTTTGAGAATTACACATTAGTTTGAGAACACATGAAGGTGTCAGCAAATTATCTGAAGCAGATTTGCAGCTTTTAAATGCAGATGAACAGATGGAACTTACTACCACGATATCAGACAGGCAAAAGTTAGCAGCTGCTGTTATAATGGCACAGATAAAACTAACAGAGCACCCATGGGATGAGGACATAGGTAAGCCACAAAGTGATATTCAGAAATAATCTCTTCTTTTTTGTTACAGAGGATAAGCCTGCAGAACAGCATAATAACCACTCTGCCTTGTTTCCTTCAATACAACACTGCTATAGATTTAAATTATGGGAGCTACAGTTCAACAGATTGGTAATAAATCCATGAAAGAAGCAGGCAAATGACTACAAGTTTAGAGAATAACTTTCCAGGTGAAGACTAAAACACTTTAACTGAACAGATTTGGTTCCCAGATGTGATGTCTCCAAATTTCTTCCCAAAGACATCCTCATGATGACACAATCAGCTGCAGGAATAACAATTGTTATTACAGCATCATTTTGATAACTCCCAGCCCAGTCCTTATTGAATGCTGGTCACTGACAGCTAAACTTGAGAGATCTCATTAGGTCATTATTGTATTTGCTGGGAATTGCCCCAACAAAGGCAGGAATGATGCATCTGACTCCATGTTCTCAGAAGGCTAAGCCAGATC
>JAYDZK010000001.1:109662284-109674778 GCA_034509185.1 Euphonia xanthogaster
ATGCATCTGACTCCATGTTCTCAGAAGGCTAATTTATTACTTTATTATACTATATTATATTAAAGAATACTATACTAAAGAATGCAGACAGGATACTGACTGAATGCTAAAAAGCTAATAATGAAAACTCGTGACTCTCTCCAGAGCCCTGACACAGCTTGGCCCTGATTGGCCAATGAGTCAAAACAGCCCACACCAGAATGCAATCAGGCAATCACCTGTGGGTAAACAATCTCCAAACACATTCCACATGAGCAAAACAGAGGAGAAGCAAATGAGAAAAGAATTGTTTTCCTTTTCTCTGAGGCTTCTCAGCTTCCCAGAAGAAAAATCCTGGGCAAAGGGATTTTTTCAGAGAATGTGAATGCCACAGATCATCACTGGATGAAATAATTCACATAATGGAACAGATGACACTGACTCACTTCCAACAGCTTGAGCTCCTGCACACAGTTGTGAAGAAGCTCCAGTGCTCGCTGGGAAACCTCCCATGGCCTCTGCAGGAAGATTAACAAGGTGCACTGCCGGGAGAACAGGTAACTGCGCAGGTCCAGCAGCGTCGCCTCTTGGTTCTGGATCAGCTCTCTCTTCTCCATGTCTATTGGCTTCCGCAGAATTAAACCATTCCAGCTCCTCACTGGCTGGCAAAAAAACGTCAGCCAGTTTGCACCATCTAAGTAAACAAAGTTAATATCCAAGAATCAACCACTGCTTTCTAGGAAAGCCTCTTCATCCTCTCTCCAGCGGCTGTGAGCTACCTTAGTCTTTCCCAAGTTTATCACGTGGATAAATCACTTAATGTCTTAGCTTCAAAAAGCAAACCAAAAAACCACCAAAACTTCCACAGCGAGGTAAGATAACTGAATTTCACATTCATTTCCCATAGGCATTTTGCCTTCATTGTATGTTTGTTATCAGTATAGTGGCAACCAGTCTCTAATTTATTTATTAGCAATTAAGCCTACCTGAAATTCAAAACAAACAAGCTTTATTTGCTTAAGTATTTCTCACTCAGCCATCATGGATGAATGTGCCCCCACTTCTAGGTATTGCATTGGGTTCAGTCAGCACAAATCTATTTCACTGCAATTACTCCTGCACTATATTTTCACCAGATTCATGAAACATATCTGATTAAAGCTGTTATATAACAGCATGTGCTTTAGCTCATTAAAACAGTTTAAAGCTATTTGATACTTCTTGCACAGTATTTTTACTTGAAAATGAAGTTAAATCTTCTGTAGTGCAGATTAAGCACCTATTTCTATTAAGTTTTGCCGTGATTACCAAACATCTTGTGTAATTTGAGGCAACACTGAATAAACTTTTCCAGGAAGCTCTTTTCTGAAAAACCTAGCAGTCAGCTGTTAGAACAGCAGCTGTATCTCAGCCAGATCAATACTTGTGTCATTTCATAGTTCAGGGCTCTGGTTGTAACAATCATCCCATTAGAGCAAAACACAGGTTTTCATTAAAAATTGCTTCTAAGCCTCGCAGACAAGAAACAAAATTTTGGTAAGACTGTAACTGATGGACACTTGTGTTTATACACAGCACAAAACAAGAGCACAAACTGCCTGGTGCAGCCTCCCTGGGACTGCCCAAAGCACAGGGCTGCTCAGCACAGTGAAGGAATTCATGCACTCAACATTTATTTCACATTTTCAGACACTTACCACCAGCCCCAAAGTTGACAACGTACTGAGAGAACAAGGCATCCAGCTCATCATACTGCACCAGGGCATCCTCAAACTGCTGCAGCATCTCAAAGACAAAGGCCAGCTCTTCCTTTTGGCACACAAGAAATACAGGGAACATGTTATTGACATTATTCATGTCTGGTATTACAGCCTGTCCTCAGCCCTTATCCATCCACAGAGCTCCAGGAACTACTTTTTCTAATTTTCATTTCACACATGTAAGAAAAACCTGCCATTGGAGCACATTTCTTCCCAACACAGGGAGGTCCACAAAGGAAGATTAAATCATACAGCTCTGCCAGTAAATTCTGATGTGTATCCAGATCCTGATTCACTACGAGATATTGCTCATAGATCTATTAAAAGTTTGAATTTAAAATAAATAAATGAATAAATGCTGAAGACTCATCTCCCATAATAGTACTGATTATTTCCTCTCAGTTTACACCATGAAGGCATCAACTGCAGTGCATCATAAAAGGGTTTTTTGTACACAAAGCCAAACTGCTAAGTAGAAATGGCCTCAAAATAAGATATATCCTATGCAAAAGATAGCACATGCAGTCAAAGGACATATGAGGATGCAGTGGAGTAGAGATCAGCATTGTACAGGGACCAGAAAATTCCAAAGGAATCAAGATATTGAATTTTATCAAACAAGAGGTTCTTGCTTTTCTCTAAACAAGCTAAAACAAAATTCTATTTATAAGTACATTAAAAAAAGAATTCGTGGCACTCTCTATATGGATTAGTTCAAAACAGACACTTTTCTAAACATCACCTTCATAAATACTGATAACAATCTGAACAAAGAAAACAGCAGCATTCATACTAAATACCAATTGTGAGTTTGAGTGTGCATGCACAGTAACGGGACATTTACCCCAATTCAAGATCGACTACTAAAACACTTTTTAGATGCAATTAATTTGCTTCAATTGGGGTTCATAAAATTTTGACAAGCCTGAAGAGATTCTGCTTTTTTAACAGCAGGAAACTGTATTACTGCATTAACTGTATTAAAAGGTAACTCAGACCTGCTGCAAACAGGATCCAAAAATGCTGCTTTTAAACCAGTCTCCATAATTCCTGCCACAGCCCTCAACGAATGATCAGAACATTAAAAGGACCAGAAATCCAACCACAACAAAAAAGCACCATTTTTAAAACTAGGACTCAAGGGTTTTCTTCTTGAGTTCTTTTTCAGTATCAACAGACTCTTACCTGGACCATGAAATACTCGCAGAAGCTCCACCCTGGCTCAGTCCTTTTCTCTCTCAGAGTTCTCATGTCGTCTTCAAACTTGCCTAAGTTTTTGGTAAAGGACATGAGAAGCAATGTCCTGAGTTTGGTCAGGAAGGCATTCCAAGATTCCTGAGAACGGGAAGAGTCTTTCAAAGGGTCAGAAAGTACCACACATCTGTAAAGAGATTGATAGAATTCTATTTGAGGAGGTAAACCCAAAATGCACATATAAATGCCCAGCTGAATACTGTGCATTCCTGACAAATTCAGAATGAACAATATTTAGTTTTTCATTCCACATTAATCAGAGAAAAAAAAAAACAAGATAAGGGTTATGTTTGTTTGTTTGGAGGCGGCTATGTTGGGGTTTTGGGTTGTTTTTTTTTCTGGTTGGGGCTTGGTAGCTTTTAAAAAACTTTGTCATGTGATACAGTTTATGAGAACACTTAAGTGTTTTACCCATAATGAGACCTCTAAAGCTTTTTTTTTTTTTGAAGCAAATAATGGATACATTATTCTAACTACTTAAATATAAGCAATGCTGTAGCTAACCTAGAAAAGAAAAGTCTGCCTAGCAATACAAATCAGCAGAAGAGCAAATATAGCTGCTCCTGGTAAAGATTATACAAAATACAAATCAGGATCTGTTAGACCACATATAGTCAGCCTTTTCTAACTCGCTTGAAATAATCATCCATAATAGATTCTTGAAATATCTCAATCTGGTTTTACACATCCTATGTGCTAAAACTTCCTCTCCTTTTCTCTGAAAATAAACAGATCCCATTATTTACAAATAAATTGACTTTTTTAGAACATCTTCCTTCCTCAGTTTTTCTATCAAAATTTATTAATATCCAAAAAACTAATGATATCTCTAAAGACAGCAAAATCTCTCATCCAAGTAAAACACTATTTCTGGCTAGAAAATCCTATTTTGTTTGCTTTAATGAAAGCAAGAACAGTTTCATACATTCATTACTATTTTCTTAGAATAAAAACATCTGAACAAACTGGCCTTATGTCAATTATCTCAGAGTGGAGAGTTGATTAAGTGAACAGCAGAAAGTACATTGGCAATAAAGAAGCCCTATGGGCTTCATATTCCCTATTCACCTCACTCCCACTACCTGCAACTCTGGTAAGACTTTTGCAAGCACCTAAGCAAACAAAAAACCCTGAAGATCTAAAAGCTGATGAACATCACACTGTTCCCCTTAAACCTCTCTAAGCCAGGACGAGATACTTGAAATCTATTTGACACACATTTCAAAGCTGCCACAAACCCAGAAAAACTGAAAATAAAATTTCTCCCTTTATTCTTTGTGCCAGCCTCCTTCAAAGCACAAATCTTACAGCGCCACCAGTGTGAATGCTGGACATCAAAGTCCTTAAATGAGCAAGGAATGTCTTGCATATGGAGCTGAGTTTGTACATCAGCACACTGGTCAAAAGATGAAAATGTCTGCAAGCCAAAGAATGCTCACCTGTCACTTTGCTTGTTACAGAAGTCATTCCTTATTTTATCTACTATAGAGGTTCGGGGAAGGATATTGGTTTTGTTCTTTTTCTTGGCATCACTCTCAACCACCACAATCAGCCAGTCCACTGAGCTGTGAGCTTTGAGAACGTTCTGCCACTTGGTGATGTCATCCTTGACTGTGGTTTTGTACACTTCCGTGTCCTGGGATGAGAAGTGGTGAATCATCAAATCAAACAGACATTCTGAACAATTTCAAAAGGCAAGTTTTGTTCCAAAAGAAGGCAAACAGAGAGACATATCAAATAGAATTAGTGACAGTAAGTTCACTTACTGAAAAAAATCAAATTAGGTAAAGCATAGTAAAATTCTAGTCTTTTAATTTAATTCATTTCCAGTATTTTAGTTAATAGCAAATATAGTAGTTGGTACATTATCATTCTTTAGATGACTGAAATTAAGACTTTTAAACATCATTTAAGCTCTTTATTTTACACCTTCTGAAGCTTTACAATAAAAACATGTTTGAAATTACAAAGCTGAACTGTTTTATTCTCACATAGTAACAGAAGTGTGATATTTCCACCTTCTGCACCGCTCAAATCCCAACCCGTTTAAAAGCTTTTTCATAAAAATGATTTTTTAAAAAAGCAGAAGCATTGTTTTGAATTATTTTGCTTCTGGGTTGGTGTTACACAGATAAACACAGATAATTCTTAAGGCTGTTCTGGATTCTTTTTGACTGGTCACAGATCAGATGTCACCTGTGTCCTTCAAGTGGATAATTAATTCACAACAGAGGCAAACCAAAAGGCAGTGAACTGGAGATAAACAGGATTAAGACATTCCAAATCTTGCCCGGTACCATCACACCAGTACCTGACACACAGAGAAGATTGAACTAAAGAAAAAAAAGTGTATCTTTAGATTTCAGCACACCAGCAGATCATAACTAAACCACCCTGGCCACATTTCTCTGTTACAAAGCAAGTGTACTGTGCCACTGCAATATCACTGTAAGATCCTGGGGGGTTTTGTGATAAAGTACTGAAAACAGGTTATTCAAATGCCTGTCCTCTTAGTGTCAAGTAACATTACAAACAGATACTGCTTGTGGCAAGAAGTGCTCAAGCTAAGTTTTGTTTCCAGCAGTATATCAGGTATGCATGCTTATGCAACCCAGACTTAAATGTTTTGACTTTCTGCTTGTGCTGTCTGTTATTTTCATTTGTTTTTCATGTTTATGTGAACAATTTCATTTTTAAATTTGAGTTTTTCCGAGTACTTACGCAACATTCTGTCCAATAAATATGAAGGAAGGGAAAAGTCAAAAGGGCTTTATTCCCCTCTTTGGGTAGTAGCTCCTCTTTAAACTGAACAAAGTTGGATTCCAGGTGAATCATCTTCGGAGCACGGCCATAAGACCTACAGAGTTTAAAAACTGAAATTAGTGGACAGAATAGAAAAATGAACATGTGTTGCGAGGAAGAGAAATAAACTGAAATACTCGGGCACTGGAAACCCACAAACTACACTCACTGCTGTTGGTATAAAGTAAACTAAAATTTAGTATTGCTTGAAATGAGATAAAAGCTCCTTTTTGAAGAACAGCAGCTAGAAGCTCTTCAGCTTTCTTTCAGTAAAAGATTTTCTGATCTCTAAGACAAGTAGAAAATACTAAATAAGAGAATACCCCAAAAAATTTTTCCAATCACAAAACATTCAAATATATAAAATGTATTTCTGAAGGAAAATACATCTAATTCCATGTGAGTTCTACCTATATTCTCATTGAGAAGAAAGCATACCACTTTCAGAACACAGCAGCCTAAATACATCAAAGCACACCAAGACAAACCCACAAACCACAAAATCAGGAAGAGAAACACAGCATTACTATCATTTTTCTTTAGGCTAAGTTGAAGGGTTGAAAAGATCATCCTGAAATGCACAACATTCACTTGGATTATCTAATTTCTCCAATTTCTTCAAGTCAGTTGCTCTGCTCAACTCAATTTATGGTAAGAGCTCCTCAGAACACAACAAATACACATTTACCCAGGTCAAAACCAGACATTGAAACAAAATCACAGAATAAAATGTAAGTTTACCTCCTCCATTCCATGGGTTCTCTAGGAAGCTGCTGAGAAAGTGTAGGATACAAGGAAGTAAATAAATTCTGATCTCCAGCACCTGAAAATGAAAGGCATTAATATATTAGCATGTGCAAATTATAGAATGTATATTAATATGCTATTCTACTAATGGTCTGCTGTTATTCAGAACATTTAATTTTGTCTGCTACATGGAAACTGGAGTCCAGCACTGAACTAGAGTTTTTTAAATCACTCTCAAGACGTAATACAACACTTTTAAGCAGACACTGTTACAAACCTCTTATTGTGATTTTCCACAGAGCTACATAATCCATACAGCAAAGAGAGTATCATAAATCTGGTCCAACTCCAAAAACAAAACAAACAGCTCCTTAGCTGGAGTCAAAAAAAAAAAAAAAAGAAAAAAAAAGTATATTTAAAAATCTTCTAGAATTTAGACTTCCCAAACCAGAAGACGGGGTAGAGAGTGGTTCCCATCATTCTGTAGCTGGGCCTACGCTGAGAAAATTTGATTTAGCACATGTTCTGTGTTTTATTGGATATGATTCCTCTCTCCTTATTTTCTGGGACTGCTGTTACTACAAAACACCTCCCTGACTACCACGCTGCTCTGCAGAAACATGAGGTCTGTTAACACAGTGCAGGTCCCAAACAACTACATTAAATACAATACCAATGCAGGAGCTACTTAGATACAAGTCAGAACAAAATGCAGTGAAAAAATGTATTACCACATGAAAAAAATGTATTACCAGTAACCTTTCAACAATAATTCTTCAATTCTCTTAGGTTCAGGGAGGATATGACAAGGACAAGACATTAATTAAGATTTTAACAGCCTTACAGGCAATTCTGCTACTTCCTGGTTGTTTTTCTTTTCACAATCATTCTGCACACCAGAACAGGAAGGTCTTCTCACCTTCCTGTGGAACTGGAAACTGCAGAAGTACCTGACATCCTTTCTTCTCCCTCCCATCCCCCAGTCTCACATCCAGGCACAAAGCCAGGCATTGCCTCCACCTTCCTTTAGCATTCTTTAGCTCATCTTAGAAACACTTTTACAGTCCACTGTCACCAATTTTCTCATATATATTATTTTTCTCCCATATAGCATTTTGATTACCAGCACTAGCAGAATTCTATCACCACACAATAATGTATATTAAAAAACTGAAGTTTAAGAGTCTGATTAAGAACAAACAAAAACAGTTTTTTTGATGTCTGACCACATTAGCTATTATTCAACAAAGCAATTTCATAAAATAGATAAAAAAAAAAAAAACTAAAAACAATTAGTACTTTAGTCCTGTTTCTCCAGAAAAGTACCTTATGCTTGATCCTTCACCTTCATGCCATCTGAATTAAGTGTACCATACCACATGCTATTTAAGACCACAAACAAATGCCCTGAATGAATACTGAAACAAGTGTTAGTCATAGTGTTAATGCTGTTTTATACCTCTGTGAGCCAAGCTGAGAACAGTCTATTGATTTGCAACTCATTACTGCCCACAGAGAGTGAAACATGGCTTAGTGACTTAGCAGCAGCACAATGACCACATCAAAATGAGAGTCTGTGAGCTCCAAATCTGCTGGAAAGAACAAGCCACATATTTTATCTCTGGAGTATAGCAAAGTCATTTTTCTACACTGCACCTAAAAATTCAATGTATGCCACAAAAATAATCTAGAATTCAACATCTTAAGTAAAAAGGACTACTACTGAGTACAGAGGAACTAAAGGATAATGTGTAAGCACCCTGCTATTCAGACAGACACATCACATTATCAGCTTAAAACAGGTATATTCATTTTAAAACCAGTCAGCTTTTCCTCCTGCATTGGTTTTGAGGGCATATCAAATACACAGAAGAATGTGTTTTATGATCAAGGCAACACAGCCCTCTAGGATTAGAAGAAAAGTGAGAACAGACCTTCAATGTGAAATACACTGTCTGTCTTTGAACACAGACCAAAGCTGCTACCACGTATTTCCAACACCCAAAGGGCTGCAACATTTCATGTTCTGCTCAACTGGACCCTGTATCTACTGCAATCAGCATGTTTGAGCTGATCAAGCCAGGAACAGTAAAATGAAGTTATCAGCAGGCAACACCAGCACAGCACTGACACAGGACCAGCACTGATACCAGTAAGTATAGCAAGGAATTGTTAGGGCTGTCAGATGCACAATAAATTGTGAACTGGGTGCTACTGGGCTGCAGGGAGGGAGGGAAGCACCTCAGAGCAGAGAGACAAGAGCACAACCTGCAGAAATAAGAGAACAGAAAGTCCCAAAAGATCACTGTTTCTGGAGTGGTGTTGAACAAGATTCCTACAGCTCAACAGACCTCAAGTGTGGCAGAAGTCTCATTCTCTTCTCTATATAGATATGCCTCTGATGCCTCAGTAGATGGTGTATTTATGATCTACTTTCCAAAATATTAAAAAAAAAAAAAAAGGAAAAACAGTAAGATGGAAAATAAAGAAGAAATAAAGTAGAAAATACAAACAGTACCACTACAGGAATTTTTGTTTGCATCTTACTGAATTCTACGAATTTAGAATGAAACATTCCAAAGCCCCAAGTAAACCTAGAATTCAAACTTAGAGCAAACCCCAAAGAGCCTGCACAAAAGTCAGAGAATTGCTTCAAAGATTTTGTTTAGGGGACTTTTTGTCATTTTTTGCGAGTTGGTGAGGAGGTTGTTTTGTTTGAGGTGGTTTGGACAAAGAGAAAAAAAAATGAAAAAAAAATTATGACTCAACTGTATCAAATTCATTTCAGTGGACTGGTCTCAACACTAAGATCCAAGCCAAACCATTCTATGGCTGTCAGTAATGAGGCCAGAGTGTAAATTATTATCAGACACAAATGAAAGGGACAAGGAAGGATGTGCATATATGGGAAGGAAAAGTAATTCTGGAATCCTATCATAATTAAAATCAAGAAGCCTTCTAGAGAAGGGTTTTCATCTTTCAGAACCTACAAGCAAGTAAGACTGAAATACCCCACAGAGATGACAACTAGGGAGTAACATTAGAGTCTGATAACCTCCTGGAACACCTACCTCAGCTTTTAAACCATGTATGTCTGAATTAATCTACTCCCTGCCTGGATGTCACCCCACAAATACAGAAAGAACACAGAGACTCTTTCAGTGATACCACACCACGTACAGGGTGCTTCTGCACATGAAGTGGTAACACACAACAACTGAAAGCAGTAATGTTCAAGTGATACACGTTAAAAAGAAATACCCCAGGAGAAAGAGAAGAACAAAGCACCTGTTTCCTTTCTTTCTACATGACAAAGTTCAAAGGGTAGGGCCTTCAGCAATTATCTAAACACTTCCTGTGCTGTGGGTGGAGAATGGATCCAGAGCAGCCATGAGGAGAAGGGACTGGGGGTGTTGGTTAAAGAAGAGCTCAACATGGCCAGGCCATGTGCACTGACAGCCCAGAAAGCCAGAAGTGTCCTGGGCTGCATCCAAAGCACTGTGGGCAGCAGGGGAGGGGGGAATTCTGCCCCTGTGCCCAACTCAGGTGAGACCCCACCTGCAGAGCTGCCTCCAGCCCTGGCATCCCCAACATGAGAACAAGATAAACCAGCTGGAGTGGGGCCAGAAGGGGGACACAAAGATGCTCAGAGTGCTGGGGCACCTCTGCTATGGAGAGAGGATGAGAGAGGGGCTTGTTCAGCCTGGAGAAGAGACCTTAGAGCCCCTTCCAGTGCCTAAAGGGCCTCCAAGAGGGCTGGTGAGGGACTCTGTACAAGGGCCTGGAGTGAAAGAACAAGGGGCAGTGGCTTTAAGCTGAAAGAGGGTACATTTAGACATCAGGACGAAATTCTTCCATATGAGGGTGGTGAGGCCCTGGCACAGGGTGCCCAGAGAAGCTGTGGCTGCCTCATCCCTGGGAAGTGTTCAAGGTCAGGCTGGATGGGGCTTGGAGCAACCTGGGAGAGTGGAAGGTGTCCCTGATCATGGCAGGGGTTTGGAACAGGACAATCTTTAAAGTCTTTTCCAATCCAAACAATTCTGTGATCCTTTCCTCCTTGTCTTTCTTCCTAACATTTTGGTAGATCAAATCAGCACAGCCTTCCTCCCTTTCCTCTTTCACTATCTAGGACACTTGTTCTACTCTAAATTTATACAGGAACAGTGAAAACCAGAATGACCACCTAACCAGGACTTCCAAGGGGAACATACACTCTTTGTAGCAGCCGTCTAATACCAAAGAACCATAAAATAATGACATTTTTTAGGTTCATGCCTGCCTAAAACCACCAAAATCCCCAATATATTTTTTCCTAACACTTTCCAAACTTCTGAGATGCTTAGAGACTTTGTCACTATAGTATCTAAATATACCAAAGTGATTTTTTTTCCTCTAGAGGAAATTACCCTAACCCACTAACTACACAGGCAGTTTAAAACAAAAACTCCTGAGTTCAGATGACTAAAGAAGACAAATATTTTCCTTTGATACCAATGACAAGCCCAGTCAACTGAGATAAAAGGCTTTGAATACCTTTAAAAGAACGCAGAGCCAAGACTACACTTTGGTGTAGTTCTGTTTGGGTTTTATCTCCCAGCATCATTCACTGCTAACCCTTCTGACCCCACTTACTTTTCCACTAGTAAAAAGTTCTACTATGAATCTTTTTTCTTAAATTGTTGAGGTTTTTATATTTACATCTTTTAAAGGTCCTCCTCTCTCCTAACTCAAATTCATATTCAAAAGAGGTCTAAAAACCAAAACACAACACAGCTAAATTGCCATATAAAAACCATAGCTGATTCACTAGAAGAAAATCCTTTTAGCAAAACTCCACTACTGCACTTGTGAATCTGTAGAACAGGTTAAAACTAACAAGTATATGCCATTTCTTCTCATGACAAATGTAATCAAATATTTAAGCACAGAATAATGTATCAACTACATAACAGTGATGACTTACAATGCAGGCAGTTCTGGTTGAGAACAGGGGAAATGAATTTATAGGATATAGCTGTTAAATGGTCTCACTAGCAGCAAATCACTTTAATCACTTGGGCTACATCCTGCTTTTTGCTGGCACATTTTTTTATTACATCTATCTACGAGTAACAGAAGAACTTTTGAATCAAGCTCCTCTAGTCCCAGAACAATATTCTTAACAATATTCTTAACAATATTCTGCAAGTATTTCTTTTCGCCACAAAAAGATGCAAAATTCTTCCCTTTCCCTCCCCACCCCCTACTTTTATTAATCTTTCTGTTCCTGCTGTAGATAATTGCAAACATTTTCTCTTCTTGGGCCTACAAAGCATTTGCTGATGGTTTTTCTGTTGCTGTATCACAGCACATTCTGAACATGGACCAGATAAAAATGATGCACACCATTCTCTCCAAAGATTATACATAGAGTCCGTTGTGCTAAAACAGATTATTGACAGTGAGAGCAAACATGCAAACACACAATATAAACAGAGAGAAGACAATATAAACAGATACTACAAGCTGATAATGGAATATTCCACAACTGCATGAAGATAATTACAAAAGAACAGCTTGTTAGAAAAGCTCTGAAAAACCTAATAATTGCTTCATTTTTCAGAATTGCCTTTAGTCTCCAGCCTCCTCTTCATATGGATAGAGCTAATAATTTAAGTGCAAATCAGCTACATAAGCTTGAGTTCTTTGGCTGATATATATGTGCAACAACATTATATTGAAGCTCCAAAGACTTTCTCTAAGTTTTAAATAGGATTCCTGAGAAGGAAACAACATTGTTTGGGTTTCCTAGGAAAGCAAGCTGCACTGGCTTAGAGATTTTGTAAAGTCAACACTTTACAGAAACTACTCAAGTTCAAGATGTTTGATGCAAACACTCAACTTGCCTCTGCAAAAAAAAAAAAAAAAAAAAATAATGAAGCTAAAAATAATCCTTCTACCGCAGCGAGAAAG
>JAYDZK010000001.1:109674878-109699102 GCA_034509185.1 Euphonia xanthogaster
TGATGCAAACACTCAACTTGCCTCTGCAAAAAAAAAAACAAAAAAAAATAATGAAGCTAAAAATAATCCTTCTACAGCAGCGAGAAAGCTGTAAGATGACTCAAAACACTTTGTAAGCTTACCAGGTCCGGCAGCAATGCAGATAAACTGCTACAAATGAGTTGAGAGTTTACAAAGTAACCTGCTCTCCCTGCCAGAGAGAGCAGAACCACAGCTGGACAGCAAAACTCCCCAGTGGCTTTGCAATCTAGTAAGACTGACAGTGTAAAAAATATGGCTCAAATTAATTTGGAATTGAGTCATCATGGCATTCAGTCCTACTTGACAGGAGTGATTTAACACTCAGGGGTGCTGCCATACTGAGAAAAGAGAAAACACATAAAGGAACAGCAGCTTTCTGTGAATATACTACTTTTCCCACACTTGGAAAATATGTTTGTCTGTATGCCTAGAGAAAGGGTCTCCAAAAGTTTGTCATGCCTTGCCATATTCTATGAATCTAAAAACTCTCTGTTAAAACTACAGGTGTTTCCAGTGATGCAAACACATTAAAAACAAGGCTAATTCACTTACACACAGCTTCTGGGGACAAAGCAATCAAATTACAGCACTAACATGAAAAAGGTACTGACAAAAACTGCATTTGCAACTGGCATCAGATGTCCAAGACACGTGGAACCTGCCATTTTTTCCCATAGGCCAAAGCCTATGGGAAGAGGGTGCTCAATTCAGGGTTGTGCCAATTCAGGGTTGTGCCAATATAGCAAATAACTACTGTTACAATACAGACTAACTCATAGATTTGAAAGCATAATTCTCTTTACCAAAGAAGCATTCCTTTCAGAGCACTGTCAAATTTATTTCAAGTAGGTAAAAACATTAGTTTACAAAACAACTCTGGCATGCACAGTGTTGAAAAGAAGTTTCACTAGGAACAAAACTCCCTCTTCAGTTCTTTCTAATTAAGAACAAACCCTAAGAGTTAACAGGACTTATTTCATGATGCAAAAGTTGACCTGTCAGAGATTCATCTGAATCTTGTAGCAAAAGGAAATACTTCTGTTCTGAAAAGCACCCTCATTTAAACCTTCACTCTTACTTCACTTATCGGAACCCAGCCATCCTCTCACAGTCTGTTTTGACCCCACGTGCCCCTCCTGGGTGGGACACTTATCCCAGACAACTCCAACTGCCTGAAACTGGAACCATAGACAAAAGATAAACTGTGCTTGTTGAGCAGTTTCCAATACCATGGCTTTTAATGCGTTTTGCAACAAACCAACACCAAGCCAATCCTCTCCCTGGAAGGCCAAGCCTCCTCTCTGTAAATCTCTGGCAATACAATGCTTAGAGGAGCTTCCCTTCAAGTAAGTCATTATTGGTGAATGCACTTACTTGAAATACTAAACAGAGAAGAAGATAAACTAAAGCAGTTACAGTAAAATGCATTCCCCATTGAAATCAAATGTTTTGGTTTAAAATGTAGCAAGTCACAGGTACTACATTCACCAGAGAGGTAAACTCTGAGCACTTTTGCTGAATTAACTTTAACTCCTGAATTAGGCTGTCTCAGACCAAGCCACTCCAGTCCATACCCATAAAGATATTACTGTTGTGCCTGCCTAGGGCAACAGAAATTACTTCCTCAGTCCAGGAGTGAGGCATACAAGTGACACATAATGCCCACCTCCTATCTCATTTTCAAGTCTGCTGCTACCATACTGGATGGGGATAAGAACAAAACATTTTACAACCATAATGTATGCTCACTCACCACACAAAATTAATAGTCTTCAATATCAGACAACTGGGCTTGATTGAAATCTGGTTAAATTTCATGTTTGGAAGTTTGAAAATTCCCTTGTACAAAGAGACCAGAGTTCTTTTCAGGATCCACTAAGAAAAAACCCAAGATTTTACCCTGAGGTAAAACTCTGTGTACTTCAACAGACTAAAATGTTACTTAAATCATACAGGAACAGTGTAGACTGACCTGTACCACCAAGTCCCCCTGCCACACACATGGAGAGTCTCCAATGTTGAATACACATAAAGCCAGAAAATCTAAAAAGCATGCTCCCACAGCCTGAACAGTAGCATTAGCACCAGCAACTATATCCTCCAGATGTTTCTGATATGCACATTTTTTGACTTTAAATCTGAAGTGAAATGGATTTCAAAATTCTTGAAATAGGTGAGTAGAGAAGATTCAGTACAGATCCTGTTCACTTCAGCTTATGAACTGCATTCAAAAAAAGGAAAAAAAGTTTAAGACAGAAAAAAGCACATTTATAAAATAGCCTGGACAAAATATATACACACAGAGTTCCACAATTATACAGCTACAAGGTTACAGATGGATACTTTTTCTAAGTAAGGTCTAAGACCTTAATCACCAATAAATGCTTACTCCATAATAAGACAACACAGAACTGTGAAACAAGTTTCTATTTCACAGGCACATAAAGCATTCCCAGTGTTCTAGTGATAAAATGCAAATATGTATTTTGTTACATCATCAGTAGAGATACTTCTGACTAAGACCAGCCACTGGCTACCGTTTGTCAAAAAAGAAAAAGCAGAATTCTCTATGCTGATGTCATTCCCTTTACTTTTTTATTAACAACATTATGGATGTAGTTAGAATAAAAAAGATCATTCCAGTTGGAAAGAACCTACCAGGATCATCTGGTCCAACTACATGACCACTTCAGGGCTGATCAAAAGTTACAGCATGTTAAGGGCACTGTCCAAATATCTCGTAGACACTGACAGACTTGGGACAGACTTAGACACCTCTCTAAGGAGCCTCTTCCAGTGCTTGACCCCTCTCCCGTTAAAGAAATGCTTCCTAAGGCCCAGCCTAGTCCACGTGCTTGTTTTAAGCGAACTTTGAGTGCACCCCTCTATACCTGTAAGAGCAGGAGGGATCACGGTTTTTCCATCAGGACCACCTGCCTGTCTCTGATACTGAAAGAACTAATTCACAGCTGGAAGCAGGAGATCCCGTTTTGGTTAACTAAACCCTCCCAGGGACGGAACCAAAGCAGTTTAAGATTAAAGCGTAATGTCAGTGGGCAGGCATCAGTGGGATCGCCGCAGAGGATGCCTCCTCGCAACTTCTCTCAGCACCAGCAAAGCCACACAAAGCTCGGTGGCAGGAAGTTTGGGGTTCACCATTTATTCTCATATTTTACCCTCTTCCCCTAAACACCTCTGAGCACGGCATTCGGCTTGTTATTTACTACAGAAACAACCCCAAGTTTGCCCACTGCCATCAGAAAGGGGGGGAGAAGTGAAGAGGCAAACCCCGCCATCAGATCCCTTTCGCAGGCGCCCTGTCCCCACGCGGAGCTGCGGGAGCCCCCCAAAACCAGGCACCGGCTCCTGCCTCCCCCCGGGCCCGCCAGCCGGACGCCCAGCCCCGACAGCAGCGGCGGCGGGGACACTCACAGGTCACGATGGGCTTGTTCTCCATGGTGTAGATCACGGGGGGCTTCTCCCTGCCCTCCTCCTCCTCGGCGGGGTCCATGAGCGGGCGGGGTCGTCAGCCCCGGCTCCCCCGCCCGCCCGGCGCCATGGAAACACGGCCGGGGGCTGGGACGGGACGGACCGGCCGGGCCGGAGGGGGGGTGGTGCCGCCGCGGCCGCCCCCCCCCCCCCCCACCTCCCCCCACCCCCTTCCCCGCGTCCCCGCAGCGCCGCTCCGGAGGGGAAGGCGGGCGGGAGAGGCTCATCCGCTTCCTGGATCACCGGGCAGGCATTACCGCTTCCGGGGAGCGCCGCCGCCGGGGAACCCGGAAAAGGGGGAATGCGGCGGGGAATGAAGGGGAAGCGCGGCCCGGGGACGGGGAGGAGGGTCCCGGCCTGCCGCCCCCGGCAGCCGCGGGGAGCCGGGGCGGGGCTGCCCCTGAGGGGCAGAGCCCCGCGGGCCGCCCTCAGCGGTGACAGCCGGCGTGAGTCACGGAATGGGAATGGTCGGGGTTGGAGTGACCTCTGGAGATCGCTCAGTGACCTCCGGAGATCGCTCAGTCCATGCTCCTGCCCAGGCAGGGTCACCCAGAGCAGGTGACACGGGAACGTGTCCGGATGGGTCTGGAATGTCTCCAGATAGGGAGACTCCACACCCTCCCTGGGCAACTGTTCCAGAGCTCTGCCGGCCTCACTGAGAAGAAGTTCCTCCTTGTGTAGGGATGAAACTTCTCGTGGTTTAGTTTATGCCTATTGCTCCTTGTCCTGCCGCTGGACACCACTGAGGAGTCTGGCACCATCCTCTTGGCACCCTCCTGGGAGATATTTGTATGTATGGGTGAGATCTCAGCCTTCTCTAGACTAAACAGGCCCTGCTCCTGCAGGCTCTCCTCATAAAAGAGATGCTCTTTATTAAAATGAATCTTATTTAAATTCGTTGCAGGACTTCTGTGAGGCTTTGCTGGACGTCATGGGCACCAAAGGACTTCATGGGCCTGATGTGTCATTCCCATGGCTGTTCCTGGTTAGTTCAGTGGGAGTAAGTGCATTACGGATCATATTTTCCACTGACTTCAAATATATAAGTGAATATGGCCCTTGACGTTTAATGGTTTATTATGTAGGCTTTTAAATGCATGGAGATAATAACACTCCATTACACTTCTGTTGGGTCTAATTAGTGTTATTAGAACCATAAAACTGAGCCTTGTTTTACTTTAGACTGAGATGCTATTCCTTTCTTTTAAATAAATCTACTGTTCACCTTGGTCATCTGCAGTTTCTTCAGAATCAAGAATCCTAAACTTAGAGGGTTTGCACTTACTGGCTCAAATAAAAGTGAGTAAGATCTAGAAGAACATATTGAAAGTAGCCTACCATAAGGGGTAAGAAATGGAAAACACTGCATACATGTGTAAAGCCAAATGTCACCCCAGGTAGGACTATAAGTAATCTGTGAATTAATCATAATTTTTTATTTCACAGTGGCATTTTGCTCAGGTGGTTTGGGTGTTCAAATATTTATAGAAGTCAATTTGTTTAGAATTTTCTTTCAGTAAAACCTTAACCCTATTTTCTGGACTTATAATGTTGATTCAAAAAAATTTAGAGCATCCTTGTAACATATTTCATCCCTTAATACTGCTGAATACTCCCAGTTTTATGTCTGCCATTTTACTGGGGGATTACTGATTGTTTCCTATTTGAATATTTTCACCAATATTTGCACAGAAATTTGCTTTCACCTTGGTTGTAACTTGTTTCCTTGGCACAGTCAAATTTTAAGAATCTTATATCGCACAATAAAATTTTTAATCTGATTTTCAGGTTTAGGTGAGCAGTTGGACACAAACATTTTTTAGTGCTGTGAGAGTCAAGACGTCATGGTACAATTTTATTTTTAAAATGTCACCACTTAAACACTGTTTTACAGTATAAGTGTATGTCAAAAATTATTCACTGAAACAGAAAAGAAAAAACACTCTTTATGCACTTATAAAAAATTAGAAATTCCTCCCAATGAACTCCTAAATAATTCAGATGCCCAAAGTAATTTTGTGCATCTGTCAAATGGTCCTGAACAGCACAGGTAGGGAAACAGGTAAGCCCAAGTCAAATGTATTTATCCCCTTTTCTCAGAGATTAGAGATAAGGCAAATAGTTCATTGGGATTAACATTTTATTAACTATACAATTTGATAAATAATTCAATTTCTTCTATAGATTTTATGTTGCAGTATAGCTGCTTCTATTAAAAACAAACCAACCAACCAAAAGAAAAGCCCTGTCCTAGCCCTGCTTGCTGGTTTTGATAGCAAGTGAAGCAAATACATCTCCATTTGTGGTTTATTCCTAAGCCATCTTCTCCCTCCCAAAAAACAAGACAGGCTCATTATCACAGGCAAGAAGACTCAGGAAAACAACTTTTCATTGTGTCTGAGGTGCTTAATTGCCAAAAATACTTGAAAGTCAGTTTGACAAGGAAGTGAAATTGATCTTTGATGGGAAAAGTAGATCTTTTATTACAAACTACACAGAGGAAAAAGAAATCAAGCATTTGGAAATTGGGACTTCAACAATTTTCTGGTTCTACCTTGCATTTTGAAATGAATGGATGGAATTTTCCTTCTGGGGAAAATGTGGAAAAGGGAAAGAGGGACCACTCGAAGGGTAACTAGAATTTTGTTTTCCTTTTACCTATACACCAGCTAAATACTCTCTGCCTCTACTAGCAATCATTACATGTCTTAAGTGAATATTAGTTTTGTATCCACAAAACTAATCATTACAGACACCAGGCCACTGTGGTGCTACAGTTCACTCCAATTTTTCAACCTCTCATGCATGGCAAGATAAAATTCAATTCTTCCCTACCAATCAGTCTCTTTAGCCAAGCAAATTCTCTTCACCATTTCAGATTGCTGGGTATCAGGTGCCTTAAACTTTTCTGTTGCCACATTAGCAGGGCAGAATGATGCCTGCACTTTGAATGAGGAGTCAGTAAGAGAGGAGGAGCTGAATTTGAGGTAGTTGATGGCCAGGCAGAGCCTGTACAAGTGCTTTTACAATCAGCATTATCATTTCTATTCCAGCCACAGGCTTAGTGCCCAAGTAGGTCACGTCTGGGATGGATCTTGACTTTGAGGCACAGTATAAAAGAGCAGATTAATCTAAGAGGCATTTGTATGACTGGATGGAAAGGCTGCATGTATATTATTAAACCAGGAAGAGTTTCCTGGTTTCCAAGTCTGTGCATCTCATTTTCCTGTGGATTTCAAGTTGGTGTGGAACAGAAGGGCGAGCAGCCTTTCTTTTTATCCCTACTCCACAGCCTGGCCTCTGCACAGAGCAGAGGTGTGCTGATGGAACAGGCCCATAGCACACACCATCAGTACTCTTGGGTGTTTACAGGAACAGGGCTCTAGCAGGAAAAACAACCGCAGAAAAACAGACTCTCTCCCAAAACAAGGCACATAAACTCATTATATTTCCACAGCCAGACTCTGTACATCACTCTCACTTGGTTTAACTGCACTTCATTAACTGTTTCATTAGCAGGAGCTGGTGTCTCTTCTTCCAACTTTCACTTTGTGCACTCTGATTGTGCAGCCTTGTCACTTCTCCCTCAGTTCACAGCTTCTCTCTGCAATAGCATTTTTACAGAATTCAAAATTTTCTCCCATCAACATTTTGCACAGTTGTTCTTCTGTGATGTTTCTTCTTATTGATGACTTAAGAGATTTATACACCCAGAAGCCACTGCCACCAGGCAGTCCCATCAGTACTACCTGGCTGGGTTTGGGTTAGGCTACCTTCATGGGCAGTTTCTGTGGCTTTTGGGAACTCTCCCTCCTAGAGGAGGAATGAAGTCTGACTTGAAAGGTGGGAATTGTTTCAGAGGAAGAAACTGGTTTCAGAGGTGCTGTTTGTGTATATTATGTGGTGGTTAATGTAAACCAAGGGTTAAATTTCTCACTGTCCTGTTCTATCATATTTTATATGCACAAACCCAGTGGCACAGGTGTCAGGCAAACAGAGGAAGTCAGCATATCCTACACCTTTTTCTGCTCCTGAATTTCTATTTCTTTCTTTTTTTCCCTAGCTCCTCTTCTGTTACTGTTTTGTTTAAATGATGTGCTCTGCAAAGCAGGACAAGGAATTTCACTGTGAAATATTTGGCACTTGATCAAAATGGAACATAGCTGTACCCTTAAGAACCATATCACAGAGATTAATGAGCTCAGTAACTGCAAGAGAAGCTGCAGTGGTTTTCTGAGGAACTGGATCTCATGTCTCAGGTCTCCCAAAGAGCAAGAAGGTTAATTAAATCCTGGCTCTTTGTTATAACATTAAATCCTAAAATATTATGTCAGTCTTCAGGTCTCTACTGGGACAACTCTTGGTGAATTTCTTTCAAATATTTAAGCAGCAGGAAAATGAAAGGAAAGCACTTTAAGTGTATCCCTAATTGCCTTATGTTTTGATGCAATGTCCATTACAGGGGAAAATCTACATTTGAAAATGTTCCTGCTGAGTTTGAAACTTATGACAACCATCCTATTTTGGAGAGGCAGAGAGAGAAAAGATACACAGAAAGAATGGTGTTGATGAAAGGAAATGATCACCAGCAGGCAAAGGTTTGATAGGAGGAAGTATTCTTATGCCAGGTTTTAGTCAGGATGAAGATAAAACCAGTAGTGTCTACAGGACAATTTGATTTCCCCTCTCCAGTGTTACCTGACTGTCTGTAAGATAACCAGGGCCCAGGGGTATCATGGTGGATCCTATGATCCCAGGATTTGCTAGTAATAGCAGTCATGAATTTCTTGTATCCTCTCATTCATATAAAATCCAAGTAAAGATTTGCCATGAAAAATTTTATCTTTATATTCTCCATATCTGACCACACTCTAACATTTCTGCTGGCTGTAGTGCGTTGAGCCTGGCCAGCAGCCACACAAACACTCACTCTCCCATCCCCAGCAGGAAGAAGGGAAGGACTAGGGAAGAAAAGAAGAACAGGAATGGGAAAGCACATGGTTTGAGATAAAAACAGTTTATTAGGTGAAGGAAAGAGACAGAAATGAAGCAAAGGAAATCACTCTCCACCTCCCACATGCAGAGCAGCCATTCTCCAAGCAGGAGCCACCTTGGAAGCCAGGAGTTTCTCTGTCCCAGTTTTTATTGGTGACCGTGACCTTATGGCCCTGTATTGTATGTAAGGAAAAGCCCTTTGGCCACTTGGGGTCAAACAGCAAAGTCCCCTCACAATGTGGGGACTTATCCCAGCCTACTTGCTGGAGGAGAAGAGTGTCCAGGTCTGCTTGTTTTTACAATAATCTCATTTAACAGATCACGTTGGTTTCCCTGCAATGACTTAGTGTAGGATTATGCCAGAGATATTCATGAAATAATATCCAGACTTTGACATATTGTCAACTCTGCTTAAAACTGAGCCTGTAGATGGACAGTCCTGGGTGGAGTGGTAGGAGAGAGCTTATAGGTGTGCTTTTTTACCAAAGTTTTAAGTTCTGTCTGACCTGAAAATGATTACAGAAACTTTATGGGGAAGATGAATATTTGAATGTTCAACAGTAGCAAGGTTTGGAATGAAAAACTGAAGGAATTTCTAGAGAAAGCCTCTCTTTTCAGGTTGGGCATCAACTTTCACCTCTGGGGAAACTTCAAATAATTTTTTCCAGTGAGGTTAAAGGAGACATCTTTGCTTGTAGGGATTTCTTAAATTTTCCTTTGATAGTTTTGGTAATTAATATTTAGGGAGAAATGGATATGGAAGTCCATGGGTTTCCACTGAGATGACCATCACTCTATACAGTGTTTGGGACTAAAAATCAACCAACATAATAACTGTAACTAAGTTTTACAGAATTAGTGAAGGAAACTTGACCCCAAAGGAAGAATTATTCAAGGAGTCAGGAGAGAAGCAAATGCATAGTTTTGTGTTTTCACTTTGACTTGTGGCAGCAGTCAGAAAACTATCACCAAAAAGCACGGAAAGTTTAACTGAGGGAATTCTGGTTTTAATTAACTAATTTCATGAAATCACAGCCACTTGCAGAAACAGAAAAAAATGATGTGTTTTTTATATTTGGGAAAATAATTTTATAAGATTGTAAATTCTTTTTTAAAAAATGAGTACTTTAAAAGCCACCTTTCTGAATTAGCATGTCAGCCACAAATAATTAGTGGTACATTATAATCAGAATTCTAGCCTTTTATTTCATATTGTTGGGAATGAATCACTGACAGAAATGTATTTAACAGCAACAAAACCAGCATGGGGAACCTATTTCCATAGAAGCACTATTCAAGAGTATTTTCATTCCATCCATAGATTTCTGCAGCAGAATCTGCTGTGTATTGTGAACTGTTGCCAATCACCAGAGTAGGGAAAATATGGGAATGCAGAGAAGGTGACAGTAACTGTGGAAGAGCTGCTGTGTGTCCCTGTTCTGAAACCTGTAAATGACCGCAGACAAACCAAAGGGAAAAACCATTTCAAAATTGAAATGTGCAATCAACGACCTTCAAGAAGGGTCAGAGAGAAATCATAGAAATGCTGAAAATATTTAAGGCAGGAGTCTACAGAAATACTGGCCAGCAAGCCAGGGCAGAGCAACTGGAGCAAGGAGGAGGAAGAGATGCTGGCTTGGAAGGGAGAATCAGTCCCTTGCTATTTGTCCAGCATAATCGTCACAACCTTTTCAACACCAGTCTGTGCCTTCTGGGACTCCAAGAAACCTCCTTTCCTGGCAGTGCCTCTCTTCCAGCACCCCTTGAGACAGACTTTCCTCCTCCTCCAAACAGTTTGCTTTGAATAGTTCTCTAAAATCCTACTCATCCAGGGAGGATGCCACAAAAAGGCAGTGCATTTGAGTTATCAGAGCAGCTCTACCTCGCAGACATGAGAAAGGCATTTGGACTCAGATCAAGTGCTGAATGTGGAGAAAGGCATTTGGACTCAGATCAAGTGCTGAATGTGTTACAAGCACACCAACTCACCTTAGTAAAGAGGAACAAGTTCAAAGTGTGAAATTTTGAGTAGGAAATTATAAACATCATTACCAGGATGTTAATGTTACGTGTCTAATAGTGTCAGCAACTGCACTTGCTCCCCCTGTACCTCATGAACCACATAAAAGAAAGAGGAAAAAGCAGACATGACAGCCCTTACTCCAAGCTAATTCTGAAGACCAGAGGAATTCAATCTGCAGCTGAGCTACCACTGCCCTTGCCTCCTTTTCTTCTCCCCCAACATGTCGTTTAGATCCATTTCCCAAGCCACTCAAACATGTTTTGTAACTAACTAGAAATAGTGCAGTGATCTCGGAGCCTTTCACAGCTCCCTGAAATCCAACTTTTCAACCAGGATGGGCAGGAACAAGGTCAGGTGCCAGCAGGCAGAGAAGGCCCTCAAGTCCCAGGAATTCCTGCAGCTCTGGACTATTTTCAGAATAGATCTGAGCTGCAAAACAGAAACATTTCATCTACCAGCAGGGAAGCACAGGCTAATTAGCAGGTCTTGAACAGCAAGATTCAAACTGAGAGCATCCAGCACTCTCCCTGGCTTTTAGAGAAATGGATGCTATTTCTCTGTATCACCTGCCTCTGCTCCCTGAGCACCCATCTTTTCCCTGAAATCCAGCCCTGCTGAGCACAGAGCTGTGGTAGCTGTCATGAGAACATCAGCTCAAACTGTGTGAAAATGGAAATCAATTCTCCTCTCTCATGAGAGAGGTTTGTGTCAGGAGTTTCATTCTCATTTATGCCATGAGTCTGGGTGGCAGAGAGCCCAAGATAGAGTCCCAGGGCAGTCACACACCAACATAATTCTGAACTTCCTCTTGAGACTGGAGACCTTAGAAGAAAAGGGTTGTTTGTCTGGAAAGTTACCCTATCCTGAGAGGAGTTAGAAGCACAGGAAGATAAAACATTTGAACATTGAACAGCCAACATTTGGCTGTTCTTTGGAAAAGGGGGAGGTAAAGGGACACCCCCATGGAATGTTTCCATGCACAACTCACCTGCAGGGGCTTTGGTACCACCACCAGCAAGGTGATTTCATCACCAGACACAGGAAACCTGTCATGACCTGCCATGAGGGCCTGGAGGGAGCATGTTGTATTTAACCTGTGCACAGCCAGAGAGCTCCCTGCTCCCAGCTCACAAGGTAATTCACTGTTCTTTTATCAGCTGTACTCTGCACCTGGACTCTCTCAGCTGGGGACTGAAAACCCTTTCCTCTACAATATATTCATTTCTATTAATTTCTGCTTACTACACGATTAGAAATGTAGATGTGTGGTCACTTTAAAAAACACATTACAGGAAACATTATTAAAATACACCTTTAGTTATTACACTTTTGTACAAACATATCATAGTAGTTCTGGGTTGTTACTTCATTTATCATCCTTCTTAGGAGTAGCTTCTGAAGAGTACTGAAGTTGGTAAGAATAAGACCATAAAATTTCTGATTCAATTTTCTAGACAATAAGAATCTATTCTAAGGATTGTCTAAGGATGATTGTTTAATCTCTGCCCATCACACCAGACTGAGGAAGAGCTCACACGTGTCCAAGGGATAATGTAAAACTGGTGGGAATAAGGAAGGAGGGAATCTTTAGAGTGAATTACACCATTATTTAAATACTCTTCTCTACATTCATCAAGGGAAAGCTCAATTCCAAATTAGAATGTAAAATTATTAGTTGTTAAATTAAAATGCATTATTAATTAGAAATTAGATTCCCTTGCAAGCTTATCTTAGGCAGGTCCTCCCTGGGTGGCAAAATTTAAGTACTACAAGAATAATGAAGTCTTTAGAAGACGCCCAGAAAGCCATTCATAATAAGCACAGAAGTAAATATTCAGATGAGAATCCTCCCCTTCAGAATACTTCTTTTTTTTTTTAATCCTCCCGTTCAGAATACTTCTTTTTTTTTTTGTATCCTGCCATGACAGCAGGACCCTGTCAGAGGGTTAAATTGACAGGGAATGTGTGATTTCATGGCGAAGGAAGAGAGTTAAACAACCAGAGACTCAACAGTAGCGTAGGTTTTGAGATCATAAAGACATCCAGGCCACAAAGGATATTTCCACTACAGGTTTCTATTCCAGGCTTTGATCCTATTAGACCCTGGTACTCTTAGGAATAAAGCTACTGAGACAGCTGTAAAACAAAATATATCATTGATGGGAGAGAAAGGACAATGAAATCTCTCATCAATTCTTGCTCTGACCCCCAAATAATACAGAACCAAATATTTCAAACAGATGATGCTGCTCAGATCCAGGTCCTGTAGCAGCACTGCAAACAAATCTTCACTGCTCTTAACACCTTGTTAGTCCTTTTCAGCTGTGCCTGAAGACACAAAGGTAGAGAGCCTTGCCCTGTGCACCAAACTGAAGCTGAGTAAAACTAAGCTTGAACCCTCCTCAGTGAGCTGTTGAGAAATGAGGTTTCCTCTTGCAAGTGGAACAACAAAATTCTGATATTTCATTTTTGTAAAGGTGCTATATAGTTACAATGTTTTGTTTTGTATCTTGAGTAGGAGTGGGTACTGTTTTGTCACAGGTTGCACACCAAGTACAAGGCTCTTTACCCTTCTGATGGGTGGAATAGCAAATCTCCTTGTCTGGGGGACGCAGAAGGGAAAATCTGGGTGTACTGATTGTTTGGGTGACACTTCTGAACCTGTGCTGAAATCTCTGAGAAGCCCAAGGGAATTAAACACTGACTCCCATCAGACTGAAAAGGAAGTCATGTGCCTAATCCTATTAGTGCCTGTAAAATTCCCAGACCTGACATTAGCCCCAGAGGTTACTCTACTGAGATCCCTTTGAGAGTAAGCAAAACCCCCCATATTGCTTCTGTGCAATTTGTTCTCCCTAACCACGTTATCGCTTTGGAGTTAACAGCAATAATTTATGTTCCATTATGTGCAGTACTTAATTTAGATAGGCCAGCTGCCTTCCTGCATGGCTGCCAGCAAAAGAGTGCACACTCTCAGGAAATAACAAATTTGCAGGTTTCCCTTGCCTGCCTTTCTAATCTTACTGGAGTTCTGGGCCAGGGGTGCTGGGGGGATGTGGTCTCTTTGTTCCCATCTAGCAGGGAACTAACGCTGGTGTGAGTAAGCTTCCCTCCCCAAAAATACAGAGTTCCAGTCTGCAGCACAGGGTTGTGTCTTCACAGCTGAAGAATATTCAAAAGCTTTTTCATAAAAGCATTTCTTAACAGTTCGAGGTCTTCTCCATCCTTAAATTAATCAGAAAATATGGGATTTGCCAGGTAAACTCTTTTATTTTGTGCAGTTAGTCTTGCTCTGAACGTACCTGCTGACAGAGAGAAAGCAGTGCATCCTTCTGGCAGATTATGCCATTATAATCCCAATAAATGCTCTGTACTGAAAACATTGAAATTTTTAAATAACAGAAAAGAAATAATTTTTTTAAAAATCAGAATTTTGCCTTAAAACTTTGTAAATTATGGGAATTACATGATTATGTGCTAGGTGGAACATAAGAAGAAAGCAGTAAAACAGGAAAGAGTTTTGCCTGCCCATTCAGCATCAATTGTGTTTTCCCTATACTTCAGTTTTGTGCAATTGCTTAAAGTAAAGCCTTTCACAGCTGGGAGAAAGAAGTGCCTAAAAGAAGTCAGCCTTGTTTGGTCTAACACACTTGCAGCAGTTGTGTGGAGAGAGGAGTAACCTCAGAGAGAAGGATTTTCTCCCAGGGAGCTTCAGGGGATTGGCTCAGCTCTGTGGCAGAGTGGATCCTACTTTTATCACCTACAAAGCAGCTTTGCTGCACAAAGGGCAGCAGTCTTCTACCTTTGACAAGGAGCTCTGACCTGATAGGAAGCAAACAAGAAATAGCATTTTCCTGAAAATACTTGTGGAATTCATATTTCATTGCAGCAAAGCTAGGAGGAGATTTGTATGTGTTCCTAAATGGATTAGTTTCTTTCTTCTACTGATCTTCCTTATAAGTGGAGCAACCACTAGCACTGAACTACTTGTAACTTCATTGGAGAAGTGAAAAAAAAAAAGAGAAGTCACAACTAGGCCAGTGCTGAATTTGGCTTTTGCACATGTTGCCTGACATCAGCAAGATGAAAAACCAAGGCAGTTCATTTTCACACCACAAGTCACAGCAAAGTAAAAGAACCTGTCCTCAGAGTGAGCCCTCTGTATCCCATCAGTCACGTGCCATGTCCGCACAGAGGCAGTGACCCCAGGTGGCACAGGGACACCTGCTTTTGGCACTCTGCTCTCTAGCAAATGCCTCGGGAAGCAACGTGCTTTGTCTTTCCAGTGGAGAGCAGAAAAGCCTACTCCAGCCCTGTCAGCTCAGGTGTCACAACTCCAGCTCCAGCCCCAGCAGCCTCATCATAGCAGCGCTGTCCCTTTGGCACAAACCTTAATCACAGCAGGACATGGTGATGTTGGCAGTATAGGGGACTTCTGTATGTGCACGGATCTCATATAATGTGTTGGTATCATATGTTATTTTTGTAACCCCTAGCAGTAGAGAAGACTCAGTAGAGATCAGTGGGGGTGAGTGTGTGGGGGATGAATAATGGAATCATAGAATTTTAAGAGGTTGGAATGGACCTTAAAGATCATCTAGTTCTGAAGATGAGCCTCCCACTACACCAGGTTGTTCAAGCCTTATCCAAACTTGCTTGGAACACTGCCAGGGAAGGGGCATCCACAAAATTCCTGGACAACCTGTGCCAGGTCCTCACCACCCTCACAGCAAAGAATTTCTTTCTACTGCCAACTTAAATTTCTCCCCTTTCGGTTTGTACCCATTTCCCCCTGTCCTGTCACTGCAGTTCCAGACAAAGAGTCCTTCTCCAGCTTCCCTGTAGCCCCTTCAGGCTCTGGGAGGTGCTCTGAGGTCTCCATACAACCTTCTCTTCTTCTGGCTGAACAGCCACAGCTTTCCCAGCCTGTCTCCAAAGGCGAGGTGCTCCAGTCCTCTTAGCAATGTTGTGCCTCCTCTGGACTTGTTCCAACAATTCCACATCTTTCTTTTGTTCAGGACATGAGAACTGGATACAGCACTGCAGGTGGAGTCTCACCAGAGCAGAGTAGAGGTGGAGAATCTTCTCCTTGGACCTGCTGCCTATGCTCCTTTTAATGGAAGGCAGGACAGGGTTGGTTTCTGGGCTGTGAATGCTCACTGCCAGGTCATGTTGAGTTTTTCCTCAGCTATCACCCCCAGGTCTTTCTCTGCAGGGCTGCTCTCAATCCCTTCCCCACCCAACCTGTAGGTGTGTCTGGGATTGCCCCAGCACAGGTGCAGGGCCTTGTACTTCACTTTGTTGAACTTCATGAAGTTCCCACCAGCCCCACCTCTCTGGCCTGCCAAGGTGCCTTGCTGTGGGGTGTGACACACCACAGCTGTGGCACTGCAAGCTGACTTCAGCTCTGCACAACAGGGACCAGGGGTGGCCTTTGGTTCAGATCAACAACTGCCAACAGCTGAATGGATCAACTGGTGGTCTGAATACTTCCCCCAGTCACACGAGGAGAGAGGGAATTAAACATTACCCCCTCCACATGTGGGATGGTTAAAAGAACATGGACAGAGAGCACTAGACTCTGACATATAATATAGGCTGTGATGAAATCCAGATTATTTTGTTAACCCATACCATAGTTTCTAACATTTATCTACCTACAAAATCCTGTTACACAAAGTTTTGTTTCACAGAGGCACTCTGTCAAGCTTGTCAGGAATGGATTCCAGTGTTAGAAGCATGTAGAAAGTGCATCAGCCTGTTCCTCAAACCAAAAGTCCAACATAGCACTCAGTAGGGTGGCACATCTGAACTATGAATTTGCTCCCAGTGCAGCTGCTGATTGTATCTGGTGTTGAGAACACAGCACTGCTTTTATGGAATTCCAGGCTGTTTTCCCAAATACATTAACGCAGTGTTGGAAGAAAAAGAGTGGAATTAGCGAGATGGAAGTACATACAGAAAATGCCACCACCATAAGCAGCCTCCAATGGTGTTTGCAACTTAAGGAGAGGGTGTGTAAGAAGCTCCCACAGCCTGAAGGTCACTGTGATGTGGACTGCTTAGCACAGAAACAAACCACCTAACAACATTCCCTGTGCCTTCATCCATGGAGCAAACATTCCCTTCCTACAGCTCCCTTACACAGTGCTGGCTGTCAAACACTGCAGTGCCACACTGCCCCACTGACCTCCCCTTGCCCATAAACCCCACTGCTGGCTGCTTCTTACAGGTGTGGTTGTGATGTCTGACACTGCATGGTTCCAGATCAAAATCATCATCCTCTAAAAATGAATTGTGGATCCAAGGAGATCCAATAGAGGCACTGAGGTAAGAAAAGCTCTATTCATGAAAACTCACAAGGAAGACAAAAAAGTTGCTGCTTGCATACTCTTAGAATGGAAGCCCATCCTCTCCACAAAAAATAGGTCCTCCCACACAGAGACACATGACACCATTCATCTGTCATTTTAAGGCAGCTCAGCCCAACCTGGACTGTTTAAAGGGGAACAGATCAGGAAAGAGAAAACCTACAGGAGAAACTAAGAACCCAGTCCTTGCAGGGTAGCAAAAAGATGACCCAGAAATGTGATATTGTGACACAAATGTCATTTGCTAAAGGATCACATAGGTTAAAGAAGAGCTGACGGTCCAAGGGACAGAGCATGGTACAGGGTATGATGTTGGAGTACACCAGAGGAAGTGCTTTATCTTCTAGTGAAAAATAAAAACTTTTAAGATGTCAGATTTGAAAAATTGGTTTAATCTACAGTATCTCTGCGTACAGCCACCCTACCTTGCTGCAGTCTCAACTTAGATTATACAGCATTGGGGTTACTTTGGAGGATTCTTCAGGAGAGGAAGATACATCCTTCCTTATTCTGATCTTTTGGAGGAGCCATGAAAAACTTTATACATTGCTGCTCTAAGTGCCTCAGTAGTGAACCATCCCTCTACAATTCTCAAGGACTGGCTTTGTGCAGGGAATGCACGTTGGGTTAATCTCGTTTTTGCCTCCCATCCCCACAAAACGATCCATCCATGTAATTGCTGCAGACACGTGGCACTCACATGGGTCAGTTTGCAGGACTGAGACCAAAAAGCATCAATGGAAATGAAACCAACCAAAGCAAAAAGAAAATAGCCCTTAGTACATGTTTAGTTACAAAAACCAGAGTGGCAAGTAGGAAAAGGATGCAGATCTCCCAGCTACATTATGGGCTGCTCAATAAACACTTGAAAAAAAGCCAGATGCTGGACAGTCACCATTTCATTCAAGCACAGTTAAACCCCCTGTATTCCTTCATAGTATGTACAAAATCACATACAGTTAAATAAACAACTGAAAGAGTGAATGAGATTCTAATATACAGTACTTTCACACAGCCAAAGCTATTTTATTTTACAAGACGAGGCTTTAGCGTTCATCTTTTTCTGAAAGCCCAGTAAAAACAGCGTAAACTACTTAAGCAAAATTTAAGAGACAACTTACAAAGTAAAATTTGCATAGCACTGTAAATCTGCGTGTTTGTTTGGGGACAGTTCTCTGTAAAAACTACAGTAGGTGACAGGGTTGGGTTTTCTTAATAGCTTCTTGTTTTTCACCAGATTCAGACACACTTCTGAACATCATAAAATCAAGTGTAGGAAACAACTGTAAAAATGTACAAAAATATATACACATGCACAGTAAATGCATACCCTGTATACAGTTTTATTACTCGTTAGATTTGGCTAATAATGATCATCTGGTGACTTACACTTCCCTCCGAATGACAGGTTTGCAACACATCAATCAGCTCAAGGAGGGTGATTTTCCTCGGAGAGAAGGTTTGGATTAAAGCTACAGTACTTGCTGGTGATCTGAGGAGTGAGCGAGGCGCCGGCTGGCAGCGGCCGCCGGGCGTTCAGGCGAGTTCAGCATTCAGATGTCACAAGGGACAGCTCAGACACAGCTGAAGCGAAGGGACACGAAGGGACACAGCTTGGCTCTCTGCACAGATGCACATGCACGGAATAAAGGAGGTACACAGAACCCGCTCATGCCTTGGGGTGTGAAATTTAATTCCTGATTAGGCTCTGCTACCTACTCTTCATTCCTTCAAAAATTGTGTTTTAGTAATTTGTAACTCAGTGTTTTCCTTGAGAATGCAGACTGGCCAAAATGAAAAAAGTTGTGTAAGACTGAAAATTGGTAGTGTTAGCCCCCACATTAAGGAATACTCCTAATATAAATTTTAGAAGTACTATCATATTCTGATTGCTGCTGAAGTGTCTAATTTTAAAATACACTTTTCTCCTAAAAAGATAAAATGCTGCTTCTGGTAGTGGTTTATAGAAATAGACTATCAGCACTCAAGTGCTCTCAACTGTGCACAAATAATCTTTCTTTACAGTTTCAAAAACTGAACAGTGGCAAGTAACTACAGGTATAACATTTTAAGAAACACAGGCAGCTTTCTAAAAGCCTAGAGAGGCCAAGGTTCAGAGAAACACATTTGTCTTAGATGCCAATCCCATGTCTTCCCAAATCTGACGTATGAAATATTTTCACGACTTTTTCTGGTGGCTAACACACGTGGCACAGACCCTGTAACGCTGACTTCCAGATTGTTTTCACTCCAAACCACAGCAGGTGAATAACACACAACCAACAGCCTGCAAGCACCTTGCTGCAGAGACAATCAGATAAACCAGCCTTAGAAATAAACAGGGTAGAATGAGAGTCCCCATCTGAAACAAGCCCTCAGGAGGAATTCTGACCCAAATCACGTGAACATGGCAAGGCTTATTTTGTAAGTTGTTACACAGAGGTCTCACATCCACATTAGTCAGAGCTTGCCTCTCACATAGTTGTCTCTGCTTTGCAAAGCTCCTGGTGATCACTCAGTTGTCTCAGAACAAGAATTTGGCCGGACCTGTCAGTGCTCCTGCTCCTCCCAGCAATGCACCTTGCTGTGTTTCTTTGTCCCTCACAGCTCCCAGCAGGGCTGTCACCTGCTTCAAATCCCAGCTTCACTCAGCACCAGCAGCCCTGGAGCACCGCCTGTTATGATCAGAAGGTTCAGGAATACAGGAACAAGCAGCTGTGACACACTGGGTGGGAGTACAAATTCAGCATTCCCATCACAGGGATGAGCTTCTTTGTGCAGGCACACAGCAGAACTTGCAGCAATCGTCTGCTGGGAATCAGAATCTTCACACCAGGGGACAGAAGCACATGGCATCCCGGAAATGCTGTGAGCTATCCTGCTGCATCCCATCTTCAAAGGAGATCAAGGAAAGGGTTCTTCACTTTGATCTGTGTTGGCGTCCAGCATCCGCATGAAACGCTTGGGTGAAGTCCGCCCAAGTCTGGCTTTAAGATTCTTAGCAAATACTTCTCCAAGATGCCAAAATACATCAGATTGTGTCTTCAATCTGAAACACTCTGTGCAGTGTCAAGTCAGCATTATTAAAAGCCTCCAACCCTACATTTCTTCAAAAGGTACATGAAGCAAAACCAGGCTTTGGGGTAGTCCCAAGACAGAAACAGTACTTTCAGCAAATATCCCATGGACAGTGACTCCCTTGCTTTCTCATTATTCCAACTCTTAGTAAAAACCTTGTCCCAACTCCCTTTCACCAGAGGGACCAGTTGCCAGGTAGGGAGGGCCTGTGTGAGGGAGGCCTCTTCTCTTCCCTGCTAAAAGGTTTGCTTTGAAGCAGCAAAGTTGCATTACCATGTAACACAAACACAACCCTGTCACTTCAGACCTAGAGCTGTCAACCAGTGCCAAAATTCAGGAAGAGAAGACCCCAGCCATGTGAGACAGCTGCTGTAGGACTGGTTGAACTGGAGAGCTCCGAGTTCCAGCTAAGAAGTTGTAACCAAACCATCTGCAGAAGATACAGGTGAGCAAATATACAGACATCAGTGATGGAGACAAGAGGTACCATGTGGAAGTGAGCAGTCACACTCACTTTTCCTGTGAATACCAGGCAATTAAGACACAGACAGCAGTCAGATTCATTGGTCAGCAGTTAAGAGTAGAGCCCTTCAAGATAAGTTAAAGCAGAACAAAGGAACATTGCCCATGCTCTTTGTGCCAGAGACAGATATTTTGTTCAGTGATGCAAAGTCAATTGCAAGAGCACATTCAGCCCATGATGAGCAAGAGAGAACTGTAATCCTACCAAGCCAAGGCCTCTGGATACCACATCCTTCTTCAGCATCAGCTCTTTGTGCCTTCCTAACTCAGAGATGCCACATGCCAGCAGTCCCCAAGCTCTCTCACCAGGTTCTCAGATGTAGGTCAACGTGATGCTCCTCTGGAATTGCAAATCCCACTTGGAGAGCAGCATCATTGCTGTTGGTGACAATGACGAGTGCTGCCAAGGCCAAGGGCACACATCTATCATCTGTCCATGTTAGTCTGAGAACCATTCCTCTTCAGAGTCAATGCTGAACTCCATGGCAGTCAGCTTGCAAGTTCACACTGGAAAACTATTTACTCCAAACAAATAAGCAATAAATGAAAATTCTGAAACATGGAGAGAAAAAACACTCCCACAGCTGTAAGTTTATTAAACCTAGCATGGTTGAAAAGCAAAAGACGAAAAACATGATACATTTTTGTTTATTATTGCTCTTAAAGGGCTTGGTAGTCAAATATACAAGCTATGCTCTATTAAACCAGAAGAAAATATGATATAAAATCTATGCTCACTTTTCCAATCCAATCCACCTGCCAATCTTCATTAGTGACATTAAGTTCAGCTATTTCCAGTCATTTTAATTGATACATACTCTGTGTACGTGTGCGCGCGCGAGTATAAAAACCCCTATTTGAGAGATAAAATTCAAAACGAAGAGATTTGTGTTGGTTTTGTACTGTTTTGTGCACTGCTGTAGGTTTCAGTTTTTCAAGTGGTTACTGATATGTCTGTTTTGAAGAGCAAAATTTAAGTATCTGATGATGTATTTATTATATTTTCAAAAAGAAAGCATGACCAATAAGTTATGATAAGAAAATATGAAATGTTGATTATTCTCCCCTTGATGTACATGCACTAATCCCATGATCCTGAATAGGGAGTTACATGCACTAAGAGGAGAAAAGGATCCTGTGAAGAGAAAGGAATTAATATCCTTTCTCCTCTAAGCAGCTCCCCTCTTCTCAGCATTAAGAAGGGATTTATTTTGTGAAATACTCGTCATGCCCATTAATATACTGCTCAAAATGTAAGTATAAAACATAGTCAATGGTCAGCCTGCTTAGCAAGCCTCTTCTGCTAAGCCAGTACAATTTATATATACTCAATATCATCTTCAGGAAGCAAGTATACAGCATTTGTAACATCTTTCTAGGAAGCAAGAACTATACCCATTACTGAATTACTTAAGAAGAAAAAAAAAAAAGGAAAAAAAAAAAAAGAACCCCCCACTGTTCTCAGTCCTCTGGTTAAAAACAGGGAAAAGCCAGAGTTAACTTTATCAGCATTTGGATGTCTGACTGTATTTGAAGAAAAATTTCAAAAACATCCAGCAAGGAAAACAGAGTTATGGCTAGGCTCTGCTCTCCCCAGTTCCCAAAGCATATTTCAAATTCCACTAACATTTGCAACAGATTTGCAGCCCCTCTCTTAGGGAAGATTTATTGAGGGGACAAAGATGACACACTAACGTTGGGGGTCTGGGTACAAGGATTCAGCAAGGTGGAATCTAACAGGAGACAGACAGAACTCAGGTCAGCCTTCAAATGCTCTTGTTGAAAAGACCACAAATAAAAATCAAGTGCATGACAGAACAAGTGATTAATGACCCCAAGTAAAATATTTTTCTAAGTTACAAAATTGCTCTTCCAGTGTTTGAAAACAGAAAAACCTGTGGGAGAAGAGGTTACATTCCAACAATTAAGAACAAATTCGGAAAGAAGGTAAATTATTACTCTCTTATCTTCGTTACTGGAGCAAAGATGAAAACAACAGCCAGTGCTTTGATAAAATCTGCTCTTTACAAAAGTGAGATAAATATTCTAGTGGCAGCTGGGCTAAAGATACAGACCCTGACGGTTAGCTTCTGCCCTCAGCTGTAGATCTGCAACTCATTTCACCCACTTCTGCGAGCAGCCAAATGCAGATTGTGACCTTCAGACTTGAACATACAGGTATAGTTACCACCTGTTTGCAAATAATTCCCCAGCTATGCATACAGCAACAACCTACAGAAACCTCCAAATGTGCGTTTGTAAAAAAAGGAAAGGAAGAAAGGAAAAAAGGGAGACGGGTACAGACATGATTCTGAGCTCTAATTTTCAGTGAAAAAGACCAAAATGTCAACAAGCAAAACTAAAGATACTTAAAATCCCTGAAGAGACCTTATACTCTTTCTAATGCTTCAACAGCACAGCTCACCTTGCAAAAAACTTCATGTTAACATCTAAAGCATGACCAAGTCAAAAGAGCAGCACACCCTATCCTGACACACACAGGGTAAAGTCCTGGCCCCATCTCAATCCATGCTGAAACTCTCATTAGAAGTTCAAGAGATACCAGCATTCCAATTTTGACTGCTAAAGACCTCTACTTTTCTCATTTTTTACAAAACAAGACATTTTGAAAACTATTGTGCTGATTTGTAGTGCTGCCTCCCAGTTTACTGAGAGAGGCTGGCTGAACTGGACTTTGGTAATGAGAGAGATGCAAACAGAAATAAAAGGAGAATTGAAAAAAATTTCCTTCTTTTCACAAATCTAAATCCCACAGCCAACCACTAATTAAAAAAAAAAAAAAAAAAAACCAAACAGGCCCAAACAGATTCAAAATTATGGAACATGTTTGATGTGAAACAGGGCAAACAGCACTCAAGACTTAAGTAATATTTTGAAATTAAACAGCCTTGAGCAGTTAGCAGGAGATAGGATGGGAGTGCTATCCTATTGGATCTGCTCTATGGGATGTGCTGATGGGTAACAAACTGCTTCCAAACTCCACTGTCTCCTGCGTTACAGAAGTCTTAAGATGTTGCCTGAAAATAAAAAGTGTCAGTGTAACATACAAACAGGATTTCATCTGTAGCCATGACAACACAGCCAAAAAGACTCTAACCCAATGAACTCCTGTCAATTCATTTAAGGAGGGTGTTTTTTCCTGGCTCATTAGTAAGAGAAGTTGGAAATCAATAAATGTTACGTTGGCTTTAGCAAGAGGAAACATTCAATGGCTCCTGTTGTAAAAGTGAGTGTAGTGCTCTTGACAGAAACCAGTTTTCAGTCATCTGAAGATACACGTGGCCATGGCCAATGCCCTCTTTTCTCCCCCATCCCAAGTCCCCCAACAAAGCAAGAAAAATTAGTTTCTTCTTCCACCCCACCCCGGATTTTCTCCCACAGCTTGACTACAGTAATCCTTGAACAGGCAGAAGGTTGGTGCATTCTCTTCAGTCGATGCCTCCAACTTCTTCATTCTTGGCTCAAGTTTTATTCATTAATATTAGTCATCAGTTATTAAGAAAAAGATAGTTTCTAAGTGTTTGTTGTTGTTTTTTAACTGAAGTTAATCGGATACCACAGTCTGGTTATATGTGCTGAACTGCAGCCGTCAGTTATTCCTTTTTCTTGAATTCCTGGTTGCCATAGCTGGAGCCTTTTTCTATTTCAGTTACTCCTATCAGTCTACGAACTCCAAAGGAAGCTTTAAAATATAACAGAGAAAT
>JAYDZK010000001.1:109699114-109733537 GCA_034509185.1 Euphonia xanthogaster
AAAACCACTCCAAGCATCCAGGAAGTTACATGTAAGCACACGAGCAGAACCCAATCCCCAAGTCAGCAGTGACCAACAGTGCACTGAACAAGGCTGCACAGGGTTCACAGGGCAAATGACATTCAAGGAGAGGGACAATCCAGATTTAAAAATATAATTACTGCTTCTCTTGATTAACAGGACATGTAGCATGAACACTGAAGCATATCTCCTCCCTCTTCCCCTTCTTTTATTGTTAGGGTTTTTTTGTTGCAGGGCTGGGGGGTGGGAAATTTGGTGGTATTTATGTATTTTTTGTTTGTGCTGGTGGTTTTGTTTGTTTGTTTTGTTTGTTTGTTTGTTTTAAGTTCACAGGCAAGTTGTCCAGTGAAAGTATTTTTTTCCTTCAGGCACCCTTCAGCCCATAATAATGGGCTACAAGACTCACCTGCTACTACTACAGTTTTTGCTTGAGATTTGAAGGCAAATTTGCCCAGATTAAAGCTTTTGAAGCAATAAAAATGCTGTACAACAGAAAGACTAATGAGTGAGCTTCAAATATTTTCCTGCAAGCCCCATTCTCATTAATTAACACACAGAACTTATTGGAGGTAAAGGATCCTGTTCTGTGTCACACTGAGCTTAGCATCTTCTCTGCTTTTATTACCTGCTCCTACAAGTCCCAGGAATGCAAGGATAAGGAGAGGTGATCCACTTGCAAAAACTCCAAATCCAAATGTGAAGAGAGGAGAGAGGAGAACTGTGGCCCAAAAAAGAAAGTTTAGGAGAGTCCATGGTCTCCTAGGAGGTTTAAACTGCTTGCCAGGAAATACACCTTCCTGATTATACATCTCTTGCAAAGCATCCTGGGGGAAAGAGAAAAGAAAACAGGTTTATAATGTTTGCACCAAGCAGCCCAAGATTAGTCAGCTCCAGGACAACATCCAGGACAGTATCTGTGCTACAAACTCATCAAGAGTGCACAGCATCCAACTCCATCTGCTGTCACTTATTTGGGCATTTCTGTTGACCATCCAAGTGACCTCTAAGCCTTTTGAAGGCAATTTTGGCACCATCAAAAATTGAAACCTTATCATCCTCTCCACTACCAAATACCTTCATCTTGCCTGTTAACTGCTTAAGAATTTAGGGCAGCTTCAGGCCAGAGACCAGCTCAGACACTACCAACCCTCTTCGCTGGGTTCTTTTCCTTCCTGTTTTTACTTTCAGAAAAGTCAGCATGATTCAGCAAAGCACAGCAGAAAAATTCTGTATGGAGAGCCAGGAGGGGAGGACAAGGAATGAGCTGAGAGCAGAGACAGCACCACACCAGCCCTAATCCCAGCCCTGCAACAGAGCCACTGCATCCCAAGCTGAGCCTGCAGAGGTGCAATCCTGGAACACACCACTCAAAGGAACAAGGTACCCACCACCTTCCCTCAGTCTGTAAGACTGTTCTTTAAGGTTTCCAAGCCATTACCAAGGATGGCTCAAGTCCAGCTATTTCTTTTTTTTTTTTTTTCTTTTTAAATTTCCCTTACAAAGGACTGAGAAGTGCAAGGCATTCCTTGCCAAAACCAGCCTTTGGAGGACACGTCCTCTGTGCATGAAGAGGATTCCAGTTACAAAGTCATTGCAATAAATGGAATGAGAGGATTCCAGTTACAAAGTATTGCTAACACAGTAAGATCAATATTTATAATACCCATGTCCATAAGCAATACCTCCCTGTCAACACCTCACAACAAATTTGAACAGAGGTACAGCCAACATCAGGAGGAATGAGAGGAAATGGTGTCACATTGCACCAGGGGAGGGTTAGATTGTACATTAGGGGAAAAAAAAACTTTCATGGAAAGGGTTGTAAAGCAGTAAGACTGTCCAGGGAACTGGTGGAGTCATCATCCCTGGAAGTGTTCAAAAAAACCCTATGGATTTGGCACTTGAGGACATGGTTTAGTGGTGAACATGGTGCTGGTGCTGGGTTAACAGTTGGACTCTGTTCTTAGAAGCCTTTCCCAACCTTCAAGACTCTTTGGTTTTATAGACCTGCTAAGGGGAGGTGGGGGGAAAAGATGATGAGCTACTGCTCTTTGTAAGATAACCTCTCTCCTTAACTAAATCAGAGTTCAGATATTCAAACAAATTAGGTTGAAATAAATATAATGAAATTCAGAACAATTTGTTGCCTACTGAGAGATTGAGCATAAGCCTGGCAATGCTGCAGCACAGGTCATCATAGCTGGGGAAAGCCCAGGATACTTTCCTGTGCTCTGCTGTCTTCCCAAAAGATCAGCAACACAGAAATCAAGATACACTTTTCAAGTTCAATAATCCACCATTTAGGGCTGAACAACAATTACAGCTCTCTCCTACTCCCCACAGAAGTGTTAAATCTGTGGTCAAGAAAAATGGATTTTTCTTACCATCTAAGGTTAGAAAAAGAAATGACACAAGGAAAAGCTCAGAGCCATCTGAAGGCATGCTGGGCACATGTTTTATCAGTCCCTGGCAGCAGATCCCAGGGACTGTCAGTCCCACGTCACACACCACTGCAGAAGTATTAGCAGGAGGCAGAAGGAAAGTGACAGTGGAAGAAAAATGAAAGCAAAGAACAATTGCAGCTGAAAGCTGGGACTGGCTGTCCCTGACAGACAGTTATCACTCTTCTCAAGTGCCTAAAAACACCCACAGGGAAAATGGAGCCTTTAGAAATGCATGACCGAGATCCAAGTGCTGACAAATGTAAAAAGACACTGGATTGCTATTAGTCTTCCACAGCTCAGGCGTATCTCTGAATTCTATTGTGCTTCCTGGCAATTTGAGACCTCACTACCCAGCCCTCTGCTGCCAAGGGGCTCCTCAGTCCTGCTCCTTCCAGCACTTTGAGGGATGGCTGCCTAGTTATACCTAATATCCTCTCCATCCAGTGCAAGAGTGTGTATTACTCACTGCCTTAATACACTCCCCTGTGCAAGTCCCAAAAGGCAGAAAAGAAAGCAAAGCTATTTACCTTTTCCTGGTAGAGCTTATGAAGCCAGTTTGCAGCTTCCTTTTCATCTTGAGGGATATCTTCGAGAGGAAATCTCCTAGTTTAGCAGAGAAATTAAAAAATGGAAAGAAGGAAAAAAAAAATTAAGGGAAAATCCAGGTATTTGGTTTTATGCCTCTCCTAGAGAAGATCTTCCATTCACTAAAGGGCAGAAATCACAGGCAATAGTGTCACTGATGGCAGGAGTCTTAAACACAGAGAACTGGGACTTAAAATCTGAAGTTTTAGGTTGGGAATTGGGTGCTATTTTAGACAAAAGAAACTGTACAAGCTCCTGTCAGTTTCAGAGCACATAGTAAAATCATCATTTCCCATTCAACACTGTTCCTCCTTCACCAGATCCACCACTGGCTGATTTCCAGTGAGCTCAGACTGAGGCACTCGGAGCTGGGAAAAGAAAAGCAAGTGGAAAACCCAAGGGTAATTGTTGGTTGGTAGTGAAAACCCTATTTTGGAAGCAATGGGAGAGGCAACTGAACATTCACTTTATACCATCTCTAAAGAAAACATCTGCAGTGACTGCAGTTGTCCCTCTTTGCCTCTGCAGCCCCACAGAGTTCTGGGGTTGACAATTTTGCCCAGTGCCAGCCCTGACCTGACCTCACTGAGAACAGGTGCCATGTCAGAGCCTCTCTGTAGTGGTGAAGAGCCAACTATTCCCCTGCATTCTTGTGTTTTTTCTAGACCCTTCCAAGCCCAGCCCCTCTATGATTCTGTGAATTTGTTCTAAGACATTTCTAATGATTTCTGCATACCATAAGCCAGCTGAGCACCAGATCTGGCAGATTTACATACATGAGCTCTAACAAGAGAAACTGCTCAATTCGTATAAATAATGCTCAATAAAAGCTCAGTGAAAAGTCATTTGCTGAAAGCTTTCTGGTGAAGTCACCGTGGTGTTGCTGTCACCACTAGAGGGGACTCACAGCAATCACATTTGGTGACTCCCTGATTATTTCCTCTGGAGGCAGTCGGGATAAAGACTGGATCCACTGCAGAACTAAGCTGCTTACCTCTGCACAGGTAACTGTGTCTGCACATACCAAGAACAAGAGCTTATGTGCTTCCCTTCTCTGAGCTACAACAAGGACATGTTCCATTTTCAGCAAAACATCTGTAAAAGCAGTCTCCTTACTCTCATGGCTTCTTCCCCAAAACAGAAAAAAAGTGTAGAAAAGCACCTTGAGAATATTCATTCCATCCACAAACATATTGTTAATCTAATTATCTAAGCACAGCCATTTGCAGGGTACAATTAGTAATTTTACCTGGCAAGATCATCCTCAACAGACTTTTACAAACCCAAACCTCTTCTAACTCTATTGAAAACTACACTTCTCTTCTTTCCTCCCGTTACCCCTCCAAGAAATGAAAGAAAATTGCACCTCCATTAGCAAAAAAGGATATTTAACTGAAGGCTGCCACAGTTCAATGTATAATTAATAATTATACAGATGTGCATCCATGCATGTGCACCTCAGATCCAGCTAGATATCCTACATGCACTTGCCATCAGTGTGGAATTACAGGTGGAACTGCCTGACCAGCTGTTTTGCTGGCTGGCAAACTGTCTGCTCACTTTCCTCAGCAGGAATATGTTTGGCAAGTGTAAATAGTGAAAATGAAACCCCTTGCAAATGAGCAACTCCACCTCTCCATGGACAGCTCCACAGTCACCTTTTCAGCTGAGAAAATAAAATGTTGTGGATGTTGCAGCAACACACAGACTCAAATCCAGAGGGGAAAGAAGAAAAAAAGGCTTTTTTTTTTTTTTTTAACTTTTAAAAACCAAGCATCAACCTCATGACCAGAATACAGCAATGTTTTCCAAAGGGTGGGTGAATCCCCCAGAGAAGCAGAAGCAAACTGTCTAAAGAACTGTGGAAAGAATAACCAGGTCATGTCTCAGGTACAAACATAAAAGGGAAAAGAAGAAATTCAACAGGATTGGTAGTTTTTATGATCACAAGGAAGCCTTTGAAGCAGAAGGCAGCAAGGACAAAGCAAGAAAGAGAAGAGGTGTGTGTGCATGCAAATGTGTACATGCTGCACGGGGTTAGCTGTTAACAGCTACTCTTTGAGGCAAAGGAACAGTGAGGAATGTGAGCAATGTCCCACCTCATTCACAGGATGTCTGAATTTCAGCATTTTTAAATTTTTAATCTGCTGATCAAACCATGTGAGTGAGAGAGAGAAACTGGCATGTAAAGGAGCTTTAGACTATTTACTACAAGGGACCGCTGAAGCTGAAGGACAAGGAGAAGTGGACTACAGGAAAGGAAATCACCCTGTAAAATCTGAATACACTTCAGCATGCTGAACTATGCATCTTAGGGCTCACCTCCATCAGTAAATGCTCACCTTACACACATATCTGCTTCATATTTCTTTCCATAAAGAATTCCTAATAAAGACGGGTTCTTGTTTCCTCTGAAATTTAGTGTTACATCATACACTGCTGAAACTGTTGGGAAAAAAAATAAACCAGGGCTGTTACAGCAGCAATTCTAGCAAGCACCTTCTGGCATCCTTGCTTGAGACAGCAACAGAGCCTTGTGCAAGCCGTGCATTAATGATGTGTCAGAGTCCTGGACTATTCTGTGTTTACACATCACGTTTATCTGCACCAGCCCCCTGCCACTCCCAGATCCGTAAAACACCAGATGACTTGATGAACTAAGCAACATAAAAAGGTTTTTAGTATTTTTTAAGACTGGTATCTGACAGTTCTGTGGCATTTTACAAATTACCAGCTGACATGCTGGATTCCTCATTACTGCCAGCTCACTAATTGTAACGAACAGCAGAGCAGACTATGCTGGTGCTAAACAACACATTAGAAGTGCTGCAAAGCTTGGCAGTACCTGTTCCCCTGAGACACTGGACAGCAGTGGTGAAACCTTTGGTTCTGGGCAACAGATGGTATTTCAGTTTAGGCAACCCCTTGGATTCAGCTACTTCCATACTGATGCGGTGCTTGGTCTCTGTGAAACGAGTTCCTTCACAGTACAGCAGAAACTGTGCAAGACAAAAGCAAAAAAACCGCCAAGGATATCTTGAGATATCAAAAGAAATCCAGCAGTATACTGAAAATTTGTCCAAGATAAACATACATGTCCACACACTTCAGTTGTCTCATCTCTTCACCAAGTATTAGGCATAAGCACCAACTCCCAGCTCATCTACCATTACCTTTACATTTAACAACACTTGTACCAAATTTAAGGTGACAAAAAGACAGCCCTAATTGTGGCATTTAGAATGCACAGAAATTAGGAAATTGATCCACTCAAGTCAATTTTAATCATGATTTCAATTATCAAGCAGGAAGTCTTGATTTAAATAATCAATGCTAAGTACATTTTCCACTTATATTTTCTAGTTGTTTTCCCTAGAGACTCATCCTTGGTTTTCAGTTGTAGCATCATTAAAATGTATAGATTTGAAGCTCAAGTTCAGTTGTGAGATTTTCTAATTGGTAGGATTTATTCTGTTTTTTCTTTTCTTCCCCACACTCATCAGAAAGATATATTCAATATAATTCATATCTATATATCCAAGCAATTAAGTAGCTTAAAATACATTCTCCCAATTCTTACTTTTTTCTATCTTTGTAATGGTAGAAAGTTACAATGCATTCACAATGTTCTAGTTAAGGCTTAATGTTTCACTATTCATTTTAACAAGCTGTACTGGATAATACTGAAAACTCACTTAAAATGCATAAAAAGCCTCTTAATGTTTTATAAGCCAAATAATTGTACATTACATGTGCTGCTATAAAAGCAAAATTGAGAATTTATCAAAACCTTTGCATTCAAAGCTCTAAGAAGGTTAATGGGTTGATTACACCACTGTGCTGCTGCAGTGAAGTTTAACAGCATTGCACACAATGAAACTGAGATGTTTTACCCTTGATTTTAAATAATTCAAAATAAAAGGGAAAAAATGTAACTGCAGAAGCAGATAGAAGCTTGCCATATGTTCTCACAGAGACTTTTTGGGAAACCTGCAATTTCACAGATCAACGAACACACTAACAGGAATTTTCTATCAAAATCCATGGCCTGTGCAGTCAAATTCACTCACTTCTCCAAAAAAGATTTTTTTGTTGATGTGTCTTTTCAGCCTACCTGAGAAAATGTTATACAGATGTAGCAATCAAATGTAAGGCTTTTTTTTGAAATAGGCAAAAATAAGTTTGGACAGAATCATTAGTATCACACAAGCCTGATTTATAAATGATTCAAGCTTCTGAACGTTTCCCAAATGGTTTCCCTTACCAACAGGCAAACAGCACTTTTCTACCAGCATATCCCAAAAGACCTCCTGAAACAGAGCATGGCTTTTCCATGACAACTCTTGGAAGTGAGCACACCTTCTCCTGACACAGAAAGCCACAGGCATAGTCTGTCACCGCTTCACTTCCAGCAGAGGAGAGAACCAACAGCAGAGGAGAGAATCAACACTTACCCACATATATTCTGGATAATCAGACAAACGTTTCAATCCCTCAATGACTGTATCTCTGTCCTCTTCCCATTTCCTTTTGCAGAAAACAATCTCAAGGAAGTACCACGTCCAGCCAATTAGGGGCACATAGAGCAGCTCTCTCTTAGCAAGAACTTTGGAACTCTTGGAGAGAAAATGAAAGTGACAATCCAAAAATGTCATTTGCTGATTTGTGCAACGAGGTGAAACACATTAAAGTTAAGATGATGGAGTTGTATCTGGGAACTTAAATGCAAAGAAACTGTTTATAGATGGGTTTTAAGCAGATCTGCCACCCTGCAGAGGAAGGGAAAGCTCATGGCCCACATACCCCCAGCACTCCAAAGCGCTCCGTCATCGTCCAGCCGCACAGGAAGTCGATCTCAAAGTTGTGGTTCAGGATGATGATGACATGTTCCTTCCCAAAGGTTTTCACCGTGGCCTCGTCTGAGAACAGGGTGCACTCTGTGCCTGACCACCATTCCAGCAGCATTACCAACTCTAGCAAACATGATGAAGGTGGAGAGAGGAGTTAGGGGTACCCCTTACAGAAAGCATTTAGAGTTTCCTCCTCAGCCCCATTCACTGCCCAGCCTCTCCTGACTCCCAACACCATCATCTTCCCAAATCCACCCAGCAGAGATGAAACAGAAGCTTGGAAGGGTACAGACCACACCATATTATCATCCCTAAGCAGTATTTAGGGCACCAGACATATGCATTATGAATAATTCAGCAAGTTTTTAACAGTGACAAGTCTGGGCATTGCATTACAAATGCAAAATTTGATGACCACTGGAAAAAAAAGCCCGAAGACTTTTATGCCTGAAAACAGACAGTGGAGCTGTTGATTGCTCCACTAAACGAGCACAGTTCCTCCCAGGTGGAATAGAAATTATGCACAGATGCAGCCTAATGTTTTTACTCCACATGAAACAAGCTTTATGGAGGTAAACAGACCAATAAAGGTCTTTTAAAAGGGATGCAGTGACATAGATCTTCTGTGATAGATTTTAATATTAAAACACAGGGCTTTAATTGTTCTGCATTATGATCATCAACACAGAGTTAAAAACAGCAGAAAATTGAGCTAATTTATCAAAATACCTGGGCAAAGACAGGAACGGTAAATTTTGTCTTTCTTTTAGTGCAAAAGAATGAGCCTTTTTCCCTCCATTTACTCCAACTTTAAAGTATCACAGCAACTCTTATTCCACCCTGAACATTTGTTACCCTTCTTTATTTTCCACCTTCCCTTTTTTTCATCATAAAACCCCCTTCCACTTAAATTCAGCATGCGCTGACTGTAGTTGCTATGGTTAGCTTATTTCCCTCATTTCAGTACATCGAGGCAGATGGAAGGCATTGCCTGCATCATGGGACAACTATAAAAAGTATGAGAATAGTTCATCCTCCCAGTAGGAAGATTTGCTCCCCTGCAAACTGTAGTCATTGGTATTTTTTCATTTCAATGAGATATGATTGAAATAAAAAGGTGGTTGCACAAATATGGCAGGTAAAAAGAGTCCAACCCTTCCCACGTGACTACACCTGCAGGTTCCCCCTCTGTTCCCTCTATCAGGCTCTGCCAGGAGGTTTTTCAGCTTCCCATTGGGAGTTTCTGGTTTTGCCAAACAGAGCAGCACCTTCCTGCACAAGGGTTTCTGATCAGTGAGATCAGACAAGGTCATCTATCCATACTGCTAAACAGGAGTTTGGGATCCAATCTTGCACCACACCAGAGAGAAGGCAAACACAGGATTTGGGTGAATAATGGGGAAAACCAGTCCTGGTCTGCTGAGGGTACAGAGCTCACCTAGCACTGTTTTTTTTCACTCATGACCACTTACTCACCCACCAGGTTATTCTCCTGTATCACTTTCAGCACTTGCTCATTTGGAGGCATGACAAAGTTATGCACCTCGCTGGTCAAGAGAGCTTAACTTCAGTCAACTGGAAATATGGCAGAGGAAAGACAGAATTGTCTTGTTCCTTCACATCAGGTACAGGTTTCTATCACTGCTTCCCAGCTTTGGATGTTTTGTGTTCACTCACCTCCCTTTCTCTGGTTACCCTGGCTCACTAAAAGGGGAAAGAGGGCAGCAAGAGTGTCCTCAGATCACCTTCCAAGCAGGTGGCCAGGAGAATGGAGCAGTGGTACCAAACACATCGTGGTACTCTGAGCAATTTTCCCTTTCCAATGCTGACTGTGTACCAAGGAGGAACATCTCCAGTACCTGCTACATTTTCCTTATAAAAATTATAATCACCTGGGCATGTTTCTTCTTCAAAATCAGGAAAAAAAAGATCTGCAGAGGCCAGTGTGGATGTGACTTTCTGCAGAACCTTTCTCCCTAAAACAGTGGAGGATTTGCCAGAGCTCATACTGAGAGAGAAGGGTTGACAAGCCAAAGGATTAACATGAGGAAACAGATTGTCCTTTACAAGTGTGCTGACAAATGATGTAATTATAACCAGGAGTGGGCTCATTTCCTTTTTTCAGTGCGTGGGTCACAGCTCCTTTGCGTGGCACTGCTCCTACCAATGCTACACAAGAAATCCTTCTGAATGAAGGAATGGCAGCACTTGCACTGCCCAGGACAGTTCCTGCAGGGAATAAGCAACACCTGGCATCAACCACCCCCTGCAGCTGGGGGTTCCACCAAAGCAGATGCATTTACAACTTCACAAGCCCCCCAGAAACAAAGCAAGCAAGGGGCACAGCACATCCCCCAGCTGGAAGTACCAACATTTGAGAGGTTATTTTTGCAACAGGACTAACCCAAACATGCTGCACTCTCCAAGGATGTGATTCATCTGAAAGGAGCTGACGTGGGAGAGCTGCAAGTACAGACTACCTGTCATGAATTTATGGGTTGATGTTGGGGCCAGAGCCTGAGAGGCTTCCTTCCCCAGATGTCTGTCAGGAACATTGGATAGAGTCTCTCTCCCTCCCATTTGGAAGCTGGGCTTTATGTATTTGAGAGGAGATATAGTAAGAACAGAGCCTGGTTTTCAGTACAGAGCCACACACGGGATCACCTGTGTATCCCTCCTTGCACTGATCCTCTGCCAGCTGGGCAGAGCAGCTTCTCTTACAGACCCTCAGCCTAAAACCACAAAGAGCTTGGAGAAAGTGAGCAAAACGTAGCACCCAGGGCAGAGCACAAACCTACAGGCTCCTTGCCAAAAGGGTTCTCCATGCTGAAATATATTTCATTATGAATGGCAACACTGGAGTTACTGCATTTACACAGCTTACCTAAATTGCTGTAAATCACAATTGAAGAGCATATTCTGGCAGCTCTTCCATTACAGACCATCAGGTCTCTGCAATCCCACATAACATTTACATTGATTTTCATAGTTTAATTTCCCAGGATGTTAATTTATAACAGGCTACACACTAGGGGTTTTCCTATGTACAACCAATTATCTACTCAGCTTCTCCAAACCTCTTTGAACAATGGTGTGGGTTATTTCCAGTATTTAGAGGATGTAAGACAGCAGCATATAAAGTGTGGTTTTTGTTTAATGCACAATGTTAACTAAGGGCTGAGCCTAAAGCCTTACAGGAGCAAGCAGCTCCTATCCTCAGAAAAGCTTAACTATTAATGCAGCAATAGTTTTCAGCATGAGATCAGATTCTAGATTATTAAAAGCACAAGGAATTTCTTACAAGCAAATTAAAAATAAAAACTCCTCTATGTCCCCACTCTCATCCAACCAAACTAATTTTGAAGTTTCTACTAAGCTCTTCTACTACAATACCTTTTTTTCCTGCTAGTCTATTTAATTTCCTTTCTCCTGCACTTCTCAGTAGGCAGGACAAAAAGCACAGTAAAGGCAAGGACAACAAGCTTAAAAAGAGACCGAACCAGACACCTCAGAGAGTTTTTGTTGGTGATACTTCACATGGATGATTTATAAAATGTGAGTGCCTGTCAGTGGACTGCTGAACTGTAATTTCAGTGTTCATTCTGGTGACTCATTTACCCAAAGTGGGAGTTGGATGCTGAGCTGAGCACTAAGGTAAGTGGCCATGCATACTGGGAAGGGAGAATGGAAACCAATTAGATGATTCACTGCTGAAACAGGAGGTGACATTTGGGCTAAGGAGCCTTCTAAACACTCAAAACATTTTCAGAAATCCAGCTCTGTGAGAAGAAGGCTTCCAGAGGGAGGAAGTTTTGCAAAGGTCTGACAGAGGAGAACAAAGAAGCTGCACTCAGTACAGAGCTGATCCATGGGCAGAAGAACCACTGAAAAAATGCTCACAAAAGGAAACCCTGGCCTCACAGATGGACACGGAAGGGTGTAAGTGGATTCTGAAGTTTGTCACACAGTGCAGCTGCAGACACATCTACATGAGATACTTTAAGATAGACCTCTCTCTCTGAAGCCCACACAATAAACCTGGGCCCCTACATGATCAATACTGCTCACATGCTCAGTACCTGAGCCAGTCTCACAATGGTCCCTTAGCACAGGTGCTGATACTGGATGAAGATGGCATTGAGACACAAGTAACAACTCCTATCAGCCCAGATAAGGTTGCAGGTGCAGAGGAGCTTTACTTCCCACTTTTTTGAATGACAGAGTGACAACACACTTTAGACCCTTGACCTCTGTGTGATTTCCCAGTATTCCAAAAAAAAAAAAAGCTGTTTCAACCTGCTCTGAAAAAACCTACATCTAACTTACCATTTCTCTCATCTCTGAGTGCAAACAGACACATGTGCATATGTGGCTGCAGCTCTCTTCACAGACAGCAGCAGGCACAACTTCCCCAGGATTTTTCCTGGGGAAGGCAGTCAGAAAGCTCAAAGAAGAAGAAAAACAATTCTTATCTCTACTTGCTGCATCTGTTGTTTGGCACATGTGGAATGTGTCATGGTGATTGTTTACCCAAAAGGGATTTGTTAATTGGACACTGGTGATGGCTGTTTTGGATTAAATGACCAATTAGGTCAAAGCTGTGCCGTGACTGCCTATAAAGGGTCACAGGTTTTTCTTTAGTATAGTTTTAGTTCAGTTTTGTATAGTATAGTTTTTAATATAATATAGCTTAATAAAGCATTTGTTCAGCCTTCTGAATCATGGAGTCATTGCACATTTGAGGTACTTGTGAGGTTCCCAGGATGAGGTGAGAGATAAGGATTTGACTCCTTGTTCTCAGAAGGCTGATTTATTATTTTATGATATTATATTGAAAGAATGCTGTACTAAAACTATACTAAAGAAAGAGAAAAGATACATCAGAAGGCATAAGAATGACAATGAAAGCGCATGACTGACTCCTCAGAGTCCAACACAGCTGATGGTGACTGGTCATGAAGTAAAAACAATTCACATGTTTGAATAAACAATTTCCAGACCACATTCCATGGAGAAGCTGAAGCTTCCCAGGAGAAGAAATCCTGGTGAAAGGATTTTTTAGAAAATATCAGTGACAGCACATTATTCCCCGGCTGGGGGTTGTCCTGCATCAATATGTATATATATATATATATCTTTTGGTTAACAAAGGCAAAACCAAGAAAAGTCCCATCCCATCCCATCCCATCCCATCCCATCCCATCCCATCCCATCCCATCCCATCCCATCCATCATACTCACGGCTCCACAGGGAATAGGCAAGGCGACAGTTTACTCGGCGATAGAGCTGCTTGTTGATGGGCCAGAGGAGCAGCGTGCATAGCTGGATGAAGTTAATGATCAGTCCACTGACAACAAAGACGAACCCAATGAGGAGGTGAACTATGAACTGGGTCTTCAGGAAGGCAATGAAGCCCATGATAACCACTCAGAAGCGTTTGCAAGGGCCGTCACTCAGAATAACTGTCCTGAAACAGGAAAACAAACAACCAACAAAAGAGTCAAAGGGAGTTGATTTGCAGGCTCTGAGGAAGGACAAAGCAAAAGTCCTGAAACAGTCCAGGCTCATGCATCAAGAGGAACCCAACCCAATAAGCACTGTGCTCTCCAAGCCTGCCTCATTCGGGTCTTCACACAATAAACTGGTGATGGTGCAAATCCCTGCCCAAAACAGGAAGGAATCATTATTTACAATTTGCAGCCCACCAGGAAGATTATTGTTTGCTGAAGACACTAATCTCACACCTCTCTTCAAACAAATACCACATAATTGGGAGTTAATGCTGGGAGAAACAGAGAGCCCTGCACTCACAGGGAGCAGTGGGCAAACAGGGGCTCTGTCTTTAGGGATGCTGTCCTGAACAGGAGCCTCACCCTGCAAAGAGCAGGGCTAGTCACACACACACATCAGTCTGGCCAACACTAAGGCATGGAAATGGAAATGAGGTATTCCCACATTCAAAACCCAGGCTGGAGCAGGTTTAGTAACTTCTCACCTTGTCAAACCACAGTTCTGTGATCAAATATACCAGTTAGTGTGGGGGGAAAATGTAAAATTATAAAAAGGCCTTAGGCTATGCAGCAGTACAAACTTGATCTGGAAAGGGCATTGGTGTAGAATCTTGATCCCACCAAACTAGCGCCTAACTCTGAGCATGTGCCATATCTATACCAGGTGCAGAAAGACTGGCAAGGTCTGAACCAGCAGAATGCCACAGGAGCTTAGACAAGCCTGATCCACTACAAATCCTGCCAGCACAAAATTAACCCAGCAAACTCTATTTACCAAGCCACCAAACTGAGTTTATTGCAAACCCCACAATATCCAGCACTGGCCTGTTTGACCTGTTGGGTACTGGAAACCACAGCCTCGAGGCCTCACCCAAAAAAGAAAAGCTTGACCCTGATTTTCTGCCACAGCCACAGCTTGCTGATCGTTTCCATGCTCAGTTTTTGCAAGTGTGGCAAATGACCAGATCAAGCAGTAGATGGTAACAAATACTTCTGACAAACCAGCATCCCAAGGTGATGTGGACCTGCTGCCTGAAAATAAAGTCCCTGACAGCTGTGGGGAATCAAATAATTTTCACTCACCACCTGCTTACGGTGTGCTGCTATTTATAAAACTCTACAGCAATTTTATTGTGAAAGCTTGTTTTCTATCCTCTCTTCTGCCAATCAGGTACAGCCTCTCAAGGCACATAGTGTCTAGTTTTTGCACAATTAACATCCATTTGCATCATTAGTAACCTACTCACTTCAGAAGCACATAAGAGAGGCAAAAAGAAGCCTGGTTGAATACAGTCAGTATTGTGCCTACCACAGAAATCAAAGCAAAGGAGGATGAATAGTACTGGAGCTCATGATAAATAATCTAAATTCTCCCAGTGTTTTCCTGTAAGGATGAAAGAAACATTTCTTCCACTGATAAATTACTTTAAGAACAGCTGTTGGGAAGCAGAGACTTCTGTTTGAAAAGGAACAAGTGGAGCCCTCCTTCCTCTTCCCTCCCCAAAAGGCTGCAGTTGTCTCGCACAGCCAAAACACCACACCAGTGTTCACACATTGCCATGTGGGAGGCAGCTGTGGCATCCAGTGACTCCCTAGCACTGGGCTTGTTTGTCTTTTCCACTGGCACACTGTAATAAACACTGCCAAACATTAAACACCAAGTTCTTCACTTCCAAGAGTCATTCTCTTCATCTGGTGTATCTCAAAAGCCAGTTCAAACAAACAAGAAAAGAACAATTCCCTCCACCCCTGCAAGCTATTTCTTGAGTTCTTGCTTGCCCTCTGCAGAGCCATATGCAAGCAGCTTTGCTGATGACTGTGTCCAGTATCAAACCATTCAAAGGCTGGACTTGAGGATCCTGGAAGCTCTTCCAACATGATTTTATCTGTGACAGTCATTAGAGCAGCACTTACAGCCTTTTTCCACACAGCCTGGCCCCTCTCAGACACGGGCACAAAGCAGACAAATGGCAAAAGGAGAAACAGGAATGTCAGGTATGACCTATCCTCAAATCAAATGGTTTGCCTCCACTTCCACAGCCTCTTGGCTCTGAGCAGAGTCTGTGGCTGGTGTTTGTCTCTTACATTGAGGACACTGCTGTCTTACAGACCCCAAAGGACACATCCCTCCTTACACAGCAGCAAGACGGTTTCTCCAGCTTTGCTGGACATGGAAAACAGGATTTATCACTCTTGCACCAGCACCCTGCCCCACATGCTGGGCACCATAGAATCATTAAGGTTGGAAAAGCCCTCCAGGATCACTGAGTCCCATCTTTGACCAACCATTACCTCATCAACTAAACCACAGCCCTAAATCTCACATCCAGTCACTTTTTGAACACCTCCAGGAATGGCAACTCCACCATTCCCCCAGGCAGTTTCAATGCTTAACAACACCTTCCATGAAGGAATTCCTCCTGATATCCAAACTCAGCCTTCCTGGCACAGCTTGAGAGCACTTCCTCTGGCCCTGTTGTTGTCTGATCCTTCCAGTTTCCCTGCTGGATACAGAACCTGCCAGTTTCTGTTTTGACAATCCCTCACTTAACTGTATTTGACTTTTAAGATCATTAGAAGTTAACCTTAATCTAGGATTTATTTTGTTTTCTGCATCCCTGCCCATGTAGGACAGCCAGGCAACTTAGGGACAGGACAGCAGGCAAAAGGTGGCCAGCAGCTGTCTTGTTGTATCCCGTGGTCAGGGTCAGGGGAGGATGGGGAAATCAGAATTTGCTGAAACAAGGAAAAACACCACTTCTGCATTTGACATGTATTAAGATCAGCTTAATGAAGTATCTAGAAGTAAAAAGCTGCCCCAGTCTAAGACAGCAAAGTCTCAGCACTATTTTCTTCTTCTTTTTTTTAACCTGTCCATACCATCTGCTTTTTTAAAGACCTGCTGGTAAAATCTTATTTTTGTCCTTATTTTCCTTAAACAAGGAAACACTGTCACTTCCCAGCATTGACCTTTCACCACAAAACCTTCATTTCCTCCTGAACAACCACACTGAGAACTGTGGGGAGTTTTAGTACTCTCCCTGCTTTCACAGGATCAGAGAATGGTTTGGGTTGGAAGAACATTAAGTATCACCAACTTCCAACCCCCACACCATGGGCAGGGACACCTCCCACTAGACTAGGTTGCCCAGAGCCCAATCCAGCCTGGTCTTGATCTATCTGCTCTGATTAAAAAGTTTGCAAATGCTTTGCATCCTTCAGGGCTCTCTCCCTTATTTCTGTGCCTCTCAAGAAAAGGGCAAGGAGAAAAATGTCTTGGTGTGGTGAGCTGACCCTGGCTGGAGGACTGGTGCCCACCAAGGCTGCTCTATCACTCCCCTCCTCACCTGGACAGGGAAAACACAACAAATGGCTTGTGAGTGAAGGTAAGGACAGGGAGAGATCACTCACCAATTACTGTCATGGGCAGAACAGACCTGATGTGGGGAAATCAGCTCAATTTATTACCAATCAAAGCACTGTGGTAATGAGAAATAAAAACAGATCTTAAAACACCTTCTCCCAACCCCTCTCTTTTTTTGTTGGGCTCAACTTCCTGATTTTCTGTATTTCCTCTCACTCAGCAGTGCATGGGGACAGGGAATGGGGCTGTGGTCAATCCATTACTCATCTCTGCTCCTTCTTCCTCAGAGAGAGAGCTTCTCACACACTTCCCCTGTTCCAGAGGGGAGTCCCTCCCACAGGAGACAGTCCTCCATGGACTTCTCCAATATGAGTTCTTCACCAGCTGCTCCAGCCTGGTTTCTTCCCATGGGATGAAATCCTTCAGGAGCAGGCTGCTCCTGCTCCTTGCAGGGCCACACGTCCTACCAGCAAACCTGCTCCAGCCTGGGCTTCCCACAGGGCCACAGCCTTCTTCAGGCTCTCATGTGGGCTCCTCCAGGGGCTGCAGGTGGATCTCTGCATCCCCATGGATCTCCATGGGCTGCAGGGGCACAGCTGCCTCGACAGAGTCTGCAGGGGAATCTCCACTCCAGTGCCAGGAGCACCTCCTGCCCCTCCTTCTGCACCGACCTTGGAACCTCCTGGGCTTCTCCCACATATTCACACTCCTCTCTCTGGCCACAGTTTCTGCTGTGGAGTTCTTTCCCACCTTCCTTCCTCAGTACACTACCGCAGAGGTGGCACCACCATCTCTGATGGGCTCAGCCTTGGCCAGTGACTCTGTCCTGGACTCCAGGACAGAACTGTGTCTTGAAGCCCCACGTTCACATGGATCCTCTGGTTTCCAAAAGATACAAGGTGCCTCTCAGCAGAAGTCAGAATGTAACTGTTCTCCTTTACCCAGCTTTCTACATCCATGGAAGTCCTAATGATTAAACCTCCTGGAGACTTCTACCTCTGCCAAATGTCACTGGAATTTGCCACCAAGTTCAAAGCCATTAGAAGGGAGAATGACAGAGAAATGCGACTGCATTCATTAAGAAACCAGTCAAATGCACAACATGCACACTACAGCATTTAATGACACATAGCTATTTATGAACTCAAAATTAAAAATTAAGCCACTAATCATTCTGTAAGACAATATATTCTGTTTGAACTCCAGATTTTAATTAATTTCTTGCTGTCATGCATGTGCAATGCCTCTGAAGTTCATGATGTTTGCATGAATATGAGCATGAAATTAGAAACCGGCCCACTGACCCTAATATTCCAACCCAGTGAGAATTAATGTGCTTGTCAACAACAAAAACTGTGGCAGGCAGTATTTACATCTCCAGGACTTTGCCTGCAGTTTTTCTGAACTTTTGCCATCTCTGCTGTGCCATATTTACCTTCACCCACGAAACCAATTACAGATATCTTTTGCCCTGAATATCTTGCCCCCACCCTGAAATTTGGTAATTTACTTACTTTTTCTATTTGAGAAATGAGTGAAACTTTTAGATCACTGGATTTTACCCTTTACCACCACATTTTTACATCCTGTATTTTTCAGATGAAGCTTTCTAAGCCTCCTTGATGTCTGTATAAACTTGGCAAACTCTGCCTGTGAGGAAGGGTAAATGATGTTGCAAGGCAGAAGCAATACAAAAAAAGGCATTTTGTTGCCCATCAAGAGCTTCCTGATGATTTTTCAGAATTCTACAAACACTGCTCATCAAAAACACACAAAGAAAATAAAATCTGTTTTTTATTCAAAGGGAGATCTACCTGTTGCATGAGCTGCGTCATGAGTATGGGGACAGATAAAAGCAGCAGAAACCAGGAGCTCAAGAAAATGGCTTTTCCTGAGTATACTTTCTACCCTTCAAACTTTTCTGATGACCCAACTCAAGATACTTCTCTTTCAAAAGCATGAAAATCGCCAGGCTAAGTGTCTGTTCCCTCACCCCTCCCGAGATCAGAAACTCCAAGAATACTCAGCAGCTACCCAAGAGTCAGGGCAGAGATATGAGGAACAGCTTCCAGTGGTCCTGCCTATACTTCTTTGTCAGATAAATAAAAGTACAGGTCCCAGTCTGGTTATTTTAGAATCCTTCAGAAACACCACATTACCGCATTGGGATAGCAGGTTATTTTCCTGGGACATTCCACACAAAAATATGTTGACCATCTTATGATTAATGCTTAGAAGTAATCAGTTACCACTAAGAAATAATTTTTCCTTGCAGAATACACAATGCTCTTCTAGCTGAAAGACAGAAGTGCAGCAGCTATCCAGCTTTTAAAAACTAAATGAAATATTCATAGAAAATAGGAAAATATTCAGGAAGACAACAGGTCATTGATGGGCTCCCACTTCCTGCACTGGACCACATCTCCTGGGATGAGGAATTTGGGAGCCTGACCCCCTTGATGCAGAAGCCACACAAAACCCATGGAGAGAGTATTTACCAAGGGCTTTGCCCCAGACTCTAAAAAAGCATCCCAGGACTCCTGCCCACTCTGCCATGGCGTCACTAAAAGCAATCTCCACTCAGGCCTCATTTATTTTAGAATCAGCACTGGCAACCACAGGTGTCTAAGTAGGCTGGAAAACAGTGAGATCAACAGCAGTGACTCAGAGAGAATAAGCAAATAAGCAAATAAGGTAAAACAACAGTTCTGGTACCCATTTGAACAGTCTGTACCAGGGATTCTCCAGATAAGCTGTAAAAATAGACAGCTACTCAACTGCATCCCACACAGCATTACAAACTGTCTACTACAGACCCAGCCTTTTAAACCCAAGCATGACAGAAAGATTATCTTAGTTTCTCACACAATATAGGTCTAATTTCCCTGTACGTGCCTCAGTGAGGTGCAAGGCTGATTCAGAGTTCATTAAAAATCCTGCTTGTCATGAATTTTTAAAATTGAAGGGTATGGAAAAGAAGCTTAAACTAAACTGAGGTGACAGGGATGTAAGTGTGGTTTTGAGTTGTTAGGACTAGGAATAAGATCTCAAAAACAAAAAATGGTACAATCATGAAATCAGATGAAAACTCATTCCCTGAAGTGTTGTCCATCTTGGCCTTGAAACAGCACCACAGCCAATTTCCAGAAAAGGCCAAGAGTGAAAGATTATCACCACTATCTGTCTGAAACATATTCCTTACTTTGGGCTTGATCTGAAGGCATCCAAGCCACAGAAACTTCCACTCATGTCTGAAGGCATCCAAGCCACAGAAACTTCCACTCATGTCAACAGTATCTGTAGGGATTTTTGATAAGACTATTTCCATCAAATAAAAAGCCTTTGGTTTAACTCCTCATCCTGATGAGATGCCAATACTTTGAGGCTAAAAAAAAAAAAAAAAAAAAGAAAGAAAGAAAGCTGTGCATATGGCTCTGACATTCATGATCATTTCACAGGCACATAGAATTAGACTTAATGAGAAGTTTTACATTTCATTCTTATCTTCAAGATACAGGTTGCTCTAAGAAAAAATACCAAGATAACCTGTTGTTTAACTTGCATTTTGTAGTGAGAAGACCACAGAATATAATAACAAAGCAAAGAAAAGTATTCAAACAACTCAGTGCAGCCAGAAGGGAGAAAAACAAGCTCTCAATACTACACATCACTGAACCTGAGGGGCAGATTTCCCTCTTCCCTGCCCTAAATGTAATGTCACTTACATGACTGAGCCTCCTCAACAGCTGCAAAAAGCACTGTGCCTATGCCACCATTACGGATGAAATTATATTTTCTCTAACTTCTGCTACAATATTACAGCTGAAAACACCAGCAATATTAAAATGGCTGTTTTCCAAATTTAATTTCAACCATTTCCTTGTATCACACTTGGCACAAAAAAGAGAGAGCAAGTGTGCACAAATTCAATTTCTTCTAGCATATACCCTTCAGTTAACATTGCCTCTATTTGAACAAATGGATTGGATAACCAAAATGAACCCTGACTTGCTTCGAAATCTGCTGGCTGCATGACAACCCCCACAAGGAAGCAAAACTCCTTGCAGAATTTCTCTCACTGCGAGCACCTCTTTATTGACAAAGAAAATAATGGTATTTTCATAGGGATTTTCTGTTCACAACAGGGAAATGAGAGAGATTCTGTCACGAGTTCCCTGGGTAAAACCAGCTCAGACAACTTTGATGCCATGGCTGAGTCTCACCAAAGCAGGCCAACATCACATTTCCCACAAAACAGCCTCCCATACTCACAAGGCATCACAGGGCCCTGCATGGAGCTTTCCAGGGAAGGCACCCCACAACTTGTTTTTACTTCAGGAAGACAATCCCTGCCTTATGTTTTAATAAACTTACAATAGTTTCTATTAGAGTATGTCACTTACAACTGCTTGTAGGTGTTTGTGTGCTGCTTCTCCCCTGGATACACACATTTGTCATCCCTCAGTCTGCAGTCTCACACTTTTGTTTCAGTATGAGCAACTCAGAATTAGTTTTTTCTTAGACCTATAATTACAAAACCTTAATTGCTAATAAATTTAGATTAGATAATAATTGTGAATTTGGCAAATTTGCTCCATTTCTCTCAGGTTCAGATGGGTTTTGTGAGTATATGCATATTTACAGATACTTGTGAGAGCTCTTGCAGAACTCAGCCTTAACAAATCTTGTCCCAAACTTGAATATTAGTGATCACCAAGGTTTACCCAACCGCAAGCTTTTGAGCTCAAGTTTTCTTTTACCTGCTTGCTATCAGGAGGAAAAATAAACACCCTGTAACTTACATTGTAATAAAAACCACACAACCACATAATTAGCCTGATTTTGAAAACCAAAATCAAGTAGACACAGATTACTCCTGGCTTCATCTTTAGTGGAAGGCACAGAGACATGAGCCAAGGCAGGGGGATCCATGCTCCCACCAGCACAGCAAGACACAGCAGGGTGGAGAAGCAGAAGATAAGCAAGACTACAATTTCTAAGAAAAAAGGATTAAAACCAGGGGAAAATACCAGCCCACTGCAAGACATTTACACCGAGATGCACGAGCTAGAACGCTGTCATATTCTGTATATTTTAAGAAATAAATAGGAACAATTATTCAGCTTTGCAAATTCCTCCTGGCTCCAGACAGCTCAGCGTGACTCACTCAGGAATGGCTGTCAAACACCTTCTGCCAGCCTTGTTCCTCCTCTTGGGAACTTTGAAACTTCTCCCTGGCCTGGTTTGCTTGGTGGCAGCTACTCTCCCCACTTTGCCACTCTGGATAAAACTCCCTCAAGGGAGAAGCAGGATGTTAATCCTTGCTAGCTCTTCAGTTCCCTACTCCTTCCCTTGAGTCAGACTCTCCTCTTTTACACACACCAACACCTTCCCAGCCTGAGCAAGAGCCCTGCTTTGTGCCACAGTGGACCTGAGCCCATCCCATCACTGCGGGTAGCGCTGCAGGCACTGCCTGCCCACCTGGTGCTCAGGTTGTGTGCCAACCCCAAGTTCTGAAAAACTGTCAAGTTTCCAGCTTGCTCTGAGAGCAAAAGCAGGCTGGGAGAAGCTCCTGGAGAACTCAGCACACTCCAGCAGGTCCAGCAGGTCCACTGCACTTCTTTAAAGGACAGGCAAATATTTTCAGTCCTGGCAACTGCTCTCTGGAATCTCACCCCAAGCGCAATGGCAGGGTGTCCTGCCTGAGGTAAAACTGGGCAGATTATGGCAGCACTGGGATACTCCTGCTGTTGAGCACTCCCTTTCTTTCCTCAGACAGTTCACTCACCAGAGATAAATAAGAAAGGACAGCACAGAATCACAGGATGGTTTGGGTTGGAAGGCACTTTGAAGCTCATCTCATTCCACCCCCTGCCACGGGCAGGGACACCTTCCACTACCCCAGGTTGCTTCAAGCCCTGTCCAGCCTGGCCTTGGACATCTCCTAAGATGGGGCTGCTCTGGGCACCCTGTGCCAGGGCCTCATCACCCTCACAGGGAAGAATTTCTTCCCAACATCTAATCTAGCCCTACTCTCTTCCAGTTTGAAGTCATTCCCCACGTTCTGTCACTCCAGTTCCTCTCTGCCTTCATGCAGGCCTCTTCAGACCCTGGAAGCTGTTCTGAAGCCTCCACACAACCTTCTCTTCTCCTCCTTCTCTTGGCTGAACAGCCCCAAGTCTCTCATCCTGTCTCCACAGGGAAGGTGCTCCAGACCTCCTATGAACTTTGTGGCCTCCTCTGGACTCACCCAACAGTTCCATACCCTCCTTGTGCTGGGGGCACAAGAACTGTACACAGCATTCCAGCTGAAAATCCTGGCTGGAGAAGCAAGCAGAGCACCTCTGGCAAACACAATGCATCCCTTTAACCCTGTACAGAAAGGGAGGGATACCTGGGAGAGCCAGGAGCCAGCTGGAGCTCCCTGCACAGCCCACACATCATTTCATGCTGCACTTGCAGTGAACAAAATCACCACCAGCAGCACCACAAGACATTTAAGCAGTTTTGAATGCTCATCGTGAAAAATAAGCCAACAAATCTCCAATAATACAGAGTTTTGTATGCTTCCCACTCCCAAAGTTGTACCCAAGGCATGGGTATTAAAGGAAAGGAAATCCTTTCCTTAGTGAAAACACACAGCTTTAGGATGCTGCATGTGTAAAACACATCCCCAGAGGGACTTGCTGATTGTCCACTTGTGCTCATGTTGCTCTCTGCAGCCAAGCCAAGACTGACACAAGTTTCTGTTCAGCACCACACTGATGTGGCTTGGAGGTTTCTGGAGCTGTGGGCGAGGGAGCAGGAAGCAATGTTTATCCCTGGAAGGAGTAGGGTGGAGGGAATGACCAATTTCAGACATGTGTAGTGCTCACAGTGTGGGTACTCTGGAGATCTCATAGACTCAGCAGGCAGCACTGTACTGACACACCAAACAAAGCCCCTCAGCCAAGGGCAGGTCTCACTATTAGGGGCAGAAATCCCTGAATTTGAAAATCACTTTGCTCATATATCAAGATACACACAGATACAAAAACGTGCTGAGGTCCAGCAATTTCCAGGGTAGGAATTGTAGGCCTGAAGGAACTTCATGTTAACCCAGTAGTTATGCTGGTATTTGGTAAGAAATTACCTTTAAAAAAAATCAGCATTGTAATCAGAGAAAGGGTGGGAAATGGAAACCAGGAGAGCATGGATCTCATGATTGAAAAGTAATGCCACAATTATGGCTGGCCATAATCAATGCTCTTCTCAAATCTGCTCATCATTTATTCCATCCTGCTGCACTCTGAACACCTTTGTAAGTGCTACACTGTATCAGCAATCCCACAAATCTGTGATAAAATTTGCATTTGGACAGAAGCATTAATGTTTCTTTTTCACAGGCAATGTGGCAAGAGCATCAAATCTCTTCCCTCCCCACAAAAGTGATTGCTGCCAGTTGAATTTGTCCTGTTAAGTCAATGCATAGATCAACCAGGAGAGAGTAGTAAGAAAGTTAAGATGAACATTTTAATCCTACTCGTGCAAAAAGGACATACAAAAGGAAGCAAGTCTTCCCAGTTCTCAACTGGAACAAACTCCTGCCCTGAGCTTAACTTCTCAGCTGCAAAAAACGTGATACATATTTGGTTTCTCCACTTTTATTCCCCATGCAGGTCACTGTTATTTCTGCACAAACACCTTGAGTATTGTGAAACCCTGACCAGGCTGGATGCTGACACAATTCCCATGGCTCTGACAGGCCAGGAGAGCTACAACCTTCCCCTCCACTTGACATGAAGGTGGGCAAAACCAGCAATGAAGTACATACTGTGAGTCAAAAATACAATCCAGGATTTTAGTTTGATTAAAAAACCAAAACAACACAACACACCAGACACTAAAAAAAGCAAAACAAACTCTTATCTGCTTAAAATTATAAAAGAGGACTGAGACCAAAACTTACAAACATGTTATTTCACAGAAGTAGTTGGAGCTCTAAGTTATCTCTGCCAGTTCTTCTCATATAGATGAAAAATGGGTACTTTTTTCTATTGAAGAACTCAGGGCTTTTGCACCCCCTGACTGGAAATCATGTCAAGATTTAACCACCAGGAAATCACATTCTGCATCTAGCAGCTCTATTATTTTCAGCCTTTCCCATGGAGCAAATGCTGATGCTGACATTTTCCCCCTCAAATGCAAGCATTTTCCATTTCTTGCAAAGAAAGACTTTTTGCCTTAATTACTTCTGGTTTTGATAGAGCTAGCAGGTGTAGTGAGTATTTTCTTCATTTCAACTCGTTCATTCAAAGTTGAAAACCCAACTGGGAGTTGAAAAAAAAAGAGTCTCTTGCAATCTATGAATAAAAAGCAGGTGGGAGAAAATGAGGTCTCAGAATTTTAAAGCAGCCAGACTTTCCTTGGCACTTAGGTCTTGTTTCCTCCCTCACATTCTGGCTGTGGCTGCTCTTTAGGGAGAAGAATACTACCCAGAGTGGATTTTCACAGTAATTCAATATCTTTCCAAAGCCTTTCATTCTTTCTGAAGTTATTAAGACTGATAGTTTGACTGCATGGGTGAAAATGCATTTTTATGAATACAAAAACCTGAAGCTACCACAATTACGACTGGCACCATAAAACAGGATTTAGCCAGATTTATGTCTAGACTCTGATAATGACACTTTTAAAGCATTAATTGAACACTGTGGGGAAAATACTAAGAAATAGTTCAAGAGTAACAGGCTTAGATAATATGTCATCCCCTTGACTCCTAATTTCTAATTTGAGATTAACACCTGCCTTGTATCTGGAAATTAAACCTCTCATTAGGTCCCAAATTCTGAAGTTTAATCAGGTAAAAAAAGTTTACTTTGTTAAAAAAGACAAACTCAAACCAAACCAAACAAACCAGGCTGAAATACAACTATTTCAGAGAGAAACTTTAGCATTTGTAACTTCAGCATTTCTGTATTTCTATGCAAGGATCATTTCTGTATTTCTAAGCAAGGATTTTCAATTTGACAGCAGATTTGGTGAAGTGCCCTTTCCTGAGTCACCTGCTCTGCTTTGTACAACTCCCAGGTTGCAAAAAATTTTAGTTTTGCCACGCTTGTTGAAGATAGAGTTTCACTGACAGCTAGTGGCCAGAGCAGAGCTACAGAGCAACCAGATGAACTGGAACATAGTAAATTAATTAGACACAGTAAATTATACTGGATTTTTTTTCCAGGTTGCCCCAATAAACTTTGTAACACCACAAAGCCAATATAATGGCTTTAAAGCAGTTAAATATTTTATAGAAAGGCATCTTTTAGAAAATGCTGCCTGTTTCCAGATGAGTGTATGGTTTCCCCCAACAGAGTGCACAGCTCCAGGTGTCACCCCCTGGATGGAGAAACAATTTCCAACGTGAGCCTCACAACTGCTGAACAGAAAACCTGACCCGTGGGGCTGCCACCACCAACATCACCAGTAAATTAAACCCAAGGAGTGCACAGGGACAGGCAAACCTCCTGCAAAACAGCAGCTTCCCCACACCCCTGTGGAGCAAGGGGCCCAAACCTGATTCACAATTGCTCAGGTGAAGAGAAGGGGGAAGACAAATGAACATGGCTTAAGAGCTGAGAAACTGAGGAGGAGTACAGACCATGCTCCTCACTGAATCCACAACATGAACCGGTTTCCATCCATCACTCTCCACCTCCATGCCAGAATATTCAGCATGCTATTTCTCTCCCCTCACTAGATGCAACTACAGGAGTTATTTATACCTCAGAAGAAACCCTCCTGACGTTATTTTTCCCCCTACTTGCTGAATCCACAGAGTAAAATGACAGTCTGGTGTCCTGACACCATCAATCTGATGCTAACTCCTATAATGGCACAGAGACAGGGTATTGTATTAATAACCATAACCACTTTAACACTTGGATTTAGTCAGACAAGATGAGCTGACTAAAAAAAGGGGTTTTTTTTTGCCAGAAAAACCCCTCTGAACTGGGCTATTTGTTTCCCAATCCACTGAGCACAGAAGGAAGCTGCATCCATCCCCACACACATCACCCTGGTGCAGCTCTGCCCTGCTCATCAGCTTCCTTCCACCAGACCTGCTCCCACTGGACAAGCAGAGCAATCACCAGCTAATCCACAAACTTCCCAGATGTATCAAGAGGGTAGTAAACCTAAAATATCCTTGTTTCATCTCCTTCTCCACGTAAACATCTATTTTCAGAATTGTAGCTTCTATTATTGATCTCTCGAGAACAAACAATTTGGTTTTAATTCTCCCCTCACCATGGCAATATGTGCACCAAGTAGAAAGATGGTCTATTTAGTAAAGAGCATTTGATGCTATTTCTGAACTCAAGATACAAAACAGTATCTTCATGGTTTGCAAGTTTTATTTCTACAGTAATTTCACAAGAACTCAAGTACCCATGAATTTTTCTGATATTACAGGTCACTTCCCCAGCCATGTTTTCTGTTTTCTTTTCAAAAGAAGTTTTGAACAAGGCTATTATATTTTAAGAACATTATTTTTTTCCAGACATTTCATACCTTCATTTCTAGTTAGTTTTCTCTGCAAACTTTCCTCCTCTCCTCTGTGTTAATGTATTCATTTTTGTCATCCTGCCTGCTCCCATGTACACAGTTGATCTCCTCAATCCTTCCCTGGATGACATCTCCTACAAGCACTTTATGATCTTTGCTACACACATCAAAGTTTTGCTTTCACCTTCAGGTTTTATAAATGTATTGGGACTGTGTAAAAGCAAAAATAATACATTTATGACAGGGATCTGAGGGAAAGCATCTTCAAACAATTACAGGTGAATATCTATTTCAAGCTACAGAACAAACAGGAGAAGAGGAGTGACTCCAGCTGCTGATAGCACCTGTTTTCCTATTGCAGGATGAGAAATCAGCACTTCACACAAATGAGGCCAAACCATGGACACCTGCATTGGTTTGAATCTCTCCCGGCAAAAAAAGGGTCACCAAAAAAATAAAACCCACAGGCTTCTCCCAGGTTTACTTCAGTTTCAAAGTCTACCAAACTTCAGATGTTTGAGTTTTCAAATGGCCGGTCCCACCAGCCATCTCTGGAAAAAGTGACTCATCATTCCCTTCTGGACACAGACTAGTAAGATTCTCTTCAAAAGATGACACCACTTTATATTACTGGCAGCTGTGTTAACAACACAGAACAGTGGGTTCAGCACTGCAACAAGTTAAGTGCAAAGAGGCTGAGGAAATGCCATCTTTGGACATTTTCAAAACCCAACTGGACAAAGCCCTAAGCAAACCAACCTATTTCTGGAAAAAGCTTGGCTGAAAGCTGCCTCATACTCAAATCACACCCACCCAACTACATTCTGTGTTTGATTTTATTTTTTTTAATGACAAGCCCACAGTGACAATCTCCATTAAAAAAAAAAAGGTGCTGAGATCTCTCATTTGACCACGTGAAGCCATCCTGAGACCTCTCTCCTTGAAATGTCATCAGTGGGCTGTACAGGAAGGCAGGCATTGCACATGGAGCAACAATAATTAAGTCCAAACTGTCTGAGTTTTCACTCCACTTCCCAGGTGTTTTTTGCAGCCTGCAATGAGCTTTATGTTCTCATGGCTACTATTACAAGCATTTCACCCCTCTGAAACTTATCACATCCCACAGCTGAAGTACAGACACACCCTCCCAGGTAACTCAGCCACAGATTCATTTTTAACTCTACCAGCTAAATCTAAGATGTGATTTGAAACACATTCATCCTTCTTAAGACAGACCTAAGTTTAAGTATTAGTTACATTTATTTTGCTCCTCTTAATCCCTTTGCCATCATTGAAATGATGGGTGTCTCACAGGGTGTCTTCCAGATTTCACAGCACTAAATCACATCTCTCTCACATCACAGTCTGACATCATTTGTTTTCAAAGGGCAAGCAAATCAGCCATGGGGGACCAAATGCCTGGGGAACTGTGCTGCTGCACATCCTCAGTGGAAAGGGAACTGCTGCCTCTCTGGACCAGAGGTCTGTGGCAGAGCAACCACAGCATGGAACAGGATCAGCCAAGTCCCTGAGGTCAACTTGGTTTGTGTTCAAAAGGGAAAAGCAGCCTGTGCAGTATCAACAGCTGCTCTTCCAGCCTTTCCTCCAGCCTTTAATGTCTCATGTTTTATCTAACCTCCAACTCAGACCCATATATAGGAATCTCTGTTTAGTTCCTGAATAACAATTGCTCTGGTTGCAGAGAAGAGCTTAAGTAGCTTAGAGAGCTGCCTGCCAGAGAATGGAATTTAGCATGTCGTTCCAAAAGCCTGGCTCCTTATGAACTTGGATTTTAGTGTTGACAGTGCTCACATCCATGTAGAGACACAGGTAGCAAAGAACATCCAACTTTGTCATAACAGGCTCTCAGCAGCCCCTTTCTCCTCTCCCAGGCTACTTCCATGAAACTTGCATTCCAGTTATTTTGGAGACACCCTCATAGACACTTGCCAGCCAGCCAAGTGTGTCTGGAAATTCCTCCATGAGTTTAAAACATATCACTGAAGAGAGAGATATATGTATTTGAACAGGACAACAATAAGTTTTATTTCCATAGCAAAGCAGGCTGAAAAGTCTGCCAAGCTCAACCTCTTCAGCTCAGCACATTTAAAGACACAGCAGTGCTATGTTAGCCCAGATAAATTCCTGGTTTAGGCACACGAGCATGGCAACAGAATTCTTTGGGTAATGAGCTTTTAGATAGTCAAGGTTTCCATATTTTCCACAAGCAGCAGCAGCCACAGCACAGAAACAACCCCCCTGAAATCCACACTGAGAACATTGCTCAGAGCTCCAACTTCTCTGCAAACTCCTGATTTAGAGGAATACTCTACACTCCTCAAAGTGCGTGGTTTGGTGCTACGGGTGTGCTGGGAAGGCACAGGCTGCTTTAATCTCCAGGCATTTATCTCAGAGACAACTACTCAGTCAATGTAGGACACCTATCAGCTCAGTGCTCCACTCTAAGCTGCCTAAATAAAGCAGCAGAGCACACAGTGGCTTCTATACAAACACAGTTATATTTCAAGCACGGGCTGCTAGATTATGGGTACATTATCCACAGATGACAGATATCACAAACCCAGCCCTAACGTGACAGGAATGGGCTCAGTGCTCACATTTCACCAGTTTAGTGCTTACACTGCACTTCCCAGAGCGCTAAACCATTCCCATGGCCAGGGGCTTCCCATGGAAACAACCTGGCCCCACTGTCTGTGCATCACTCCCCCCAGCACGTAGAAATTAGGAAGCTCCAGGTTATTGTGGTTGAAATAACAGATAATACATCCAGTCCAAAAACACCATTATGGGAACTGCTAATAAAATCCAAGTGAAGACAGACATCATGTGCTAAACTACTGCTTCAAACACTAGAAACAGAGAGAGCAAAGCACTGCTTCAGTCAATAAGCAAAAAACCCAAAACAAACAAGCAAACAAACAAACAAAACATGGGGCAGTGAAATTATGTAGTTAATTAAAACTAGAAGTCTAGCATAGGTGTCCCTTCTCAAAAAATATTAATCTGTTGCAGTACAAAATACAACAGTAGCCAAAATGTTGTGATCTGAATTATTTTGCTCTTAAGGTGCATTAATAAAATCAAAGCATTCATGGCAAGTTCAGGCATTGGGGCACCTCACTCAAGTAACGAGGTAGCTCTAGGAATGAGGTAAAATCACTGTGTCAAGTTGCCTTCACTTCTAATACAAAGTACACCAATTAATCACACTAAATACATGTTAATATTTCAGGTTCCTTTGGTGGCCAGAAGCTGAAACAGAAGGCAGATTTGGCATCAGGGGAAAAAGAAACGAAAAGCATTTGTTTCAAATATTTTGTAGCTTGGAAATGGTCAATCAAAACACACCAAAAAAAAGAAAAATTATTCTTATGAGTTTATCCTATATATTAAGTGATGACAGGCCTACACAGAGTGATAATCCATTATTTATGGGCTAAGAGATTTCTTGATTGGTGAAAAAGCACAATTCTTTTAGGGGCTCATGTGGTGGAGAGAATTTAACCAAACTCTCTGAAGTGGCAATGACTGAGCAAAGAACAAAATGTGATGTCTAATGCTGTTATCATTTCTGTCTACTTTGGTTCTGCACTACTGGATATCTGAGTGTATCCTGTGAGGATTCACACCTGGTATCAGAAGGAGCCTGCATGCAGGGACGTGGCTGGGTAATGGGGAACCCTCTGGATTATTCCCTACACAGCTGCCTGTAACTTTGAGACTCTGGTGGTCCCTCACCCTTCCACCGCTGCCTGAGCATCAGCCTTCACATATCCAAGAAATGCATATTTATCTTCCTCTTTCTGTTTTGTTTTTTTTCCCCTGGGGGGAAGCAGAAGAGACATGCTGATTTCCAAGGCTTGGGGTGATATTGCATGAGAAATGCAGCAAGGGAGCCCCAGCCTGGAGGGTGCCACAAGTTCCAGTGGAACAAAGAACATTCACTTCTTAGATGAATTCCTTAGATGAAGTCCTTAGAGAGGACAAATTAAATTTAGCCCAGAAAGTGACCAAAATGCATCTGGTCCAGCAAGTTAATAAGGGTGCTCCAACCCAGGAGAGGCAAAAGATCAGATGGAATTACAGAAAAAAAAAAAAACCAACCCCGAGTTAATCTCTCAATATTCAAGGTTGATTCCCTGCTGAACTGGTGATCTCTGATCTTAATCACCCCAGCTCTATCTGAGGATATTCCAAGGGAATTGCAGCAGCCAAACGAACATATTTAAGAAGAAAAAGGAAATAATTAGTCTTTCTAGTTACTTCCTACAGGGCAGACTTACATTAAAAATTAATGAACTAAAATATTTATCAAAGTCAGCTTTCTTCAAGCAACAACAAACTAAAGAGTTAAAAATACCCAAACCAACAAAGGCAAAAAAATGCTGCAAGGTACTTGCATTAAGTCTCATCTACATCTAATCAAGAGGTTTGAATCAGCTCTCTTCTCACAAACAAGCAGGTGATGTAATTAATTTTCTCCTGAACCTTGAGGTTGTCGAAGAAGAGGATCTGACCTAATACCAGCTAATTCCTGCTGTGTGCAGAACTGTAATCTCTCCTGCAAACCAGATTTGACCTGGATTCAAGTCAAGAATTTTAAGAGAGAAAAAAATAAGGGGAAAGAATGAATTGTGAGATGTGTGCATGTTATTCTGTATGCATAATGCGTGCAGGTTTATATTTGCATCAGTACAAAATCTAACTGCTGTCAGAGGCACACATCACACACGTGCTGTCAGAGGCACACCCCAATACTGAGTTAAGAGATGTAGAATTTATTAAAAACTACACTGGGTTCATGTATATACTTACCACATGAACTTTCTTTTGTTAAAATAACATTTAGCAAGGCAGCTATAGATGTCCCTAAGTTCTAGATTTCCTGCTTTTAACATTAAAACTGTAAAATCACTTACACATATCTGTTTTGTTGCACATTTTGAGGATTACAGGGACTAGTAATCACACACATTTTAATTTGACCTGCCACACTGTATAGCTGAGAGTTTACATATCTGCAGAGAATCACTGTAAAGCTTAAATGTAAATAAACTCATTAATATTACAATTGTGTGCATACACACACACACACACACACACAGAGGACTGTAGGCTTGTAAATAGTACAGGCATAACTGCCTGGAGGAAAAACTTGGCAAAGTAAAACCAAGATGATCCTACACAGATTTTCATTTCTTTTGTTTTTTTAACACTTTATTAAACAAACAAACAAACTCATGTGTCATGCTGGAAACTTGTTCCCAGCAATGTCACACTCCTTGGAAAGTTCTCCAGGCACAGCCGTATTAATTCCAACTCCAGCAAGCTTTTCCTTTTCCAGCTGATGTGTCTTTTTTCACTAAAGCCAGTCAATAGATTGCATTTCTAAAAGTCGCTGTTTGCTCCAGAGAAGGCTCTAAATAGTTTCAAGACTTCTTCTGGCTGAACATCTTGGACATATGTGGAGACACAGAGAAACAAGGCCAGCCCAGAAATGTAGGGCAGCCCTGCCCTGCTCCTACCCTTCCCAAACCCAGTCAAAACACCCAGGCTCGTGTGGGCTCCTGGCTCTGCTGCTCCCAGCCACCACCCTCCAAGGGCTGCTCACCCCCAAGGAGTAGAATCTTCATTTTCACCTGCCTGAAACATCCCTTTTCCATGCTGAAGATATATGTGTCCCACAAACACCCTAATATGTGGTGAGCCTGTCAGCCTAATTTTTGGATTACGTGCTGAGAGACAGCTGTGAGAACACTAAGAGCACAAAATAAAGAGTGAAAGGGCTCTATAAAGGCTTGCAGAAAAAAAATGGAAATACACAGTCACCACCTTGCCCAAGTGGCATCTTTAGCCACTATGCTCTCAGCTGAATAAAACCACAAAAACTCAGAAGGCAACAAAACCGAGTCCCATAACAAGTAACAAGGGCTGCAGAGCAAATCAGGGAAGGTATCTACCCCAGCCACACATCAGAAAGTACACACCAGCCTTCCAGAGCTCTTCAAAAATTACCACCACTCTCCAGCCCACCCCAAGGAAGCATTTTAAAGGACAAGCCACCACCAGCACAGCTGCAGTACAAAAATCCAACTTACCAATACAAGTAATAGGCTAAAGCCAGGACAATCAGGGTAGCGCAGACTCCAGCTAACAAGCATATACTTGACTGGTTTACCAGCATCTTCCCAATTTATTATTGATTAATAGACAGACAAACAAACACAAAAAAAAAATAAAGAGGAGAAGAAATGGAACAGCAAAAACGCACGATGCGAGTCTTGGCTGGGAAAGCGAATCAGTCTTGACATGGAGGAGGGATTATGGTGACAAAAGCACATCGAGGTAAATCTGGAAGTGCTTCAGCTACTAAAACTGCCTGCTCAGCAGCCCGAAAAATCAGCTGGGTGTCCTCTCTACTACACGGCTTTGTAAGCCACTGAACTGAAAAAGCCCCTCTTACCTCAAGAATGAAGGCATGAATGGGGCAGAAGTGGACTAATATTTAAAACAGGTAATACTGCTCAATAAATATTACAGTCAGGTGGTGTTGCTGGCAAACCAAGCCTTTGCTCTAATCCAGTAAGCTCCTTACAGGAAATTACCAGGCTACAATCGACCGGATTCGCTCGCGTGGTCGTGCGTGTGCTCAGCACGGCCACTCAACACTTTCTGTGTCTGCAGGACCTGAGGAAAGATTTTAACAAAATCTAGATTTCAGCACAAAGGAACCTCCCATCACAGAACCCAAGAGATGACAATGGTGTTTCCTCTCTCTTCTCCCTGCTCCAAATCAGGGCTTTTGGAAGGCCTGAGCAGGCACAGTCCAGGACTTTGGTTATCAGAAAGGAGATGTCGGAGCCTGGAGAGGGGAGAAATGAGGCGGCAGCAGCTACAGCTGGTGCAGGAGCACGGTGCTGATGGGGTAAAGCTCAGGGCCCTGATGCTTCAGGTTTAGCTTTTATATGTTTCAGGTTCTGTGCTGCTTTAGTGTGTGGGTCTGGGCTTCATATCAGGGGATGGTGAGCTCTCTGCACAGAGCAGGGAGACAAAACAATTCCTGCTCCAGCTGGGCACCAAGGACAAAT
>JAYDZK010000001.1:109733637-109759278 GCA_034509185.1 Euphonia xanthogaster
CGCCATGGACCTGCACCTGAGTGCTCCAGGCTCCCCACAGTTTGTGCAGAAGTCAACAAGACACCAGAGGCATTAAACATGTTTTATTTTCCTCTCCATCCACTCTCATCATCAGTGGGGAAAGCAGACTTGTCAATAGTTCAGTCTACCACGCAGCACTGTTGATTTTCTAAGAGGTTTCCAGGCAAACCAGGGTGGGTGTTAACTTTTTATAATCCCCTGCTCTGGCCTGAGGGAAGATGAGGATGCTGGTCATGGGGGACCCCCAGGATCCCCTGGGAGCCTCAAGCAGAGCTGGCCTGCAAGGAGACAGGGACCCCGAGCATAGGGGACCCCTGGTTCCTGAGGAACCCCAAAATCCAGGGCAGCTGGTGCCCACCAGCAGCAAGCCCAGGGCACAGAGGCAGAGGTGGCCTGAGGGGACGAGGGGCAGCCACCCTGGGCACGTTCCACATCCCCCTGCCCACTCCACGCTGGCACACAGACCCTTCCTAAGGGGTGCCCAACACCAAGACAGTGACCAAGGTCATTTCAGGAGGTGGCTGCACTTCAGTGCACTTTGCAGCAAGGTCAGATCATCAAATTCAAACATCTTGAATTGGTCAGAAGGGGCTTTGCTACATCAAAGAGACCCCCAGGGAGGGATAAGGACGAGGGAGGGGCACTCTGTGAAACCACTGAGAAAGCCACCACTTAGCAAATGGGGTTTATGGAAAGTCCAGAGCGGGTTTGTGCTGCAAACTCAACTCATCCACACAAAGGAGGAGCCCCAGGAGGGGCCCAGACTCCTTCAGGGGGTCACTGCACAAGAAAGGGAGCCCCAGCAGGACACGCAGCACAGCAGGACCTGCTTTGTCCTGCACCGTGGGGCTCCTGTTCTGCACATCTGGGGCTGGACTGGGCTGTGGGGTTCTGCTTTTCCTCCTGAAGAGCTTTCTGGAGAGCCAGCATGTCCCAGTGTCAGCACCTCGGCGTGGCTCAGGCGATTCTGGAGGCAGAGGGCTTGTCCAGATGATGCCTCAGGTTTTGGCTTTTCTGATTTTCACATTCTGTGCTGCTTTAGTGTGTGGGTCTGGGCTTCAGATGAGGGAATGCTGAGATCTCTGCACAGAGCAGGAGACAAAACAATTCCTGCTCCAGCTGGGCACCAAGGACAAATGATCCAAATCTCAGGCCCAAGAGCACAAACCCCGTGGACCAAAGACAGGAAACAAGAAGAATGGGACTTCATAACCTAAAGCTATAAATTAGACAGTTAGCTCCAATATGCAAATGGAGCAGAACTTATAAAAGTGAGAGACCCCATGACCTGTTGTCCACTTTGTGGCCATTTTGGGTTGTGCTGCCCAAGGTGGATCTATTGTGGCCTCTTAATAAATCCCTACTTCATTCTTTAGCTCCATCTAGTCTCTGTTCTAGGTCAGCCTTCACAAGGCATCTGCCCCATCCAGATGCTCTGCAGCATAATATGGAGAGCCCAGGTAAAGAGAGACTTGAGGGCACATCTGTACCCAGGACACAACAGCTGGACTGAAGAGTGATTCCTATTTATGAACACAGCCCTCTATGAAGATGCAGCACAATTCACCCGGTCAGAGTTAAGCCTCTAAAGAAAAAAAAAATCCAAACAAAATCTAGCTTAGACACCAAAAATTAAATTTAAGTGGTAGTCACAGGCCCCTGACACTCCCATTTTTTGACCAAACTTTAGCAACAGCACTAAAGAGAGCAAAGTCATGGTGTAAGACCCTCTTAAAACCCTGGCTGCCCTGGAGGTAGAGTCACATCAGAAGATTTCAATAAAGCTGAAAGAGGCAGCACAAAACCACTTAAGATGAAACAAGTAAGGATGTTTTTACATTCAAAGAACAGACAATGCTTGGAATTATTTGGCCAAAAAGGGGAAAGAAAAAAAAGAAAAGGAAAAAAAAAGGAGGCTGGAGGCTGTGAATGTTAAAGTTACAGACAAATAGGAACTTTTATCTGATTTAGCAGAGCTGGGTAGAATAAGAATGGAAAAGCTGCCTCTGAGTTTAAAGCACACACAAATTAAACACAACATACTCCAGAAAGTGTGGTGAGTAAGGGCCTAGTGGAAAACCAGGATAGAAGCCCCACAGCATTCATAAAATAAAGGAAAATTTCAGGTGCTCTCCATGCACCAAGTCAATAGGTCCTCCTGTCCTCTTGTATCCTGCGCAAAGTTCAGGTCTGTTGTAAAACCTTTTGCAACCTCACCTACAGCTCAACCCCATTTCTCAAGTGACTCCAAGGTAAAAGTCTTACTACTATCTACATCTTTGTCAATGAAGGAGATAGCTTGCAACTAAATTCCTTGCTTAGGAATAATCAGTTTCTGTGGCCTCCAAAGGAATTTTTACTGATTTTGTTCCCCAGTCTCATTTTGAGACTGGTCACACTGCTTCTGTTCTCAATTGCAGAAATTGGGTTATATCAAAAAACATCAAAATAAGCCCCAAAGCCCAAGAGACAAACACAAACACAGTTCAAAGATGACAGGAGGGTTTCAGACATGCAGAGTCACGAAACTGGCACTTGCAGTGTTTTCATAGGTGAAGCTCAAGCACCGGTTTCCAGGACTACTGATCAATACTTTTCCAATGCACAACATTCATTACAGAAAATGCACATAATGGATTATGACTGGGCACAGGACAGCATCGTGATTTTATAATGAAAACAGAACCCAAAGTAGCAATTATCAAGCGTTTTCATTTGGAAAAAAAAATAATTACGATATTGGAATAATTGCCTATATTTGGAACAAGGCTTACTTGGTATTTCTATGATAAAAGCTATTCTAAAATTATAGTGCTGGTATTCAAACAGCAATTCTATAATACCAGCCCTTACATAACAAACAGAAAAGGAGTTATCTAACAGAAGCCCTATTAGTACAAAATTATTTGAGTAATAGGCCTCTTGCAATGTATAAAATAGATCAATGTTATGTAATTACAAAATGCTGCCAATCTTAGTCTCTGATTATTAAGAAAAAACCTCAGTAATGTCTACTCATCTCTAAGACCACATAAAATGCTCCTCTTCACTCCAAGTGGTTGAATTTTCAAGACAAATGGGAATTCATCCTTTGTATTCAGATAAAAATAAACTACAAAAGAAACTTCAGGAGTCTTAAACGCATTTACACACCAAGCTCTGAAACCTAGGGAGCCACCTGCTAGACAGATTGGGTGAATCTGGAAAATGTTTTGTGGCACAGGCCCGTCCCTTGTTGTAAAATAAAGGATAAACAAAAGAGTCTCACCTGTGAGATGTTATAGGGAAAATGAAATACTTTGCTTTCTGGATGAAAAACTATGCAGGAAAAAAGAAAATTAAGCCTCAAACACATGACAGAGAGAGAGCTAGCCAGGAGACATCTGTCTGCATGCAAATGTGCTGTGGCTGAGCAAGGAGAAGCCTCTGACTGCTGCTACACAGAGTCTCAGCAAGCACAGTATTCATGCCTGCAAGCCCCTGCCCAGGTTCAAAGCTTCCCTTTGAAGTACTGAGCAGTAATTGGGAAGAAATGGAAACTGTCTTACAAGAAGTGCTGAGCTGCTTTAAATTTCAGGTACTAAACACTGCCTTCTGCAGAAGAGGAGCAGTGAGATTTGCTCTCTGATCCACAGTAATGCAGGATCTCTGATGCAACTGAACAGGCTGGGGCAGGAAAGCTCCTGGGGCTGTCTGGTGGCAAAGCCACCACCTCCAGAATCCATGTGTCCAGAGACAAAGCTACCATCTCCAGAATCCATGTGTCCAAAGACAAAGCTACCACCCCCTGAATCCATGTGTCCAGAGACAAAGCCACCATCTCCTGAATCCATGTGTCCAGAGACAAAGCCACCACCACCTGAGAGCCAGCTTGGAGACAGAGCAGGGCTCAGCACATCCCCTTTGTTCATTTATGCCTCTGCTCCTGAGTTTGCTACCACGAGCTGTGCTGCCAGGATGGAAAATATTAAATAGGATTATTTATTATTTTTGTGATTAACAAGTAAGAGGGACAGGGTAAAGCAAAGGCTTCAGGTGACACCTAAGCTCTTCACATGCTGTGGGAATCACAGCTGCAAGACCAAAGAGGGACAGAAGGAAAGTTTTCCCCTGCCAGTGCCCTGCTCTACTAAACCTAAAAAATCCCCAGAAGAGCATTTGCATGATCTCACCTACAAATGTACCACCAGACCAGGAACTGCTCACAGCTTACCAGCAATGAAGAAAGGCAGCTCTAGAACTGAGAAGGAGAATAGATGCCATGCAATCTTGACTTTACAGTCCCCAGTCTTCCTGATAGATCTGTGACAAGTGATAAAGGCCAACTAGCCTTCTGTCACCAGGCTGACATTTGTCACATCCACAAAGACACCTTGTCTATACATTTTTATATACATAAAATGTCTGTACTTTTTTTTCACCATGAAATTTTCCATAGTTTGAGCCTGGAAGGAGACAGAGGCCATGTGAACAGTGAGGGAATACAAAAGTCATCATTCTTCCAAATCCAGATGTTTCAGATCTTGACCACAGGGGAGACAAAGAAGCAAAAAAAAAACAAACACCAAATTAGGGTTTTGCTGAGTTACTGTCACTGAGGCAGCTTCAGATAAAACCCACTGTTCTGCAGTCAAGAACAAATAATAGGTGAATTATGAAAATGCAGCAGGCACACAAGCAAACATTTTCTCAGAAAGTTCAGTGAGCTGAACTGGCAGCCTGAATTACAGTGGGTGGGGAGCTGGATCCTGCTCAGTGCATTCACACTGCTCATACAGAGCTGTGCATCTGCTATCACAGCCCAAAGGGGGGAAAAGCAAGAAAGGAAGAGCTGTACAGCAGGGCAGGGACCCACATCATCCCCTTCCTCCTTCTATGGGATCCAACTTCTCCTCTCTTGGATGTCACCCTGACTGCCAACAGCAGTGTGTTCACTCCTGAATAAGACATCTGTTCTTCTTTTGGATTATTTCACTGACAAATATTGCACAAGGCTGTTATCAGCCTGAATCCATAATTAGCCCTGTGGTCAGATCTGGTTTTGCATATACACAAAAGCATGTATCTTGCTAAAAAGATAGACCAGACTTATCAAGCAGACTGATAGCAAAAACAAATATATGCTGAACAAAGTTTTATTGTTCTGTGTTTTCTGTCAAGATCACACCAGCCCTTTCTGGTCTCTGTACCAATACTGGCAGCAGCCACTCACCACACAACCTTTACACTGACCTCTTCACCCAACAATAAAAAGCCCTCAAACCCCCAAACAAGCCACCATAAAAGAAAAAAAACCTTTTCCTGTGTGAATTTGAAGATCACATTTTGAACACAAAGCTGAACTGCATGTGCATAAATGTGCACTTTTGCTTGTGGTGAAATCTTTATAAATTACAACCAGAATTCTTTACAAATGCAGTAGCCCACAATTCCAAAAAAATTAACTTGTAAGTGGGAAGGCTGCACATTGTGCAAATTCAGGGTTTTGTTGGCCATTCAGCTGGGAAACTAAACAGGAGCCACTCTGTAAATATCCCATCTGTCTTTAAAATCCATGTCAGACAAAAACCTGAAAAGAAACATCTACAGCTCTCACCTTTTCTTAATATTTCCCATCTCCTGGGTGGCTTTGGCACTCTGTTGCTAAATAGGCCTCTAGCAGCAAATACAGTTAATTTAGGCCATCTGGATTCTATAGAGCAGGGGACCCTTCTTTGGTAACACACAGACTCTTTGAAATATGCTGCCAACAAAGATCACAAATCCAGGACTGGTCAGCCCTGTCACGATTCAGTGTCCCTTGTTCAGCTTCTTCTGAAGAGTGGCCTTTTAATGCAATATTTGAGAGAGACATGACCTAAATACCCTTTCACTGAGGGCTGCAGGAATCCCAGGAATGATTGGCCCACTAGAAATCCACACTTGCCTTCCACCAGCAATGTTCAGACAGTAACACAGCTTATAGTGAAACTTCAGGAGTTTTCACAGATGCTCTCTTTATCATGGTCTCATGTTAAAGTGGCTCTGACAGACGCAGACAAAAGGATATTCAAATATTCTGCCACTGTGAGCACTTTTGCAGTCCTAGAGGTGCCACAAATACTGACACTAATGTGACTACAGGAGATCTCTCAGTGATCACAACCCCAGCCAGGTGGGCAGCTGCCTGAGTGAAATTTCTGCATCCCCATACATTCTTCTGTATTCCTTCCACTTCTGTCAGAGACAAAAAATAAAAAAAAATAACCAAAGCAGAGATTGTTTCCTGCTGGAACAAGTCCTGGAAGAAATACAGAATGTGAAATTACAGGTATAAAAGTGAGCATCCATTCTCTTGGAGCTTGCAGCATTTCTGAACAGTTTGACTGCCAAGTCAAAAACTGCTCCCCATCACTTGAAAAATTAGAAGCTAATTAGTAAAGAGAGGTGTTCACTGTACCAAAGCTTCATATTCAAAAGAGCCTATGTGCCAAACTGGAATTATGGATGTCACCACTGCTAGCTTGGCACAGCTCTACAAAAGCTCCTCAGTCAGGCTGAGTAGCAGTTTGAAAAGCAGCATTTATGCTCTTATGATTCATTTTTATCTGCCAGAATAACCCTCAGCTCATCTGCAATTATATGCCCAAAAATCACATATTCAAGGGTATTACAAACTGCCTGCAGTTCAATGCAATGTGTTAATATAGGACACATTTACAGACAATGAATCCAGCAAACCAGACTAGCTTCATTTAAAATAAACAAACAAGCAGCCTGGTCTATGTACCAGAACTAATCTAAAAGAATCAATATTTCCCCAATCAAGACACAGAACAAAAAACTTCATGCAATTTACTCAGCAATGTATAATTACTTCTTGAATCTGCAGATTTTGTTCACTTTTAAGCCCATTAAACATGAACTACTTTTTATTAGTTCTATTTAAATTCTTTTTACCTTAACTGTAATAAACCAGATTTCTAAATAACTAGAATAATTGAAACTTCACTGCCTTAATCAGAAGTATTTTACTGTCAGTAAGTTCATTACTTCCAGGCAACTGGGAGCTTTTTCCATGCCTAGTTAGACTGACTGCTCATAAGCCTCTCCTCCCAGGCACTACTACAGGCTCACTCTAAACTCAAGCTTAAGGTCAGCACATCCTCAAGGTTTGCTTGTATAATTGCCTTTACAGTTATTACTCATCCCACATCTCTACCAACAAGATATATCTTAAGCTAAACTGTTGGGTTTGACGTTTTTTGTTTAGGTTTGGGTTGGGTTTTGAGGTGTTTTGTATTTTATAAAGTAGATAATTTCAGTAGGCATTAGGGAACAGTTAACCCAAGGGCACAAAGGACAGTAATAAGAGGCATTATTGTATCTTCAGCACAGGAAAAAGAACTGCACAAGGTGAGGCTTAGGCACTTTGTTCCTATCTTGCAACATGGATCCAAAGTATCCAGATGACTTTGAACTGAACAAGTTGAAAGCTCACAAAGCCATGGCAAAGAGCATCCAGAAGGGACCTGCAAAATGCCCCAGCACAGCCAGGTCCTGCAGTGCCACAAGGGCCCAGCAGCCCCATCTCCAGCTCACACTGCCCTGAGCCTCTTCCCTCTGCCCTTCTCATACATCCCACAGGAGGGGGCTTGTTCAGCTTTTAGAGGGTGTCCCTTATCAGCCCTTTGCAACCACAATTTGGTTGTGCAATCTTTAACTCCTCAGTCTCAGTCTCTTGTGCATCACTTATCTCATTAAACTTTGTGGAAGAGGTTTCACAGCGACTTCTGTGAGCCAGAGAGAAGTTTGATAAGAGGATCCATGTTTGCCTCTGAAAGAATTTTCTACCAAGGTCATTGACATAGAAACCAAGAAAGATAAATAAGAGAAACCTGCAACTGCCTATTCCAGTAAGCACTTTGTTTGTCTCTCGTGACCAATGAGTGAAATGCAAACTTCTGAGTTTCGTAAGAATGTACAAAAAGCATGCATGCTAGAATAAAAACTGTTGGAAGCCTTCTGAAAATGGAGTGTGTTGGTTTGTATTGTCTCCATCTCAACTACAACAAAACTTGAACACCACAACCAAGGAGAACAGGTAGGCTCTTCCCAGAGGGAGAGACAGCTGCAGAGATTGGCAAATGAAGCCCTGAATCAAAAGTGGCCTTGCTGCTAAGGCACAGTAATATTGTCCTGAAGCACATCCTGTGACAGTGTTTGTATTTAAAACTGTGCTTTCTGCTGCTTTGGAAAGCACTGCCAAAGGTCCTGAATGTGTGGCCTTCACAGCTTCCACAAGTGAAAACAATTGCTCCCACAGCAACTTTGACATTTTCAAAGCAATTATGAAAGAGTAAATGCCACTATGGCTTCTAAGAAAGCACTTTCAGTTTGGATTACTTTTTTCTTCTCAAAATAAACATCCCTAGGAGATCAAGTTCAGTCCTTCACCAGCAGATACACCCAGCTGGAAGTGGATCCTGTGCTGGCCCAGAGCAGTGACCACCCTGGCAGGGCTCAACAGTGCTGGGTTCCAGCCATAAACATATCCAGCATTGTTCAGCAAGGCTGGTTTCCCTTAGGAAAGAGGCTCAAAGCTTAATGGGGTGCAGTTTTTGAAGAGTAAAAGTGAGTGCCACAGGAAAAAAAAAACATGGCATGCTCCCTTCCTCCAAATTAAAGGTGCAACAACTCAGTGCCTATTTATTAGAAACAGAAAGGAGAAAACATTACTTCTGCAAGTTGTGCAGACTGCCCGAAAACCAGAGCACACCAGACTAACAGCAGGGATCATGCCTCTGGGAGCAGCTTTTCAGAGCACCACTCTGCCAGTGGAGAGGCCTGTCTTACAGGCTTTGAAACCTCACCACAGCCTCCACACTGGTAAATTAAATATGAAAACAGGGACTGTAACTGGTCTTCCAATATAATTTACATTTCACCTTGCTTGAACTGTAGAAATTCTTGAAACTGTGACTGCCATGACTGCTTTTGTGAGCTGCTCTCAGGTCTAGCCTGATGAATCCAAAGATTACTTTGTTTTCCTCTTTGTGGTACCTACTAAGTTTTTATGAAAATTGACTTTTCCAGCAATTTCTACAAATTATAACATTGCCAGGTCTGAAGACAAATCCCCCCCAGTAAGATCCACATTAAGGACAACAGCAGCAGATGACAGATCACAGAATCACAGGATGGTTTGGGCTGGAAGTGACCTTGAAGATCATCCAGTTCCAACCCCCCTGCCATGGGCAGGGACACCTGCCTCTATCCCAGCTTGCTCAGAGCCTCATCCAACCTGGCCTTGAACACTTCCAGGGATGGGACATTCACAACTTCTCTGGGCAACCTGTGCCAGGGCCTCATCAGCCCCACAGGGAAGAATTTCTTCCCAATATCTGATCTAACCCTGCTCCCTCTCAGTTTGAAGCCATTCCCTCTTGTCCTGTCACCCCAGGCCCTTTAAACAGTCTCTCTCCATCTTTCTTTCTCTTTGCAGCTCTCTTTAGGCACTGCAAGGCCACAGTAAGGACACCTTCTCTTTTCCAGACTGAACAATCCCAATTCTCTCAACCTTTTCCTCACAGTGGAGGTGTCCCAGCCCTCTCATCATCTGGGTGACAATCAAGAAAGTGAAGGCTGAAGGAATTACTCGGGGGGTTATTCAATCCATGCAGCTTCCAGCATGGCCATCCATTTCACTCAGAGCATTTCATTTCCAGATGATTCCTCGTTTCAGGTTCTAGTGAGCCAAGACAAGACACCCAGGCAGCACCACACAGGTAACAGGCCTGGCACCCTGCAGGGCTGGGCATGAGAAACTCAGATTTTCTCTTCTCTGAACAGAAGCACAGCTTGAGAATTCAACTGTCACTATCTGTCACAATTCAAAATCTTGCTCCCTCCCACCCCAGCATATTTAGCTTCTCAGTAACTCATCAATGGCTTTTTCAAGCCTTACACACAAAGAAGAAAAGCAAAGATTGCAGCCATGTAAGTTGAAAAGTATCCTACAAAACAGCAACTAGATAAAAAAGGGCTTTCTTGTGTTTCTGGGGCATGGCTCCTACACCAGCCTCAACAAGAACAGGCAAAAACATTTTACACAACCAGTTTTGAAAGCAGCTGGTCACCATGGCACTGGGACAAGGCTACTTTAATAAATCAACTAGTGGGTGTCCCTCCACACACCAAAGCTGCAGCTGCAATAGCTAATTTTTGGGGGTAAGATTTTTGACCCAAGGATATTTTGGGCTTGCAGGAAGTGTCTATTTGCCCACCTAATGAGCTGGGATCAAGGCTCTCACTTCCTCTACAGCAGGAAGATGTAGATCTTTAAAGAGATGCAACTTTTCACAGGGTCAGTCCATGCCCTGAACACAGATTGTGGCTGTTCCAGAATGTGCTGCTTTATGAAACACAGCCTTGAGAAATATCTCACAGAAATTACCATTTTTAGGGAGACTACTTGTCCTACAATAGACCTTGAAAGGTGATAGAACACCAAAGCAATAATTCAAGTCTTTGCAAAAGCACCAAGATTAAATTATTTTCTTACCAAAAAAATCTACTAATAGCCCCTGAAGGGGCAGGGTATCAGACATCATCATTAAAATGTCAACATCGGACAGTAACCACAGGTTTTAAGATCCTGTCCTGAAAAAAAACTGCTCTACTGCTGTGTCAGCAGGGTCTCAGCAGCTTTCCACTTTCCCTGTCACTGTTTGTAGGACAGACTACAGAAAAAGGCAAAAAGTAGGAAGATTGCTGAGACACTTAACATTTTCATAGCCAGTTCCTGGATAGAATTTCAAGGTGTTCAGATTAAAGGCAGCCTAGGATGACCCCAGTCAGCACTGATGAGATTTCTATGAAACCCATAAAGGAGGTCCTTCAAGCACTATAAGGACATAGTTCTCCTTCTTCTACATTTAAGGAAGGAGGAGACAGATAAGTATTTCTAGAGTCCCAGGGAGGTTTATTTGTGGTTAAATCTCTGCTGCAATGATCACCAGCAGATACAGCATACATGAGACAGCAGCAGCAACAAGCTCAAGTGCTGATTTCATTCCTAAACTAAAATTCTCCGAGTGGGAGACATCTGACACCTCTCCCAGCAGTTCAAGCAGCTTTATCAAAAGAACAGGATTTGCACACCCATTTTTTCCCCCCCCAAAAGCATATTGCTACAGACAAAACACAAATACAGAAACGTGGGGAAAGATTTCTTTCTTACCACCACCACTGGGGACCACTTCTGGCGCCTGGCAACACTCAGAGCAACAGGAGAATCCCCATCTCCTCCCTCCAGGGAAGTACCACTGCTTATGTCTCAAGAGATTTGCTTTCTCATTTGCCTATAAGCAAAAAAGACATTCTCCAGTGAATGAAGGTAAAAATATTTGTTTAGAAGCAAAATGCAATGCAAACAAGCAGCTGACAACCCAGGTAATGAATAACCCAAACACTTCTTAGTAAAATTATGAGTCTTTTTCCTTTCTCTGAAGAAAAAAACCCCTACTTGATCCTTCTTCACATATATATATTACCACACTCAGCTCCACAGGTACCAACTACTAGTGCTTTCAAAGGGACTAACTGGCACATATCAATGAAATTAAAAGCAAGTGTTCTAAATTTGCCACTAATAGTGAAATTGCAGCTTCTATTCAGACAGGAGCAAGGGCTTGCATACATAAGAACTAGCCTACTTTTCCTGGCTTTACTAATCAGCATAACAAAAGGTTATTTTATTTCGCCTACCTCCAAACCCTGTCTTGAGAGAAGTTACTGAAAATGAAGCAGAAGCAATTACCTGCTCTGAGAACACACAATTAATCCCTATATTTTATTAAGAGTGTTTTTTATGATCCTCAAGCAATTAAGCTAATCATTATTTAATTTTAGATTACTGAACTGGAGATTTACTTCAGACACAAGCTCACATTCCACATAATTTAGTCTCTGTAATTAGAGATGTACTTTACCCAGAGGTGGCTTGTTTAAAGCATGTTATCTAATTTCACAAGCCTCACACCATGAAAGTTTCATGCAGAAATCTACAACCCAAACTTCAAAAATGAGAAAAGCCCCGAAGACACTCAGATTTACCAGACTGCAAACCCATTTTTCCTTTAAAAAAAAAGTTCTCCAAACATGTGCCCAGCAAGTTAATGTATCACAAAAACACAAAGCATTTCTATAACCCACCACTCCTCTAGCAAGTTGTTACAACAGAGTGCTCCTCTCACAGGGATCACTTCATTTAAAACTTATTTTAACCAGGATGCAAAGACTGCTAAATGTTTGATTAGGATGCCCAGCAGGTACCTGCCACAGGATGTAACCAGTGATGAAACACTCAGACACTTAATTCTGTGACAGTGGTAGCAGAGGAACAGAAATAGGGACCAGGCAGGGAGGTTCATCCTGAACATACTGACCCTGGACATGATGCCATTGGAAAACTGCTCTATCCCAACCTACTTCGGATAAAACTGTGTTGTAGAACTCAAACTGTACCAGGAAACACCAGCTACCCTGGACACTCCTACCCAGCCAGCTCAGCTTCTGTTCTGCAGACAGTTAATGCCATCCATCCAGGCTGGGACATTGTCCAAGGCCAGTTTTATGTCAAAACACATCTCCTGGCTTTTGGAAGGGCATCACCTCCCACCACTGCCACTAAGAGAAGGGAAACATGACCAGGCAAATATTTGAAAAACACACAGTGCTTTTTGCAACTTTTTGCTTTCTAAATCATCCAACAAAACCAAGACATGCAACTGCTCACTCAATTAAAAGTCAACTATACTCAAATCCCTAAAAATGCAGAAGATGCAGATTTATTTCAAGATTTTAGTGCCAGTACTTTCACAAACCAGTCTGACTTGCCACATGTAAGAAAGGCTACAGAACTCATCAACAGCACATTAGATTTCAGCAAAGACTGACAAAGAAGAATCAGAAATGAAGCTACAAAGAGATCATAACAAGACAGGTTGGTTACTTGGAGTGTGTTTAAAATAAATACAAGTAAGTCTCAGCTATCTGGATATTCAACAAACATACTTTTCTGTGTGGTATCACATTAAAAGTGTAAACTTGGAGACAGAGGAATTATGACAGCAGTAGATTCTGCCTAAAAGAGATGGTTCCTGACAGCACAGAAAGAAAAATCTGCAGGCTTCTTGGATGTAACTGATGGAAAGACAAACCCTGACAATCAATCTTGTGGTTCATTTTTAACTGATTAATGGCTTACATACAAAAGAAAGAGTAATTTTGGCAGCTGGTAACAAAGCTGGGAAGCAATCTGAACATGAAGGCGCATTGAGGTGTGAACACCACAGGCACCATGGCCATGAGGAATGGAGCCACAGGATTGGGATGCAATTGTTCCTCATAAGGCAGTAAAGACAACCACTAGGAAGGGAAATAAACCACTTCAGGCAGAAAAGGCTGCTGCAACCAGAGCAAACAGGTATCAGCTGGTCAAGAGTAAGTTCAGGCTTCAACCCCTGAGAACAGCAAATCTCTGGGAAAAGTTTTTGGGGACAATAAACCTACATGCTTAAGGAAACCCTATTATGACAAATTACCAGCTTTCTTTAGCTCTGACTGGTTTTGTAGCTGTTCCATCTAAATATTCATCAAAGGGTCTATGAAAGTATCACCCAAAGCAGGTGGTCCAGTTGTCAGTGCTGGTGGGGAAGGTGATCCTGTGACTTACAGAGCTGGGGGAAGCTAGATTATAGGCTAAAGCATAAAAAATTACCATAACATTCCTGCATACCTATAGAACAAATACTGTTACATTTAAAATAACAGCATTAGCCATATTGTTTTCATTAAAATCCACACGTGCAACTATGGCAATAAAAAGTGTTCATTAAAAAAGCTCAGCAAGTCAGGAGCAGTATCTCATCCTGCCTCCCATTATCCCACAACAAAGGGATCCCTAAAACCAATGCAACACAAGTTGAGCTGCTCCTTGGAACAAGCACATTCTCTGGTCTTGAAGCAATTCTTGAAAACTTCCTCCGTGGGCTATCAAAAGGATCTTTCCCTTTTTCACTGCCTGTGTACAGCAACTCTCATGCAGACATTTTGGTTAAACTGATAAAACCGAGGTCAAAGTTCCCAGAATTAAAGAGTGCAACTGGTAAGAGAATAATTTCTGGTTCAAGACTGAAGCACAGCAGTGTTAGGCAAGAGAACAGGATCTGAAAGCAAGCTTTGATCTGGCACTGTCTATTGTACTGCTGCTGGCTAAGAGGTACCTGAGCCCCAAAGAATGAGAGAGAAGCTCTTCCCATTTGAGAGCCTCACCTTTCTCACTTGGAAAAAAAAAAGTATTGAGATATATATATATAAAAACACTATGTACTAGACACTGCAAGCTGTATCAAATTGCTTTTCTGATGTCTTCTAAAATGGAACAAACAGATTTAGGCAGTACATTGAGGATGAGAGTCGCATTTAAGCATACACACACAAGTATTTTTCCATTTCAGAAAAGCCCTGCAATTAAATATAAATGTGCATGCACTTAAACACACAGTTTCTTTCTTGCACAGTACCTTGTACTGAATTCAATATAACCTTCCAACCCATGTTTCCATTAGCTACTTTGTGATACCACAGCTTTGAAAATATTCTCAGTGCTCCAACAATCAAGGCATACAAGACTCTAAAGTGGCCATTCACAACTCTCTTCAGCACCATCTCACAAGAAGAACATTTCATTCCCTTTTATTTCCTCCACCCCTTCTTTCCTTATTCTTAAATCATTTATTAAAACTACTGAAAGTATTTTCTGGTCAGCTTTCTTCCTCACTACAGGAAGCATCAATAACTTTAAATCCCTGGCTCCCCAGCTTGGTTCCCTCTCCAAAGGCCATCTTCAATAACCTGATATTGATGGACTAATGTCAGGGGGAAAAGGGGGAGAAATGATAATGTATTTTTAATCACAAGCTGAATTTCTCCCTAGATAGCAAAGCTGATTTCATGGCATGCCCCTCTTTCAATGTCTTATGGAATCATCCATCACTAACAGAATGACTTCAAGAAATTCCTTCCTGCTACCATCCTACAACTATGACCATCACCTCTCAGAAAGAGAGCCTCTAAAAACAAAACACTGCCCTAAAGATAACTGGAAATTATTGACTTGAAGGCACTTTCAGAAAAATAAGTCTTCACTCACAGCAGGAAAACCAGAGAGGATGTCAGTAATATGATGGGTGTACAAGAGAAAATCAGAAGTGGTTTCCCCCCTCATAATCCATAACTGACCCGTGAACCTTCTTGCCACAGCTGTCAGAGGTGGTGTAAGTAGAGAGAAAAGAGAACTGGAATCCTGAATGACACAGAAATAACAGAGCAAAGACCAGCCGCTGCATTGACTGTAAATCCTTTAGTAGGGAAATCCATTATAAACCAAACCACTGACCTAGATGGACCAATGACAGACAAATTCTCTCCTTTCCAATATGGAAATTAGACTTCTTCAGCACCAAACAAAGCTATTAATTTTCCATTGCAACTTGCAACAAAACCCTTCAACTTTGAGCTTCTCTCAAGACAAGGAAGAATGAAATGGGTGAATGTATCTGTGACCTCATAATTCCACAAAGTTCTGTGTTCACTCATCAGGAGAAGCTGAGCTCCAGAAGCCCATCAGTTTCATCTAATTCTGTCCCTAACCATGTGGAGCCAGGGCTCTGATGGATAAACATCCTGGAGCAGGTTCAGCTGTGGCAGTCTAAAACATTACTGCCCTCTCTTGTCCATCCCAGCCTTCTGCCAGGGATCACTGCTCCATAGCACTCACCTCAGCTGCCCCAATCCCCAGCACAGTGTCACTTCAACCCCTTGATGAAGGTGGGTTCCTATCATCATTCATTTTTACAGACAAACTGCTCTGTAATTTTCCAGCTGTGAACTGCAGGGGCTGAAGCAGCTGCACATGGTCCTCTCTGCAGTGATTGGCCACACCTGGAGGAGGTGATGTCTGAGGACATTGCAGAAGGTTTGATACAACTCTGGTCCAACTTGGAGAGGTTGAATTATTCTTGGTGAAAGAGCCTGTAATTCTCTTATTGCTAGAGCCCAGAATCAGGGTAAGTCCTGGGCAGGTTAACTCAGTAGAGCACTACAGTGCTGGAAACTTTCATCTCACTCTGAGTTTCAAATGGGAGAGAATTTCAAATACAGGACAGGAAACCAAGGCCATGTGCAAATGAAGCTGGAAAACACACAGCTGCCCTAAGCAGCCAGGGCAGAGCATCTTTGAACCAAGTGTAGTGTGCCCTTGTCTTGGGAAATCTAATCCCAGTTTCAGTCCAGACAGGTTTAGTCCCAAGAGTAAATTCTTACAGCCTTGCAGTTTCTTGCAGCTCGGTTACCTCTGAGGTTTTCTCATGACTTATCCCTGATTAAAGGCCTACATGACAAACAGCATAAGAGAGTAAGTGTTAAGAGGGGAATTTGAGCAGGCTTAGCCAAGGTTTCTGCATTTCCTTGTGTTTAAATTTAAGTAGTGAATAAATCTTGAATGTTGATGCAAGCTCATCCATAAGCGTTGCCTAAATTGACTTCTGGGAAGAAGTAGGCTCTGAGAATGGACCTGAATTATTTTTTTAAATGCCCACTAATTGTACACTTTTTTTTTCTAATTGCAATATATAATGTAAGTCTGTCACTTTCAGAGTAATCCTAAGATTTGCTTTTTTTTTAAACACTGGGATACTCTTTTGTCTAGAATAAGCCCATTATAGAACATGTTTATGGCAATAGCAGAACACTGAGCTATGCAAAGCACAGCCCTCCACAGAAACAAGGAGAGCTGCTGTAATCAGCATTGAAATACTACTGAGACAGAGACCTGAGTGCAGTGAGTGTGGGACACATACACAGGAGTGATCTGCAGAGAAAGGGATAAGCTTAACTTACTAATTTCTCCTCCTCTTTTACTTTTTCTTAAATAACAAACAAACAAAAATATCAGTTGCAAACACCCTTCCTCTGGCTTCCATCCTTCCTCATCATTTCCTCTGGCTGAGCAGCACATCCCTTTCACTACAGTGGTCTCTGCCACCTTCATTTTGTGCCCTGCCTCAAACCCTGGGGCTGAGGGGCCCTGAACTGCCCTCCAGGTGCTGCATCAGCTTTTCTCCCAATGCTGTGATGTTTTCTTTGGTGTGAAATAGAATTATAGGTAGCTTTTAGAGCTGTAGGTCTTTAAGTGGACTTCAGTCAGGAGAAAAAAAAAATCCTAAATACAATTCTTCATAATTACCCAGTAACAAGAAGCAATTGATCATTAACTTTCATGCTCTGATCTTCCACAAGCAGACTTTCCAGTTACTCCAAATTAATAATTTCCTTAGGAACTCCCAGGCAAAGGTAACAGGAAGGAGCTGTCTCATGGGATTTGAGAACTGCAGGGAATCTTTGGCAGAAATATCTTTCCTTTACCAGCTTTGAATCTGCAAGGTTCCAAAATGAAAATCTGTAGGTGACGTGTGAGTGACATCAGGATTAAAACTCTCAGCCACCTGTACATCCCAGCACGGCAGACTCACACCACCTTGAGCTCACCCACACCCTTTCCAGCCTACTTTCAGCCCCCTTTAGCAAGAGGCTGTCACCAGGGTCACAAGTCAAGCAGGCTTGGCTAAAAATATCCCCCAGCACTGTCCCTGGTCTGCCTCACTGTCATCCACCTCACCCTGGGCATCACCCAAGAGACGCTCACTGGGCACAAACCTGTGTGAAGTTCAGGGATCCTCCTCCTCCTCCTCAGGAGTTATTTTACTCCCCCTGGTTAGCTTGAACTAACCACCAATATTTGTTTATTCACTATTCCTAATTCATGTTTGAGTGAAATGAAAAGGCTCTAGAATGGCAATCTAGTTAAGAACTTTAATGAAGTGCACTTTAGATATAAAATCTATTATAAAGCACTTAAACTAATGAAGGTTGCTCCCTGTCCTTAGCATTCTGCACTAAGAAGGTAAAAGTCTTTTAAAGAAACCTTTAAAATTCTGAACTGCTGCAGGTAAGATCTGAAGAGGCAACAGTGAAACAAGCTGCATTTGATTTCATATCTCATTCCAGGACAAAACAAGGAAAAAAACAGTTTAATACACCTCTATCCTGAGAAAAATAATATTATTCTTTGTTATGGGTGAAGTAATTTCATAGTGAATGAGATGATATTTTTGAATGCATCACCTCTTCAGGCTCTCAGAAAAATTATACATCTGTATACTCATACTGTAGATATTCATACTCATACCAGGGAACAGTGTCTAACAATAAAATAACAATAAAAAATTCAAAATACAATCTTCAACAGAGCTAACAGTGGAGGTGGAGGAGGTCTAGCTCATCTTCTGTGGGGGGACCTGGAGTTTTGAACCATCTTTTTTCTTTTTTACACAAGGAAAGTTTTTTAATAGCATTTTTAATTAACCAGAAATATCCATAGATAATAGATTTCCAGAAGCCTGACAAGGCTTGCAATCTAAAATAACAACGTAATTAATTCCTAGGAGGAAGCATTCTCTTTACACTGCCCTTCCTTGGTCAAACACCACGAGAGAGTAAATTTGGTTAAAAGCAGGGAGGGGGGGAAGAAGCCAAGTCAAACAGAAGAGCACACAGCTGAGGAGACAAAAATATTTGTGATCAAAGGGTGGCACAGCATGGGTGTTTTATTAATCTTGCAGAGCCCGGGGAGCAGCTCTGCCAAAGGTCTGTCCATGCTCCTCCCCATGGCCACACCACTCCACCTGTGACAGGCACAGAAATCCTCACCAGACCCCTCTGCCTGGCCAGCCAGGGCTGGCACGGGCCCCAGCCCAGCCCAGCCCAGCCCAGCCCAGCCCAGCCCAGCCCAGCCCAGCCTGACTGAAGCAGGTGCTGGCTATTTTCATGTCTGGACTGCAGTTTACATCTGCCCTGTTCTCAAGTTCAAAGGGAGAAGCAGCCACAGCAAACTCTCTGGGAAGGCAGAGGGATGTGCTCCCGGCTCAGCCATGGAGGAAGGGTTTGGATGAGCAGATTGTGGCCCTGGAATGGTCTGCAGGCATGGGCTGCTCCAACCACCATAAACCAGCATCTGTCTGATGCTGCACAACCTGTGAGATGCCCAAAAGCCCTGAGCCCTCATCCCCCCTGCACCACACCTGCCACCCCTGACAGCACCAGGCCATGGGGGTGAGCCTGGGCTGATCTCAGGGTCTGTGGATACTGAAATGTCTGCACAGTCTGTAAATAAAGGAGCCTGGCACTGAATTCCTACATTTCAAAGGGCACTGAAGTAATAATCTAATCTTAAACTGATTTACAAGTGTTAACTGATTCACCAGCTCACTCTCACACTACAGATCAGTGTTAACTGATTCACCAGCTCACTCTCACACTACAGATCAAAGTTTCCTATTTGGAACAGAATCAAGTGGCCAGGTATGTGCAAGGAATCATGTCCACAGCAGTTCATCTGCAAACTGAGAATTACTTGAAGTGGATTTTCAAGTAAGTCATCCTCCTGCTACGAAAATCTCAGCTTCTAGGATTAGAAACCTTGTGGAAGATTATTCATTCCCTCATCTCACAGAAGGACACCAGAATTACTACATCCCAGACTGTAGCTGGAGCCATTCAATAAAAACAGCTTTCCTACCAAGGGACCATCTTTTCAGTGAGATCCATTACATACCTCAGGGTTTGACTGAAGTATTTAGTATCCTTTTTTTCCCCATAAACACAAGAGCTGAGCAGTCTTCTAATCTTCGAGATCATAAATGCCCAGCTTCTACAGCTGCAGTAATTAAACCAGCTTCTCATTCCATTACCCACATCAAGTCTCTTCCTCAGCATCTGCTCTATTCCCACACTGCACTCTTCAATCAAACCAAGATAAGCTATTTTCTAAGATCAGCTGACTTGTCAAGACATCACTGGAGCCAAAAGGATTCTGAGCAGATATGATGCATCTTGCTAAATATCCAAAAGGTCTCTTTTAAAGGGGGGGGAAAAAAAAAGCAGACGTCAATGCAAGTGGCTATTTTTAGCATCTGAGTTGTTCTATATTTATTCCTTTATGTCTTTCTAAAAGAAGCACAATCTCTGATGAAGCATTGCCATAAAATACACCCTGCTGGGAAGTCTGCTTTATGACACCTGGCTACTGAGCACTGCAACAAGTACATCACACCACCCATTCAACCACACAAGATTAAGGGTGCACACAGCACACAGAACAATGCTTCCTCACTTCCAAAGAAGGGCTTAAAACAGCCCAAACCCACAAACCATCCCAACCCATCCACACAGAAAGCCAACTCCTCAGTATAATCTGTCATTCTGATTAGATGCCACCCTTCAGACTCAAGCTTGAAAGCTGCCACTTTTAAGCATTTCTAATTGTCCAACTCCCCCAAAAAAACCCTTAAGACACCTTTTAAGTTACCTGTTAAAAACAACACAAACCACAACTCCAAACTCCAGGACATACCATACTTCATCAAACCCTTAAGTTAGCAGGAACAGCAGCAGCTCAGCTCATACAAATACCCAAATGATAAAAGACTATTAATTTCTTCCTTATCCTCTTCCCTTATAGCTTTTATCTTCTTGCCCTAAAGACTCCTGGCCCTCTACCTCCAATGTATTTACCCCAATAACCTCATGTCTCTGATCTTATGCAAATCAGCTGAAGATTTATTCTCAAGGACAAGATACAGTCAATCAAAGATGTGGCGTGGCTTATTTGTGTGGGAAGTGGTATGTCAAATGAACAGGAAAAGCAGAACTGTGTCAAGGAAGCTTCTGCTAGTTGCAGTAAACTCACAAAAAGAAGAAAATAGTTTAAGTCAGGGTCTTACATTAACAAAACTGGGAAGAGAACTTGAATTTTGAAGCTAACAGAATTTTCATTTGCTGCTCTAGAAAGAGCTGTTATCTAGCCACAGCTATTTTAGATTTTTGTATTATGCTAGATCTCTCAACACACCCATTGAAACAGCAGGAATTGGGATGGGGTGGATAAAGACAATACACACCTCTGTGTGTTAACTTGAAACCTCTCTCTCCTCTGTCCTTGAAGAACTGTGTTTTCCTTCCAGGTACTCCATACCTATAAGACAGACATGTCCCATCACTCAGCTGTGCCCTTCAAGTCTTTTACCAGCTGGCATTACCTGCACATGGACAGCTCTCTGATCCCAGGGTAAACAACAGATGGTTGAGGGACTCCAGAGTATGAAACCACGCTCAGCACACACACTGATATCAGATAAATAGGTTTGGTCAGTGGCAGGTTACTACTACCTTCGTGCAGTGCAAATCACCCAAGTCACAGATTTTCCACAAGGTAAAAGTATGGATCTTCAAAAAACAATATACTTTGGAAGTTAAAAAACATACATGCCCTAATTACCTCAATCTCAGACTGACCTTTGTATATTTGTCTACAAAGACCTTGCACTAAGGAACTGTTGCACTATGGAAGCCAGAATGACTCCAGCTTTAAAAACAAGCTGTTCTGAAAGCTTTTAACTGAGCAAACCCACCGAACTCTATCTTGTTGTGAAATATTTTCCCCACTGATTAAAATGTTTCCCATGCAGCTGTGATTTCATTTTAGTCTTCTGCAGAAAACTGAAGAGAAGAAAATATCTAGCTTGAATTCAAGGATCCTCTTGTTATAGCAACATAAAATTCACCAAAAAAGGCCATTCTTTCACTGTTGCTCCTCCTCTACTAACAAAAAAAAAGTTTCTTTATCACTGTAAAGTACCCCAAAACAAGACAGCAGAAGCATGCAAAACCTTAGTGAGAAATCAGATGCTTTTTATCCTCTCTAATTACTAAAAACAAACAACAAAACACATACACTAAGCAAAATGTAGTTTTGCTTAAGGAAAGTTCATCTGTGGCAGAAGGAGCACATCTGACTTATTCTTACTTCCTAGATTAAAAGCTGTTTAGTTCATATGAAAATTCTGAGGCAGTTTGTCTATCTTCTGTGAATGAGATAATCCCTTTTTCAAAATGGATTGAATTCCAGAATAAGCACGTCAAGAGAAGTTTGTTCAGAAACCTGCACTGTGAATGAAACGGGGTTTGGCTCTTGGCAATCTTCACTTTTCCTCTTAACGCCCAAACTTGGCTGTTCCGTGGATTTTTTTAGTATTCGGGTGTCAAACTGACCACATACAACCTGTGCACTGAAAAGCCAACACACAGCTGGGTATAAACCATTTGTAATTACAGTTGCTCACACATCCTGCTCAGCTCCCTGATGTGCTCCTCTGAGCAGACACCCTCCACATCTGAGCTGGTTCCTCAACACAGGCCACAAACACAAACCTCCCAAGGACACAAAAAACTGAGCCACGAGCACACAAGGGACATAAATAACGTATTTCAGAGGAATTAGGACTGCAACATGACCTCTGGCACCTGCCCCTGCTATGAGAAGGTGGAAAAAGCAACAAGGGAAGTCCAGCAAGAACACATCCAAGTCCCAGACACAGCCAGGATCAAAGGCAGTAGCTAAACAGAGGGCTAAGTGGCTCCCTTTGCACTTTTATAAGTAATGCACTTTTATACTTGATGTTAATCACCATTTCTGCTGCTCTCAATCCTTTGTGATCTGCTTTGCCTTCCACTGAGGCGCCTCCATCCAGCCTCTTGTGCCCCTGTTTTTTCCTCAATATTTGCCCTGCCTTCTGTCATCTTCCTCATCATTGCTGAACACCATCACTATTTTCAGCTTTATTTGGTATCATTCTGCTTCAAAATGTCCTTTCCCAAGACAAAGATGAGCACAGAAGCGTGGTCTATTGGTTTATACTGCCTTCCAAACAAGCCTGGCCTAAATCCCCCGTAGGCACACTTGGGATATGGAACACCTGGGTGGTTTGTCACAGGTACTGGTTATCCTACTCCTAAAAACTCCAGGCACCACTGCCTTCCCTCAGCAACTCCTTCCCTTCAGATGGCAACAGCTAACAGAGGTTTTGCTAAATTTGCCTTCCCTTCCCCAGCCCAGCAAAGCAGAGACACCTCTCCAAGTGCAGTCTCAATGCCCTGAAGCCCACTCCCCTGGAGGGCTCCTCAAGGAAGGGGACAGGAGACACAAATCTGGAAATGAGGAAGACCCAAAGGGTTGGAGGACCAGCAAAAATGCTGTATAGGATAATCAAAAGGGACAAAAGGTGAGTGTGCACACACATGTGCATGCACAGGCATGACAATGTGGGGAGAGCAGGTTAAGCACATTCAGGATCCACCTCTTGCTTTTTATTCATCAGTGCTCACACACTAAGTCATGGCACAAAGTTTTGTTCCCCTGTTCCACTACATCCATTCCAAGACACTGATCACAATAGTTTTCCTTTGTGATAACTGTCTTAGATGAGACCCATGCTGGGGATTCCAACTCAGTGTCCACAGCAGCCACCTGTGACCCCCAGGGCCCTGCAGATATTTGCATCCAGCCTTTTGTGCAGGCAGAACCAGGCAGAAGGTGCCACCTCCATCAGGCAAGACATGAGGTCCTGGCCTGGAAATACCTTTCCATGGGCTGCAGTCAGCAGGACTAGCAGGGAGCTGCCCGCACTGTTCATGTGACAGAGGTCCTGGTCAACGTCCCAGGCTGGAATCAACACTGCTCACGCTGCCTGGGGACCCACAGAGGGAAAAGAGCCAGGTTACCTTGTTGAAAACTCCCACTACATGGTGGTAAAAGTCTGCAAGACATGCTTGGAAACCTTGACTGTAACTACAGCCAGACCAGCCTTGTTCACATCAGCTTACAGCTTCTAAGGACTGGGGCTCATGAGACTCCACAGGGGACAGTCGCTCTCTCTTGAGCAAGACCCGAGCTGCCAAAGTTCCATTCAAGGACACCACAGGGTGGAAGAAGGCTTTGACTCTGCCTCTTCTCACAGCAAAACTCTGTGCCTGCTCCTTATCATTTCACACATTGAGAGGAATGGCATCCAGCTGGATCAAGCTTCTTCACTGGACAAGAAAAAAAGCAGCTGCAAAACTTGAGAGAAAGCTCCTTTTCTGTCTTCCCCAAACAACAGGATGTGCAGAAAGGTGAGACCCTCGTCTTCTGGGTGAGCTTCTGGAGAGCTGATGGTGAAAAACACTCAGCCCCTGACACCACCCTAATCTCAATAACCAAGTGAGAATTAGGGCAGCAGGTTCCACAGCTCACTCAAGTCAGCAGGAAGAGAAATAAAGTTTGTTCCCAGAAGAGGATTACACAGACAACACTGTCAGGGAAATGACACTCCAGCTTCATCCCTGTGAAATGGGAAAGAGGATAATTTGACACTTCCTGGAGCAACAGTCCAAGGAGCAGAGATCCAGGGGACAGGTTTCCTCCAGAGAGCTCCACAGCACATGCCCAGGAAGGACGGTCAGGCGAGGGAGTAGGATACCTCAAATGTAAAGAACATGAAGAAGATGAAGAAAATAAAACTGAAATCTGCTCTCCTGGCTTGCTCATACTGCACACTGGATCAAAGCAGATACAGCCACTCAGCTCCCCTAGCAAAGAGATCTTCTCCTGTGTGGAAAACAATCCCCAGAGAACAGGTCCAAAATCCCAGCCAAAGCCCAGCATTGGCGCTGAGGGGAGGAAAGGACTTCTGCTAAAAAGCATTATGAGAATTATGTGCCATACTGCAGTACAGTTCTGTTGCTTGGGGGTTTGCTTGTCTTTATAAACTTTTGCTTCTAATGGACAGGTAAATTTTCAATTTTTTTTTTCAATCTTCCTTACAATATGTACCTTTCTCACTGTGGTTATAATCCCCACAGCTACTAGGAAAAAAAAATAGGATTAGCATGTCTATCTGAACTACTGATAAAGACAGAAAAGCACACCACATAGTCCTTTGATTTCCAGTTTGAGCAATATCCTGCGTTTGAACATTTCACATGGGTGTATTTTCCCCCCTTCCTCCTCCAAGCATGACATTCAAACACCCAGAGGTTATCACACACAGAGCTAGTGTTAACCAGCCTCTCAGGATATGAATCCCATGGGCCCAGGGGAAATTGCTGCAGAAGCCAGTTTCTTCTCCAGTGGACTCTGTGCTGATTCACAAGGCACATGAGGAGCTCAAGGCAAGGGCAGGACTCCACCTTGGCACACACCCTGCCAGGCAATGCAGCCACTGCTACGCAAAGTTCTACTCTTAAGCTTGACCAGTGCTGCTTCAAGAAAGGCCAGAAGGCCAAATTTGGTCAAAAACAAGTCAGAGGGTAACCTCATAGGGTCTAAGCAGGGGGGATGACAAAGAGCAAGTCCTTACAATCTTTTTTTTTACTTTTTTTTTTTTTAATAGAGTTGTCTTCTCGTGTCCCAGAGCAACCAGAGCACTGCATCAAGTAACACCACCAAGAGCTCCATTGAACCACTGCTTTCCAAGCACCTCCCTTCTACAGCATGCCATGAAGCATCACCAATTCCCACTGCTCCAGACATGCTCTGAGGATGTCCCCTACTGTTGTACTATGGTTTTATTTTGAAGGTTATTGTTTGATTTGTACTTTGGTAGCTTTTGGGGTTTTTTCTCCCCCTGGTTTTACAGACCT
>JAYDZK010000001.1:109759378-109782781 GCA_034509185.1 Euphonia xanthogaster
GCTGCTGCCTTTTTGTTCCGTGCTGCACCTCCACTGGTAGCTGGGATTCTGCGGAGCCCTGGAAAAGGGGGACTGTCCCCCCCCACTGTCACCATCTAGCTGGGACGTGTGACACCCTACCCTGACTCTCCCTGTCTCCCCTATTCTGGAGGAGCATCCAGAACCTACAGAAAGGAGGTATCAAAGGAGAGAGGGAAGGTTTCCTTACATCCAGGCTCATCCTGCAATATTTTAACTCAAGTGTGTGTGGGAAATCCCAAATCTTTATGAATATATTAGAGACTGAAAGAATTTTTCAGTAATATCTTGTTCTGTTTCTTTGCTTTCTCTGCTCCTGCTCTCTATATAACAGATGCTGGCCTGTTCTCCAGCCAGAAGCACTGAGCCACTGAAATCTGAGAGAAAGCAGATCTCTCATGCACTCACATTATCAGCACCTAGATGTAAATGCTCAGTGTTGGCTGCCCAATTAGAGAAGAACCAGCTGCAGAACAAAAGGAATATCTCTCTTTATCACACAGTTCACTTCTCTTACAGGGGTTGGACAACAGAGAACAGCCAAACTGGGGGGACAGGGATGAAAAGAATAAAAAAGGTCAGGGTAGGGAACAGACTAAGCAGATCTGCAGCTGCCTGCAAAAGGGGACAGAAACACCTCTACTTCCAAATGGGATAACAGGACCCTCAGAAGCACACAGGATAAATCCTTACCAGAGCTGTACACTCATACCTAGTGCCATCCATTCCTGTTCATGTCTGGGCAATACTCTGAAGCCTCGGGAAAGGACTAATTTGAGCACAGCTCTTCACTGGGCTGATGAATCAGCTCTCCAGTGTGCATTCTCCTTAGGGAGAAAAGAGAGAATTGGCAGAGGACAGCACTGCAGAAGACAGCAATACAAGGAAACAGCTGCTGAATTGGATGCAGAAGCAGCCCATCATGTGGGGAACATTTTGGTGCAGTGTTCTTGGCCAAAATCCTCATCCCCAGCCGAGCACATCCTCCAGCATGAAAGGAACAAGCACATTCCCTCAGGAAATTCACAGGCGTTCCAACTCCAAAGTGCTGGCACAGCAAAACCCAAGGCTCTTGGTACTGCACATGCAAGTAATAACAAGATAGAAAATATTCTGTAACACATGGCAAATATCAAGGGAAACACACATCCATGATTCTATCCTTGAAAGGAGTGCAGTTGTGTGCACCCAAAAGTGACGAGCTTGTCACATGCCCACATCTGTATTTCATGAAACCTGTACAAGTTTGAGGACAGTTTTTACAGCACCTTGAGGTCCACTGGCCTTAAGTCTGTCCTGTTAACTTCACTCACTAACCTTTCATAAGGTTACATGCAAAATTAAATTCAAGTCTTTTCTCTAAAATTGTTTTATAAAACCCTTAAAAATCCTCAGAATAAAACAAGAGTACGAAGCACCAGGTAGGGCCTCTATACCCTGTACGTGCTCACTTCCATAGCAAACACATCTCCAGGAGAGGCTCCTACAGGAAAGGGATGCAGAATCAGCAGTTCAATTTCCTCCTCTCCATGTGAAGGCAAAAACCATCCCTGAAGTGTTCAAGGCCAGGCTGGATGGGGCACTGAGCAACCTGGTCTAATGAAAGGTGTCCTTGCTCCTGGCAGGGGTGTAGGAATGAGATGATCTTCAAGGTCCCCTTCCAATCCCTCCCATTCCAAGATGCTATTGATTCTATGAAGCATGTAACAGAAAATTACAACTGCAAATGGACATGTGCTCCAAGGGATCTTCACACAACTCAATCTGTTCCACCAAGCAATTTTTATACTTTGAGGAATAGAAGTGGGTTTATATTCCTGTGCCAGACTGACTGGTCCTCTCCTTTTTCTTGGAAGTAAAGAAAAACCTTCTCTCAATTCTGTCAGCACAGAGATAAGGATCTAACTTCAGAGAACTGCAAGCAACTCGACCTTTTAATTTTTCCTAATGCTTCACATGTGTCCCATCAGTAGCAGACTAGCGTTTTCCTTATTTGTTCTTTTCCTGCACAGAAGAAAAGAGCTTTCAGTCTGTGTGAAAGACGATGCCTTGGGCACTCCCCATGGGCCTCTTATTGTTCACTGTAACTTCTTTCTCCTGCTGGAAACTGAAGACTCATTCACCAGATTTCTCTGGTGACAGGTATAATAAGAGACAAGCAGATAACTTCTGTTGCATCTCTGGACACCTGCTCTGAAAGGGTTTTCTGTTCCTGCACACTGTTATTTGAACACATATTTGACCTTTCCAAGGTAAGTGCCAGTTTTGCACAGAAAAGCCTTGGTCTGACTGTCAAACTGAAGGGTGGTAAAAAACCACTTGTTCTCCTCAAATATCTTCCAGCACCACCTTCATGAATTGAGAAACCAACAGCCTCAAGGACTTATTTCCAGTCCTGCAAAACACAGGGCTTAAAGCAAACAGGGCCTTACTGCTGTAATACAAACACAACCATGACACTGCCTGTCAGGACTGTAACAATACAGAGTGCCGTGAAGGAGTCCTGCTGGTTTTTTCATGAGGTTTTTTTCCATGTGACCAAAAGGTCTACTTTCCCCAAAAAAAGCCTTGCCAGGAACCTGGAAAAGCAAAGCAGCAGATTTTATTTTTTTTTTTTAAATTATAAATGCTGAGCCACTGAAAACTAAGGGAGGGCTCTACATACACAGCAAATTCCTGAGCCTGGTGAGACTCAGGACTTGAGATTGCTTCTTCTAAAGTCAGCCTGAAGAGTAGAACCACACTAACAGCCTTCTAGTATTCACTCAATAGCTTTCAAACCAGTCAGTAAGTCTACCCAAAAGGCATAAAAAATAGGTCCTGAAGAAATGGTGAAGAGGAAAACATGCACATGAGGTTTTGGGGCAGTTCTTGAGTGAGGGGAAGAAGAGCAGATAAAGAAAACCCTATTGGAGAGGCAGGAGAAGCAACGTGAGTGAACAAAGATGCTGGATGAAACTAAAAAAAAAAGAGGTCACAAGCCAAATACTTCAGCAAAGACCAGCATCCCCTGGAACAAATTCCCAAGGGCCAGGAGAGTCTCTGTAACCAAAATTTTTTTAAATCAAGTTTGGAAGCTTTCCTTGGAGAGAAATTACATTTTGCACACAGATTTATGAGACACAGGTTCATACCTGGGATAATTCCTACACCCTCTAATTTTGGCTTGTGACTTGAGAAGCCAAGGGGTGGCTCTGCAAAGGGATCAGGGAATGAAAAAGGGGAAGGAAAAAAAAGTAAGAGAAAATACACAAAAAGATACAGAAGGAAACAAAGAAACCACACTGATAATGAAGAAGAATGAGTAAAAGCAGCCTAAAAATATAAACTAAAAGTAGGTATGCAGTAAGTGGATTTCTTTTAGTAGATGTGTGGGAGAAAATAAATGGAATAAGATAAAACAATTCTGTGCAGGAAACAGTTCTGGGGCTGGAGCAGGGCAAGCAGGGGCCATGAGGGAAAAGATGACAACTTTATTCGCTTTTTCTCTCAGATCACTAAGTATTTCAAAGATGACTTTTCCAAGCACAAAATTTCCTGTACCAGAGACAGGGAGCCTGGGTCCAGCTGGCCATGCAACACACTGACCAGTGTTGAGCTGAGCTGTCAGTACACAATGCCACATGACAATAAGCCAGAAAAATGCTACAAATTCACCCACATTCACCCTGACTCTGCTGGGTGGCAAATCCCCTGTTCCAAGCAAAATATGGGAGCAGATGCTCTTTTAAACTCCCTTTATTCCTCTCCATGCTGCCCTGATCAATACAGCTGTTGTTCGTTCACTTTTTTTAAGCTCTGTGACAAGGGAAAGCAGCGAAACTTTACCTGGACACCAGCTCTGGGGGGGATCAGATGTGTGCAGGCATTGTGATCTATGCAGAGGGAAAGGGGACACCAGGAACAGGGACACAAAAGCAAGGGACTGCCCAGCCAGGCTCTTTCTACTGCCTTCTTTAAGCAACAGCTACAGGATCCAGTAACAACAACCAAATTCAAAGGGTTTGCCACATAATGGTGCAAGTTCAGGTCTTTATAGTCAACAGTAGCTCAGGTACAGGACAGATCAAAACATCCTGACTGATTCATTAGGCACAGAGGTCTCAAAGCAGGCTGGTTTGTCTCGTTTACAGCTCTATCAATGAAACCAATCAGCCTCCCTGAACACAGCAAGAAAGTTTATTTAGGGCAGCACAGCAGGCTCCTCTCACTTCTGCCAGGCACAGGATGGCAACTTCCAAGGGGTGCTGGACAGAGGGATCAATACCCTTACCAGATCCAAGTTTACTTCTATCTTTGCTGTAAAAATCACATCCAGAAAAACACAAAAACTTCCTAGTGGATAAACACTGCATAAAAGCTTACAGCAGCTGAGCCCTGTCTTAGGCAGAAAAAGGCAGAAAATGCACACACCACCATCTGCACACAAAAAGCCATAGGCAAAAACTAACTTAGGGAAAACAAGTCTGCTGAAAGTCTTAGGGAAGCAAAAGCAGGCAGCTTCACTACATCCTCTTTTGCTTCCCTCTATATGCTTCATCCATGAGGAAAAAAAAACAGACCAAAAAAAAAAAAAAAAAAAAAGAAACCCCAAAAATCCCTGCAATAAGCAGAGATACTCAAAAATATGTTTTGCCTTCCATCAATCCTACAGAGTCTCTTTGCAACTGGTGCAATACTGCCCTGGATCAGCTCAGTGAGCCTCACATTACACAGGGTGGTGCCAAGCAGTGCTCACTCTGGAGGTATCAGAAGCAGAAAAAAGCCCTACTCATGTACAGATAGACTTGAACAACTCCAGAATGACTCAAGGAGAAGGGAATAATTATTCCTGAGCACTACAGACAGCTGGCAATTTACTCACACCACATGCAGAAAGACTTCTGAGCATTCAGCAGCACAGTTAAAGAGATTTATTCCTTCTCCCATGTGCCTCTCTCCCTGTGCTTCCAGTCTCTCTGCTCCTGGGAGCTCCATTATTTGTGTTAAAGTGCACTCCTTTTTAATCTACCTACTGCTTTCCAGATCCATTTCACAGCATGGAATTTAAAGTTTTAAAATCAAAGGGGGAAAAAAAGAAATCACATTTGACCATAGGAAACTAACACTACCCAAATAAGCAAGTTGGTTTTTTTCTCCCTTTCTCTGTATAAAATTTCTAAACACGAAGAAAGGCAACGGGGGAAAAAAAGAACAGTCAAATCCCAAAAAATCAGATTTCTCCTTGTCATTTAAATTTGACAGATCTGGGTCCTGCAGTAGGACTGACTGACTGCCTTCAAGCTCCACCAAAAAGACTCAACTGCATCCACCTATCAGTAGCCTCTTTTCACACCTCCCTGTCAGCCTGAGTACAGGGTTAAGCTTTCCCTGATTCTCATTTTTCAGGTGCCACAAGACTCTAAAATGGAACAGTAGAGCCACTTCTTACACAAAGAAATTAAAAAGAAGTGAGGTGCCTCTCTACATCCACCACAGTCATTTATTTCCACATAGGAAGCAAAAGATGTCTCCTTATTATCCTCAGAGGGAACAGAAATACATGAGTAAAGACAACTTTTCCTAAGTGGATGAGAAATTTAAAAAGCAATTGCTGTTTCAGGACTCCATAAAACAGTATTAGTAACTAAAGGTTAAAATATTTACTGGCACATGGAAAATAGAATTCCATGCTGACAGAGCATCCCAAGTATAGCACATTCAGTGGTAAACAGATTAAGACCTCATACACATTCCAGAGATGACATGTAGGGGAATTGTAGTGACAGGACAAGGAGTAACCAGCACAAACTGAAAGAGGAGAAATTTAGGTTAGATATGAGGCAGAAATTCATTACTGTGAGGGTGGTCAGACACTGGAACAGGGGGGTTGTGGATGCCCTGGAAGTTTTCAAAGCCAGGTTGGATGGGGCTTGGAGCAACCTGGCCTAGCAGCAGGTGTCCCTGCCCATGGCAGGAGGGTTTGGAACATGACCAGCATTAAGATCCCTTCCAACCCCTGGACATTCTATGATTCTGTGATTACAGCTTTTCTTTAACGAGTTTCTTTAACTTCACTTTGCTCTCTAGCACAACCATCACCCTGAAATATCAAATCCCAAACCATTTCTAGCAAGCTGAGAAACGAGGTTGCCCCATTCTTCTCACCAAAGACCTGCTGTGGCAGAGATCCACAGGAACCACCCCTGGCTTACCCACTGCAGGAAAAGCTGCTCCAGGAGAGAGGAACCACAGGAGGAATTCAGGCACAGCCAGAGGAGCAGCTTCCCTGGCCTCACCAACACCTTCTGCTCACACAGCTCACCAGAGCTCACCCCAGGTTCAGTGCCCCAGAGAGATGGCCAGCTCCACCTTCATGCCCTCTCCTAAATCCAGGGACCTTTCACCAAGGAAGTGCCCCACAGTATCCCCAGCACAAGGTATGGCTGCCTGCACACCCTGCTACCTCCAGATGTGTCCAGCTGCAGGTCAGGAGATGAGGGAGGCTCTGCAGGGCAGGCTTGGGGAGGAACAGCCAGCGAGCTCTGAGCACACATGCAAGCCACCCCTCCCGTCCTTCATGGGCCCAGCTGCAATCTCGTGTTGCTTAAAATATAAATACCCCTTGGAAAAGGCACACAGCCAGGCCAAAGGGCACAGGTAAAGCAAACACACAGCTGCCCTCTGGATCTCTGGCAAGTTCTTTTTACGGTCACAAGGAAGGGTTATGATTTCTCACAAGTGCATTTTGCCAAGAGCCCGAATTGGCCTTTCAACCCCGTGTCCTGCCCCACTGCCCAGCCCTGACCACAGCACTGCAGGCTCAGCTGTCACCTCCTTCCCAAGCTAAATCCACCCCCTGCAAACTTTACCAACCCTGCTGCCAGGATTTGTCACACCACAGAGCAGCATTTCACTACAACCCTCAAACATCATTTGAAGTATCTAGAAAGCATGAACTGCAGTATTACTTACCCATTACAATTCTATAACACACTGCTGTGAGATCTTTTTTAATTTAGATACTGGCAAACAGAATATATTTTGACCCATATTCAAAGTAGTGGCTGAATTTTAGACAAAGAAAATTAGGTAAAAATAAGCAGAAAGCCTTCTGAAATCAGGCACATTAACCACTACTGCAATGAGCATTTGATGCACTTCAAAGGAAAGAATGTTTACTTCCAACAGTGCCATAACCTGGATGAAGCACCATTTTAAATGCTGGTCACTAGAGAGATGGGCACGAGTTACTGATCTGGAGGGAAGGTTTGTAGTTAATTTCTGGTTTTAAAGCTCTACTTAGCACATGATTCTTAAAAACAGCCAACTTGGCTCCTGTCTTTCTCTTGGACACAGAAAAAATACTAAGAGAAAAGGAATATATATGTAACCTGCCCCCCCACCCCTGCAACTTCTCCCCTTCCATTCTATGCCTTGCCTCCCAGAAGGGTATTCAAAAATAGGAAATACTTACTCCAAATACTAAACATCTGAATCTATACCGACCTATATAAGAGGAGTCATAACAAAACCAGAGTCTTAGTGACCAAGTAGCCAGCAGCATCTTAACATCTAAGAGGTATTCAGACAACAAGAACAACAACATTCAGAGACTCCTTGAACCTTATCCCAATTTCTCCTACTATCTACACTCATCTTTCTTTCCACAGCTCAGGATGGTTGTCATATTTTTTGTTCTAAGGCAGTTTGCAACAGTTTGCCCCTTCTGTAAGTCCAAATCACTCTTTAGAAATGGTGATAAAATTAAAAATAAAAAAGCAACTTCATTCAGGACAGGTAGGAATCCTGAAATCAAAAGGACTTAAACATTTATCACAGTGTTGTCCTCTGGATAACAGAGGATTGGAAAGCACAGAGGTGCAAGTAATTTTTGCTAGGGAATGACTTCTCTCTTCACAGGACAAATATTTTTCTGAAGCTGCTAATCACTGGAGTTGTTTTATTTTGTTTCTTCAGACCATCAGAGCTACCACAAAGCTATCACACAGTGTTTAGTTTGGAAGTACTGTGTTAAAAGACAGTGGGAAAGTGGAGGGGGGGGGGAGAAATCTCACCATACCAATCACTACCTTATTCCTTCTGCCTTGAACATAGCAGAGGAATTCTATTTCATTGAAATGGGGATAACACTGGGGGCCAGAAACAGGGCAGACAGTAAGCAAGCACTTTATAGGCATTGCTCAGCTGCCTATAAACTGCTTAATGCGTAATAAAAAACTTGATCACAACAATAATGAAAATATTAAGGCTTACAGCACTTGCAGTTCCATAAGTATCTGTCTTTCAAGGCAGAGTACTCCTACTCTTATGCACCTGCATTTTTGCCATGTTCCTTTATTATAGATTACTCAGAGACCTTAATTTCAGAGTGATTTTAGAGCCTTACAGCCATGAAATCACATCTTCAAGACAGTCAAATAATCTCAAACTGAATTCATGCACTGACCTATGGGTGTATTTGCATATTGGAACTTAAAGCATTTGGCTTTGAACACACACAGGGAGGCAGGGAGATGAAAAGATGGCTGAGGTTTGAGGAAAAGGTTTCTAGGTTAAAGGGCAGAGAAAAGTTACTCCTTGAACTTCTAACCAACATTTATGGAAGGGATCTGGGTTTCTAAACATAGCACCAAGAGAGGTTTTTAGATGTTTCCAACACACATCTACAACATCCACACAGGACTGGCAGATGCCACACTAGACCATTGGGAAGCCAGTGCCCTTTCAGAGTGGTGGCTCCAGGCCAGGAGGAATGCTCTAAACTACCCAAAGGGACATTAGATGTTCAGCTAGACAAGCCTCTACAACATTCAATTAAAGCAGAGATAATAATTTAGAACCAGCCTGGTCCCTCCATCCTTTTCCTTTCCAGACAGCTCATTTGGTGGATGGACACATGATTTCAGTGTGCAGCAAAACGCTGCTGCCTCAATGTAAATATTTTTAATATTTTGCCTGGTATCAGTCTGTCTGAATAAACTTTTGAAAATAGTGACCATGAGAGAAAGAGCACGTAATAAAAACCTGAGCTGCACAGGAGGAAAACAGAAGGTAGCAACAGGAAAGGTCTAGGCTTTCACAACACATCAAGGGATTTATAACACTATTTCCCTCTATTACTTTGTGAGAGATCATGGCAGTTTCTCTCTCTCAAAAAAAAACCAAAATCAGTCAAGCTCCAATATGAAAAAGCATACATTAGGAACTCAAATCCCCTCCAGGTTTTAGATATCAGACATTACAGATATTAACTACCTGATATGCACACTTCACGCTTTTGGAAAGTGTTTTCTAAGCTCACAGAGCCATCCTGCTCTCCAAAGCCACAATGATTGCTAATGGGAACCACCATGCTATGGTGAACAAAGGTGACATCTTGTAGACTCCAAATACTCTGCCTTAATTTACTTGAATGCTTTATATGTTTACTCTGCTCAGTGGCAAGAACTTTAAATTTCAAGTTAATGCTAGCAATGAAACAGGTCAAAACAAAATATGTCCATGTCTGATCTACAGAAAAAACACTATGCCAAGAAGAAATTGTTTTGTTCCCCTTTGGGCTTTATTACTTTCCCCAACACATTTCTGTTAGTCAAAAGTACATTTAATACAAAACAGAAATTAGTGTTCTGAAGTCTGAAATGAAACCATGTCAGGAAAGCCAATCAATGACGATGGGAAAGACCAAGTAAAAATTAGTTTGAACACTCCAATTCTTCTGACTTCTATTGTGAGCAGTGCCCAGCAACCAAAACATGCCCATACAAAATGAATCAGCCCTGACTGAAATGTGATTTTTGACCTGATTACATTCTTCCTCCCAAAATAACCTCTCATTAAAGAACTAAAAAAGCAGCAGTCAAGAACTGGCCAACATAACCAAAATCTTAAGTGTTTAGCACAGCCCCCTCCACATGCAGAAACTCTCACTTCCAGCACAGGAACTGCAAAGCTGCCTGTGATAAGTTAACAACTGAACGAGTTTCAGTATAGGATTTCTACATAAATTAGGACTGCGTCCAGACCCGAGGCAGAAAACTAGGACTCCCCAAAAAAAGGAAGAGATAATGCATCCTAAAAAAATGGGCAGCAGCTCTTAAATGGCTGTAGGAGCCTCTTGGCCTCTGACAAAGCAGCACCAAGTGCCCTGGTGGGACACAGGGGGGAGGAAGTAGCAGAAATAACTCCATTAATTCCTAGTGGAGAAAATATAGAATTTGACAAACAGCACATTCAAGATGTGACAGATCCCAAGGAAGCAAGGCCAGGAGAGATGGGCCACAGGAATTTGGAACAAGACAGGCAACAGGAGTCCCAGAAAGCAACAGGTTGAACAGATGATGCTGCACAGGCCCCACAGCATCTCCCTGACACACTCCTCTCCTCCAACCCAGACCACCCCCTAGACCTGCTGGCTTAGTTCACAGCTGAAAAGGCACCAGTGGCTGCCCAAATGTGGACCTGCCACATTCAGGTCTGCTGGTTGCCTACAGATGGACTTGGCAGAGAACAGCAGCACCCACCCCATGGCAACATAAATGTTAAATCCAAGAAAATCCAGGAATCAAGGCCATTTTCACCCCCTTCATCCTTGTCCTCTTTCCCCCACACACAACTTGTACCAAAAAATGGTCAGAGGTACAGGAAAGAAACCTGAAGAGAACCTGATCTGAGTATACTGGAAGGACAAAAATGAAACTCACGAAGATGGAGTGTTGCTAGTACAATTACTGCATCTGTCATGCTGTGCAGCATTAAACTTACCTGCTTGTTACTGTAATTTGGCAACTGACTCTAGATGCCTAAAAAAGGGCCCTGACAAAACCCACAATAAGTGGGATGAAGCAATGAAGAAAAGGAGGAGGAGGTGAACAAGAGAAAATTATACCAAGATAAGCTGGAGATGCACAATTTCACCAGTCTGAGAAGATCCACCCCTCTCTAGAAGACATGCAAGTTAAAATTTCAAGCAAAAAAAGCTCAGTCCAGGAAAAAAAACCAACCCAATTTGTAATCAGGTTGTATTTTCTTGAAGCTGCTGGAACTTGTTAAATACTATTGTTGTCAGCCAGACTCCCCTGCAGAGAGGACCTGTACCAGTGTAGTGGGGATTTTAATTTGTGTAACTATTTGCAGGTTTAGAAGCACACAGCTAGTGGGGACTCACTGGCTATCCAGAGCAAACATGTACTGTGAGTGCAGGTAACTGGCTTTCTGCCCTTCATACCCTCTCTCATATCTGTCATTCCACCAGATTTGTGAACTCCAAACACTACATTATCTGCAAAAGACAGACTTCCAAAGTGGAGGGTCCATTTACCTCACAAGAACATCCAAAATGCTTCCAGTGGACAGAACCCCATCTTAATGTTGACCTGGAACTAGGGTAGAAACACAGCAAGGCTCCCCTCGCAGAAGAGCATCTGGCATTTTGAAAACCAGCAAATTACAGATTGCCCCAACAGCTACTGAGTTATCAAATGGAGGCTCAGTTTATCTTAGTTCTGCCTGCTCTCTGCAGGCACAGGCCCTATAGCCAGCAACAGGAAAACTGAATTTCCTCGTGGTCAAGACTCAAGTTGTGCCTCACTTACATTAGAAATACACACATTGTTGATGCTTTATTAAGACACAGCTCATGGCAGCTCAGCACTGCCAAGGTGACATGCTGGCCATTGCTGGGAAGAGAACTCCAAGAACAAGATGCTCCACTTGCACTTCCTTGCCTGGAGCCTCCCAGCTCGCCTGTGTTTTACCAACACACAGAGACCATATGTCCTGCCAAATAATTTTAGGCTCACCACGCACCAAAGAAATCAATTCAGGAAGCTGGGTGGTATTTCTTTTCAGCTCACACAGAGTGACAGACCATGACAGTCCATAAATTTTCTGGTACTTCATCTCAGATGCTTGCTAGCGAAGCGTTCGCTGGTGCAGGGAGCCAGGAACTTGACTCAGATTTTAATTCAGTGCTTGTGGCTCTGCAAAACTCCTTCAGCACCCACCAGCTTTGTGCAATGGCTGCAATACCAAAAAGGCAAGCATGACTGTGCTGTAGAGAGAACCAGCACCTGCATTTAAATTCTGCAGGCACTTACCCAGCCTTTCAGCTTTTGTTCAGTGCCCTCCATGGATTCCTGGTAGTTACAACTCTCCTTTGGCTGGTCATCAGGAATTCACTGTGCCACAGAAACTCACTGAGAGCCCAAAGGCTGAAAAAAAATAGCAAGCTGAAGGCACCATGGTCTTCCTGGTGCACCTGTTTTGAGGCTGATCTCTAAGGTCACCACCTTCAAGGCTTTGCTCCACCTTCTCCAGGGAGCACACACGGATTGCAAGTGAATTGCTTCACGTTCTCAGAGAGGAAGATAAGAAGCAGCCCCTATCTGAAAGGAGCACTTGAAAGCAAATTAAAAATACCAATATCCTTCCCAGGGTCATTTGATCTGACAGTGAGGTCAGTGTTGCCCTGTGCTGGAATTCACAGCACGTGAGGCTCCAAGAGTGGAGCAGGGTTGGAACACAAGTCTCTTCCAATAGTAAATTTCAGAGTGTGCAGCTAAAGGATATTTCCATAAGCCACCTAACCCAGCTGTCACCAACCTTTGACAGCAACGCTTCTCCATCCCCTTTTACTTCACTCCATCATGACTACTAACTTCTTGCCCCCCCACCCTCTCCTAGCTTTTTTTTTTTTTTTTTTTGCACAGCAACATAAGGGATGAGCAGGGAAGGCCAGAGCTCACATTCTTTGGATCTCCCCTGCCCCTTGGCCATATCTCCTAAGGGCTCATTTCCCACCAGGGATCAGGCACTCCAGTACCCAGAAACACCAAACCTCAACTCTTCTCCAGCATCTGCCAGGATCTTTTCTTTTTGAGTCACTTCTGGCAACACTGATTTTACAACTCCTGCTTGGCAACAGAAAGCTTCTTCCAAAGTTTTGCAGCTCTCCATTCTGCATCTTAAATCCCTAACTTGTCCTCTCTACAGCAGACACAGACAGCAGTTCACTTCCTTCTGCTCCTGCAGCAGGCTTTCAGGTGTTCTCTGTGAATAACCATCTTGATTCTTCAAACCTTCTCTTTATTAATGTTTTCTAGACATCTCTGTGAATTTTTTTTTCCCACTCAGTTTTTCTTACAGGAAAGGAAAAGGTGCCTTCAGCTGCATGCCACAGTCCAGCTCATGCCAAGGAGAAACATTTTGCAAGTGTGTGTGTGTGTGCACCCTCATATGGGGTGCTTGGCTTTTTTCTTTTGGAGTCAGAGAGAAAAGAAGGGTTTGGGGTTCTTGGGCACCTTGACCCACATTCAAGTTTCCAACTGCTAAGTGGAAGCTCTACATTTTTGGTTATTATCAAAACAGGTTTTTGGTAGGAATACAACACAGCCTAGAGCTTTTTTCCCCTTTAGAAGTTTTGCAACCTTGCTGTTTTAATGAACAGCATTAAAGAAAAGCCTCCAGAGTAAATAGAGAGGCACAAATGAATGTAGGCAAGGGGATCACCAAAAATTGAGGCTGTTGTGATTAATTTCATTCAAAGGGAGGGTTCAAGAGTACCAGCAGACTCCTACACTCCAGACTAAATGGAAATGCCACTATAAATGACGGTGCCAACCTTTTGTTTCCAGTGTTGGTATTCTTACTGCACTGGGGAAGAGCAAGGAGCCAACTGGGCAGGAGGGAGCCAGTTTTATCTGCTCAGTGACAAAATCCTCCTGCCCAGGAGAACTCCACCATTCCACACACTGGATCAGGCAGAAACCTCAAAAGAGAGGAACACAGCTCTGTTTCCTCTTTAAGGATCCAGAACAGTTAATGCTGGCCAACAAGAAAGGACAGGCCTGTGATTGGAATGGAGGGGGGAAAAAGGGAGAAAAACTAAGTTGGTTATTTTAGGTCATCCAGTAAAACCAAGGCATCTGTGCAATGCTGCAAGGTTCACATTTAGGACTAAATCCATGAGATTCAAAAAGGCAGCTTACAAACACCACAGTATGCCTTAGACCATTCTTAATGCTTTTTGGCCTGAACCCATCTCTTTAAAAGCCAGCAATTATTTTTTTTTTTACCAAGCCCACCCCTCCCACATACCTCCCTGCCACAGGGCAGCGATACAAAAGACTTTTCCCTCCAAATTAAATCCACTTCTTGAATGAAGTGGGTCAGGAGGATGAGGGCACTACACTTTAAAAAAGGGCATTAAAAAATAATTATGCTAAACCACGTATCAGCACAAATTAAAGAGAGACAGTAAAATGCCTGCTTTCAGCTTGCTTAAACATTCAATTAAAAAAGCCATCTAGGCAAAATTTTATTCAACTAAATCAACAGAGGAAATGCCTGTTAAACTAATGTGAAAGCACATTCTTTTGGATGTTCTTTCACCAAGAAGGAAGTCTTCACTGCCATTATGAACCCAATCATGTTCTCAAAGGATGTGCCTTCCTTCACAGCAGCAATGGTGTGAACAGCAACCAGTGCTAGTTTCATATGCAATGCCAAGTGCAGTAAAGCTTCTGCTGACTTCCCTCGTACAAAACCACATCCTCCTCCTCTCAGGCCCAGCAAGCCAAGTTAGCCACAGATAACCCCTTCCAGCAGTTTACAGCTTCCTTTGGGAGCCATCAGGACAGGTTTAGAATTGGAAGAGTTAGTGTAGATGGATGTGTCCAGTACAGCCTTTGCACCCTTCAGTGCCTTGAAGGAAAACCAAAGGTTCAACCTCCAGACCATATCTACCAACAAACATTGAGATCACTGCAGAAATAGAAAATGTTAGAAAATGTTTAAGGTTTAGGACATTAAAAATTATGAAATACAAATAGTACAAGACAAAAGAAAGGATTATACCACTTGCTTTTGCTGTAGAGAAAGGTAAATGCTCATTACCTGAATGAAGTAAGGCTCATAGTGGGTTGCACACAGCAGTCCTGTTATCTCAAAGATGAACAGTGTCTACCTGGTTTTTACTGTGAAGTGTAACTGAGGTGATGTTGAGTGCCCCTGGACTCATCACCACCACTTGGGGCAGCTCTTGCTCTCCAGCATGATGTTGCTTCTGAAAAGCCAACACACCACTCCAGCAGTGCACTGGAATACACCAGAAAAAAACTATAGTACACACACAAAAATGAAACTTCTTATTGGAAAGCTGTTGGCAAAAGCTTCAAAGTTAAAAAAAACAGAAGCACCATCAAGAGGGTTTTGGTATAAGCAGAGCTGCATCCAGAAGAGCTTGCCAGCAGCAGTACACATCTAACACCATAAACATACATTTTTAATGGAATTGTCTTTGTTCTTGGACTCTATGCTCCAAAAACCTTTACCATAAGTTATGGTCCTCAATTCACAGCTCCAGCTGCAACAAACAAGCTGAAGCAATGCCATTTTTAACCAGTTTTTAAAGGTGAGGCTGAATGCCTTTTCTGGGGGCTGAGCAGGACCCAGGCAGCAAACAACCAGGTCTGTAGCAGGTCTGAGCCAAGGTCCACCCCACCTCATGACACATCCCTGGCAGAGACAGCCCCTGATGGCCAGGGAAGAGCAGAGGACCAGTGCAAGCACACTGTGACCCTGCTGCTGCTCCCCAGCATCCAGTGATCTGCAGCCAAGGCATTTCTCTGCTGCTGCCCTCTAAGCTCAGTTTAAGGCACCACTGCTGTTAGGCAATGAATGCAAACTCAGTCTTTGCAGAGCAGGCAGAGGCCGAGGGCTCACTGAGTGCTTTCAAATGAATATCTGGGCAGGAAAGCTTGAAAGGAATCAGCAGTGTTTGGCAGCAATACATCTTGTACCAACACAGAAGACACTGGGGAAAAATGCAGCTGGAGTGTTAGGCCAGCCAGTTCAGCTTCCACTGACAGAAACAACTCGAGACAATAAAAACCAAACTGAGTTACTCAAAGTACATCCTATTTCAGATTAAGCCACCTCAATTCCTAAAAGATTATACAAACAACATCTTTGCTACAGTGCTAGCTAAATATGATATACACCTGTTTACAAATAGTTGTCTTCTCCACAAGTAAGAGCAATACCACAGGCAAATTCAAGATGAAAACCATTTACAAGTTTCAGAAGAGTTAGTTGTGAGAAGAGATTACAAAAAGGCATGGCCTGTCCCCTTGCCATGGGGTGGCCAAGATAAAAAACCTCAAAATACAAAAGCCACCTCAATGCCATGATCCCAGTGATGATATTTCACTGAAAACTGAGATCAATAACAATCTGCAATCTGGCCCAAAGTCCCATTGCTACTTCTACATTTAACCAAATGTACTTTAAAGAAAAACAAGTTAAAAAAAAAAAACAAACTCAGAGAGGAGACTCCTGTGCTCCCTAGAAAGAGAGGGACTCCAACCCTCTGTACTATGAGTAACCACAGGAAGCTGTCTGAGGAACCAGAGGCACCACCTCTGCTGTAACCACCAGAAGGAAAAAATCATTGCTCAGGGGGTGATTTGGGTCACAGCCTCTTCACTGACCTCAGGAAATGAAAACCTTTCTTTCCCTTTCACTTCAGCCCTCTTATAATTCAAACCTGACTAGCTACATAGTTAACAACCCAAGGGCCATCAGCATCAGAGGGATGCAAGAGGAGAAAATTCAGCTCAGACACACTGGTAAGGAGATCAAGACTTCAGAAAGGTATTTGGAGCAAGGAGCCCACAGAAAAGAAGAGACTGTGCAGCATAACCTTGGGTCTATCAATCACAGCTGAGAGATGAGCTCTAGCATTAGGAACTAAAAAGGTGTCAAACCCAGAGCTGCACATCCCTGCTCAGATGGGAGAACAACATCCACACCGAAACCTGCTGGAAGGTTACCTACCTACCAAATAAACAGATCATGGTTGTGTTATTTAGCAGTATGTCAGCTGTTACCAAAACTTGGGTCCATAAGCAGTGTAGCCCATATCACTGGCAGGAACATGAGAGCTGACCTAGCAAGAGAAGACTGAAAACTGCAAACACTAAAGCATGATATGAATTATGTCAAGAAGAAAGACAGGCTTCTTTTGAACCAGCACCTAAATCACACATTTCCTCCATCGTGTTCCCCTGAAAAGACCAAATCTGCATTTGAAGTAAGAGAACTTTGAATCTCCAGGGGGAAAAAAGCTTCTTTGTGCAGAGTCAAGCTTCGGGGAATCTTGCAGCAGTAATTACAGACACTGCCTCCCCAAGCCATCTGCTCTGGCATTTATAACTCCTGCAAGGACAGCAGGCAGAGCTGGTGGAAGAGAAGAGGAGACACAAGTACCTCAGCAGCCACAGCCAGGCTGCACAGGAAAGCTGTGACACTGGGCTGACCCAAACAGAACTGTTGTCCTGGTGTGAAAAACGCCAATCACTTGTTTTTTAAATTTTTAAAGTTTAATGATAATCAAATGGCTATAAAAATAGCAATCTAATTAGAGTATTTGGGCAATTTGGATTAGGACAATATGAGACAACAGAAACAAAGAGTTATGGATGTCCGGGTACCCCTTTCTGGGCAGCATAAGCCCAACAAAGGACCCACGTTAACAGAGGATTAACCCTTAAAAGCAACAGCCTGTTGCATGTTCATACATCTCATACACATAAATTCCATTCAAACACAGGATTCTGTCTGGGCAGTGTCAGCTTCTTCCTCTTAATCCAGACGGCGTCTTCAGGACTGAGTGAGGCAGGAAGAAATTCGTTTCTTCTGATAATGGGGCAATAAATTCTCTTTCTCTGAAAGATTTGGGTGTCCTGTGGCTGCTGTCTTGGTGAGAGTCTTTCCTTTAAAAAAAGTATCTTACATAGCATAGTTTCTATTTTAACCTTATGTTATCACCTAAAACTATATTTAACACACTACTTAAGAAAATTCATACAGCATCACTTTCTAACACAACACACATAATATTCATTTTAATATTTGCAAAAACCCCATCATAAAATACGCATTTTTCACACTGGTTATCCAGACCTCCTCCAGCTGGCAGACAGAGCTGGTGTTCGTGCAGCAGAGGGAACAGTGGGATCTGCACCCTTTCAGATCACAGGAAATTAGGAGACCAGCCTCAAGTCACACTAAGCAAGCCCAGGCTGGCAAGGCCCCAGTGGGAAGTGTCTGGCCAGAACCTTATCCCACAAATGAGGGAACTTGTGCTCTGGAGCCAGTCTGAGCAACCCAACTTTCACATCCAGATGGACATTCCAGACCACAGCACAGCCAACAGCTCCACACACCTCTCCCCCAAGAAGTGATGCCAGTGACGTGACCAGAATAATTCAGAACGAGCTACATCCATCCTTTATCAGGGCATGCACACTCCACCCTGACCTACACACCTTCATGCTGATGACCACAGCATCTGCAGATTGTTTCATCAGCACAGATCAGACAGAAGAAGAGGCAGCAGGACAGGCTCAGCCACCCTTTGCTCCCACAAGCAGGAGTTCCAGCAGCAGGCCAAGCCCCGGGCACGCTGCAAATTCCACTTTCTCAGTACAGCTGGAGACAATGCCGATTAATTGTTTTGCCATCCATACAAAATTACTACAATACCCACTTCATAGGGCTGTCACAAGGATTATTTAACATCTCTGAAGAGCTTTGAAGAAGAAATGGTGGCTATTGTTCTCAGTACCATAGAACTGGGAACTATCTCACATGAATTTTGCATGACTGTGCATGTGTGACAGTTGCAGCATCAATAGATTATTTTTCTTCACCAAAAAAAAAAGTGCCTCACAGTAGCTCATTTACTCTGGGCAACATTTTAGTCAGAAATGTATCTTGTTTTGCTTGCTAATATATCCTAAACAGGTATCAACTTTGACTATTTAATTAATAGATTCAGGTGCTGTTTCTATTCTCTCTTAATTAAGGGAAACACCGTGTTTTTTACAAAGAACTCAGTTAAGGCTGTCAGGGCTTCTAGCAATCACACTATAATTATCTAAGCAATGCTAACACACAAGAACAACAAGAGGAGAAGAAAAGGAACTAAAAATGTCACTGAAATCTCATTTCATTTACAGCAAATGAGAAAGTCTGCATGGAGAAGAGCTGCTACACACAGAGTCCAATGTCACACTGCCTACACCTGACCATTAAATAGCTCTCAACATTGATGCAGAACATTGTAGCAGTTGAAATAGGTTTGTTTTCCCCTGAATACACAGGAGCTGTTGGATTCGAAACATTTTGCAATACACTTGGATCCACCTCATTGGTACGGAAAACTTTTACCATTTCAGTCCAAATGTATAAGGAATCTATCTGCCTTTTCTTTCTCATAAAATACAGGGAAATCAACATCTACTTCAAGGATAAGCATTTTCTGGGGTTTTTTTCTTTTTTTTCCTTTTTTTTTCCCCTGAGCAGTCTGGAACTCCAGCAGTTATCACACAATTAGGCAACAAGGCTGCAACCCAGGGCACAGCCCATTTTGGCAGAGAAAATTACTGATTTCTACTACACCAAGCTTCAAATGATCTTTCAACTCTTTGGGACACAAACCACATCTTTTGTTTGGAAAGCAAACACCACATTATTGATACTACTGCAAGAGAAATGACAGTATGAAGACTAGTCAGCACACCAGCTTTCATTCCCCATCCAAGAGGGAACAGAAAGCTTTTCTCTTTATTTCATGCTGGCTCTCTACAGAGGAACTGACACCTATGGGTGCACAAAAAATGCAACACTGCAGTAGCAAGCCTCACAGAGCCTAGGTCCCAAGTTCCCCAATTCCCAGGGGAGAAACAAGCTCAAAATTACATGCTTGCTCTCCCTAAAGTTGCATGCCTCAGAATAGCCACAAGGGCTTGGGGAAAAGATTAAAAAAAAAAATTAAAAAAAAAAAAAAAAGACAGAAAAAAGGAACAGGAGCAATTGGGCTGTTTTACTAACAGCAAGGAGATGGACTACCAGTTCCTGCTTTCCCCAGGTTTGTCTTATAGAGGTCAACAGCTTTGGAAAGTTCAAGGTGCAAGACAACACTGACCCCTTCACAAAACAGAAAGGTCAGTGATTGTCTCCTCTGCCCATCAGTCCAGTGCAAAGTATCCTCAGGTACCCTGTGAATTATTTCAATACCCTCCAGAGAAAAGGCCCAGAAATCTTCACCACAATTGCCACCCAGCAATTCCTCGGTCAATGCACTGAACTCCTAAAACTATTTGGATTTTACTTGGGTTTACCTGCAAAAGAGCCCCACAGGCTCTCAGTTCTTTCTTGTAACACTGCATATTCATTTGGACAAGAAAAAAACCCAAGTCTCCTGGTTCCCAAAACAAATGCCCCATCCAGCACAGTTATGCTGGCCAGACAGCTGCAAACACATGCACAGCAGAAGGCAGAGCTGCTGCAAAGGACTGGATCCAAGGGCAGCACTTGTAGATTGGTCTTTACAAAAATGACAAATATTTCTTTCATCTTTGCTATGACTTGTGTGTCACACATCTAAGTGTTCATCTTCTTATCACTGTCATGTCTTGCATACTCCTAAATGTGTCCAGACTCACAGGCACAAGGAAATGTTACAGATAAATCATAAATTTATACTGACTTCGGAGGCATCAAAAATACATAAGCAAGGGTTCGCTTTCTTTTTAACCATTTGAAATTTGGACCTCTGCTATTAATAAACCAAGTTTGGTACACCAGCAAATTAAACACTTCCTAGGTTATCTTGATTTTTCCCACAGGTGCCTGTGTCCTAGTGATAATCAGTCCCTAACTTAGGTGCTGACTCATGCCTGGAATCTGACCAGGATCCTGCATCAGATGGCAAACTGATTTTCATGCAACACATTTAAGAGTATCTTCATGAAGCATGCAGCACAGGCCTGGGGATTAGCATTCCTTTTTCTTATTTTATCTTGGTTAATATCATGGTAGAGAAAAAATTTGGATAACGCCTTGAAATATCTCTCTATTCCCTTCCTTTTCATTTTGGTAATAAAAAATGTTATCAATTACTTGTTAAGAGCTACCCACAAGCAAGAGCTCCCTGGCCCTAACGTGGATTGCAAGTCTAGACAGAGAGTGCTTATCACTGATGTCTCTGCACCAGAGGGTAGTAGAACAGTCCGAGAAACAATCAAGTCCTAGGTTCTCTTTGGGTTTTGTCATTTCTTTTGTTCTTTATCTCCCAGCACTCCGGGTACCAATTGCCAAGATACCTGGTCTTTGTTCAGGCACTGACTATAACCAGCCCATGCATGCACTAACCAGCCATGAACACTAAAAAGCCCAGTGAAAGAACAGGACATTTTTAACCACTGCAGATGATAATTAAGTTTCTTCATCAGTACCCTGACCATTCTTATTAAGAATTATGTCCTCATAAGCCAAAGCAGCAAGACTGAATGCAACTTTTTTTTTTTAATTTGGAGTGTAGAAGCACCATCCCAAAATTTATGGCTATCATAAATTTAGAACAGGTGAACTCATTGCAGTTAACAGCAATACTTTATTCACACTGGTTCCCCACAAAATGTACGCCTCAAATCCAATTAGTCTGCAACAGTTTTGTAAGTAAACAAAACACCATTTAGGATCTGAAAACAATGCATCTTTCTGCTAAGAGAGGCAGAAAGGAAAAAAATGAAGCCAGCACAAGACTATGCAATAATTTCATTTTGTAAGAAGATTAACACAAAGCAGAAAGCTCTAGCTCTAGCTGGGAAAAGAGCACATACTTTGTGCTAGCAGAGTTCCCTGTAATTGTAAGTGGAATTTTGTCCAGTTTGTTAATGCACCTCTTCAGAGATAAAAGAAACCACAAGGGGAAGAGAAAATAACATTTTTTTTTTCTGTCTACCATTACCTCAACTAAAGCCCGTTCTGATTTCAGCCCTTGTCAGGCACAACCTGAGCACTCTCAGCAGAGCTATCTGCTGCATTGTTAAACTGCACTACAAAGTTTTGATAAGTGGTCCTGCCATTTTTATCATGCTCAGCGGGGACAATCTGGTCAGGTGTTGTTCCTGTGCTTGTTGAATTCCAGCTATATTTGGAGACCAACTGTTCTCTGTCCTGCTTTCTCCAATTAACTGTGTGTATAAGGGTGGAGAGGTGAAGGTGGGAATCAGGCAAGAAAGAGATAATGAGACTTTCTTAAGAGTACATAAAGCTGCTCTTAGAAAAGGCTGAAAACCATACTGAAAGTAATGAGCATAATCTCAGTAACAAGAGATGTGAAAGGGAAAGAAGACTAAAGTACACAGAAGGGAACCAAAAGCCAAGGCTCCTGTGAAAGTTACAGGAAATAGTAGAACATTTACGTTTAAAATCCAAGGGTCAGAACTGTTCACAGCACAAGGAGTCCTGTAACAGCCCAATGCTCAACTACAACTCCATTTAACTTCACCGTCTCCTACACAGCTGCAGTCTTGCAAGAAAATTAATGGAAACTGTACAAGTCCTACTGCTTGTAGAATCAAACTTGAAAAAAAAAACAAACACGTACACCTGAGATTACATGGAACTTCACCTAAATGACCTGTGGTGCAAGCACAGTCTCAAGTGAAGAGCGTCATCACAAGAGAAACAGTGCCAAGTCAAGAGGAGAGCTTTACCACTCTGCTCCCAAACACGCTTGGCACATCAGCAATTCACTGACAGCAAACATGCCATCTTGGACTCCAGCCTGGTTCCCTCAGAGCAGGACAGGGGGAAAGGCCACAAAGTTTATTGTGGCCTTGAAATTAATAAGTAAGATAACATGATGAGCTTATGAGATTACATTATGCTGCTTTGAATAAGCAGCAAGATTCTTGGAAACTCTGACACTTTCCTTTCTCATACCACACAGGCTCTATGCCTAATCAATGAGGAAATATGAAGACTAAAAGAGGAAAAAATATTGGAGGGGAAGAACATACAAGTGTGGCATCAAGGAGGTAACCATCTCAACACAAAAAATTTCCATCAGAATACAGTGTATTAAAAGCTCTAAGGGAGTAATCAGCGGGCTTATTTATTTAGATGCCTACACATTAGGCTAACACCTTAATATATCCATCGGCATCCTCTGAACAGAATCCAGACACAACAGCATCCCATTTGGTTGCCTCTCTCAGATCAATAGGATTTGCTCTTCTCCATTTTGCACTCGCAAGCCGTGCACCCAGGCACAGCCCCGCTCTTCCGAAACGGGCTTTCTTTCTTTCTTTCTTTCTTTTTGTTTTAAGCCGCTCTCCCACTTTTTGTCCGTCTGTCCATCCATCCATCCATCGCACTCGGCGGGGATCCCAGCCGTCCTCCTCCCAGCAGCGAGCGGCCAGCCTGCGCCTCCCGGGACGGCGTCCATCTCACCCGGGATGGGCAGGATGCGCTCCAGCCGGGACGAGTGTGCCCTTCCCCGCACCGCCGCCGTCCCCCCGCCCCGGG
>JAYDZK010000001.1:109784526-109794703 GCA_034509185.1 Euphonia xanthogaster
CCCCCCCCCCCCCGCCCCCCCCCCCCCCAGCAAATAAGAAAAGAACAAAAGAGAATAAAAGAAAAAAGAAAGTTTAATCAGAACAACATTTTAAGATATTAGTTCCTGGCGTTATCCTTCAAACACCTTACTAATGCCACTAAATAATTAGGTACAATCTCCAAGATGGTGAGTGCTTGCAGCTCTTAAAGCTTTTTCTTCAAGATCACGTGTTCATTACCTCTGAAAGATATTTCCAGAATACAAATTTTGAGGAGATTAACATTAGGCAGTAACATGGAAAGAGAGGGTCATAGTGTTCTCTGAATCTTCACAATAAAGCAAATGTTACCCTCAGCAGCTATGGCAGACCTATATTAAAAAAAAGAGTGGATTTAACTGTGGTTTAGGTTCCAAATGTCCTCCCTCTTTTGCCTGTGGTATATGACATCCAGAACATCATAACTCGACCTACTTTAGAAAAGTACACACAAGGAATATCTAAATATTTATGTTCTGTGTAGTTGAAGTGCCATTAAATCCCTTTATTGCTGTGCCTTTACTGCCATCCCAGAACTCTCAACTGGTTTCCAGTTGTAGTAGGAGGCAGAGATTTCTGCCCCTAGGTCAGGTGGGCGTGTTGCTTTTCCTTCCCTCTCTGTCCTCCAGCACAGCCTCCTCCTGGCAGTTCTGCTCAGCCCCATGTAATGCTGCTCAGCCCATGCTGCCTTGGCCAACCACAAACCCTTTGGCTGATCTTCTGTGCTGATGTGGCTTTACAGGAAGCTGCCATGAATTCCAGCAGCCTCCCTGGCTTCCTGGGGAACATCACAGGTGTATTTCAGTCCTCCCACGGAATGGAGACAGGACAAAGGCAGTTCCTCTCAAGTGCTGAGCCTCCTTTGTCTTTGTTTTCCACACAGGTATTTGCAGCTCATTTTTTTCTGCAACTTTTGAGTTTGGAGAGGCATTCTCATAGAGTAGAGCTTCAATTTTTTTTTTCTCTGTGTGAATTTTAGTGTACCTCACAAATCCTTTTCCAGGTGAGAAGTAGCTCATTCAGAGAAATGATCTCATAGAAGTAGCTCAAGGCAGTTTGACTGCAGAAAGGGAGCATGAGGTAATTCTTCAGTCAGAAAAATACTCAGATTGTATCACCAACAGGATGACAATTAAGCTTGCCTGACCTGTTTCTGGTCTGCCCAAATTTTAACTACAGCAAAGTATAAATTCCCTATATTATTACATACTGGCAGTCCTACTTTGCAGTGCTTATTGTGTCCAGTGAGAGTGTTGTGCACATAAAAATCAAATGATGACAACTAAAACCTGAAAGGGTGATGCAGTCACAGGGTATTTTAGCATAAGACAGATAAAGAGAAAAAAAAGAAAAAAAAAAAAAAGGAAGTACTTTTAAAGTTTAGAAATAAAAATAGTGAACACAGAAACAGCTTTAACAGCTTTTTAAAAATCCCCAAAGGTAGCACTTACAAAGTTTGCCAAGAAATGAGTTGCCATATTCCTGCTCTGCTGTGTTCTGACATCTCCTGGCAAATGACATCTTCTCTTTCTCAGCACTTAAGAGAGCTCTCTGAAGTTCTGGCCATTACCTCTGGGGTGAAACTGAGAGCAGCTGTCCTGATATTCATCCATTATCATCTCCAGGATTAAAATAAACTCTTCCACAGAGGAGTTTGCTGTGTGCATGAAGCAAGACTTCAAATAAAGCACTACCAACCTTTTCAGTTGAGCAAAATCCCCTTAAGTAGATTTTAACTGCTTTGATGTGTTAAGAGCATGAGTGAAGCAGCTATTTCAGAGAACCCCAACAAGTCTGCAGGGTGTCCTGGAAAGAAAGTCTCCTGCACTGATCTTCACCCATAATTTTTCTGAAAGTGTGAATATGATCAGAAGCAAATTTTCCTTCCACCTGAAGAGATTCCCTATGTACCCATTTCACCTGCTAGAGCCCCTTCCTCCTCAGATCTCATTCTGGCTTTTCAAACCAGGTTTTTGGTTAGAAATCACTGGAGAAGGTTTTCATATTAGTTTTCAGTCCTGAGCTGTGTCTAAGGCATGTTCAACACTCTGGTGCAAAGGCAGCTCCTCGTTGTTTCCAGTCAAGTGCAGAGAAGCCCCAGTTCCCTTCTGGAGTGAGCAGAATCCAGGCAACCACTTGAGTATTGGTACAGCAGGTCCTGCACGAGCTGCTGAAGGGTCAAGGAGACTTAAAGCTGATACTGGACTGGGGCTCATCTATTCTTAAAAATTCAGGGGTGCTCCACAAGCACAGATGCACAGCCTTGCTCACATGTGTGAAGCACGACAGCAACAACACTCATTTTATAGTGTTGACACATCCTGCCCTAAATTTAAGCTCTAATTAATTGGAGGTCTCAAGAAAAAGCACATGCTGACCCAATGCATTAATGTGCATGTGATACAAAAGGTGGAGAAAGCCAGAATTCACCTCCTGGAGTGGTTTATGCTTTAAATCCAACCTAACTGAATATCTGCTTAGCTTGCCAAATGTTCAGCATTGCCTTCCACTCATTGCTGCAAAATTCCATGTTTTGCTATGTTCCTGGCAGGCTTGTGTTGTTGTTAATGACAAATGAACAGAAATCTGTACATGAGCACAGCTTCCTACCAGTTACCTGAAAACTCACTGCTGTTAGAGCTGAAATTTCTTAATGCATGAAACTTTTTTTCCCCCCTTTGGGAAAGTGTAGTCAGCTTTCATTTGGCCATTTTTGAGTTCCACAAGCATTAAAAAAAGTCCTCTCGCCATAATTACAAAGGCTTCCAGTGTGGTAGAAGAAATCACTAGAAATAAAGAAGCTGCAAGCTAAAAATACATATATAGAGGGCATTTCAGAAGGGACTGCTGATTTGGAGTGCCTGTGTACACTTCAAGGGCCCAGCTTTTCAGAAGCTGTTGAGTTTGTATAAACAGTTCCCTTCCAGATGTCTCTGTTATATATCTGCTTGGTTTTTTTTTCTCTCTCTCTGTCCTCCCAGATTTAGTGTTAGCTCAATTAGGAATGAACTCAGAAAGTCTGATAGAGTTGCTTATGAGGCTGGTACACAGGAATTCCTGTTTGAGGAATGCCAGATGATTTTAGCCAGAGGTGACATCCCTAGATTTTCAAACTCCGTGTGCAGAGTTTAGAAAACTTCAGGCAACTAAGCAGAATTTAATCAGGAAGCTGAGGCCCCTCTGTGAGGTGGGAGGTGTGGAAGGCAGCTTAAATTCCTTTTGTGCACTTTAAAGGCCTAAGTGCTTAGCTGCTGTTGTAGTTGGAAATGGACTTTAAATCATATTAAATTCTATTGTAGTTTAATTTGGATTTTCCTGATGCCTTGTACATTTCTTTGAATGCAATCTTAATGAAAATAGATATTGCCAGCAACAGGTAAGTATGTGCATATGCTTTACTTGTCTGTATCATTTAAAAGGGTGATGAAGTTTAGAAAGGTAAATGAAAAGTAATGTCATGTTAAACTGCTTCATTGGGCAGAAGTAAAGAAAATCAGTATTGTCTCTTTTCCACTGGAAAATTAATTCTATTTCTTTACAGAAGAGTCTTCCAATACAAAAATCACATGATGCTGGGAAATAGGTCATGCTGCTCAGGGAAGAACAAAACCTTGCACAATACAAACACACAATACACATTTTGCTGTAACTACCATCCCTACACTTTCTCTCAAAATTTCATTTGTTGTCTTTGGATGCCCTGAGGTGAATTTTAGTTCTGTTCTTCTCATGCAGCACTTGGAGCTGAACCAAGCACTCTTGATTTATCCTGAAATTGTATATTTTTGCCTGTAGTCTAGGGGCTGTAGATCTTTGTACATCTTTTTAAGGAAAAAAAGTATTCATTAATGTTAGCAAGAGCTTTTCTGTACAAAGGAAGCAGAATCACAGTCCTATATATAATTGAATCTGAGGAAATACTGGAAAAACACTATTTTTGTTTAACCCCTCTTAGCAGTATTGATTCACCCCCTCTCTCAGCAGTTTATTTTCAGCCTCAGGAGCCTGAGCAGGGCTCACTGTCCCAGCCAGGCCTGTTTCCCACTGATAGCACAGGCAGCCCAGGGAGTGCAAACAGCTGTACTTTAGATGCTGAGGGGGAAATGAATCCAGCACCAGCTGCGTTGTGTGGCTGCAGAAGCCTGGGTCTGGAAGGGACCCTGGAGATCACTTAGCCCAGTGCTCATTTATCTGGTCCAGGAGCTACATAACCACTTCAGATAAAATGAAGGAGTCTTGAAATGCACCCATGAAGGTTTTAATTTACCAATAGAAATCCTTGGGTTCAGCTTTGAGTGACTCTTTACTTGGTTTCCTTTAATGAACTGATCTTCTTGCTTGCATGCATGTAGGTTTGATCCTGAGTTTTAGTGTCCTGTTCCATCACCCACCTTCTGACAGATCATGAGCAGTGCACAGTCCCCAGATCACAGAGTAAAAACGGGTTCATCTATAGAAAATATCTATACAGAGGAGTAGGATGGTGTAATGAAAACCCCACTAAACACATGTGGTCAAGGAAACAGAAGGAAGTTCACTGGGGATTCTTAATTCTGAATTTCCTGGTGTTTACCCCAGACACAGGAAATTGATTTGACACTGAGTCTCTAAAGTCATCCTGGAAGCTTAGTCAATTGATTTCCCTTTGCATTGCCAGAATGGTGGACCTGGGCCAAAATGTGAGTGCAAATTAGGTCCCTCAGCTTTGGGAATGCATCAGGAGAGGTTCTCTGCCAGCCACAGCACCTTGCTCTCTAGAGGCCCCCCCACACTGCTGGGTTTTCTGTGTTTATGGTGCTGGTCAGCACTGCAGGCAGTGCCTCTGGATTTACAGCTGAGTGTTGACAAACCAGCACACCTATTCCATGCACTGCTCCAATAAAAGCCTCTTCACTCAGAGCTAAGCTCTCTCTTCTCTTTTGGCCAGAGCTGCTGGCAGGCTGCCTGTTATGTATAAACATGTAAACCACAAAAAGATAAAAGACTGCTTTGTGCCAGATCCCTAATATAGATGAAAACTTGATTGCTTACCTCTGTGAGGAAGAAGTTGCTTTTTTTCCAGTTTTTGGAAGCATTTGCAGTTCAGTAAGCTGCTGTTACATGGAAGGGGATGTGCTTTCCCATCATGCTTTTGATTTACTTCAAAATGCTTTTCTGGAGTAATCGATTGCTTTGCCAGCCTAAAACTCAATAAACATGGTTGTAAAAGGGCAAAGATTTAGTGGTGCTGCAGTCTGCACCATAAATCTCTGTTGATTTATTAATGAATGAATGAGGCCAGAGATGATTGTCCAATATTATCTGCCATCATTGTTTACAATCTCTGATTTATGGGCCTGACTCCTTGTTTTCTCAGGTGTGGTTTGATGATGCATCTGGAGGCAGACTGGCATTGTGACAAAACACCCAAGGGGAAAACCAGCCCCTATTTCTTTGTAGGTACAGGTATAGATAAGCCCCCAAGCTCAGGTGAGGGCTTATTAGTTATCACATTAAGTTATTACAGCTAGTTATTACATTAAGTGTCCACAAAACCAGGTTGTGGCAACATTTCTCTTAGTCAGGCTTATTTGTATGGTTTTCTCTAGGTGTTAATCTCTATGCATGAGTAATTTCCCCCACACAATGAAATGAAAATTGAATGTCATGCTGTCTGTCTGGTCTGTACATCTGTTACTCGTGCTCTGTTTTGCAGACTGGTGCATTTTTCTACATATTTTATTGCAGATTTCAGTGTCATTGTCACATTTCTGAGGCTAAGAGGAGAAGAGAAAAGAGCCAGTGGACATCCCTCCCTGCAAGAGCATGGAAGGTATTTGGAATTCACACAGCCTTAGAAATCCCGTGGCTGATGTGTTGCTGCTTCAAAATCTACATTCACAAAATGCAGGCTTGGAGAAATGCCAGTTCCACTATCATGTTACAGCCTGGACTGGCCAGAGCTGGGAATGGCAGATTTGGTGTCATCAGCAGTGCTTCAGCACATCTACAGTTGGGAAGAAATGTTTGGATGTATTTGTGTCAGAAGAGAAAAGCAGCAATTACTGATAGAGAGTCTGAGGCACATCCAAGTGCATCATCACATGAAGCAGCCTGACTCCTCTCAAATGGAAAAGAAAAAAAAACAACAACCAAACCCAAAACCCCAAAGCAACCATATCTGAAAGAGCCAGGGATTATTCAAGTGCTGGTAAATGTAATGCACAGTGCCCAAGTGCCCAAGTAAAGGAATCTGCTGGAATGGAAATGAACAATTGGTGCTTCCCAAGTTTCCTATGAGAGATTGGGGCTGTAAAAGCATGATATCATTGTGCTTTCTCCCATGGATACACTGAGAATGAAGAGGTCATGGTAGCAAACTAAGAGTGGGACTGTTAGTCTGGAGTCTAGATTAGGATATGCCCCTTAATGCAAATATTTTCTGGTCAGAAATAGGATATCCATTAATCCAAGTGCAAGAGCTGTGACTGACTTGACAATGAGGCTTTTGCCTCTGTGAGATCATATATATATATATAAGTCAGTATTTATATTTACTGATGGAAGAAACACTTCCCATTGTAAATGAGAGAATGAATCTGAGGAACTACCAAACATCCTTGTTAAGACAGAAAAAAAAATTACTTTCAGGTAACTTGTTTGGAAAATGTTTGCTATGGATAAATCTGTTGGTAAAAACATAGCTGACATTTCAGAGCTCAAACCAAGCAAACACAAAGCAACTCAGAGATTTTGAGCAGAGCAGCATCATGGCAGAGAGCTGACTTCTCTAGTAACACCCTGTGAATCACTGTGAGGGAAAGGACAGGCAGAAGAGAACAGGAGGCCAGCTGAAACCATCCCAGGAAATCTCTGTGCAGTACAAACTGAATCAAATCAAAAGCATGAGTGGATTTGTGCATTTCCAGATGTGTATTAGCACTCCAGAAGGGAAGTGGTAGATTTCACATGGCTTTTGATAACTGCCAGGAGATATCAATACAGGCACTGCAAGAAGCAAATGAAATTCCTGTTCTGCAAGACACAGGGTCTGAGAACAGAGACCTTTGTTGTGTAGCCCTATTTACAATCCAGGATTCATCAAATTATCACTTGAGAATGCAGAAGATTCTAGTGAGAAGCTGCATGGTGAAGATCACTGTCCCAGACATGGAACCTCACCACAAACCACTGAAAGGAAGCTGAGCTCCTGAAATCAGCACAGGAGACACACACAGGTGTGCTGCTTCACACATTCCCCAGGATGAGGGACCAAATCAAGCCTCACTAAAGGCACAGAAGCCTTGGATTCAGCAGTGCTGTGCTGCACTGGAATATTGGGAAACTGCTGCTGCTTTCTTGTTGTTTTTCTGAAACACAGTCTTGGGCAAGACTCCCTGACAGCAATGATGATAATAATAACAGTAATACAAGTGCCCTGATGAGTGGTTTTTGGGGTGAGACACAGCTTGTAGGTGTTTTAGGTGTTTCTGCTGTCAGCAGAGCCTTGGGAGCCCTGCTGCTGGCAGACTTCTTGCAGGTTTGGATATCAGGGCAGTTCCCACTAGGAACTGTGGCATTCCCACATCTCAGTGCAAAGTGCAGTGCCTCTGGGCACTGCAAGACTCTTGCCTGTGCCAAACGTGGGTGCAGGGAGAGCCAGGAGAGAGAGATTAACTCCAGACACCTTTTGCCCCACAGCAGTCACCAGTGTGCCTGGAATGGCTGCTTGGAAGTGAGACTCTGGAGACAGCTGTGTAGTGTGTGCACTGTTTATTTTCAAACAGAGTTTGGAGGAGAAGAAAATCAACAATATTGCTGGAATTATGCATCTTGTATCATAGTAGTGTCTTGCAGTGTACACTATGGGCATTCATCAAGAAAGAGTAATATTCCATTTGTTTGTGGTGCATTTAATCAATGAATATTGGTACTTGTATTGCAACTTTATCTTCTAACTATAACTATGTGAAGCTCAAGCATTTTTGCACCAAATACATTTGTCAGTGATGGGAGGAGGTTGCCATAAATACATTAATTACTAACTGATAGACTGCTACAAAGAGAAGGTGGTTATATCTAAAACAAGCCTAAAAATATGGATGTCTCCAAAAAGCATCTCTAGAATTTGCTGCCTTCAGTGATATCAAGATGACATTTCCCAACTTGTCTCACTGGCTGCATGACCTTTAAAGAGTGAAAGAAGCAGTGTGCTCTGGCTTTTCTGCAGTTGTATAGTCATCTCAACAGAATTCCATGTCATCACAACATAAAACAGGTAAAAAAAGTGAATACCTGCAAAATATTAAAATCAGCAGCTGTTCAGTTCTAGAATAAGTGTAGTTGAAAGATTTTCTTACCCAGTAGCTGAATAAAGTCTTGGAAAATTTTAAAAGTATGAAGAAGCCCAATTACTTGAGCAATCAGAATATCTGAAAAATACTTTCTGAAGCTTTTAAGTTAGAGGAAGAGAGTGAGGAATCATTTGTTTGTCTAATAATTTAAATGCAGGCAGGTACCAGAGAAGGTTCCAGGCAAATAAATTGCAGATGTGAAATATTAACTTCCCACATATTTTTCAGTTTCATTCTTTATCAAAAGTGCCTGGCATGAATTCATATCAAAATAATTTTTTTTACTGTCATTATATCACTCAGCACATTAGGAATGCAAAAATTGAGCATTTGGATAAATGTATGTTAGAGCAGGTAATTAATTTAGTAAGTACATACACAGATCTTGTTTACAAGAAAAATGTCTGACAGTGTAAAATTATATATGATTGCAAAGCAACCTGTTTTAATGGCTTTAATGCAATAATAACCAACTTCTCCAAATGAAAATAGCAAATGGATGAAGGGCCAAAAAAAAAAAGCTTGAGTATAATAAATCAGTGAATATCCAACCACTTAACTGATGATTGAAGTGACTATGGATTCAAAATTAGAATTCTTGGATACTACAATTTCCAATCCATGAAAAACTTTTGCCTATAAGAAAGGGCTTTTTTTTTCCTCATACAGAACTTGAAAAGGGAATATTCCCCACAGCAGAGCTTTTGAAACTCTAGCTGTTGAAATGTAAAGATAGGATACAGACAGACACACAGCCCTGAAAATATGCAGGTACATTTTGCCTGACCTTCAGCTGCCCAGTTACTGTTCAAGAGAGAAAAAAAATATGTATTTAAGTGACAACAAAACACAAAGGAGAAGCAAATCTTTCTGGTTTGGAACGTGAAACAAAAATAAATCCTTATGTCATAGATCAGCATGCATTTATTGCCTGAGTGTACAGACCAGCTTTGCTGTTATAGGACTTACTGAAAGTATGAGAAAGGAAGAGAGCAGAAATTAATATCTTGATTTTTCTTTTTTTCCAATCAACAAGATATTGCCTCCTTACAATATATCCCATCCACCATGCAGCTTACAGAACAAGTACTGATGATTAGAGTGTTTCATAAGACAGTCTGAACATGGGGTTTTGGGAAAAACTATAAAAGTTGCCATTTCCAACTGGGAGACAGCTCATTAGAAGGCATGAGATCAGCTCAAATTATGCCAAGAGGGAGAAAGAAGAAGGCAAAAAGATCCCAAGGTAGGCTGTTATAAGTATGGATTATTTGCCTTGCTTTAAATTTAAGACATATTTAACAAAAGGAATGTTTTCTGTTACTCCTTGGAGACTTTAAAAATAAATCCACTCTGCTTTCTGTAATTTTTCCTTGGTTTTAATTGCTCAGGACTCCAGGGTTCTGCTGTGGTAGCAGTCTTTAAATCAGTGACTGATGCACACCAGCATCTCAATTTTTATTTACCTACCTCTGAACTTGGTTAGAGGAAGGTAAACAATCTTTCTAGGTTTTAGTGGGTGTTAATTATTTGATTTTAAAGCACAGTGAGGCGTCTGTGCCTGAAAAAAATGCCTCTTGTGCCTTCTGAGTGACTTCTAAGTAAATCCTCCCACATCTCCCTGTTGGGGCAGCCTCACTTGTTAAATGGAAAGGCAATCCTAAATTCACTCTGGTGCCTCAGGTTTGAGCTTTTCTATCTTTCAGGTTCTGTGCTGCTTTACTGGGTGGGTCTGGGCTTCATTTTATGGGATGGTGAGCTCTCTGCACAGAGCAGGGAGACAAAACAATTCCTGCTCCAGCTGGGCACCAAGGACAAATGATCC
>JAYDZK010000001.1:109806915-109819552 GCA_034509185.1 Euphonia xanthogaster
TCCTTTGAATCTGTTATGTCACTTTTTGAGAATGTTCAGTTTCCCCTGAATGTTAAGGAGACCATCTTTCTGGTATTTAATCTGGTAAGCTTCCTCTATATAGTCTGCAGTCTCTCTAGAATGAAGGCTGAGATGTCCAGAGGAGCTGATGAGACCCCTGACCCAGAAGTAGATGTCAACCTAGGACAATGTTGCATGGAAGGAAAAAAAAATCTTTGTGCTTCTCCAATAATTTTTAGAAGGTGAGAACTCCTCTGAACCACAAAAGAGAGAATCATCCTTTCAGCACTCACATTTCTGGAATAATAGCACAGATATCTTATTTCTTGCAACTGTTTTACACCATGTGTTAGCAAACCCACACAAGAGGAAGTTGCTTGTTCAAAACATCAGAGACACAATGTGGGCTTGCTGATACAATGAGAGACATCTTCTGTGTCTGAAGGGTTGGGTTTTGTTGCTTTATTTTTATTTTTTTTTAACTGCCAAGCAACATTTGGGTGCTAAATGGGAGAAGTCTGGATGTAGAATGTTTTCTGCAGCTGAGTTGTTGGTGGCTTTGCTATTGCAGAAATCACAGGTGGTCTGCAGGAAAATCTGCATGGCAGAGGGTCAGTGACATTAAAAATCCAGAACACAAACATGCTCTGCCTCCCTCCTCTCCATGTGCTACACTGAGCAACAGAATATTCCACATTAATTTGCAAACCAAATCAGTTTTCTCTCACTGGAGACTCACACAGGTGTTGCTCAATATTTTTTAATTAAAAGTCTTCTTCACTTTCTGGGAACGAAAAACCCAACCGAACAACGAAAAACCAAACAAGCACCTGGGCAGGATCTTTCATTTCTAGTAAAACTGAAATGTGCCTATTTCTCTTTCCCCCAGTTTTTTTCCACTTACTAAAAGACATGGGTGTGTGTGAGTGTGCATGTTTTATTTGACTTTAAGTAAACCAAACCCACTCAATCTCAGCACCTTTTATCACCCACCAGTGACCTGCTTTGAAAGCACCGATTTATACAACTTGGCCATTTCACAGTTTGAACATTGAGACTAGCAGAATATTTCTCAGAATGAATCTGTGCAAGCCACAGACAATTCTCTGAAGAAAATGAGTACTTGGCTGCTCCAGCTCTCATCACCATCACAGAAAATTTCCCCTTATAATAGCTGGGTTTCCTCTGCGATCAGTTTAACTAGCACCTCAGAAAAGTCACTATTTCTTGCAAAATTATATTCTCTGTAGAGAAGATAAGGGGTTTTTCTTCAGGTAAAGGAAAATTGAGAGAGACTCATTACATAACCTCTGAGTGTTTTCTCCATTACAGATAATTTTGTCTTTAAAATGCATCAGGAATTAATTAAAGCCTGGAAAATGAACATCTTTGGCATGGGGCAGAGGGACTAGCCTTATCATTTAGATTTTAAAAATCCCCAAAAAACAGAGCAGAGGCAAATCATGTATGGTATTGCTGCATATTATGGAACAACAGAAACATTTCAAGATCCTGCTGAGCTGGGTAACACCCAGTGAGAGGGACACCAGGCAGGAGCCCTGAGACCCAGCAGGATCAGCCTGATCCCATCGAAGCAAAACACTGGGACTGCTTTCCTCCCCTCTGGGAAGGGAAAAAGCTGTGTTATCACATTTCCCAACGTGAATGCAAACCACAAAGCCTCATGCTGTAAATGCTCTTAGGGATTGCTGGTGACCCCTGTGGTGTAGCTCCTGTTCTGACAGTTCTTTATTCTCCAGAGCTGTCTCAAACTGCAAAAAAAAAAAAAAAAATCAAATGTGAAGCAATGGGAAAACATTTCTGCAAAGTTTTTAGACTCTTGCAGAGAGGATTCCTGGAGCACTAGGCTATCAAAGCCTATGGCTCTTGCAAGAAATTCTTCCAGCCTCCAAAACCAGTTCTAAAAGCATCCCAGCTCTCCCTTCAACCCAGCCCATTGCTGCATTGAACCTCCTCAGGTCCTGTGCACTGTAAGGTCAGATAATTTCTTTTTGTTTGCCTTTGCCTTGAGGTGGGATGTTCAGAGTTTGTGTAACTTCTTCACCTACCTCAGACACCACTGCTGCCAGCATTTTTTGGAAATTGGCATGCTGAGCAACTTCTAACTGGCTTTCATCTGAGAAATGAGAGTCTTCTGCTCCCTTTATTCTTCTCTGTATACCTCACTGGTTCTGAGAACAGAAAGCAAAATATTTGTCTCTTTTTGGTGACAAAGTGGCTGCATTTATTTCCATCCTGCTCTCACCATGTGACAGACCCCCTTTTTCACTTCACTGATGCCAAAAGTATTTAATATCGGGGGTTTTTCTGGGTTTTGTTTGGTGGGTTTGTGGTTTGTTTGGGGTTTTTTACTATTTTATTAATATCCTTTGCAATATCTATCTCAGCTTGGCTCTTGGCCATTTGGCTGTTATCCTCTCCTGCTGACCCGAGCCTCTTCCTAAACTCCTTTCCCCATTTACTCAGATCCAAATTCCCCATTGTCATGAAACAGAAGATGCAAAAACTTTCAAAGCCCACTCTTCAACTGAGCTTTGGAGCACACCATGACAGCCAACTTCACAAAGATTTGCCCTTTAAAATCAAAAGCATTGTTGATAAGCCTGTTATTCCTTTCATTTAGTTTGATGAAATCACTTGATCCAAAGTTAATTCCTTAAACCAGTGTATTATAACATTCTTATTTTTCACCAAATCAAAATTTCAATGTATCTACACAATTTGTTCAGTAGCTGTGTGGGAAATAACAGATTGATTTTCAGTTCCCAGGATATCTGGATCCTACTACAATTACCAACATGTACCTTAATCTGTCAGGTTAGCAACAGCTCTCAGTAGTATTAATCCATACAATCCTAGGGAAACAATTGGCTTCATCCAGGTCTAAACCTGGAGATATTTATTCCTTGGAACTTCTCCAGCAGGGCCCCAGAATTTATTCTAACACTTCCCTGCATCCTTAAGGTGATATAGCTTAATCTGAAACTGAATTGTTTGCCCCTTTTCTCTACAACTACTTTTTATTCAGACTTCTCTATGTTTTGCATATTAGATTTAAGGTCCTCTAGTTCTATTTCTTATCATATTAATACATTATAATGATCCATAACTTCTCTGAGAGGAAATCATGCAAACAACAAAGGTCAGTGTGGAATTACACGCTCACACTCAGTGTGTGACTGCGTAATTCACTCACAGAATTATTGGAGGAAAATCTCTTTGTCAGACTTATTTTTTAATCTGGGCATCCCACAGGTTTTACATTTGGATACATCTGAAGTCACAGAGCTCTTAAGAGGCTGCACTGAAATTTGAGAATTCAACCCAAACTTGGTTAAAAGGATAACTTGCAGTGTATCTTGGGAACCCATCCGTTTCTGACTGCTCCTTACTCCTCTCATCACGCACACAGCACTCTGTGTGCCCAAGATTTCCCTCAATCAGAAGTGTGAGCATCACTCAGTTGCTGAAAATCTGAGTTTGGACCTGGACATGACTTCTAAGTGGCACAAATCTGCCTTTCCTTGAGCTGAACTGAGTCTCAACCCCCACAGAGTCGTGCTGATCTGAACAGAGCTCTGAATGAGTAAGGCACTTTTCAGAGTAAAGGGAAATAAGGACAGAGAGGGGATGATTTAGGCTAGAAGGGACCTTAAAGATCATCTCATTCCATCCCCCCTGCCATGGGCAGGGACACCTTCCACTAGACCAGGCTGCTCAAATCTGTTTTGTTCACACAACAATGCTTCATCCCTTCCAGCTATGGAAATCTTCATCTCATTTCAGGAGGCTGAAGTAGCACAAATGAAATGTTACTGAATGGAAAAAAACCAAACAAAGCAGCATGAAAAAAGCCCCCAAACTGTCAAAAAAGAAACATTGATTTCAAGACTACACAAGGTAGCATCTAATGACCACAAATGCCATCACTCTGCTTAAACAGGATTTCAGATTACTGTTCTTGCTTAATAAGAGTCATAAATCACTGAACCTTAACAGAACAAACAAAAATATCTCCCGTTATGGAGACAACCTGCAGCAAATATTGTAATGGAAATACTGTGAGTCGTTGAAATCTTTTCCTTAGAAAAAATGTTCTCTCCTCACTGGGCAGAAATCACACTGAAAATATGCAGGAAAATCAGTGGTGACCCTGTGAGCCATGATTTTGTGGTGGTCACAGTGCTCTTCACAACTCAACAGCCCCAGTTAAAGCACCACTGAATTGCAAGAAGAGGAAAAAAAAGAAGAGAGGGGGGAAAAAGAATTACCTTTGAGGTGCTGCTGGGAATGACAGTGTAAATTTGTTGGGGTGGGATGCTCTGAGTGCAGGGACAGGAGTGGCTCCCCCTTGTTCAGGGCACAGGGCTGACAAATCACCCACACCCCTGGGAAGGGGCAGCAGCACTGAGTGATTCAGCTGCCAAGTACAGGCAGAGCAGGGGATGGCTCCTTATCACATCTCCGTGTTTGATTTCACATCCCCTGTGGTACCTCCTCTCTCAGCTGTCTCTGTCAGACTGAACTCTGTTTTTTTCATTTCTGCTCATACAGCAGTTACTTCAAAGCCCTCACCAGCTCTGCCCCTTTTTTCTCTGATTTTTCTGGTTCCCCTGACATCTTTCCTGCAGAGCCATGAGCAGCCCAACATGAACCTTTCAAAGTGATAGCACATTGGGGGTCTGCAGAATGGCAAAACATCCCACTTCACTCCCTCATTTCTTTCCTGCTGCCTTTTAATTATCCATTTACCTTTTTGACAGCTGCTGTGGGTTTAGCTGAAACTTTCCTGAGCACCAAGATGGTTTCCTTCAGTGGCAATTCTTCAGGGCCCACCACTGTGCACATAGAGCTACGTGCACTAAAGTCTGCTCCTCTGCACTTGATAACACTGCCATCCATGATTTTATTCTCAAGCTATTCAGCACTGTGAGATCTTTCTGTAACTCTTTACAATTAGTTTTCATTTTGATTACTCCAAGTCACTGAAAGTTTTGGGCAAGTTTTGTCACCTCCAATAATTTTTCAGGTCACTTCTGAGTATGTGGAGCTGCCACGTGGTCACCACACGTCCCTGAGTGACCCTGGGTGGTGACATTGTCCTGTCGTGCAGCTGACAGGTCTTCCTGCCCTTAGTTTCTTGTCTTTAAACTGGTTGCTAGTCCACAAGACAACCTTCATCCTAATGAAAACTTAGTTTATTTAAGGAAGGGACTTCACCAGAAGCTTTGAGGTTTCCAGGTACATGGAGTTTACTGCATCAACTTCATCTATGTGCATGCTGATTCTCAAAAAACCCCCTTAACAACAGATTTACGAGTTGTGGTTTCCAAGCTGTGCTGACTCCTCTCCATTATTTTGTATTTCTCCATATGCCCACTAATTTTCATTTTCATTTCACAAATTTAAAAAGAAAAAAAATTCTTCTCTAAAATGAAAATCAAGGTTATGTCTATAAAGTTGTTTGGGTTCTTCTAGGGACCTTTTCAGGAGTGGGCATCATGTGTCCCACTTCCTCTGACCTTGAGGCTAATTTAAGCAAAGCCAATTTCAGCAGTAGGTTATTCACCACAGTTAATAGTTTGGCAATTTCATATCAGAGCTGCTCTGGAGCTCCTGCATGAGTGCCATCTGGTCCTGTTGATCTGTTGTTATCTGTTTTAGTGGTTTGTTTTAAAAAAGCTTTTAATGTCATTTCAGTTTGAGACCTTTCATCAGACTTGCCCAATTAAAGTTTCAGTGTGGCAACTCCATTGACCTCCTAAATGGGAACAAACACCAGGACAAATAACCCATTTGGCATTCCTGCTATTGCTTTGCCTTCCTTTTACACTTTGATCATTTATCAGCTATACTGAATTTCTGACTGTGACCTTCTGTTTCTGACATGTTTGAAAATTCTCTTATTATTACTTAAATGCATTTAGTGTGCTGCTAGCAAGAACCTTTTCATTACCCATTGCTTCTTTATGCTTTTACATTTCCTTTCCCAGAACTTGTGTTCTCTTCTATTTTAGTCATTTGTACCTTCCCCTCTATTTTGTAGAGTAACTCTTTTCCTGTGGTTTCTTTTACTTTGCTTTTAACTTTGAAAGTATTTTTTGAACACAAAGTACATCCCTACTCTGAACTCCCAATGTCAGTAAGTGTGTCTATGGCACCTGCATGCAATTTACTTTTTTAAACTGTGCTGTTGATCTCTAAAATGTTTTCTCATTTCCACATTCTTGTCATTTCTGAAGCTCTGCACTGGGGTCTTTGTGGGATTTTTTGTTTCCTATGGACGTGCTGCATTTTGAGTGTGCTGTGGTCACCCTGCTCAGATGTTTGGGTGACACCTGCCCACAGCAATTCTCTGCTCATGGCTCAGTCAGAACCAGGGACTGATTTATCTCTGCTGTGTTCCCTGTTCAGGTGCTGCAAAAAGCACTTTTTTTATGGCATCTGCCAATATAATCTCTGCCTCATCCTTTCTCGTAACCTTCACCCACTCTGCAGGGCATCACTGAGACCTCCAATCTCCTCTGTTTCCTGCCATTTCCCACTTTCTCATCGCCCTTGCCATTCTTCAGCCAAGGTCACCAGCCTGGTCAGGCAGCTGAGAGCATCCCTCTGTCCTCCCTCTTAGGCACAGTATTTCAAACCACAGGGATTCTTCATTACCTGAGTGCCACAGGTGACTTATTTACCTGGTTTGATGCCAAGCCTTTTTTAAACACAGAGTAGCACAACATAATCTGCAATTTCTTTATCAGTTTCAGCCTACAACTGCTATCCCATGGCTCAGCTTGTTTTCTAAGTTTCTGGTATGTCCATTGCATCAACAATTTAAAAGTCTATCCATTTTAATTTTGAGCCTCTAGCCATTTAAATTTTGTACTTCTAGCTTTATAGAAAAGCTGGCATTTATTTGTTCTTGGCTTTGATAATCAGTATTTGGATTTTTTAAACTCATGATTGCCCCTTGCTGTGGCTCTCATTAAATTAATCAGCTTCAGCCCCATCTTTTTTAGTTGCTGCTGGTTTTTTGGGTTGGTTTTTTTTTTGCAAATAAGGATGTTAATGAGCATTATATATGGTCAGGAAAGATCTGCAAGTAAATTGAGAGAGCTACAGGATGTTTGGTCATGGATATCTAAAAAACGTTGGGGAGCATTCTGCCGGTGCCTGGCTCCTGCAGTGTGAGCTGTTACACTTTTGTGCTGCTACTTATTAATTAAGTTACTTATTAATTAAGTTACTTTTTAATTAAGTAGCACAGAACTGGGTAAAATCATTCATGTCAAGAAGCAAACCAAGCAAAGCCAGGATACAGATCATGCTTTATCCTTAAAATGGGCTGCTAATGAAAACCTGCTCACAAAGTAGAGCTGTACCCCTGAGGTCTGTGCTTCCAGCAACAAAGGCTTGGCAAGCTGGCAGATGCATGACAGGGACAAGAGCAGAGCTGGAGAGCTGATGGTTTGACAGGTCATCATGCTAAACAGGAGTCAGAGTGCTTGCTCAGTCAGAAAATCTCTCTGGAGTTGGGTCACTGAAAAATAAAAAGGATTAAATGTCCAAGGAACCCCAGTTAACATCAGAGACGTGATCACACAGCACTTGCTGTCCTGCCAGAACACATTGCCCCAAGGTAAAAACATATTATTTACCCTTAGACAACAAACCCTACAGATTTTAACAGATTACTGTCTCTCCAGCAGCAGGAACTTGTTTTGTGCACCATCTGTCACCTCTCGCCCGCGTGTCAGCCTGCTCACGCCGTCGTCACCAATTATTCACCTTCCCTGTCACCACCATGGCAGTGATCCTCCCCCTGACCCAAAGCCCACCACAATGGGGGCTGAATAAACACCAGATTATAATGACAGCCTCCCCCTTCTCCTCCCCCAGCCAAGTTTGCAAACTGTGAAGAATGGAGGTTTCTTTACGGGTCAGCGCACTGCAGCACGTAACGCCCTTTAAATCATGCAGCTCCTTAGGTGGCCCTGACCAAACTCAGCCTGGGATGCAGAAGGCCCTGAGAGAGCCAGCAAGAGCTCAGGGTGGTTGAGCCACACGAGTGATGTGGTTGCTCTGCTCAGAAGGAGCAGCAGCAGCAGCAGCAGCAGCTCAGAGCTGGCTCTGCTGTGGTCACATCCCACCCAGCTGGGAGCACAACGTCCCTCCAGGCAGGTGGTGCCCCGTGGTCACACACAGGATGAGAGAAGGCCACCAAACACATCTGAAAATCATCCCTGAAGTCCAGTTATCTGCTCATTGTCCAGTCTGTTTTTGGCTAAAGAGACTTTGCAGAACACATTTGTGTGTGTTTCCTGAGCACGGTTCCTTATTGTGAGGAGAGTTATGGGGGATAAAAACACATGAAGGGATGTGAGTTTATAAACTACTGAGATTAGGTAATGTCTACCAGCAAGTATCGTGACTCATAAAATTTCATTAAAAATCTCAGAAGTTGGCAATAAAGCAGTTTTTTATGGAGACAGAGGAGCTGAACCTGCACCTTAACACTTTTTTCACCCTCCAGTAATGAAACGATTCCTCCTTCAGGCCCAGACACTTGTGTGACCTCCACAGCTCTGAAATTACTGACTTTTATAGAGTAAAAAAACACAAGGGAGAAAGAGGGAAGAAGGGGGAGAAATAAAGGAGCTGACCTCGTCTCATCCTACCCATCCTAAAACAGAAATAGCTCCGTGCAGAAAATCCACTCCCTGGGAGCATTCCAGCTCAGAGCTCTCATGGATGTGTGTGACCCACAGCCCAGCCATGGCTTTGGGTGTGGAGGGACTTCCTGCCAGCACAGAGCAAATCTGCTGAGGAACCTCCTGGAGACCACAACAAGCAGGGCTTGCTCCAGGCTCTAGAGCTGCCCTCTCTGCTGTGGTGACATTTCAGCCCCAGAGAGGAGCTTGTCCCAGCTCTGCTGCTGAGGGGGTTGTTTAATTGTAGGAAGATGTTTAACTTCCCTTCCCAAGCCATCACCCTCCCAAGTGCCTTGTAAAGAGACTCCTTCACATCTTCATTTTTATGGCCAGATGTAAGTACAGATAATTTAGTCTTCCAGTTATTATTTCCCATTAGTTTTTAATTCAGGAGAAAAAGCTCATACAGTCTGTTAAATGCTTTACTCACTGCCTTGCTGAGACTCTCATCTGATTTACTGATGGCTTGTGAAGACTTTCTCATTGATTTTTCTTTGCCCTTTCACTGTTTTACTCTAATACAGGAGCAAAAAGATTAACTGGGATTGGTGGGTGGCAGGATGAAAGTGCTGGCAGAGGAAAGAGAAGCCAGGCTAGGAGAAGACAAAGCAGTTCTGGAGCCACCAAGGGGTGTGTTTGAGGCACCTCATGGCTCTTAGCATGTACTTTTGAGAGTCCATCAATGAGAGGTGGGAGGCACCATGAGCACAAAAAATCCTGTAAGTAACACAAAGGGAAAGAGAGAAGTCAAACCTTCACTTTACTGAAATGAATGAGAAAAGCCTGGAAAAAAATGTATAAACCCTTCGAGGGAATAAAAATCAGAAGGCTGATTAAATAAAAATACACACCAAAATGTATAAATATATTTAAGTCTCATAGCTTTGCATCATAGCTGTGGTTCTGAGTGGACCATGAACCATTGAAATGAGCTCAAGTGACAGAGCTTCAACAAAGGAAGAGGCAAGGGAAGGACCCACTTGGGGCACAGAAGACAAACCTAAACCAGATACTTCCTGCACCTGGAATAGGCAGCTGATCCATATCAACAAGTCAGGAAATCAGGGAAAAGGGGGAGAAAGAGATTTTTAGATGGAGGTAGAGAAAGGTAAGGCAGGACACTGCAATTACTGAACTCTCTGACCAAATAATATTGTTTTCCCAGACTAATTAGTATTCTATGCATCACAAGTAGCCCTGAAAAAGAAACCCCAACTCTGACATGCCCTCCACTTCAAGCTCTGGCTATTTATAGCCTCTCCATTTTCAAGAGTGTACCAATTACAGCAGTTCTGCCACAGCCTCTGAGTCTCAGCAGAGCTGTGAGGGGAAGCTGGCCAGAACACACAATCCCTCAGCCTTTGCTCTGCCTGCCCCTTAGTGGGGGGCATATTTCACCCCAAGGCTTTCCTGAGATAAAGGATGCTTTGTCCAAACCCTGCAATGCAAACAGAGACCTGTCCCCTTGGTTTTGGCTCAGACTCTGCTCTCCAGTTCTTGCTCTCCATGGCTGAGCCCATCTGGAGGCTGCCAAGAGCAGCTGATGGGGAGCCAGGCCAAGGCAGCTGCTTCAGAAATCTCCTTTTTCTCCCCTTTTCCCTCCTCACTTCCTTGCACAGCCCTAGAGATGGTGCATGGGGCCAGGGCAGCTGCTGTGGCGGTGCCTGAAGCTTCATTTTTGAATTAAAACTAAGGAGAGCTCTGAGAAAGGCAGGAATTCTTTCTTATCCATACCCCAGGCTTTGAGACACAACTGAAAGCAGAACAGAGCTTCATGAATAAAAGCCTGGGGACAGCTTCATTTTATCATCTCACTCCTCAAAGAAAAGCAGCAGTTCCTGATGAGGGGCAGTAACACTTCCCAAGGAGAAACAAAACTTGCTGCTTCTGACTTTTCATCCATAGAACTGACCTCTGTCTCAAAGGCAATGAGCTTGGCTGTAAACTCTGATTTAGGGTATATTCACTATTTTTTTCTTTGTTTTTTGCAATGTTAATATTTTCTAGGGTGGGAAAAGTGCACACAAACACCCCCAGTGTGCAGACCTGTGCAAACCAGTTGCTCAGCAGCACCATGTCCAGCATGTCTTGGAGGATAAATTACAGCTGTATCTTCACTATGAGGACAACTACTGTTTTTCTCCTAATTCAGTGCCCAGAGCACCCCAAAACCTGACTGTGAGCATTGGAAATTCATCTTTTTATAGTCAGTTTTAGGGGCAACATCCCAGTCTTCACAGCAGGAGGCAGCTGGCCATGGAACCTTAGTAAAGATCATCAAAATACTCAGCAGCAGTTTCCAGATGTAATATTTGGCAACAGGCTTTTTTAGCATTCCAGCTTACTCCAGCCCAGAAAAATCTGACTCCTTTCAGCAAATAATTGTTAATTTGAGAGAGCCTCTTATGCTCACTTCCTTCAGCATTTTCTGTGCTATTCACTTTGGAAGGACATTTTTCTTCTTTTTGCAGATGGAGAATCCTGTAGCCAAATAGTTCTGGATGTTATCCCAGGCCTTTTCTTCTCCCTTCCTCATTCCCCTTCTTCCCTACATCTTCCCCAGACTGAAGCAGACTTTGCACAGATTTGGAGGATTTTTAATTTAATAGTGTGCTTGAAAAATAGGAGCGACTCAGGGGATACAAAACATATGCAAAGATGTGATGATTTCAACTATAAAATTTTGAAATCAATGCCTTCTTATTCCCGGCCTGCATTAATTTGGTTGAACAAGTTACCAGTGTTATCTGTATTGCAGCTATTCCTACTGATGCCTTCCCATCTCCATTCCCAAGAAAGAGCACAAATAAGAACATGAATTTTCATTCATTATTGAATGTACCTGTGCCCATCTCAAATTTCCCAAGGTCATTTCCTGAGACATTCCTTTGGAATGTTTGTATTGCAGGTGCATTTTAGTACTTAAAAAGAAAAAGAAGTGAGAAACCATTTACCCATCACCTCCACACACCTCACTTGATGCCCTCCTCACTCAATTCTTCGAATATTGTATTGAATATTTTGTATTTAATACATTCAATACAATATATTGTATTGAATTCTTTGAACCTTGCTAAAGAGGAGGGATAAACAATTGTTTTGTCCAGTTAACTGAAACTCACAGCTTTTGCTTTCAACTTTTTTTTTTCTCTCTCTCTTTTTTTTTAATCAGAAAATTAGCAAACCAACCAAGCTAGGGAACAAAAACAAAACAAAAAAAACCCCCCCCACAAAACGAAGGGTGGAGAGCGAGCGTCCCAGAAGGATGAAGAGCCAAAATAGTTTTTACTGGAGCACAAGTGATTTTTAACAGTATGTCACTGACATTCTCTAGCTCTGACTGGAGGAATTGACTGTGATCCTCCAAGGAATGCAGACACACACATCAGCATCTGCAGCAGGAATCTTCCTTGGTCAGTCCCTGGGTGCCTGGCTTGCATGCCATGACCATAATGCTGTCCTCAAATGTGAAAAATCACACAATGCAGAGATTGAAAACCATCCTATCAGCACACAGAGCACTCCTCCTCCTCCCCCTCCCTCCCAAAATTCCTGAAAAATAAAAGGTTTATCAAATGAAATGAGAATTGCTTCTGGAGATAGCTACTCCCACACGCCTGTACAGCTTCCCCCTTTCAGAAACAGATTTCCTCTGAAAGGACACTCCCAGATGCCCAGAAGCCAGGACAGTCAAAGCTCCAATCTTGTGCTGTCCTTATTTGTCTTGTTCCCTTATTTTCACCAAGAGGATAAATTCCTTTCCTTTCCCTCTTGTTACAAATGCCCTGTCACAAAGGCAAGGTGTCTTAGGCTGGAAATGGGGCTGTGTGTTCCATCCCCATCTGTCAGAGCTGGGGCAGCTCTCTGCTGCTCATGGGGCAGTTTGTTCTTTCTCTCTCCCACAGCCCATC
>JAYDZK010000001.1:109822324-109881735 GCA_034509185.1 Euphonia xanthogaster
TGCTGCCACCACTGCCTCCAGCACAAAGCCAAAACACAGCCCCACACCAGAGAAAATCAACTCTCCCCCAGCCCAAAACAGCACAGCCATAGGAAATACATTGTTCTTAACCATGGGACATCATTTCCCAGGACCTGACTCCCTGTGCACAGCCATGGGACAGAGGGAATAATTCATCCATTTACAGGAACCCAGTGTGGGCCCAAGCCTGGAGAAAGGATCTGTGTGGGAAATAACCTGCAGCTATTTTTATTAAAAGCTTGGTTCAACACTTGCTGAGGTCTGTGCTGATTCAAAAACAGCCTTGTTCCTCCTGCATGCTGCCCACCAAGGAGCACAGCAAGGAAACACAGGATACCAAATGATTGTTTCCTTCACCTCAGGGTTTAATGGCAAAAATTAGCTGATTTAAATGTATTGTGCAGCCCTCCTCCTGCCTTTTAAATTTCTTCAGGCATATTTATCTGCAGCTACTCCATTGATTTCAATGCTGGGGAAAGGTGTCAGAGGAATAGCTCTAGAAAATTGGAGAGCAGTACTTGTGTAGCCTTTCCCTCAGTGCAAGATCAATGAGTGCCCCAAAGGATGGATGAGAACCACCAGTGTCAATGAGGGTGACTCACTGCCTCTGCTCACGTGTTCCTTGACTTCCTACTGAGATAAAAGAGATGAATCTCAGAGAAAGTCTGGCAAACAGGTTCTTTTCTCAGGTCTTGTTTGCTGATAGCTGCTGGAGCTTGCTGTTTGCTCCAGGGACTCAGGCCCTGGGTTTGCTTTTAGCAGTCAGGGAACCTTCATGGGTTTTTTCCAAACAGCAGTGTAGGAATTTTCTGGAAGTCATTTGAAATGCAAATGGCTTCCATTCACCTTGCTAAATATTTTAGTAATGGAAAGGAGTATCAGAAAATAGCTACAAATTCTGATAATTTGTAGAATTTTCTCAGTTCATTATACAAAGATTTCTGTACCTGGTCAGTCAGTTTTGATCTTTCATTGTTTAGACAAGCATCCATTGAAACAAGTCAGCTTCGTGCAGCTGTGGCCACAGACACTCATGCAGAGTTTCCTGATCAAATCCTCTCCTTCAGAAAACAAGAAAGTGCTGCTATTGAATCAGAAATTAGGAAATGGTTTTGAAATGGTAATTTGATTTTACGTTTTGTTTTGACATTCTTTTTTTTTTTTTCTTTTAAATGTATTGCAAAAGCTTCTCCTGAGATACTCATTTTTAATCCTAGGAGAACAGGTACCTTTTGTTCTGGTTATTCCCCAGGAGAGCCAAAGGTGACTTTATAAGAATAGTATATAACATATATAAAACCAGCTTGTAGTTACTGTACATTTGAAAGATGAGCTCTCCAATATGCACCACATATGCACACAAGACCAGTTCACTTTTTGAAGAACATGATTTGTTTTGTTTCACTTAGCTAGCTCTCCTGCAAAAGAAAAATCATTTTGTACATTGAAATACTTCAACCGTGTTAAAATACAGCTCAACATTCTGGCCCCACTGAATCCAATGGCAGATTTCCACATCAGATTATAATAGCACCAACATTTCATTTCCAGATAGGAAAAAAAAAGGTAAATGCAGCCAGCCTTTAGCAAGCTAAAAGCACCTCTGTCTTAACACAGATGCTTTTAGGGACCCAGAAGGTGGGGGGGGAAATGAAAAACAAGGGGAAAAAAAGGAATACTAGTGCATCAGGTTTATGCCATCTGGCAAAGCGATGAACAGAGCCTGTTGTGTCTGAGGCTGGGGCTTGAACTGCCATAAACTCTGCTCATTCACATCCACTGGAGATGCTCTGCAGGGGCATTCCCTGGGAAAAGGGGAGGGAAGAGGGTGTCCCCTGTGAATGGCCTGATGATGACAGCTCCTTCTTCAGAGGCACCACTTCATTAGGAAAGCAGAATGTGTGAGAATGCAGAAACAAGCAAATAAAGGTCAGAGGAGTAGGCAGGGGTTGATGAGGAGAGACAAAACCTCTCCTAGGTCTCTAGCCTAGGCAAGCAGAGATGTAAAACCCCTCAGGTGTTTAAAGTCTGGCCTGTGAGGGAAGGGAATTGCCTCTTTTAGTCCAGAGGACAGAAAGATGTTGCTAATCACACCCAGGTGAAATGCAGTGGAGTGCAGTGCAGGCTCCTGCGGAAGTTTCTGGAAATGCCAATCTTTGGGAGTTAGAGCAGGTCTGGGCACAGCCTTGAGCATTGCAGCTTTGGCAGCCTCACTAGCCACTGGGGCATAGAAGGGGAGAAGGGTGGGCTGGGGAGGGGATGGGGGCAGAGGCAGAAGCAGTTTTGGTCAAGCCTTTGCATTTCCTAGTGAGCAGCCATCCGTGGGTTCCAGCATCTTTATGCTTTGAGGGCACATGGGCTGGGCTTATAAAGAAAAAAAAATAAAACAGGGAAAAAAAACCTCATATTGGTGCACACTGATGAGAAGACCTGTTATTAAACATTCCAGAGGTCACAGAAAAAGGCATTTGGAAGCTGCCCAGGCTGTCCTGCTGTAAAAGCTGCCAGGTTTTTGCGGCGCTGTCTCTGCGGCACCCCTGGCAGGCTCAGCCTCCAAAGCTCATTGTGGGCAACTTGGCAGGGACAGGAGGTTTCTGGCAGGTAAACAAAGCCCTGGTGATTGGCAGGCCTCTATCAAGAGTGTGGAGGCAGGGGATATAAAAAGAAGGATGGTTTTGGATCAGCTGGACTCACGGGTCTGTGTTTGCAGACGAGCTGCAGGTCACCCTGTGGTTGGGGACTGCTGCTCCCAGGAGTGCCAGCAGGAGCAGGGTGGGACATCCACTCTCCATGGAGCCAGGGCTGGGTCATCAAGGGTTCTTCCTAGGCAAAAAAGAAAAGAGGAATCCACCATGGCTCTTCCAAAGTAGCTGCTGTACCTTGAAACCAGTTATGAAAGCGCTCTTCGTTTTATGTAACAAAACCTTTTACTTTAATCTTTTCATTTCAAAGTGCCTGGGGTATAAAAAAATGAGCTCTTGTGATAAATGCTTCAGATTTCATGGCAGCTTCATTGGGTATTTAAGTCCAGCTAATTTCTTACAAGGTAAGAAAATTTCCAGTGACAATGGATTCCCTTTGTTGCCCCTCAGGCACTCGGTGCCCAGTCTGTGCTCTCACAGCAAGAGTTCAGAGCACCTTGGGAAAAAATCTCCTGCAGACTTGTGGGGGAGGAGGCAATCCTTGGTTGGAAAAGATATTTTTTTTGTAAAAGGCAGCCTTTCCCCCAGCTGAACCCTGAGTCAGTTAGTGGTAGTCACCATCCTCAGCTGGCTGAAGAAGCCCTCCTGGATGTGGGTGTATCATTGCCTCTGCATTATTCCTCTGACTGATACCATGGGAATGGCTTGGGGTTTCATCACTGAGTAAAGCAGACTGCTGTCAGGCTCCTGGATATCCAACACTCCAGGTTTTTTTTCCATCTGCTGTCCTTTTTGATCAAATGAGATGCTCATACTATTCGAGGTATGAGAGAGGCAGACCAGCATCAGATGACTTTGATACCAGTTTATTTCTTAACAAATCCACACAAAGTCCTGCTTTGATGGAGAAACCATCAAGTTTTCCTGCTAAATATCCTCTAGCTGGCATTCCTGCCCTTTAAGGAGTTCTGTTCCTTGGGTCACAAAAGCTTGTTCAACCCCTTTGCACATCTTCATGTACATACACGTACACATTCCTACCTCCAAAAAACACTCAGTTAAAAAAAGTTCTGCACAATGCTGAGGTTAGAATCCTCAACATTTCCCTGAACTAAGCCCATCAAGAGGACCAGACCTAGTTTGGCCAGTAAACCCTGGATAACAGGGTTTGAATTCCAAGTCAGGAAACCATCCAGCCTAGAACAACACTGAATACTAAAAGTCTAAGCTCTCCCCTGTTAATGAGCACATGCATCAAGAGGCAGAGCAGTGGCCTGTGTTACCTGCCATTGATTGCTGCTGCTAATGAACGGATTAAAAGCTGCTCTCTTCTCTTCTGTCCATATTAGCATTCTGAAACAAGCTCCTCCAGTAAATTAAATCTTAGGGGAAATTATCATTAGGGGGTGTAGGTTGTTAAATTATATTGGAAATCTGCTAAAAGAGGGGTAGAGTTGAAAGTACTTTTAATTAATTTCAGGTCAAATCGTCCCTGGGATGTCAAAATGGTCTCTCACTATACACCCCCAAAACCACACCTCCAAGAGACAGGTGAGAAAGGTGTCAGGATTTCCAGGATAACAAGTTGCAGGAGGTAATTAGCAGCTCCACTTGAAGATGAAGCAGGGAGAGCAGCACACAAACAGTCTCACCAGCAGAAGGTGAGCCAGCACTGACAGCTGGGCTGTGTCTGCTCAGGCTACCGAGGATTTCTTGCTTCAAAGCCTGTCAGCAACACTCAGGGTGCCAGAAGCCTCCCAGAGCTGGATTGGGCTCACAGCACTCCCCAGCCCCTTGGGCTGAGCACAGCAATGCAAAAGAAGAGCCTTGAAATGGTAACCTGACCCTGCAGGGAATGTGGCTGAGAAAGAGCCTTTTTCTAGCAAGAGAACCAGGTGAAATGATGGAGAAGCAGGAATTAAAACCGACCTTTCATTCCCCAGTGTATCCAACACTGCCCCATCTTCTCCAGGCATGAAGTGATGGGATGAGTCGGTGCAGACTCCAGAAATAAAGCTCATCCATCATGCACCTTGGAGATCTGAGGGAAAGGTGATTAAAATGCCTAGATTTGTAAAGATTTGATGAAAGTAGCTAATCTTACACTGCAGGATAGATTCTGGGCTGCCCTGGGAGAGGCTGGGAGCCTGCCTGAGCTGCAGCCCAGCACTGTGTTAGGGAAGGAGCAAACAGCAATGTGTGTCCCATGGCAGGCAGGGAGTGCTCCCACCCTGTGGTCCTTTACCCAGATAACACATTAATCATTCAGGCTTTGCAGAACAGAAGGAATTGATTTGCCTTGCTCTGATTATTGGGATATGCTAATGAGTTTCAGTCATAGCTAGATAATTGCAGGAAGCATCTGAGACCTTAAGAATTGCATTTCTAAAGCCAGATGTTCAGATAATGAAGTCCTCAAGAAACCCAGCTAACAGTAATTAAACAGATAACAAATTTAACATTTAACAGCACCAATTACTATTTTTTTTTCTTAGCAAATTACCACTAAATTAGAAATCACCATTTCTTTGTCCTGTGGCTATTTTTTAATTCAAAATGACAATGGGGGGAAAAATGTAGCATCTCACAGAGCCTTTACTTCTCTCTGTTTTCTTACTGTGTTTTCCCCAAAGCAGGGAGAGGAGGGAAGGCAAATAAATGTCACTGAATTAGAAGTGATGAGTGCTGGGACACAGAGAGGAGTATGTGGAGAATGTCAAATAAGAAATTTCAGGAATGTATTAAAGAATTACTGTAAATTGGATGGTGGTGACTCAAGGAGAACAAGATCTAAATGCTCCTCATAGGAATTACCAGTGCCTGACAACAAATGCATCCTCAACAGGCAAAGGTGATTGCACAAAGAGAGAAGTCAGGGACCCCTCTGAGGCTGGAGAAGCTGCAATACACATCAGGGCACCTGCTTGGCAACAGGGTTTTAAATCCCTGCCCCCAAATACACACACTTGCCCTGGCAAAGCTGAAGGGTAGCCATGGGAGAGCAGGAATATAAAAATTCAGATTTAAATTCAGGCTATATCAACGTTACAAGGACAAAGAACTGCATTAATGCTGCTCTCTATTGACAGATAGAAGCAAAGCTCAGGGAACATGACTTGCAATTCTTTTCCCTTTTCTGTAACTGTCTAATACTCTTGGGACCCTCTGGGATGTTATTACTTCACTGGGGGCTGTTACTGGGGAAGGTAACAAACCTAGGGAATTTCAGGAATGAGGGAAAGGCTGTGCTGAACAATGGATTGGAGTTTTTTTTTGCTGCCAAATAATCCCACAAAGGATGAGAAAGAAGCAAACACGGGCCCCTGAGTTAAGGTTGGAGTACAGCAGGGGCTGTTAATTATTGTCTTTAGCACGTCATGATCCACATTTGCTGAAATGGGAATATCAAGAGGGAATAGCATGCACAGCCTGGATTCAGGCAGCATTTGTACCAGCTGTGGGAGCTGACTCAAGGATTTAACGTGCTCTCCTCTCCAGCTTATCTGTTCCACCAGCCCAGGATGTCACCCTGCTTGTCATCAGATTGAATGGGGTGGGGTTTGGGCTCTGATTCTCCCACTCCACCCCGAGCTCCTGTAGTTTCTCCTGGTTTTATTCTGAGTTTGGCTCCATGTTCAGTCTTCCCTCATTTTATTATTGTCAGGGTGCCCCTGTATTCTTCCATCCATTCTTCAGGGGATGTTATTTCTCTAATCTGTGAAGTGTCTGGGGGATCAGGACCCTGCATATTCATCACCTCAAACCTTCCTTCCGACTTTTCTTTTTTTTCCTCCTTTTCTCCCTGTTTTCTTCTGCCCAGTTTTCAAAGACAGTGATAACTCAGCTGCTTTCCTGCCTTCTATTTCTTCCTTTAGGTCCTGTTCCCTTTTATTATCATCCTTCAGGAACTGCCAAGCAGCTGTTGGGTGGCTGCCTAACATTTTACCAACAATTCCATTTCCCTCCTGTATGTGATGCCTGGCCACCTTCAGGTGTTCTTCCACAGCTTCCCAGTCGTGCCAGCCATCACAAGTGCACTCTCCTGAGGGTTCAGGACTTGGATTCCTTCCATGCTTTTGTAAGGAATCAGGGATATCACTTGCCATCCTGCCCACTCTGCTGATTTGTTATGCATCTGTGGTTTCAGGTTGCTCAAGGTTTCACCATCAAAGGTATTGGCAGAAGTAGGTTAAATATGAATTTGTAAAAGTGGGGCTTAAGAAAATCTGATGGCAAGGGTCGCTCTATTACTTACTACACTGATGAAGCACACAAAGGAAAATTGAGTTTAAATTGACTTAGAATGATTTACACACAGACTGAAGATGCAAAAGGTCAAAGGCAACCCTCCCACTGATCAGAGAGGACCCTCCTTTACCCTCTAAACCCCTGATAAAGCTTAGGTGAGCTAGGTCCAACCTTAGTCTCAGACTTCATCAATAGTTTTTATCTAAAAAACTTTATTTAGCAGCACTTAATCATTGACTAAACATTTATGGAGGGAATCAATAGGATTTACTGGTCACAATAGTGATTTAATTATAGATCTGAGACCCCAATGTTTATACTATGCTTGCTATAGGGATTTCAATCAATTAACACATGCACACACACAAAGGAAAAAAATAAAGAGAAATATATGTACGAAGGATTATATTATACATTATACATATAATAATATAATTATATATATATAAAATATAAAGGTATTCCTGTTAAAAATCCCTTTTGAGTTCAGTTAAATACTTCAAATCTTTTGGTATTTCTCAATGGGTGAGGGTGGAGCTTTGAGGAGTGAGGAATTTCATCCCAGGCTTTGTCAGTTTTTGATGGCCATCCTCTGAGTATGGAAAACCTGAGGGTTGGAGAGCTCCAAGAGGTGTCCTGATCTCTTGCTCTTCATGCTACTCCAGCCCACATTCTTTAAGTCCTTTCATCACCTTCCTCTCAAGTAGGGAGTTTCCAACTTTCCAGGCCTTTATCTCCTCTCTATCTTCTGATTACTCCAGCATTCTTGAAAGATCATAAATTTTAGAACCCAGATATCAAATCTTCAACTCCCTTTGGCTTTGTTTATTGAAGATTGTCAGGGTTAGTTTCATCAAGCCTGAGGTTTGGGTGATTTCATGATCAAAGTAACATCAAGGGTCTGTGAAGAAACTCCCAAGTGCTCACACAGGCACTGGCAAGATGATGTAAATTGGAATCATTTCTGGCTGCTCCATCTTCCCTCCCCAGGGCTTATAAAAGATTTCCCCAGGCTGACCTCACAATTCTGAGGTGGGGTAAGAGCCTTCCAGAAAAATGATGAAGAAAACCCCAGTCATTTAATAATAAATCAAGACCAAAATCAATTTATAATCATTGAGGTCATGAGGTAATGCTTTGGGTTGAGTCCCCTTATTTTAGAGCCACTCTGCAGATCTTCTCTCTCAGCCTTTCCTTGGCCTTTTGCAAAGCCCCCACGGGCTCTGTAGCACCTAATTAAAAATGTCACTTAGGGATGCAAAAAGGATAAAAGATCTTTCCAAGAGCCAACTTCTCTCTTCCTCCCCAGAGCTCTCATTCTGTGCTGCAGCTCCTGTGCTCAGGACAGCACCCAGCACTGTCCTGTGTCCTCAAAATCAGCACTTTAGGATAAGGCTCACTAATTGCTGCAGCACAGCCTGGAATTCTTGAGTAGCCAGCACCCTGGGGAGAGATGAGCATCCCCAGCCTGCCACAGCAGCAGCACCAGGAGCTGGGATTTCCCATGGGGCTGAAGCTTTGTGCAGGCTTTGCTCAGCAAGGTGATATCTGATAGAGAGACTCGAGGGAGCTTTCTCAAAAGGAGGGAGCCCTTTGCTTTATTCTGATTTGTCCTGTGTTTCTGCATCAGAGGACACAGTCTCAAGCTACAGCAGGGAAGGTACAGGCTGGATATCAGGAAAAATTTTTTCACCAAAAGAATAATAAAGTACTGGAATGCTGTTCCCAGGGAGGTGGTGGAATCACCATCTCTGGATGTGTTTAAAGAAAGGCTGGACTTGGCACTTGGTGCTATGGTCTGGTTGAGGTGTTAGGGCATTGGCTGGACTCGATGATCTTGGAGGTCTCTTCCAACCTCATGATTCTGTGATCTTTATTATAGTGACAACTGGCCATTTTAAGATTAATTTTGTTCAGTCTGGGGCAGCTTCCTCAGTCAGTTGGGGCAATTTTGTCTTATGGCTGGGAAGAGCCATTCACTTCTCAGGGGGAAACTCACCAGCTTCAGTTCAAATGTTTGTGAGGGACTTTGGGAGGGAAGGAGAAGGGGGAGGTGGGGTTGGCCTGGGGGGGACCAGTTTTAGCAAGGAGGGAAAAAACTCCACTGTCCTGCTTTGCTTTGGAAGAGTTGCCCAGCTGGGGTGCCTGGAGGGAGTGCAGCACTACCATGATAGATCAGAAAAATGCAAATAACTCCCCTGCATTTTTGTACAGCTTTGAAATAAACAAAAAATTTTAATATGAAATAATAAATTATAAATATTACATTAATTATAAATAACTATTATTAGAAATAATTATAAAAATTATAAATAACTTTAAATTACTATTATTAATAAATCCTTATTTTATTAATTAATAATATATAATTAATATAAATAATATAAATAAATATTTAAAAATTTATAATAAATTAAAAGATTCATTTTCTACATTAAATACACCACAATAAAGACAACTTTATTTTTAATATTTGGAAACAAAATTAGACTTTTCTTTCCATTTAAAACTACCTTTTCTTCTTCTTTTTACATTTTTGTCCAATTAACATTGTGGATGTTCTCCTCCACATTTCAAGTGCACTATGCCCTTGTTTCAAAAGGTTTTCCCCACTTACCTTCAACAATTCTGGGTTTCCAAGTAGGCACCTCTTGGGTTTATCCACAACCCTCCAGCTCAGGCAGTGAGGAGCACCCCCAGCTCAGGGTGGGGGAAGAGCAGCCCAGGTTTGGGGGGGTTCCTGGGGGTCTCTGGGGAGGGGGAACAGAGAGGGAGCAGCTCCCTCTCCCTGGAGCACGGGGACAGGACAGGGAATCCATTCCCCTGCCAGGTGCTTTGCAGGGCTGGTTAGCCCAGGTTTGACCATCAGAGCACTTCAGCATGGCAAAGGTGAGGTCAGACATTTCCTGCTGATCCCATAAATCAGCAGCTGCTGATTTCCCAGGCTCTCACCATTGTTACTTCACACCTTCCTGTCTCTGCAGGAAGCCGTTTGACAGGCAATAAAACAATCCCTGTGGAGCGTGGTGGGGTAAATCAGCTCCATCCAGACTCTCAGAATATTCCCCAAAGGCAGGGCTGGGGAACAAGGCACCTCCCTCCTCCAGAATCATTCCAAAATCCCCATATCCCTGGTGCCAAGAGAAACAACCCACTCCTTAACCTCATTTATCTGTCTGTGTGAACTGAGGATCTCACTGTCTGTCTTTACAAGGCAATTTCTCAAATATCTGTGCCCTCCTTTCAGCCCTTTGCCCCTGCTGTCTTCCTGGCAGCCTGGTGCCTCAGGAAACTGATCCAGGTGAAAAGCAATCCCATTTTTGGCTAGCTGTGGTTTCCAGCAGGATCAGCTCTTTGAAACAGCTCACTGTGGGCTTCCTTGGCAGCTGAAGGGAGAGCTCTGAACCCACCCCCTCAGCTGCTTTGAACCATGTGCATTTAACCATCAGCAGGTGGAAATTTCACCACACACCTGGAAACTTTCTCTGTCCCTGCCCCTGCCACCCTGACCCATCCAAGGCGCCTCTGTTGCAGCCAGTGCTGCTTAGCTGTCTGCTGCAGGAACCTGAATTGTGTCAAGGGGGTGAAAAAGCCTCAAGAGTACTAAAGAATTATTCACATCCAGGGAATAACCCAGGTGACCTCTAAAAGTGTGCCTTAGATTATTTGGGCGTGTTTGCTCTTACTGATAAGGGCACCTGGGCTTTTTTGTAGTAGTGATTTGGCAAACTGTCATTTAAATATTAAACTCAAAGCTCAGCTTTTACTAGCATCAATAGAGTTGGGTTCTGCCCTCAAGCAGCCTTGCTGGTCACCAGCACAGCCCAAAAACCCCAGCTGGAGGAGCCCAGGCTGAAGAAGGCACCTGAAAGTGTTGATGCTGCATCATCAGCCAGGACCCAGGTGTGAAATGCTGGATGCTGGTACCAGTGAAGGGAGATGTTAAATCCCTCCCTGGTTTCCCTGCAGCTGAGGTATTGCTGACAGCAGATTAATTGCCTTTGTCCTAGCAGGCAGCTAATGAGCATTATGAGAAATGCCATGGCTTTCCAGCCCTCCTGAAGCCATTTGTGGGACCTGGCTCATAACTCAGCTCGAATCAAAAGGCTGCCAACCTCCTCTATTACCCTTCTGTTCATAATTTATGCTTATTATTCAGACTAGTCTTTGGGGGAGCAATGAGATAGGGAGGTGGTAGTAGCTTTTGTTATTTCACTGAAATTCCTCTTGGTTATGTGGCCTGTAATGATCTTCTGTTGTATTTGCAACTAAACTTACTTATCAAAGGAAAACAGGGGTGAAAAGAAGTTCAGCAGGGGGGAACCAGCCTGCTCCATGGGGAGGGCTGGGCTTTGGGCAGTCACAGTTCATGGCTGGGACAGGGATGTGAGGCTCCAGCCCCTTTCATCCTCAGCAGCACTCCTGGGGCATGAACAGGGCATGCAGAGCTCAAAGGCAGAATGGGCCTTTCTGTAGCAGGTGAACTCCCTGTTCAGAAGCTGAGTTACATCCAAAAATTCTCCCCAGAGTCACACCCACCTCCTGAGTCTTTTCCTCCTTACATTTTGTTCCCCCTGGCTGTCTGGTCTCTGCACCACCGCGGCCCCACTCAAACCTGTCCCAAGGGGACAGCAAGAGCAGTGTTTGTCACCCAGTTCCTGACCCTCAGCTCTCCCAGCTGACTCAGGGACAGACCTGGCTGCCTTAGGGACAGACCTGGCTGCCTTAGGGACAGACCTGGCTGCCCCAATGACAGACCTGGCTGCCTTAGGGACAGACCTGGCTGCCCCAGGGACAGACCTGGCTGCCTCAGGGACAGACCTGGCTGCCTTAGGGACAGACCTGGCTGCCCCAGTGAACTCCTTTTTTTCAGGAGACATTCTTTTTTTTTTTTCACAGACCCCCTGGGATATGTAGATGAATACAGGTGTAGAGAGATACAGACAGATACCATAGAATCACTGAATGGTTTGGGTTGGAGGTGATCTCAAATATCACCTGGTTGCCATGGGCAGGGACATCTTTCACTAGACCAGGTTGCTCAGAGCCTCATCCAGCCTGGCCTTGAACACTTCTAGACTGGATGGAGCCCTGAGCATCCATATGGATGGATGGAGCTCTGTACACATCTGTGAATAAAACCTGATGTATGCATCTCTTTGCCTGTGTGCACCCATGTGAATTGAGTATGTTATCATGGATTTATGATTAAGTCACTGTTATAATTGTAGCTAATCCTATTGAGCCACTTAAGTGTTAAATTACTTGATGATTAAGAGTTACTAACCCCCTCTGCACCCTTATCTTTTTGTACCCATATCTTTTACCCCCTTACCCTTCTGCATCTCTGGTCTCTGTGTAAATCATCCTAAATTGACTCTAATCTGATTTTCTTACATGTGCTTCATCCATGCCCTAAGTAATAGAGTCCCCTTTGCCACTGAACTCTAATAAAAGTTGCACTCTCATGAGTTCATGTTAAAACCTGCTTCTTGCCAACACCTCTGACAAAAGTGGCTCTTTGAGTGCCTTAAGTGCTCAATCTCACAGGGCAGTGAAGCAGCTTCAGCACTTTCCCCTAAAATATTCACATCTTTTCAGATCCTTCCCCAGCTGCTGTTTGTATGAGAAACAGGAGAAACAAAGAGAGGAAGTGGAAGCATTGGGCAGCTCCCAGAGCTCTGATATTTTGTTTTGGTGAGACTTGGAATGTGTCCCACATTGGGAGTGCTGGGATGGAGGGTAGAGGCTCAGGAGAGGTGTAAGGGAGAGGTTGTGATGAGGTTGCAGTTTGGGATCATGTGGTTCAGAGCCTTGCAGTGGGGACTGGGGGGGATGGAAAAGACAGGAAATTTGCAGTGGGTGTTCATTACTGATGGCCCAGCATCAATGAGTTATTCTACAGACACTTAGGAGAAGTTTCTGGACCTTCATTCCTGTGGAAGATTTCAACTTCCCAGACACCAGCTGAGAATGTCATTCTCCCAAGATGACCAGATCTTGGAAATTCCTGACTTTTGTAGGAGGTGACTTCTTATCACAGACACCCAGTGAGACAACTGGCAAAGATGCCCTCCTAGGCTTGCTCTTTGTGGCTAGCATGGGACTTTTGGGGGATGTAGTGGTTTGTAGCTGCCATGGCCACAGCAAAATGACAGAGTATAAAATGTTCAGTGTAATGAGAAAAATATTCAGTGTAATGAGAAAAAAGGACAGCAGAGTTGCTACCCTGGACTGCAGGAGAGCAAATTTTAGGCGATGCAAGGAGCTGTTTTAATGGAGTACACTCAGAATCTGCTTCTGAGGGTTTAGGGAGCCCACAAGTGTAGGTCAGACTTTAGGAACCACCTTTTAGAACCACTGGAGCAGACTAATCCACTGTGGTTTGAGTCAAGCACATGGAGCAGAAGGCCAGCTTGGCTGAACAGGGAACTCCTCATGGAGCTCAGCAGGAAAAAGAAATCATGCAAGGTCAGGTTTCAGAGGAAGAGCACAGAGGTGTGGCTCACATATGCAGGGAGAAGACACAAAAAGCCAAAGCTCCATTAGAGTTGAAAGAGAAACATCACTAAGGGAAAAAAACCAGAGACCCATGTTTAGGAAAGGAAATGTATTTTATTGAAAAAAAAATTACATTTCACTTATACACCATGAAAATATTGAGTTGTGTGTTATTTTCAGAAGAAGAGGTCAAGACTTGCACAAGAAAACCACATTCTTTATTACAGCATTACTCCATGAGATGAGGCTCTGGTGGCATCTGCACTGGGTGTTTTCACTAAACAGTAGAGCAGGGCTAAATGTGCTTTGGGCAAAAACCCTAAATATTGGCCTCTTCCAGGTGCTACTGCCCACTGAAGACATGGCACTCATTTGGTCAATACTGAATTATTTCTGAATTAGAGACAAATCTCATATTTCTCTACTCACATAGGTCCTAGGCAAATTCATAGTAGGCAAATTTATAGCTACCCCTCCCCTCCATTTTTAACAATCTCCATTAGTTTTCCACATTCAGCCAGATAAAAGCATGTTAAAGCAGTGTATGGGCTGCCAATCTCCCACCTCCCAGAAAGAAAGCAACAGTGAAAGGGGATGCATTGCACCAACAAACACTGACAGCAAAGGGCAGGATCACTGGATGGTGCTGAATTCTCCAGGGTTTCCTCCCATCACTGCAGCTCCAGCAGCAAGCCCGAGTTTCCTCCCTGCCAAGGCATGAATTCACACCTGGCACCTGGCAGGCACGTGCTGTACCAAATGCAGGACAGGAGAGCCTGCAGGTGGCATCCCAATGCCATCTGCCACAGCTGTGTCCCAAGGACTGTGCTCCAAGACAGCTGTGACAGGCTCCATCACACCCCAGAGACCTCTGGGGTGGAAAGCCTTATCAATCTGTCGATGAAAATGAATACTAATGCCACATAAATGCTCAGGTAACTGCCCTTAATTATTTATAGATTTATTGATGTCATTTTCTCCTTGCTTAATAGGGGTGGGAAGGAAAAGAGCCAGACCTGGACAACTCTGACACCATGCGAGTGCTGTGAAAACAAACGACATTTTCTCCACCTGGATCTCCCCATTACATTCCCTATTTAGAGCACTGATTTATTCAATGCTATTTCCTGCTCTGCTAGGCACAAGCATCACACAGATCATTAAGAACAGCCACACCAAATTTTTTAATACTATAATATTTTTGCTAGACAGGGGATGGGATGGATTGAGAACACCAAACTCTGATTACTGAATCACCAGCTCTTCTTTCAAGTACTCCACTCACAAAGATTTCTTTTCCCTACCATTAACCATGCAGCTCTGCAATTAGGTCCTGCTCAGCCAGCACCTCCCTGCCAGGGAGAGGCAACTCCACTCTCCCTCCTTTTGAGCAGCTGCTTTGTCCCAGACTCTCTCTACCGGCAGCATGGGCACTCTTCTGTTCCCAGCATGAGCAGGTTAAGGGAACTAAAGAAGATTAAAACTTCAGGAGTTTTGACTGGATGAATTCCCCATTGATTTTAGCTCCTTGATGTCCCTTGTTATGGGGAGAGGCAAATCAGGGGCAGCAGAGATGATGGGAGAGGAAGGTTGGGGCACAGTTTTGTGGTGTAGCTGAGATGGACAAGTTAGATCTACCACAGCAGCTGATAATTCTCTACCTTTCTTTCCAAAAGCACAAAAGCCAAGCCTGAATCATCTGAATAATGCACTTCCAGAGTCTCCTGGTTCTCCATGGCCTGCAGAAGGAATCTAAGGGAATTCTACCATGTCCAGGAAAGCAGGGGGCTGTACACCAGGAGCTTCTGGGTGCACAAAGAGCTGTGCTGAACCACAGCCTTGGGACAGCACTGCCCAACAAACCCAACAGCTCCACACCAGCCTCAGCTCAGAGTGACTCCTCCACATTTCCCCCACAGGAGGATGCAGGCAAAACATTCCCTCTGCCACCACCACAGGGACACTGCACCCACAGATTCCTAGGGGAGGAAAGGCAGGCACAACAAACCCCCAGCACTGCTGTTCCCTGCCACAGCCTCCCTCCTCAGCAATGCATTATTCATGTCAGAGACACTTCTACTGCTAACTTAGCAAAGCAGAAGTGCTTCTTTTTTAACACATCCAGAAATTGGGAACTCTCGGGAGAAAAACTCAGGATAAATTCTCCTCTACTTTTTGCCGTGGTGATTTATTCACAAGAGTGGTGAGGATGCTGCCATGTTAAATTAAAAGGGACATAACAAGTGATGCTCAGTTTTGCCAAATCATCAACTGCTCTGGTAGGTAATGGCATTTATCATAGAACAATGCTCCAAAAACTCCTTTATGATGCAGACCCTTGTGCTTTTTACAGAGACACTGAAGTTCAATCAAAAAAATTAATCTGGACAGTTGTGTTTTAGCCCTGGTCTCCCAGCCATAAGAAACAAAAGACTCACTATGCTTAGCAAGATGAAAAAATCCTGCTCTGGTTTTGAACCCTGTGAGCAGCTTTGCTTTTTGACTGAATGGGATTTTATCTGAAACTCAGCTCTCCTGAAAGGTATTTATGAATTTGAATTCAGAACAAACAACTGAAATTCTTCACACTATTACAGCTGACAAACTACAAGGAAAAAATCTTTGTCTATTGAGCAGTCTGTGCACAGGTTTAGCACAAGCTGTGAATTAGCTTGGTCAGCTCCATACAATGGAACAAGCCATTTTTGTTCTATCTCCTGGCTTGTCCATGTTGCTATTAAGCACTTTTAAGACCTCCCTGTCTTATTTAGTTAAATAAACAAACCCATCCCCAATTTTTCACCTAACCTAGATGTATTTGAAACTTCTTTCCAGTGCAAAATTCCAGGCTTGTGCTACAAAGCTTACCTGATTTTAAAATGGATAAGGTAGCAATATTTAGGGTTTTCTTTTTAAACAATGGTTATCTACCATCCTATTGCCTCTCTCTACAAGGTAGAAGCCTTACTGCAGGAAGGATACAACTTGTAATGGCCAACCAGAAAAATACACAAACACTAGAAAGCCTATAGTTTCATCAGAAATTAAATCATTTGCTATTACACAGAAATTCACTGTTCTTCTGGCACAGAAATAGTTGAATTACTACGCACACCTCAAGGACAATCATTTAAGATGTGTAAACAGATAACAGGTCCACCTAGTCAGTACAAAGCACCACACAAATTTTAAGTACATATAAAGTTTGCTCATAAATATTTCTTTGTTTAACAATTCAGCACTAAAAAAATATTACTTAAAAAGGCATCTTTTATTAAGTTATTCAGTTTGTCCAGGGCTGGTGGGGTTGTACTATCCCTACTACATTACAGCCACCTGACTCTCTTTCCAAACCATTTTACTTCTCTGGAAGAAAAGGCTATGTGTGGCTGGGACCCAAAGCTTCAGCACAATCTATAAAAATATAATTCTTTAGGACCTTCTGCTCACATCCTGAAGGCCTACTCAGCCAGCCCCCCAAATTCTGTTTCCCACCCCTACCACATTGCAAATAAAGCTTCAACATACACGCACACACACACAGAGTACATAAATTACACTCTTCTACACACAGATTTTTTTTCTAAACAGCAATGCAACCACAAGGGCAATAGGTAAGTGTGATTTCAGTGGTAACATATGGCACAGCCTTCTCATATTGCTGGTTTTCTCTCTCTGAATAATGTGCTGCCTTATTCACTGCTCTGCACATTGGGGGATTTATTACCATTATTTGTGGAGGCACTGAGTCAGGAATGTGCACATTTAGGAGCATCCCACCTGCCTCGAGGTCCTCTGCTGCCAGAGCAGCAAAAGCACCAAACTGGTGGCACTGGGGCTGTCACCTGGCACTGGGTTCCTGGCGAAGCAGATGGGAGTTTTCCTTGGCTGTTGAATGCCACACCACATTCCTCCCTTCTGGGAAATGCTGGGAACTGGCTGGGTCTCTCCTGAGGCAGTGCCCTGACAGCAGCAGCCCTTTGCTCAGGGCACACTCCTCCAGTGGCTGATTGAACCTTGGGGATGTATATGAAATCTGCTCCTGCATGCATGTACAAACTCACTGGTTTACTCATTTATTGACAGAAATGCAATTTCAAGAGTTTTCATTTCTTTGAAATAGCTATTTTTGGGCTGTGATTGAACATCTCAAAGCTCAGTTTCCATGGCTGACAAATGTCTCTAATGGAGGTGTTCTAGAAAGCTACAGAACTGCTCAGCAGGCTCTCACTCACCAGGAACATGAAGAACATGTGCTTGCAGGAAGAACAGCTCTCTGGGTATCTAATCCTGGCATTCTACAATGACTACAGCCAATAAGCCAGTAAAGCAGCAAGAGGATGTAAAAGGGATGTGCTTCCCTTTATGAAGGAATATTTTAATACCAGAGTGACCAGAATTTGTAACATGTCTCAGCTTTTAAAAGCATTCTTCAACTGGACAAGAACCTTTACTTGGGAGAGGTGGTTTTTTCTTCAGTATAAATAGAAACCAAACCTCTCCAGGACACAAGTGGAATGACACAGCACTTCCTGCTCTCCTTAACCTGGATCCCTGCTCTCCTCCTCCTGCAAACCACCAGGCTGGCAGGGACACTGCTGAGTGCTGGCAGAAGCTCTTGTTCCCACATGAGGAACATTTGTTTCCCACTCTACAGCCCTGTGTGCTCTACCCTACAGGGTAAAGGCAAAAACTCAGTGAGTGGAGTGCAGATAAACACTGCACAAAGAAGAGATCTCAAAATGAGTTATGGTTCTTACTCCAAGCCCCTCTTCTCACCTTGTCTGCAGGAAAAAAGAGCACAGGTCCTACACATACAAATAAGAGGAATGCAAGGGAGTGGTGCAGAATGCCAGAGATTTTCTTCCCATGAAACCTCTTAAAACAAATAAATTAAGACAACAAGGATGTTACTCACTTCCACATCCACATCTTACAGTAAGATGATCACAGGGCACAAACTCTTCCATTAACTACCCTTTCTCTAGCCTAGGACATAACTAAGGAAACATTTAATTACATCCACTTTATTCAGCAAGACTATCAAACCATTCTTGTGCTGTTTAATTCTGAAATGATTAACATATTTAAAAATAGGATCTAAACAATTTGTGTATGCACAGTATAATAAAGGTAGATGCTTTTATTACAATCTTCCTTGCCACATATTTTAAAATAAAATTAATCAATACAATCACCATGACAGTCTCAGACAACAAATTAACACCATCCAATCAAGACACAGTTAGGATACTCAAAAGGCAGTATGAGTAGATGGAAACCTTGGTCCTCCAATTCTTTTGTGTAACACATGGATGATGGATTTCTCCCCATCTGAGATAAAAATCAGCACACAAACATCAACAATTCATACTGCAGGTTTCTGAAGTGTTTCAATTGAGTGTAAGTAGCACTGATTTTAGCACAATGTCTTTATGCACATCTCAATTCTCAGCATGTAGAGACTAATCCAGGCCCAGAGTAGATGGTTTGTAAACAACTTTTGGTCTCTCCTGCACAATGGCTCCAAAAACGAGTGGGTGGACTTGAGCAGTGGCCACAGGCACTGCAAATCACTCCAGGAAAAGGGGAGCTGACACAAATTAACTCCAGAATGGAGAAAGAATGTGAGGGCAGTCGAGTGTGCACAAAGCATTCATCCCTCCCACACCTCCATGTGCTGCAGCACGAGAAGCCTCCTGTGCCTCTGTGCTCACACAGGTGGCAGTGAAGCCACCAGTCCCCAGCAGGTGAGGGCTGCACTGCTGGGTTATGCCCTTCATGCTCCCAGGATGGCCAGGGAAGATTATCCATTATTACTGACTCCATCTCTGGGCTAAAGTGCTTGTTCTCCTGCCATCAATTAGGACCTAAGCTAGTTTAGATTCACCTTTTATCTTTAACTAAAGGTCTGCAAGTGAATCAGACAATGCTGGTCAGTCTCCTCCAAGCCCCTAAATAAACAGTGGGCACTGTCTGACACTGAGACAGCTGCATAAGACAGACAGCAGGAACTCAGGAAAAGACACAGGTATAATATGCAGCAGAGGAGGGAATGAAATATTAGACAGGACTGTGCTGAATCTTCGAATTTTGTTCTGCACATGAGCTTTGTGTAACTCTAAACAAATAAAAATCTGTACCTTGACATTCAAAACTACCTGTTAGCCTACTGTGGCTACAAAACATTAGCTACAGAATATATTTACAGATAATTTCTGATGTTTGTTCCTGGCAAGAGATGTTAAGCCCAATTCTTCACTGAAGATATAAACCTGACCTAATTTAGATCAGGTCAGAGGGAGTTTAAAACAGGTATCACATGAGCAACCCTCAGGGACTCAAGCAGATGAAGCCAGCAGCTACAGGATCCAGCTACTGTGAAACAGAACTTTTGCAAATTGAGCACATTAGTATGAATATTTTCTTTTTTTTTAACATAGGAATGTCACAGATTCTAAGGAAGGTGTGAATTACTGAACAGATCCATTCTCTGAAGAAGTGGGAAAAGATTACACCTGACAGGTGTAAACTGCTCCAACAAACATATCACTTTGTATTTCATGTCAAGATCACGGCTCATCATGGTTTTTAATTAAAATCTTGTTTGCAAGGTAGCTCCAAGCTTCCCAAATTCCAAGCCTCTTTATTTCAGAGAAAACAGCCCTTGCCTTTCCCTCAATCCTTTGTGAAGTCTGTTTTTTCTAATGGCAAAATAAATTGTGCTGTCTCACACTTACTAAAAGGGCACTGACCATTGTCTGTACAGGCAGGGAAGTTCAGGATGTTGATCCCTTCCTCCTAAGAGGATAGCAGGGATTATACACTTCCACATGAAATAGTCTAATTTTAAAAGATTAATAAACTCACAGTTATGCTTGGAAAATGGCATGCAGCACTTGGTTAATCAATGTTAAAAACAGTTAAAATCCTTTTCATGTTTGACCGCTGAAACACATCACCAGCTACAGTATTTAAATATCAGATACTTGCTGAAAGCAAGTATCTCAAAAGAGGTAATTGTCCTCCTGGCACAGCTGCCCAAGCCAACAGCAGCTTATCTAAAAAGGGGGGAAATATTATTATGAGTATTTTCCAGCCCATCTGGAAGTTTGTGTTGCAGGGAGAACAAAATTTAAAACTGCAGTGCTGCAAAGAAAGGTTGTTTAATGTGCTCAGAGAATCATGGAATGGCTGAGGCGGGAAGGGACCTCTGGAGATCCTCTGCTCCAACCTCTGAGCAAGCAGGGCCAAGTACAGCAAGGGTGCCCAGGGCCATGTTCAGTCAGCACCCGAGTGTCTCCAAGAACAGAGACTCCACAACCTCTCTGGGCAACCTGTGCCAGTTTTATGCACATCTAATTCACTTCACAGTGAATTACATTTTCTAATGTTTAAATGGATTTTCCTGTATTTCAATTTGTGCTCCTGTCTATTTATCACTTCCTTGGGCACCACTGGGAAGAGCCTGCTTCCCTCTTCACTGCTCCCCATCAGACACCTGTACACACTGTCAAGGAAGGTCACATCTTCTTACAGGCTGGGTAGCAGCCATGAGCTCATATCTCTGTTACTGACTGCTGATTTTAGCAACTGCGCACAACACCAAAATTATTATTGCTAGAAAGTTATTTCATTACAGTGGTTACTAAAAACTGGCAGTAGAGTCCCATTTTGTAGATAAATTCCTGCTGATTCTTTTTCCTTAAATTCTCAAGTAACAATTTTTTTTTTCACTTTTGATGCCAAATGCAGGAGAGGAAATCAATCAGAAATGCAATTTCCATCCCCTTATGTAGTCTGAGACAAGTAAAGCTCCTCAACTTGATCTGGATTTAACACCACACTAGACTTTATCTTGGGACAAGCAAGAACGTGGATCCCACACAGAAATCCTACACAAGTGTGAGTGTCCAATACCTGTCAGCAGACTTGTCCTGCTGCTTTAGTATGTGGCTCTGATCCATAGGGCACTGAAATGATTAAAAATCCTGTTCTGAAACCTTATCAAGCAGAATTGTGTATTAATAATAATATTAATAATGTATTTCTGTAATCTCTAATTGGTGTTGCTTGCAGAGACTTTATGAACAAGTTAATTTTTCTGTTTCACTGCATTTGGTAAACACGTGTAACTGACCAGATCTTACTAAATCAAAAATACTTCTTTTGCCACACTGCTTCATTGCTGAGGCTGCCAGCAGTGCTCACTAATGTTAAGTGCCCATGTAGTTTCTAAGTACATCCACCCACAGTGAACAAACCAAGGCAGCCAACTTCCAGGGTAAGAGCTGCTTTCTCTTTTGCCCTCAGTTAAAGGAGAATCAAACCTGGCCTCAGAGGCCACCCTTCTAACCAGTGGTACTGAATAAAGGCATGATCTTGTTGATGAAGATGTTTCTGGAGCAGCTTTTGGAGGAAAATCTCATGGGTGCCCATGGACATGAGAAATAAGCAGCCAGAACCTGTGACAACTGACACTGTGCAGCTGTTCATGGACAAGAAACAGGAGCAGAGATCAGCAACATGAATGACACCTCAAGGTCACTTCAGAGTACTGAACATGCCAAACATCTTCAGAGTACTCCTACACACGAGCAGAACTGTGTGTGTAGCTTTAACCCTGCTTAGTTTCATAGCAGCTGAGATACTGAATACCAGGGCAGGTAACCAGGTACCTCCAGGAAAAGGGAGCATGGAGCCAGCTCCATTGGCACTAGATGCCATCTTGAAATACATTTTCCAGTCAGTCAAGCATTCCGTTAGCAAATTCACATCTACAATCTTTGGCAAGGCAGGAACATTGCTCTCTTGCCCTGGGTAATCACACAGACTAAGTGAATCTGACAGACATTGGGATACCTGGGAATATGCTTCAATGCACACTAACTGTTCTGGTTTTAAAACTGAGCAAGGCCAGCACATATGTTTGAGAGTGGATATCTGCCTATGCTGGGCACTATTTCATGAAAGTCAGGTTTCTGTCACAGATCTAAGGCAAAAATTACAATTTACAGGAAAGAAATGAGGACATCGATACATTGTGCGTTATTGGAGACGTGGAGCCTTTATAACACGGTGGCTTTCACTATGATCTCTGGGTTTTCTATGTCCTTTTTGCTTTGGACCATTCTCAGTTCCAGCTGGGCTGAGTTTGGTTTGTTTCCTTCTCCAGCTTGCACTAAAAAGATGACATCAGAATGTCATTAAAAACAGCAGTATTACATTACAAAGTTACATTGTTCTGTTACCCCATGATTTGCTCTACCTGCGTCCCTTCCCCATTCTCCCTTATTGTTCCCTGCTAAAGATCTGCAAGGTGGAAAATCCAGGTCAGCACTGATTTCTTATCACCACTGTTCCACACCTCTCTCCAGGAAAGAAACACAGCTCTGCTGTTAATTAGGAAGTCACACAGACATGCTCAGAGAACCCACAGATTTCCTTAAGAACTGAAAGATGGGAACTCCAAGGGGAGAGAAGCTGAAAAAAAAATCACTCCTCACATGGGCCAACACAGCCAAGAAACTATGATTAGTTGATAAACCCCTGTCAGTGCTAAACACACACTCAGAGGGACAGTGGGTGAGCTACACTGAAGCAGGAGCTCTTTGGCACAAGAAACTCAGCATCTCCTCGAGTTCTGCCAGGTTTGCAGAGCTGACTCAGGCACAGTCAGCACGACTGTCACCCAGCACAAGCTAAACAGTGACATCTGCAGTCAGCTCTAGTCAAAAATGGCCCTGGAGGACACAGCAGGAACATGCAGACAAAGCTACCAAGCTCGCAGTCTGTAAATTCTCTGCCTGCCTCTGCAGTGAGGGGATGCATTTAGTCAGGAAACTCAGAAAGCCCCTTGAATATTTGTTCTGATACCAATGCAGACAACACAGGAACAAGGTCTGGATGAATTTCATTTACCTTTTGCACTCCTAATGGTCCTTTGCAGAACGTGCTGCATGGCTGACACAGTCTTTTCACATGCCACCTGCAACAACATATTCAGTGTTTAGTAAAACTTCAGCTACCTACTTTACTATTACTTCATTTTACTTAATATTATTTCAAAAACACTGCTATTAAGAGGAAAACATGACTGACAAAACAAACATAATGACAGCTATGCAATGAAGAGTTTGGGATAATTTTTTATTTTTTTACTTAATTCTCCCTAAACAGGTATGAGAAATCGTAATTGCATCAAGTACTCTGTGTCCTTAAGGGAAAGAAACAGAAAAATGGATTTGAGAAATTATTTTCAGTGCTTATTATGAAGTGAGGATAAAAAATTTAATTGTAAACATGGATGCAGTCTGTCTCTCTAGAAAGAACAACATCTTATTTGGCAAAAATTACAAAATCAATCTAACTGAAATATGACTGTTTATAATGTCCCTTTTGGCCAAAGGAAAATTCTGTGGCTTTTTCTCTGAGGTGAGGAAAAAAAAGCCAAAACAGAAGACAACATTTAAATAATGTCACAGATCAGAAGTTTTTTAACAAACTCAAGAGAAACAAGATCCAAACTTGCAGAAAGATGTGTAACTTCTTCCCCACCTTCAAATTGTTTGGGTGCTTGTGTGTCCATGCCAGAAGCATAGCAGCAAACAAGTCTCCTGTTCCCACAAAGGCAGCATCCACTTTGGGAGACTCCATTCGAATTCTTTGTGTTATCCTGGTACCATCTGCTTTAGCTACAACACAGATCCACAGTTAAGTGACAGACCCAGCCACTAATACAATAGCAATCACTAGAATTTAAAAGGAAATATTTTTTAAAATCATCATCAGATTTGAATTCCTTTGCTGTTTGGAACATAAAGGAGAATTGTAAACTTTGTACCAGCTCTTTTTAAAAGGCACAGCCTTCCAAACTTGGCCAGCTGGGGACAGCATTTACAACTTCTACACTGTACATACTTCATTTAAGAGGGAGGAGGGAGCTGCCAGCTTCACTTTTCATCCCTCTTAACTGTGCCTTTCTCAGGTGGAAACATTGTGTGACAGTCTGAACACACAGTGAATCCTGGTGTTCAGGACAGCACAAAAGGGGACATGGAGAAGAAGCAGGAGGGTGATTTATAACCTATCAAGGGAGGAACAATCTGCTAACAGGAAGGACAGAGTGATTTTTCAGAAAAGCATTCAAACATGCCCAACTCCTGTTTTACATCCTTACTACTGTAAGAGTCCCAAAAAACCGTGCCTAGGACATCCTCCTCCTCTGCCCAGGAGCTGCATGAAGCTCAGGCCTGGGCACCTGAGCTATGGTGCAGATATTCCTGTGTACAGCCCGGCTGTCCTGAGGTAGTTACTGAATTTTCCAGATTCATCTCAGACCAGGCTTGCCTCCCTGGCTCTCGACTGTCTCTGGGACCTGTCTGCCACCACTCCCCTGTCCTGCTGACCTTATTCAGGTCCCATGGGTGGGGACAGAGCCCTGCCAGGGCTATGCTCACACTCAGCTCTTGTCCTCCCTCACGGAGCAGCCCCAGTCTCAGCACTCCTGATATTTATTACTGCAGGACAAGGGGCTCACTTAGGAACCTGTGCTCCTTCCATGCAGATGGGCCCAATGGAACTCCTTCTTCAAGGAGGAACTGCAAGCCCAGACAGGTTAGAAGAGAGCACAGGTAAGGAAGGAGCTCTTCACTTACTTTTTCTGTGGCTTCCCAGAGCAATCAGGTAGTCATTTCCTAGAGGTGCCTGTAGATCTGAGCTTGTGATCACCACAGTCTCTGGTCCCATGGCATGGAGCATATCCATGACCTTTCAGTGTGCAAAAAGACAGTAATCAGTGACTGCAATATGTGTGGATTAAACTTTCGTTCATAGTACTGAGGATTTTTAACAAACACCTTATTTTGGCATCTTTTGTAAAGAGAAAAAAACCCAGTCTCTATTCAAATAATCCACTTGAATTAGGGGAATCAAAACATCCACATTTAAATGTACACACTTGTTAAAATATACAAGCACTTCTGTTTGTGTTATCTTTGGATGTTCCTCTGGAAAAATACTCTGTTTCAGCTGTGATCAGAATTTTTGCCTGCATCATGTTTTCAGAACATATTATCAAAACAATAAGAGAATAAAATACAGACACATGGCACCTTGAAGCATTTTCTAGAAAGCCAGCAACTCCAGGTCATGAAATCTTATTTAGCTACTACTTTTCGAGTTACCAAAAATTAAAAAAGCTAAATCAGAGGCAGAAGTGTGTCTATCTCAATCTTCTTTTGTCATTCTGTTTCAACCCCCAAACTACAGCTGTAAATTATATACCTTTGCAGATGTATTTCCAGTCTGTGTGTTCCTCACTTAAACTCATTACTACTCTACTCCTGACATCACAATTGGTTGTTACAGACAGAAGTGATTTTGATTTCACAGAAAAAAGAATGACTTCAATAATGAGTTTAGTATAAAACATGGATAAAATATTAATTCTCCCACAAGAGTTTAACTAAAAACCCTCTCAGGCTAGCTATGACTCATGAGCAGCTGAATGATAAGGATTTATTTCTGCTATTTTTTAATACTTTACTGCTTTTCTTTCTTGTCTAAGCCTCCAAGTTTCTTCAGCTGTCAGACCTCTTTGCACAGACATCAGTGGGGTTTTGGAGAAGCAGTAAATCCACCAGCACACACTGACACAGTCAGTCTGTGCAGGAATATGAAGCTAAATTTCATTTCACAGTCACAATTCACCAGGACCCTAATCTCCACTGTCTCTAGTTGTAGGACTTAGTCCTTTCTACATTAATATTACATCATACTTCATTTTATGCTAGAAGACACTACTGTCATCACAGGTCTTGTTAAGGAAAGGAAAGCAAGCATGAAATCATGGAAATCAATGCCAGAATTCCTACCACCTTTAAAAGGGGACAAATTCCAGCAGGGATTATTACTCAGACCCACATATGACATGCAGCTGGAAACGCAGACAGATTAAAGTATAATATCCTGCAAACAACTTCTTTAAAAATGGTTCAATTTCTAAGTATAATTCCACCTCTTTGGGAGAGATTTTTTTAAAGCCCATCACAAATCATAGCTATGGCATTAATCAGTCAGAAGACTAATTGGCAAAACTGTTTAGCACATGCAACTCAGGTTTGCAGCTGAAATATGCAAGTTTAAAACTAATGGCTGCTCAGCTAATTATGATCTTCTCAAAACTAGTTCCACTGGTGAGATGAGAACAGAAGAAGTGAGCTGCAGGTTGCTGTTACTGGCATGAATCACAGCTCATCATCCTCACCCAGCACAGTGGGGTAATGCAGAACTGGGGGCAGTGGAAATTCAAAGAGATGAGATCTCTGTAGCTGCTTCCTGCTGTGAAGGGATGGTGACCAACCCATGTTGTTTGACGTTGCTACAGCAAAAAAACAACAAACATTTGGGCTGACAGACCCCCAGCTACTCTCCAGGGTGCCACTGCAGCTGCTGCTTGTTTAAAGATTTTGTGTTCCTTTGAAGTTCAAAACCAAACTGAAGGGAATTACATCAGTCCATTAGGAAAGCACTTGAGTACCCAACAAAACAAAGAGCTCAGCCCTTCTCAAGACATCAATAAAAGTGTATTTCTATTTTGTCCTTCACCACCAAGCCCTACAGGTTTTTATTTTCTTCACTTTGTGTGAAAGGGCAAATCATTACACCTCCATGCAATATATTTGCAGGTCATCTATCAGCTCTGTATGGCAATGACAGCAGCTGTCAATGCTGTGGATTTATCTGGGAGAATGAGGAAAAGCTGTCCTCACACTCAGCATTGCAGAATGTGGACAGCAGAGCCCCAGACAGGCTCCTAATGCCCGGGGTTCCCCTGGGGTTTTCACCCCAACCAAATAATACCCACAGAGCTGGCAGTGTCTGGGTATTTGCCACGTGTGCTGCTGCCACTCCTCCTTCACTGCAGAAAGCAAGTTCAGAGAGATGTACTCACTACCACTGCAATTCCTTTATCTGTATTACAGAAACTTTTGGGAAGCTTCTTTGGAATTCTGACACTAAAACAGGAAATCTTTTGTGCCTGAAGTGTACAAGCTTTAATGATAAACACATGGCAAGGACAGAGGCCAAAGTGACTCCAAGGTTGAAGGCAAAGTGCAGCACTGCAGGCAGGAATGCAGAGAGAGATGTCACACACCCCGCCCTCTGCCCACTTACCTCCAGTGCATCTTTTTCTGTGTAAATCTTCCTGCCTGTGAGTAACCTGAGAATGAAACAGAAACCTTAAAAGAGCAGGAATTCTCCAGGCAGTGACTGTTTGTTTGCCCTTTCAGAGGAGGAAAGCTGGGACTGCACCAAACAGGCCAAACCCATCTGTAGCTCCACGGTCTGCTGGACCAGACCTCAGTGGTTGAGGGCTACGTGCACAGACACACAGTGCACTCACAGCAGTCCTACCCTGCCTCCTCCAGAGATCCCTGCATCCCAAACATTCCCTCACAAGTGTTTTCTCTCTCCCATGTTAGCTGCTCCCTCCCCTTTAGGGCACAGCCTGTGCTGCACCCCCAGAGATTATCTCCTGACCAAAGAGTCACAGCAGTGTAGACAGGACAGGAGGAGACATTTACATTCTTAGCTCCACTGAGATGTTGCCATGGTGGTAATTCTGAATCTATTTTTTTTTTTTTAGGGGGGGGGTGGGGTGGGGAGGGAATTTGAACCAAACGATTTCACTTCTGATATTCTGGCACGTAATAAAAATGTTTACAGTAATGGGTAAGGATGGGGAAGGTACTTTATTAACCTGCCCTAGAAAGAGGCCTCTGGTGATAATAAGAAATAATCATGAAAAGGAGACACTGAAGAAAACAAGAAGAATCTTTTCCTCACATAACTCCTGGATTTTTTATTGTTTTCAACATGCAGTAATTGAGGTAATCGGAAAAACACCACTTAAAACAAACAGCTAAAACTCAAAACCCAACACATACATACATACATAAGGCACTATATTGAGACAAATAAAATCAAGGGGTATCAGTGTTCCCTGCTTTTCTCCACAAGTTTATTTGGCTAGAAAAGGAAATAAGCACTTACTCAGCTTCAAACTGGTTAGGAGTGATTATATCTGCAACAGGTACAACTTTGTCCCTGTAGACTGGCAGGAGATCCTTGGGCACATACTGGGGAGAAAAAAACAGTGTCAGAAGTTGTCAGCAGTGTCTGAGATGTGGGACTGCATCTCTTCTTCCCTCAACCACCATTCCTGCTGCCACTGAGTGACCTGACAGCTCCAAGCTCTCTAACTGCAGTGGCAGAGCACCCTCCAGCTGGGGACACTGTCACCAACAGCCCTTCCTTCCCTAGAAGGGATGGGAAGCACCATTTTTAAGCAGATGGACCTAAACTGGCAGCATTAAAGGGAAATGACACCTGGGTGAGGAACTTTCAAGTTGTCTCTCACCAAGGTGACTCAGCAGCACTAGGAAACTGTCCCAGCTCACTCACGTCCTTACCTCCAAACCAAACTGTTTTGTTCAAAAAGTTTTGATTAAAAATGAATGTTGTTTTTTTTTGTCAGTGTGCAGCCTGGTATTGGCACATGGGACCTTTCTGTCACTGACCCCAGCCCAGTGCCCAACAGCTGCCAGATCCCACATGAAATAAGTCATCTTCATTTAGGTTCCAGGGCTGTGTCAATTCCCAGCATGACTGACAATGGCAGCCAGGCTACCAGCCAGAATACAGCTCTGGAGAGATCATGAGAGAACTCCAGGGGGACAGGGATGGGGAGCAGAGGGATATTTTCCTGTGGACAGGGTCTGTACACCCTCTGTTGTCTCAGGAAAGAGCCAGAAATAACCCCAGGGCTGGGCAGCTGTCATTCTTTCCAGATACCAATCTCATTCAAAACCAAGAAATTTAAGTACAAACTTACTTGATGCTAGGATCTAAAGCCACACTTAGGTAAAGCACTTTTTTGTCATTGTTTAAAAAAGAATATATCTTTATATATCTTTATATCACTAACATTCACTCCACAGAGAATCCAAGCAGAAGAGTACTCACCATAGAGCCTTCTCCATTCCACTTGTCACCCATCACTGGATCACACACTGGAAAAAAATTTAGGTTTAGAAATAGGGTACAGTTATAAAGACCCTGGTGTGAGGGAGAAATGTTAGGTAACAGTGGTGGCTACAGAACAGCATTGAGCACCTCAAAGCTTACACACTCTCACAGCCCTTGTAGCATGCTGAAATTTATATCTGGTGGCTGCCAATTTTGAAAGAGTAGGTCGTGTGCCTTAAAAAGTTGTCTGGAATGGTAGTATGGAGGGGAGAAACATGGGAGAAGCTAGCAGCTCTGAAAAGAGTCCTATTTTTACTTTAGTGTGAAAAAATATATTCCAAATGTACACACGAAAACGCTGTGTGTGTATTAAATAAAGAAAGTATTAAAATGAAACAATAAGACAATTCATGCCAAAGTACTTGGTGTAATGATATTAACACATGTTTGGCACAGGCTCTGGATCACCAGCAGTACTAACAACCCATTCCAAGAGTCCTCAGTTAGGATGGAAACAGCCTAGCACTGCACTTCAAAAAGGAACACTGTTCATTGTATTAAAAGATCTTTAAGCAAGATCAAAAAGAAGCACAAATCCAAAGATATCAAATCAATGTCAGTATTTCAGGAAGTTTCTATGAGTAAAAAGAGGGCAATTTGTTTTACATTTTTAAAATATTTTCTTTATGTTATGATCTATTTATTAAGCATACAGGATCTTAGAAGGCTCGTTGTGATCTCATACCTGACCACTTCCTTCCTGCTCTGCACAGTGGGATGTCTCTTGCTGTTCATATTCCAAAAGACTCTTTAGCTTTCACACAAGGCTACGAAGAATTTGACAATCCAATAGTGTAAATAAAGGCTAAAAAGCAACAAAACCCAGACAAGATTTCTCTGCTATATTTTGCTAATTAAGACCTATGCTTTGTTAATTTTAAGTCAGGTATCACTGCTCAGTACAGTACCCTGAAAATCCTGCCAATCATTCTAGATGTTTCCTGGCCATACTGTTTACTGAGCCTGAAGATGACAGCTCAAACCATCATTCCCAGCTTTTTCTCCCACTAAATCCTCACTGACTTTGCCCTGTCAGCTGAAATTCAAGCCTGGTTATGTTCAAAATTCCCAAAACACTCGGGAGAGGAGGGAAGGGAAGAGAAATCTTTTCTCCTGGGTTGGAGCCTGATGTGACATATTAGTGACAACAGCTGCTGGAACCTCTTGCTCCCTGGATATCCTAGGGAATATCAGAAAGCAGCAGAACTAAAAAAGCCCTGGAGTTCACGGTAAATCATGAAACTTAGGAGGCAAAGCAGGACATTTCTGGGATGTGACATGGAGTCATGGCAGGGTGACATGGCTGTCCTGCTCTGCCTGACTTGGGAATCAAGGAGAGGCTCCATCTGCCAGCACACACAGCCTCTGAACTAGCAGCTGCAGCAGCTGGCTGGGATTTTTATTTTTTCCTGGATACAGACAACCAGTCCTCAAGTCTCCTTTGCATGGCATAATGCAAGAACCACACTGAAAGGCAGAAAATAGAGATCAAAACCCAACTCCCTGACCACCTAAAGCTGAAATGAAACATCCCTGGAGAGGCCCAGCTGGCTCCAGACAGACCAGAAGTGTTGTGTAACATCAGAACAGTGTTTCCATCCTAAAATGTGAAAATGATGAGCATACTCAGCCAGGAAGCAGGAAGGATTATAATGCACATCCTTACCATACACGAGGTTAGAATTCTGTTGCTTCAACTCCTGGACAATATCCACCACCATTGCAAGAAATGATGTGTCTCTTGTATACCCTTTCAGGGGAAAAAAAAAAAAAGACACCTTTGAAGTCCAATTTCATGAACACTTTTACTGTTTTTAGTTTTAGATAGGAATGCTGCATACTTCTCATTCTTTGGATAAATTCATTTATAGAAGAAAGGCATTTCAGTAGTTGACTCAGGAATAACAGGCTGGCATACAAATCCAGATAGTGTTTGCACAACAACAAGTATAACCTTAAAAATCCATTTACTAAGAATGTTATGTAGGAAAGGCTCATATAACTTCAAAATGCTTGAACCTATATGAGCAAAGGTCAGGCTAGAAGGAAAGAACATTCCCTTTAATAAAACCAATTATTTGATCAGTATTATTTTTCATGCAGTAAACAGAAATTTTTTAAAATTCCATATACTTTTCTTATACTCTGTCTTGAGGCAATTTTTTTATTATTAATCGTGTTCATGCTGATAGAGTCCAACACATTAATGCAATAGAGATTTAACCTTGAAAATTTTAGAGCAATCTCCAAAATACCAATGAAGTTCCTATTTTTCAGGCTTAGCAGTGAAATAAGCTGGAAATAAGTTTTACTGTATTTCATGGCCCCAGGCACAATGCTAGCATCACAATATTCTTATTTAATCACTAGTTTTTAAATTTTACAGATGTTCCTTAATTTATATATTTATGTATTAACTTTATTAACAACATTTATGAGTTATCAATTTGATTTTAATTCATTGTAGTTCATTTTTTGGGGATGGTGCTGGGCAGGGCCAGGAGCTGGACTCAATATTTCTGGGTCCCTTCCAACTCAGCATATTTTGAGATTCTCTGATTTAATACTATTATTTTTAGCCAGGTAGCATCTTTCAAATGTTCTTGAAATGTCCACTCTTATAAAATATTTTAAAGTACAGTTAAAAAGTAGATTTTGGAGATTTTTTTTTTTACACTTGAAAAATTGATCCGTTCTTTGGTGCCACAGAGAAATGGAAAAGATTCTTTGCCAAAATGCTGGATTTCATACATGAAATGCTGATAATCAGTCAAAAGAGTCAAGAAAAGACTGTTTTTAAAATGACCAGTGATGGCAGACTGGCTGGAAAATAATACTGAGTTTAACAATAATAATAATAATAATGAGTAAATAATAATACTGAAAATAATACTGTACATCAAAGATCTACAAATAGCTAACATGGAGTCCATGGAGTGTTACTTTGTATAACTGGCCTAAAGATAATAATTTTAATCTCAGCTGAGATAACCACAATCATCAGACAATTAACAGTCAAATCCCACCTGCTGATAAATTGCTTTTCAGTGTTTAAATAATCATATCCAGCTTGTTTGAGGTACAAAGTAGTTGTACACTATAGTGAATGTGTTTGAAGAGAAAAATCTGACTTTTGGCCCTGAATGGAAAAAAAAAAAGGGTTTTAAGTTCAGCCACAGTGCAGCTGAAGACTAAAACACAAAAAGTGTTCTTAGATGTTCAGAAATTACTGCTTTTTCTACCCATGCCTTCTTTTTGTTCATACTGAAAATGGCTGCAGCAAATGACATTTTAAAACAAACTTGAACAACACAAAAAAAATCCTATTTTAAAATACTTTTATTAATAAATAATCCCTTTTCTCCCGATTTCCTTTTTGCTGAAGATTTTTATTTCCCTTCTACCATTTTTAATCTCTTACATCCATTTTGCCAGTCATAAGAAGGGAGTAGAGGTCTTTTCCAAGAGTTGGAAGTGAAATAAAAAAGGAACATTTCTGCTAAAAGAATACTCAAATATTATTTATAAATTTTGCACACTAACATCTCCTGAAAATTTCTACAATACAGTGTGCTTTTCCTGGAAATGTCCTCTGTGTGAGTTCCTTCCAGGAGAGAAAAGGTGTTCATCTATTTCTCAAAAACAAACAGCACATTTATGCCAAAATTCATTTCTTAACCTTAGTTCAATCTATTTGCTATTCAGTCTCCCTTATTTTGGAAATATTCCTTGAAAAAACCCTGACAGTAACTCTTTGGACATGCCACACCCTTTAAGCCAGAACAACTGCTTTGGAGTTATAACCCATGTACTTAAAATTTCCAGTTTTCCCTGTGTATAAAGAACATTCCTACATGTGGAAGCCATGAAATCAATCAAGTCTGGTGATGTATTTCTGCTTTCCTTTAAAAAGTCCCTGCTCACTGCTGTAAGAAATTGATACTGTTATGCAAACCAGATGCACAGCTCTTACTGAGTTGAAATCTGATCAGAAACCTACTTTTGAGAAGCAGCAATTGGGTGAGAAGAAATTTTTAGTAAAAACTTCTTGTAGAATCTCTCCTTTCTATGAAGTATTCTACAAGAAGTACTCTTTGCTTGTATTTATAAACACTTAGTGAAAGCAGAGGAAAATACTGCAAAACTGTATTCACTCTACCTACACAGTAATAAGAGCAAAAAAATGAAGATATATGACAGTCAAAACCAAGACCCAACTTTACTCATACTTTGCTCACTGTCCAAAGCAGTAAGCCTTAAAGATCAAGTAAAAAAATCAAGGACAGAAAAAAACCATCAAGATAACTGTTTATAGAATCATACTGCAGTACCACAGGGTGCTAACACTGCAGATTTAGGAGAAAGGGTTAAACTCATGTCTTCCTAATAAACTTTAAAATAATACTCTGACATTCCTAATCCATTGTTCCAGTAGAGGCACTCCCAAAATGTGAAGTGAGCCTGTACATGCCTGGCCTGTACAAGTCTGTAAATGATACCAGGGGATCCATTTACCTACCCAGTTACAGCCTCCCAGCTGGAGAACTCTGCACAAGCCAGTTCAGACTATAATATACAGCTGAAATTTTAACTGCCTGGCCTGCAACAAGGAGGGATATGTTTTACATTTCTTCAGCCCTGTTTACATCTGCTGGGAGCTGCAGGGAAGGAGCTCTCCTTACCTGTGAGCACATAATCGTACCGGTTGACCTTGTTCAGCTTCAGCCCTTCGTAAAGTTCATGCAGCTCATCTGAATTCAACACCTGACCCTTCCAGTGGGCATAGCCTGCAAAGCAAACACCAGGGCACCTCTCAAGAGATGGATCTTCTGTTTCAGACCACACAGATGACACACAGGAAGCATTTCCACCTCCCCTCCTGTGAAATGCTGGTGCTGAATGAAAGATGCTGTCAGCGGAACAGGTTGTGTGCTCAACTTCTCCTTAGCACCTCTGCCTCCCAAAGGAACTGGAGTGACTACACTGCAGTCTGAGAGTATCTATTGAACAGCAAATCAAGCTGAGCACACACAAGCTCCTGCAAGGTTTCCCATAGAGCTTCCGCAAGTTATCCCTCTCCATGTGGAGGAGGAAAAACATATGGTTTAGATTTCACTGGAGGAGGGTGTCAGTATCATCTATTTTTGTTATCTTATACTATATATACATATAAAAAAGGAAATATTGACAGTTAGATGACAATCTTAACAGGCTTAGAGATGTCTGGACAGAGGCCTGCACCCATCAGATAAAGCATCCAGTGGGACCTGCATGTCACAAACAGAGTGACCACAGCAGAACACTGCCATGGGTGGTCTTTAAATGTAGAGTGCCACCTGACAGACTTTCTTCCAAAAATAGCACAGCTTCAGTGCTGAGGATCCTGGAGGAGGAAAGGAGTAGCAGAAAGACACTACAAACAGATAAATAATATCCATATACTCCATATATCCTTGAATGATCTCTAAGAATTACAAGCACATATGCTCAGCTGAGAGAAGTTACTTGGGATAAACTCAACTGATTTCAGCAAACAGTGGACCAAGGTCCATGGCAGCCAATTAATTCCAAGGAAAATAAAAAATATCTCCCTTAACAGAATCTAAACATTTGTTGAAAAATGTAAATGCCCCTTGCACCTTGTCATCAAAGCCTGCCCATCTAGGTGGCACCAAACACTCCTCTGTATGTAAAAATGGGGCTTCTTCCAGGATATTGGATGAGGCATCCACAATTTAACTCTTCTGAGCTCCATAAATTCAGAGTTTGTTAAAAAGCTTATATTTCATTAACTGGAATTAGGAAAAGCAGAAGGTTAAGCAAGGTATCCTCTCCCATACCTGCCCTGTGTAAAGACAGTGGTATTTTGTTTGTTTTAACTTCTGCTCTTGCAGTTAAAAAATTCTGTGATGAAAACTGTTGGCTTTGATTATTACTCTGAACTGACTTATTAGAGTGACTGCCAAAAGGTGTCTGGAGCCTGGGATAAGCACATTTTTCAGATTTCCTTCTTGTGAATGCAAACAGACCCACGGTATGGTGAGCAGATGGATCATTTTGCTCTCCTCAGCTCACAAAGGCCAAGCCTCTAAAACACAACTTGCTGCCAGCTGGCTGGGGGCCTGACTCACATCAGCCACCCAGGAAAATGCTGCTCACAAAGTCCCTGAGAAAAAAGGCACAAAGTAAGGGATTTCTGTTCTGAAGAACCCCGGAGTGCATGTAAATCCAGGGTTTGGTTTATTTAACACAAATGGAGATATTTGTTGTGTCACATCTGCAGCATCACACAGAAATCATCTGTCCTCTGCTCTCCCCCAGCCTCTGTAGCACTGAAAATCCAGTAAAGGCACACAACAGAGTCCTTCCATTGGGGCCACCAAGGAAACTGGGGGCACTTTTCACCCAGAATCAAGGCAAAAAATGCTAACATTTATCTTACATCTTGCCATAAAAATAACTATGACAGATTGCCCAGGCAACCTGGATACTTTCAGGAGCCATTCCTACAAAGACCCTGTAAATTCACTACTTAACTAAAAGTTCACCTTCCCATGTCAAGCTGTCTTAAATGGTCAGTGCACAGGGTTCATGTTACACTGATCCTCCACTGAGGGAGAGAAATAAATACAAAAACTCAACTTTAGGCAGCAGCCCAGCTTATCTCTGGAGCTGATGTCACCCACATGGGGCAGGGACATTGTCTGAGCTCTGCAGCAATGACTTCCAAAGATAACTTGAGGATCCTTTTAATTATCTGGTAATGTGTAACACAATCTGAAGTCTAACTACACAACAGCCAGAGTAAAAAACAAAGCCCTAGGGAAGCTCTCAGGGAAGGCCCAGCTATTGAGACATTAAAAATAAAAGGGAATGCCTTCACTGGAGCTGCAGAGAGCTGTGGTGTCACTAGGAACTGAATTATGTTCACCAAACCAAATCAAAACTGGCAGCAAGATGAGAACCTCCCCCCCCAATGCCCTTACCCAGGGTAATTTCATGTAACATGACAAACAGAAGGGGCAAATCCCATGACCCTGCATTTATCCTACTTTCCTGGCAGAATGTAACACCAAAAAGCAGAAAGGCAGATGAAAAAGCCAGTTGCTCATGTTTGAAAAGGTTTTCATGGACTGGAGGATGGGGTCCCAGGAAGAGGGACTATCTTGAAAGAGGAAGGGCAGAAAAGAAGAAAGCTGAGTCTTCCTTGTTTTGGGTACAAAACCACCAAACAATTCCCCTCTGTGCTGGTCTGAGAGAGCAGAGAGAACACTGCAAATCATGACACAGCTCTTCAAAACCCCACTTGGCTCAGACTGCATTCATCTCCCACAACTGTAATAATTTTAAACACACAGATGAACATAAACACTTTAATAACCTTACACCCCTTCTGCCTGGGTTATTATCTTTTATTGCAATTACATGCTATCTATTTGCTTTTAGCAGATAAGGCAACGACAAACAAGTAAGATACAACACCTCATGTCACTAAAATGAACATATTCATCAGTCTCCAAGGAAATGTCCTCGTTCATTTGTATGAAAAATAAATAAAGTAACAAAAACCACAACCAAGAGAGAAAGCTAATACTTCTCCCAACATGAATTTACATACTTGCCTTCCTCTGCCTTTTTTTTTCCTTTGGAGTGTATTTATAATCCTCTTAATTACTTTCAAAAACAAGGATGAAAGAAAATGAAATTACCAGGCATATCAGAAGGGGAAAAAAACCAACCCAACTGACCAACACAGCAGCAGAAAAACAAGCTACCATTTTAGTATAGCAAAGCATGTAAGATTCCTTTGTTTTCCAACCCAGAACATTCTGTTCTGAGGTTTGAGTTCTTCCTGCGGTGCTCCCTGCAAAACTATTCCAAGTGACTCCAGTAACAAAGAATTTCACATGGGAAAAAGGAAGAAAGTTGTAGTGTTTAAGGCTCATGATGGACAGGCAATCTGGGCCCAGCTGTGTCACAAAATTCATATTGCACACTCCAGCAGAGAGCCTGCTCTGAACACATGACTCATTTGTAGCCACCAGGAGGCCTTCAAAAAAACCAGAAATTAAGTCCCAAATTCCCCACTGGATTTTTTATAGCTGGTCACAGAGTGGGAGTAAAATGTTATCAGTGTCAGGCACAAGTGGAGATCTTTTCTTTCTGCCCTGCACACACAGGAGTGAATGAATCACCTGGGTAGGCAGACTGTGCACAATCACATCAAGATACAACTGTAATTTCTCATGTGTTAGACCTACCAGCCAACCCAGCCACCTACTACACACCCACTAAGTGGAAGTCAAACGTGCTCAAGAATAAAAGGAAAAGTAACAAAAAAAACCCAGGCTATTTGTTCCAGAGCTGTTTCAAAGGTAGGATTTGGATGGCAGAGTAAGGACATGATTGCTTAAAATGAAATAGAACTGGAAGTCACTGAAGAATTAAAAAGGCACCCCAAAAAATATCAATTATACAATTAAATCTAGGTTTTTATTTTTGCACATCCTAGGAGGAGATGCTTCTGCAAAGAGCTTATTAATATAGCATGAAGAGCACAGTCTTAATAGGCTGCATGACAGCTTCTTTTATTTCCTATGTGCAGCATGATGCCACTCAAGTGTGAGTCACTCTAATCACTGAAGTTCCTCACGAAGCAACATGACAAACTCTTCTCCCAGGGGCACTGATTCAAAGCACATTTTCCAAATTTCAGGATTATCAGAGACTAGAGAAAGCTGCATCTTCTGAGCAGGAGTCAGCAGAAAGAGGCCTGTGGTATCTTACTAATTTGTAGACAGGGCAAAAAAAGACCAATAATGATTCACCAAAGTCTGTTAGTCATAAATTCTCTCTGCATTTTATTTGCTGCTAATTCAAAATTTAAAAACAGGGGAAGAAGGAAAAGAAAGCATACCATGTCCAAACCCCACACATTCTTCTACCTGTGCTCCTCTGGCATTCTTCCAGAAACTAAAGTTCACAGCCAGATTTTGAAGGAGGAGCTTGTCTTCCAGCTTTAATGATGATGACAGAAATGGTTCTTGTAAAATTTTGTTTTTATAGGAAAACCAATTCACCTATTCACCCTGCACACAATGCCTGTGTATTGCAGGACAGTGCCAGACACAAGCTCTGCTTCCCAGAACCATGAGGTTGTGTGGCAAACTTTGGGATTTTTTAACAGATTCAGTAAAAAAAAAACCTAACAAAAAACCCCCACCCAAAACCAAAACAAAACAAAACAAAAAAAAACCAAAAAACCAAAAAACAAAACAAAACAAAAAAAAACAAACAAAAAACCCCATAAACAAACAAACAAAAAACCCAAAAAGACAAAAAAAAAACCCCAAAACCCCAGAAAAACAAAACAAAACAAAAAAGTGACTCCTAAACATCAGGAGGAGTTCCAGTATTTTATAGACTTGTGATATTTGAGATATTTTTGGGGGTTTGGGTTTGGGATGCTCATTTCGGTCTTCATGTGGGAGGAGGAACCACAAATTTAATGTTCCTTCCACTGTCTGCCAAACCTTGAATGAAACACTGGCAACCTTTCCTTGGCTGTGATATCATTAAAAACAAATTTAAAATCTTTTTTGTTTTAAGAAACTGGTCACCCTACTGATAATGTAATTTCCCACCTTCACACACGTTCAGTTTATGGTCTATAAAACCTCTATTAAGCTCTTGCAGTGCCCTATAAAGCTGATTTAATCTTGAAACAGAAAGCCAACAAACAACACGTGCTCATGCATTTCAAGCACTGAATAAACTGACATAAAAAATTGCTTAATTTCTGGAAGATTACAACAGTTTTACCCAACTATTGAAACGAAACAACAGAAAATCTCAAACTCCAAAACTAAATAAATTCTTTAAGTAAACAGAAGCCACACCTAAGTGTCTTTGAAAAACACAAGAGAACCTTTGTACTGTGCCAAAGGGTACCAGCAAAAAAAGTAGATTTTTGCCTAAGCCAGGAAAGGCGTCATTCCCTTGTGTAATTATTACCTTTTTTGTGCTCTTCCTGAACAAGCAGAGATAGCTTTAAAGCCAGCTTTGAAACATTAATTTTTTTCTTCCCAAGGTGAAACTAAATTCCCTCCATGACAGTCATCTTACAACCTTTTGAAAGCTGCATGAACAGAGTCTGATCTGTTTCAGAATTAGTAGTTTATTAATAGAGCTGCACCTGTAGAGATACTAAAAAAGTACCTCAACTTTTGCCCTCTTTTTTCTTTGGCAGAAACAACTTTTGCTGTTTTCCAAGATATTAAAGCCAGAATTTGCTCCCAGATGATTTTCTGAAGACACCTATAGATTTTCTCTATCTAGAGTAGCTCTCCCCTCAAACAACCTGCCACCACCAAGACAGCACATGAGTCTCCAGTGATCCAAAAATAGCAAGACACTTGGAGCTCCTTTATGGGTGAAAGGTATTGCTAAAATACACATAAATTGCAGTTTTCTTTTAAAAAATGAAGTCCTCTGCACGGTGAGCATTAGGAAGTCTGAACATATTAGGTGAGTGCATTGCATTCAGGCTTAGAGCTTAAATAAAAATACACCCAAAGGTATTAAGGCTTTCTTCCCACAAAAATGAGATTTTGGATAGTACCCAAATGGGCACATAGTGAGGAAACATTGCACCTACTTCTGCATTTTTCTGATGTTTGATTTGATAATGTGACTATGACTCTCAAGGAGCCAGAATTCACAGAAAACCATTTTGAAGACACACCTTTGTTCACGTGCCTGGCTGTGCAAATGGCTGTGTTTGTGTTACTTCACTATCTGACTTAATTAGATCACTGCCTAACAAAAGAAACTCACTCTCTGAAGGGCAGAAATGGACATTGCCACATCCATCCTACTCGGATATTCAGGCTTCTGAGACACTTGAACCAAAACATGAAAATTACATTTCCATCCTATATTGTGAAAATGTGAGTGGAAACATAACACAAATGTCCTCTTTAACTGGTTTGTGGCTCCCAAAGACTCTTATGTCTTTACATAAGACCAATGTCCTCTCCAGTACCATGGGATGAGATGAGCCCCATGCTGAGTGAGTTCAGGGACCGTGGAGTAGATCTGTAAAATTTTACCTGTGTGGTTTGAAAACTGGACAGAGTTCACCGTATCAACTTCAAATCCCAAAACCTGTAACAGAACACAGGAATATTTCTTTTACTAACACAACTCTGTTAACACATTACCCACATCACAAAACACAGGGAAGAACTCCTGGACTGCCACTGCATACTTAAAAATCTTGGGAGCTGAGTCAACAAACATGCAACACAAACAAACAGCACAGTGCTCTACTACAGCATCAAACAGGGAACACTGGCAACAGCACCAGAAAAACACAGCTCAGGATGCTCAGGCTGGAGTTCATCTGGGGATAAGGCCAGACAGGCTGCTCCAGCAGCAAGCACTGAAACCTTGAAGAAAGCCTTGGCTGGCATCTCTTGGCAAGAAAAGAAGTACAAGGTACTAAATGGAGGGATGATGCTATTGGCATTCCAGAAAACCAATTTTTCTAAAAGGAGGACAGAGGGATCTTAAAAGGGATCAATACTACAAGCCATACTTGGATGTCACAACCAGTTCCTTTACAACTAAAAGAGAATAGAAAGAAGTCACAGAGAATTAATTTGGGGTATGATTAGGCAATACAAGGGAGAAACAAACACAGAATTAAAAAAGCCTAAAGCGTACTCTGAAAGCCACCTGCTACATTGCATTACCAGCAATCCAAATACTGAAATACCCAATAATTTCCTAGTGCAATCAACAAATATTCTTGTTCCCAAAAATATATAAATAATATGAAAATAAGAGCATCCAATCAGGAGAAAACTAATGAGCATTTTTAACCTGACAATACCTGTTTAATACAGACAGGCATTGCTAGCCAAGCCATTTTTAGACATTTTCATGTGTCACGCAAGGAATTCTAATGCAAAAGTGACATTAATAGTCTGACAGCCGAGTCTTTGTTTCCTCATCCAGCTTGCTCTGAGTAAGAAATCTCCTCAAAAGAAGTGCTGCTATGTATGGCTCAGTGAGTCACACTGGGAGATAACAGGAATGATGCACCACTGTGCATGATCCTCTTTCAGGCAATTTGCTGGGAGGGGGGAGTGAGCAAACAAAGCTTTTCCAGTCACGTTTTCCAGCCAGACTCACGCCTCTCCCTTTTTGTGGTGAAGGCAACTCCTTCACACAGATTAAAACCCTTCTGGGTGCCTGGTGTCAGACATCAGGCTTTCCCTGTGCCTGTAACTTCCCTGTGATAAGCCCTTCATTCCAATACCTGGCTACAAGATGAAGCTACGTGCTGTGACAGGTTGTTCCTTCTGCCTGCAGGTGCTACTCTTCTGTTGTCTCACAGCTCACGTGCACACAGGATTTATTCTTTATAGAATAAATCTCTTATTTCAATAGTTAATAAAGGTTTCTGTTCCTTCCTCACCAGAAAGCAAAGTAATTTTGGATTAGTGGTACACAGAATGGTGGGTAACCTCAACCTGACCAGGTTCAAATTAAGCCCAGCACCTATGCTCCTCCCAGGTTCTTCTTTCACCTTGGTGGATTTTATTTTGAAGTCCCAGGAACTGAACAGTTGGGAACATGACAACACCGTTATGACCTCAACCTTGATGTCTGGACATGCTTTTCAAGCAAATAAAAGGGAACATGGCCTCTAACCAGATTATCACCCCATAATCAATTCCCCTCCCTGTAATGAACAGATCTAAATTGTTACTTCCTTAAAGTGTTTTGGCAATAACTGTGAATTAATTCATTTTCTCTGCAGTATTCAGATCACGTCTCTCCAACTACTTAAACCCTAAGACTACAGAACACACTTGCAGTGATTCACTGACTAATCAGGTTTTCACTCAGTGCTTTAGGGAAGGAGAGCAGGCACAAGTGCTGCAGGCAGGGCAGTTCTACAACACTGGTCCCAGACGATGGCCACCAAAACAAGCAGTCCTTCTTTTGTGTCTTCCCCAGCATCAGTTATCATCTGATTTCTCAGCCAGGTTTTCCACAGGATTAGGGCTTTTTGGTTTGTTTTGGCCAGTTAATCTGCTTCAACCAAAAGATGGAAAAGTACAAGGGAGGCCACATCTCTTGGAGATAGACAGGTGCCAGGTTAGCTTGGCTGTACACTTGGTAAAACAGTAAATAAAATGCTTTGGAGAGTGGCTGAAAAGCCACAGACAGCTCAAATTCTGCAACGGACCTTGATATTCTCACTTTTCTCATCAGTCCAAAATAGGCTAAAAGAAACCTTTCAAGGTCTCAGTGGAAATCACTTACTGGTATTAGTCTACTCTGTCACAGTTTCCAGTTTCCTCCTAAGTTTTGTTTTTAATAAACATGTATGACTGAAATCTAACACACCTAATTTTGAAACCTGATTCAATCCTTAAAATAACTCACGGTTACTCCAAAGCATTTCCTTTTATAAAGGTGCTTACAAAGGCCTAGGCTTAGCATTAGTAGTAGAATAATCAAAAAGAATGTTGAAGCCATGTTAAGCCAAGTTGTGTTTGTCTTCAAGGCAAACTGCATTTAAAAGTCCTACAGAATTTAGTCACCAGAAGACAACCTGAAAACAGGATTGAGGTGATAAAAGCAGCTTTTCACAGCAATCACCTCTTCTAGGACTAGAGTAAAAACGGTGTCTTTATTTTGGTTTGCATAATTCATTTTAACAGCTTGATAGTTTCTAGTGGATAAGGAAGTGTTGTTTTCTTCCTCCAACAGTTAAAAACCAGTGCTAGTGACTGTCATCCTTCACACCTAAAGGACATCAGAGACAGTTTCTGATGCACTGACTGAGGGACACTTTCCTTGCTTACAAAGGGAATTTTGTTCCAAAGATGTCTTGCTAATCCTTTTTAATACATACTCACACTTTTAATTCCTTGGGCAAATCTAACTAAAAGCGCTGGTTTTGAGGGGTTTTTTAATTAATTAAAAATTTCTGCTCAAACCAGATGCTTAATAAATATTCAATGAAAGTTAACTAATTAGAAATACATTGTGGTTTTATGTACAGAACTTGAAAACTGAGATCAGAGCAAATTAATTGAATGAGACAAATCATACTTAAAAAGAGTCAGTCTCATGTTTGCACACAAAAGTAGCAACTGTGACCTGAAATATGTATTTAGTAGGATATAACAATTTTCCTACTGTAATAAACCAGTAAGAAACAACCTTTTCTTCAGATAACCACCAGAAAGTAAAAATTCAAAACAGAACTAAACTCAATATATAAAATTTCTTGCCTCTGTACACACACATGTTCCTTGTACCTCTGTGTAAATAAACTGAAGGACTCACCCCACTTGGAGTTTGCCTGTGGCAGAACAAATCCTATTTGATCAGCATAAGGACCGAGCTTACAATGAAATGCACTTTTAATGTTGAATTTTTGCTTCTCTGCACTATATTTAGCCCATACCTGTGCCTCCCTCGCTGCTCCTTACAGCAAGGGTCCCGTGGTGATATTGCTGGCTCTGGTTTGAGGAATGAGGTGACATCAGACACTCTGCAAGTGTCCAAGGGCTCCAGCTGCCAGGGACACACATCCCCTGACCTAGATGATCTGCTCTCCTCAGGCTGTCCAGGAGAGGAGAACTCCAAATTTCCACACACTGCTGTCACCCTGTGTAAGTATCAGTTGCCCACAGGACAGGAAACCTTGGGCAAATCTAAACCCAGAGCCAGTGTGGGTAAGAATGATAAGCGCTTTTCCAAGGAGAAAGACGGCTGAGTCCATCCTAAATCTCTCAGCCTGCAGTCTAAGTCAAATGTTGTTCTTCCTAAGACCCAAACCATAGCTGCCTGGATCACATCACACAGTGATTTTTGCAATTGAAATCTTAAAGGAAAATGGGCAAATTCAATGTGTTTTTCAACTATCTTTATATAAAAGAGGCAGAACTGTTATACTTCTAAAATTAAATCACAAAACATTAAAACTGGAGGAGTTCTGCGCTTGGAAGGCTTGGCTGGCAGATCTGAGTGACACATTTCAGAAAAATATTTGCAAGACTAAATCCAAGTAGACACACCAGAGCAGAGCACATGAGAAGAAACAATCAGCACAAAGCACATTATGCATGACATCAAATTCAGCTGAATTCTTCACCGCAGGTAACTGAAGGGAAGGAACAAATCTCAACCTGTTCTTCCCCCAAGTGCTTTCCCAGCCTTGCAAAGACAAAGTGGGACCAGGGCAGGGCTGTGGTCTAGAGAACTACCCAAATACACCTCTAAAACCAGCAAATACTCAAGGGAAAAATCAACACACAAGAAAGGAAGAGACTTCAAAATGCTTGGACAACCTCTATAGGTGCCGGCTCTTTTGGAAAAGAGGATAGACAGCCTAGTTTTCCTAAAAGCACAGAAGTAATTTGAACTTACATCCAGCCATTATGCTCTAAATAAAAAGCTGGGTCTCCTTCAGGATTAAAATTTTACAAGAGATACCAATTGTTTCACTAGTAGAGCAACCTAAAGGCCCAGACAGACAGAAAATGTCTTGAATTGGGTAAATTACATGAACAGCTGGATCTCAGTTATGGTTCACTCTAATCATGCCACCCTTTGGACTTTGCCACTGTGCTAATTACAACTCTGTTTAAAATTTACAGTCTCTCTTCCCATTCCTTCCAGAAAACATTTCAACCACATAAACACTAAAATGTGCTACTTTATCACCATGACAAACCACTGCCTAAGACTGTTAGAAATCAAATATTACAAACGTACATTCCAGAGGAGAGCCTCAGTTGTTATGTAAAAGGGAGGCTGAAAATCAAGAAGAAAACCATTTCACAGTATGGAAAATTGTGAGTCTAACAAGAGAGAAATGAGCAGGAAGATTTTGAAGCAAATGCAACATCTGAAATTCAGTTTTAATGATTGCAGACCTTTATGTTCATATTCGTGTAATCTACATTATGTACCAATGGCCTGGAGACAAATAAAGGTGTTCATTTCTACCTCCTAATCCTATTTGGGATCTGATTATTAACACCACTTGAGTCAGAAAACTGTTAACACCAAAGATTAGCTCTGCCTCAGAGTAAATATTAATATAATTTCTCATGTAATAATTTTATTTACTCTGAGAAATGTGAAAAGCTGTTACTGAACTGCTTCTGTTTAAATTTGTATTGCAGCTTTACTATGCTCCTGCAGGGGAAAAAGGCATATTTCCAACATCACACACTTTGTAGTACTCAAGAAATTCTCATTTTTTCATTGTTTCCATGCAGTTTGGGGAGGAAAAAAGTATAATTTTTTTTTTAAGAGAGAAATATCTTTTATCTCCTAAGTGTGTGAGAAAAACTGTCACTTGAATTACAGAAACATCTGAACTGAACTCAGTTTTAGTGGTTTCCAGGGTACTAAACATTAGAAAAAACACAACAAAAAGATTTCCCAATTTCCAAAGCATTATATGTACATATTCAGAGAAAGGGGCCTTAGAGGGGGCTGAGATGCTCTGGGAGTTGCTGACGTGCGAGGTTTTCAAGACTCAAGGAGGATAAACCCCCTGAGCAGCCTGGGCTGAACTTAGGGCTGCCCAAGCTTTGAGCCAGAGACTCCTGAGGTCCCTTCTGGCCTGGGTCACTCCCTCATCAGTGACACAATTACCTACAAAAACCTCAGTTTTATCTATTGTAGAGCTCCATGTGTAAAATCACACAAAATACCACCACCAGCTCCCCAACATAAAGTTCTGGCTCTAAGGATAAAGCCCAGGGGTACTCTATGTTTACACTATTAACTATGCCAGCTTTGACAGTAAAAATAATACATCCTTTGCTGTTAAATGACCAGTGGACCAATTTAACTAGAATGCTTTAGTTTGTACATAATTTAAACAACCTTAGAGAACAATGACCTAGTTCTGCAAGAATGAAATTCAATTAAAACCACCTCTCTACTCTGCAACATGACTGGTATATATAGCCCTCTTGGAGCACTTGCTTTGTGCCTCCAGTGGTATTTCATTTTCAGGTTTGAAATTAAAACCATGAAGCAGTAATGCAGCTCAAGTTAGAGGAAAAATCTGGAATGAGGAAAAGGCAGAGGGGAAAAAAAACAACAAAACGGTGTAAGAAAAGAAAAAAGCCAAAGTCTGTTTAAAACCACCCTGTGCAGACCTGCACATGTTTCTTCCATAGCATTTATGTTCCATAAATGGTCACAGGCTGCTGTCTACATTTCATGGAATGGAATGAAGGCAAGACCTCCTATAAAAACCTTCAGGTCCTTCAAAGTTCTTCATTTTGGAAAACGTTAGCTTTACCATACCAGAACTCACCAAAATCAATTTTCTCAGATGAGTCTCCAAACAAAATAGTCTGTAAACCACAAATCCAGGGAAAGTGTCAGTAGCTGAAGTTGTAAATCAAGCTCAGCCAGTCATTCAAACAAATTCTTCTATTGTGAACACAAGGCATCTTGTATTTTTTATTATGTGAGCTGCAAATGTGCCACAGGTAAAAATCTCACAACTCTAAAAGATGAGTTTATCTCTAATGGAAACACAGTTTGACAAGAAAAGGGCACAGAAAAAATGGTTAAAAGGTAAGAAGGAACAAGGTTCTCCTGATTAGAAGAAGAGAACCTTTCAGACTCCACTGCTGAAAGGAGGATTTGACTTTCATGCATCCAGTTGTCCCCAAAATAAATGCAGCCTTGTATTATAACACTTAAATTCCTTAAATTATAACACTTAAATTCCTTGCACCTCAACTCCTCTGCTTTGCAGCAGGATACCTTTTTTGCAAGTAAAACTTTTATGGAAAAAGGATGACTCTTCTTCTAATTAATATTCAAATGATGAAACATCCAAACCAGGCGTGTCCCATCCTTTGTGCCAACAAACGGTAACAGACTGATGAGTTAGAGCAAAGTAGGAGTAAATACTAAAAAAAGCAAGAGGAAGGATAACACACATCATCAAATGAACCAAAACCACCCAGCTCCCTCAGCCTGTCCTTGTAAGAGAGATGATCCTGTCCTATAATCACCACACTGTGAAGTTGCCTCTAATTTTCAAAAAATAATGGCAGCACATGACAAGCCATGGAGCTCTACAGAAAGAAAAAAAAAATGTCCTCAGCTTCAAAGCCAAACTTTCCAAGCACTGGGGAGTACCTTGATTTATATCATTTATAGCACACCGCAGCATTTTAAAAAACAAGGGAATATTTAAAGGCAAATCCTACATCTCAAATATATACAAACACACAAAACACAAATATTTCCCCCCACCCCAATTGTTTTATTAGCAGCCTGTGAGGTTTATCCCAACTGTGGCATCAGTCAAAGGACAAATTTTTATAGCACTAAGATGTACATAAACTATAGGGGTTACCAAGACTTAACTGGACACAATTTATTAGGACTGTTCAAGAAATCTTGTGGTAAGGCTCCAAATTGCTGACTTTTAGCAGAGCATATGTACAGTTCACAAACGGAACTAGCCAGGAATGCCTGTATTTGTGTAAAAAAAATTGCTGTACCACATAAACCAAATCCATTCTATTCCTTCCAATTTTTTTACATATATTAAACCCAATCTTAATTGGAATGCACTAACAGAATTAACTTTACTACCACTGTTAAAACTATCCTGTTAAACAGGGTAATTGAGGTTTGGGGTGTTTTTTGCCAAGTAATGGCAGCAATACTTTGCAATAAGAAAGCCTCCGTGTCAAGCCATGGATTGCTGCTCTATGTATCCACTGTATCACAAGCTGTTTGCACTAATATCCTACAGTTTGGAACTTCATCTCACACAGCCATCACTGCAGCTCCAGTGAACATCACTGCTGCACTGTACTCCTCTGGAGATGGCATAGAAACATGTTTTTAAAGGCTGAATTTCGGTAATCAAACTGATTTGGAGTGGGAGAAAAGGAAAAATTTCCCAGTTGTAGCTTGTGCCTCTCACTATGTGCCAGCCCTTTCACTTAATTGCATCTCCTTCCATTTGCTGCTGAACCAAAAAACCATACATTGTACTGGCTGCAGAAAAGTAAAAACACTAATTCAGTTTGAGAAATAGGAGCTTGGGAAAAAGAAAAGGCATGTCCTGACAATTAGTGAACAGGAATAATTGCTGGCGTGGGCTGATAAACTGAACTGAAATTGCTATTGACTAACCCAATCTCTTTTTTCTCTGAGCTTTTAATAAGACACACCAAGTATCTAAAGAGAATTCTGTACTTATAATATACTTGTATTTTTGTGCAGCACTTGACAAGGCAATGCAAAGAAAAATCATGAGGATATTGGGGATATTGTGCCAGGATAAAAATACTAGAGCAAATAAACTGGGGACAGGGATGCTGGACATATTATTAGTGATTTATTCTGAGGTTAGAAATAGACAATTACAAAACAGACAGTAAAAATATACACCAGATGACCTTGAGAAAAATGCACCATAATGGAAGAAGGATATTAAGCTATTAGAGAGCATCCAAAGGAGGGCTATGAAGATGGTGAAGGGTCTGGAGGGGAAGCCTTGTGAGGAGCATCTGAAGGGACTGAGGTTGTTCAGCCTGGGGGAGACTGAGGGGAGACCTCAGTGAGGGGCAGAGGAGGGGCAGGCACTCATCTCTGCTCTGTGGTGACACTGACAGGACCTGGGGGAATGGCCTGAAGCTGTGTCAGGGCAGGTTTAGGTTGGGTATTAGGAAAAGGTTCCTCCCCCAGCGGATGGTTGGGCACTGGAACAGGGCTTGTTTCTGCAGTGACACCTCATTTTTACCTGTGATCAACTGCACACACATTTTCAGGATTTATAAGCTGACTTCAGCACTGGACACCACAGAGGACATTGTAAAGAGTAGAGCAGGAAACAAATCCTCTCTCTTCTGCCAGAGCAGACTAAATTTTTATCACAGTGCTCTGGCAAAACTGGTACTCACTGAAAATTTGCTGGTGGGCTGATCTAGCTGTAGTACCATGGCCAACTGAACAGAAAAGACTAGAACAGCCTGAGACTGCAGTGAATCTGTTCTCAAATAATTTCTTAATTTTTCTGAAAAGGCTTGCAATGCAAGTGCAATCTGAATGGTAATTAGGCCAAATTCAAGATTATCCAATAATGCCTTGAAGATGCTTTACCAAAGAAGTCTTGGAGCCACAGGAACACTTCAGAGCTAATACCACAATGTCACTAATTTTTCTTTGCACCTGGACAGACTGATTGACATGCACTACTAACTGTTCAGTGCAAGACACTCAGATGACATAAAATAAATCCCTTTATCAAAATTCCCCTCAGCCATTTTATTCAGCACTAAGAAATTCCTAGTTCTACATCATGACCATTTCCATAGGCCACTCAAACAAACAGCCTCTAGTGACTGCAAGACACACACCCTCCTCAGCACTACTCCCTGCACCACAACAGTTTGGGATTGAGACAAGTGCAGGGTCAAAAGATTTGTGGCAGAGCTGCTCTATTGACCTTTCTATGGGCAGGAGGCCATTGCTGCCATCTGGAGTGGTATTAAGTGATGGATCTGCAAGACACCCATTTAAAAAGGTTAAGGCAAATAAAAGACAAGAAAACAACTTTCTGCTGCCGTTTTCCCCTTCATTCTTCCCACTAAAGGACAAACATAAAAATAGCAGAACAAGGTGATGCTGGGGGTCTCTGCCTGCCTTCCACCCAACAAACACATTCTTTACTGTCAAGCAACAGTGACTTTAGATACTGATTTCAGATGGAGAAGTAGGTTCACTGCAGATTTCAGATGCATCATCTTCATGCTGCTTCCTACGACACTTGGATGTAATTTGACAAAAACACCATACTGTCACTGCAAACTCCTGCCAGCTGGAATCCTGCAGTGCTACACGAGGAGGTTTGCAAACACTGATAAGGAGAGGCAGACACAGACAGCAGCCATAGGTTCAACAGGCGTGGGAATTATCTGTGAATGAAATGGTGGAGGAGGATCCCACAGCACATTCTTTTCCTCTGATTTTTTACTTTATTTTTAGTCCTGCTGTTCATATTTTGGCTAGCCAGGTCCCTAACCACCAGTCCATTAGCAAGGTGTGGGCAAGCATATTTTGTACATCTGAGGTGGAGTTATCCTACAAGGGAGACTTGTTTTATCCAGCACATTCTTTATGTGGACTCCTTAGGTAGACTATGAATGGATCTCACTCTCCCACCAAAGGTTTAGATATTAAATTGCATGGTAAGAGACACTTGAAGAAACGGAACAGGAAACAGCTCGCTGAAGGAGGTGCCACGTTATGTAAAGATCAAGGCCACACACAGGAAGAATGAAGCTAGTAGAGCGGATGTCTCACCACTTCCTTCAGAACAAGCAGATGTCTTAGAGAAGAGCACTCTGAAAAATGTTTCCTTCAGCAGACACCAGGTGCAGGAGCCTGGGGCTTGCTCCTGCCCTGGCACCTCAGCTATGCCAAAAGAGCTGCCTGTGGGGCTGTGTTTGGGAACTGGATCAGGAAATTGGCCTGCAAAATAAACCCTCACTTTCTTCTTTTCCATTTTTGCCAAGTCATTTATAACCTGGGTGGCTTCTCAGAGCACTTTACCACATGGCCTCACAAAATGACTTTCCTTGGAGCTCTGAAGTGGACACAAAATAGTGCAGGTGGAAGGACCAGCTGGCAGCATTTCTCAATCTGGCTTCTCTGCCGAAACCAGCAGATTTCAGTACCCTAGAGGACAGGTGACAACATAAAACTTCTCAAATTTAAACATTAGCTTGCCATGGATTTGTTTGGTTGTTGTATGAATAGGGAGAGGCACAATGTTACCTCCATTAACTACAGTGAGAACAAAACAGCTGGGTTTTTTAAAAAAAACCTTATGTTTTCAGTTTTGTTAAATGCTCAGTTGTGTTGATGGTTTCTCACAGGTAGTGTGGTACTCACCCCTGTGAGCCAGGGGCTGTATCCTGCCAGAAAAATGAGAGTAACCACAGTGAAGATGGATGGAAAAAGAGTTTTCCTTCAGTATAAACCCTGAGCAGTAGTACTCACCATCCAAAAAAAAGTAATAAAATACACAGGTTCGTAAGGTACACAAATTGGTAAAATAGATATATATTTATTTTTTCTAGATTTAGGCCAGACTTTACTAAATACATGACCATAAGCTCCAGTGTACAATTCTGCAAAACAGTATTAAATTTTGAGAATTTAGCCAACAATTTTCATCTGCTGTAACTCATTTTCTTTCCCCTCAGAGAAGATGGAGACAAAATTGCCATGTATGAAGAAACATGGTAAAATTTAGGAAGAAAACCACCTAAATTACTTAGTGTTTAAAAAAGGGGGAGTATGAAAGATAACACTCTTGGCTTTATTGGCTAGCAATCTGCCAAATTAAGTAAGAAAAAAAATGTTGCTGTATTCTGATCTTGTGGGACAGACCAACTTTTTTGGATGTTTCCAATGAGCACTGTTCTTGCAGACTGTCATGGATTCCTCCCTTCAGCTTATCAATGTCATTGATAGCTGTGCCATTCTTGCTGGAGATTTCCACATGGATCCCCTTCTGAGAGGTAAAATGTGAGTGGACCCCACATCTGGGAGAAGGGGAAGGGCTGTAGCCAGACTGGGAGAGTTCTGCAGGTCAGGAAAACCATTTACTGCTGGTTTGGGGAGCAACTGCACCCACAGATCAGAAAGCAGCCCTCCAGCTTTTGTTTTGCCACAGGGGAGAGACTTTCCATTTTCCAGTGTGTGCTCCAGCACCTCCTCAATCCCACACATGCAGCTGGGAAGAGGTGATTTGCATTCCCAAGACAGCAAAATTAAATCACCATGCAAGGATTTCTACTCAGCCCAAACTACTCTATATGCTTAAAATTTACAAAGGATGACAGAGGGTGAAGAGAAGTTTGTTTTGTTTTTAAATGAACCACAGAAGAGGTTTTGGTATCTCACTTCTCTCTCCTGCTCTATGGATAATTGCTCCAGATGTTAAGGGAACTGGAGCTGGGAAGTGTCACGGATGAATTAACATGAACAAACACGAGTCCTGAACAAAGACTTGAAAAAATTCAGGTAGTTCAGCACAGCAATATTTTTTTAGCTATGAGAAGTCACCCCACTGCTGCCAAGCCACAAGATGATGAACTAGTCTGGCTTCTCCTGGGGCTGATATTATCCATCAGCACAGACATTCCTGGCATGTTTCAAACATTAGGCTCATAATATATATATATATTTTTTTTTTCTCCTCTGTACATATTACTGTGCAGCTGAACACTCTAGTGCATACAGTAATTTCAGAAGAACGGACATTTTATGTCCCAAGACTAATGTCCAGCTCCTCACATTAACCTTGCCTCACCAACTCCAGCCTGTTTTCCATTCTACACAAGCAACTGAAGTGGAACTTCCACTTGCATCCTTTCAGCCTAAAAAAGCTAAAAATACCTGCCTGGTATGTGTTCAGTCAGCCATGGATAATGCTGTATCCCTTATCTAAAATGACTAAATATGCTTTTCAAGGAAAAGTGACCATCATTTTTTGGATATAAATAGAAAAAGTGAACAGTAAAAGACGACAATTTACTTAAAAGAATATTTTAGAGAGCTATCAGTAACTTTGTATGTCTCTCGTTTTTCTCAAGTGTACCTTTGTACATTTTGCATATATATATAATTAAAGATTAATTTTATTATTTCAAACTATACTTTTGTTTTTAATACATTTCCATACATTTTAACATGAAATTAACTTGAATTTGAAGCTTTTTTTATTTCCCCAGAAACCTGATCACTCTCCCTCTGTTGTCTGTCCCTGTTTGTTTATACACAAAAAAAAATATTTTCTGATCTGGAGATTTAATTTGGAGCAGAAATAAGACAACAAATACGCTAAAAATAAAAAATAAAAATAAAATTTAAAAAAAAAAAACACCTCTAAGACTTAAAGATAGAAAATAAGGTCATTCCTAATATAAAAATGCCTTAAGCAAGTAAACACTTGCTACTGAGTCTCTGAGTACATTATACTCCCCACACAAACAGTGCAAATCCACCTCTAGGCAAGGTTTCCCAGTCTTTTAATAAGATTTGCAATTTCTTGACAGCTCATTTTTTTTCCCAAAGACAGTGGGTGAATCAGGGTAAAGTATTTTTCCTTCCTCTCAAGTCAAATATTTGCATGTACTTGTAGGCACCAAATGGGATCCTCCTTCATCTTTTCCCTTTGCTGTGTTGAGACAGATGAAAAGATTACATTTCTATCAAAAACTATTTGTTAACTACACATCACTACACACACTCCAGTGTAACTGTTGTGTAAAATACCAGCATATGCATTTGCATGGCTCAAACTTCCCCAATTTACTATGAAAAAGTCAGCAAATTATCAGAATCATCAATCACTGTAAATATTTACCACCATCTTTTGAAAAATTTAAAATGCCAACTGGTCAACTGGCCCCATACACACACTGCACAATAACTTTTAACATGTCTTAAAATGCTTTTTGCAGCTTTACAACTGGGTTATACAATCCCTTAGCATTTCTGTATTTTCATGACAAAGGCTTATTTAACAAGCTGCCACTACTGAGTGGCTTGCAGGAACAGTCAGAAACCCCACAGCCACACAGAGCTGGCCCTGGATGAGGATGGTTCAGTCAGCCCCACTCTCTGCTCATTAGAGGCTCTGCCCAGCCCTTCAGAGTGCACAGCACATCTGCAGCCCCAGCTGCACTTCTTTTAGGCAGGTTGAAATAACTCTAATTTTTCAAGCTGATTATTTTGCATTACTAGCTGAAAAGATTCCATTCGGAGTTCAAAGAGAAAATTGAGGTCTCTTTGTTTAGAGCTGTGCACAAGCATAAACTCCTGTTGTTAGGTAAAAGTGAGACCCCAGTAGCCTCAGTCTAGTGTATCTCAAAGCAATATTAGGAGCTGAAAGTGACCCAGACACCCCTTGTTGTTGTTGTTTGTTGTTTTTTGAGTAATAATCTACTTTCTTATCTGTTTTATTTGCAGGGTGCCCTGTGGCAGGAAGGAATGATGCATCTGACTCCATGTTCTCAGAAGGCTAATTTATTATTTTATGATACTATATTAAAGAATACTATACTAAACTATACTAAAGAATACAGAAAGGATACTTACAGAAGGCTAAAAAGATAATAATGAAAACTTGTGACTCCAGAGCCCTAACACAGCTTGGTACTGACTGGCTAATGAGTCAAAATAATTCACAGCAGAAACCAATGAAACAATCACCTGTTGGTAAACAATGTCCAACCACATTCCAAAGCAGCAAAACACAGGAGAAGGAAATCAGATAACTATTGTTTTCCTTTTTTCTCTGAGGCTTCTCAGCTCCCCAGGAGAAAAACCCTGGGTGAAGGGATTTTTCAGAAAATATGAACGTGACACTTACCTCCTCCCAGTCCTATCCCATTCACCTTCCCTCCCAGTTTACCATGCAGGTGCAAAGTCCATCTCCTACAATCTTATGAGAGGTTCAAAGTTCTCTCAAGTGCATCTGAGCTGGGTTCATCTGGAAAAGCACTTCTGGAAAGGTCTGGTAAAGCCTTTCCCCAGAAATCCACACTGCCAGGTTGGGGGAGCCACCTTCTCTGGACTTTTTGGATTGCAAGTCTTTTTCAGGGCCTCACCTTGTGCAAGGTATTCACCAGTGTTTTGCAGCTACTTCTGCTGACATCCACAGAAGAAGCAAATGCTCTTTACAGAGCTTTTTAAGAGAGGTTGTCAATTTTCTTATGTCTTGGGTTGTTTGGTTTTTTTTTTTAGTTCATTCACCCCTTATCTACCTTTATTAAAAGTACAAAGTCAGGGGGGAAAAGCATGCTTCCACAAGCTTCATTTGAAGTTTAGTTCTAGAGCAATAATTGTTGTTTCAGATATGCAATTTAGGACAATCTTTGGGTATTACAAAGACCAGATGCATTCTTTCATCTTTGTATTTATTTTTTGTTTAAGGTTTAGGTTTTTTCAGCCTTTGATCTGTAACAAAGATAAGGGCTATCCAGTAAGAACATTTCTTATTGTTACTCTGTAAAGACTTTTGATTGATTCATCCTTCTTCTGACTCATACTATTAACACAATAGTAGGGTTTGAAAAAGAAAAAGAGTCATCTTAAATAAGAGATGCACTTTATCTTTCTACACAATCCTTGAGCCATGTGACTATACTTTTCAACAAAAAAAAAGAAAAAAAGTCTTAAACTTTTTTGTAAGGCAGTAGATAATTAACAAAGATCTACTGATACTCAGCATATATTGGACAAGACAGTACAAGACTATCCACAAATATCAAAGAAATTATCACTTAGAAATTATCACCTGTACTGACAAAAGTTGTTTTCCCATCTTTTCTACAATTAAGAAGGAGCTTAAAATGTAGACTTACTGTTTTCTTTCCAGAGGAGAATTACTGAGAACTGGTCTGAGAACCATCAGTCCTTTTTAATACCTGGACAACTGTCTCCATTTAGCAGGAGGAAAAAAGTTAAAAGGAAAATAAAATAATTGAATAGATTTCAAAAGGCCATTTAATCTTGTATTGTAGAAACTGTTTATGTTTTACAGTTTAGGACAGACAATTTCATTCTCCAGATACAAATAATTAATGGGGCTTATCTCAGCTTTTAGGTCTCTCTTCAAGATAAGCAGATATAAAAGAAAGTCAGGAATGAAATACTCAAAACAGAGGCAGGATTTTCTTAAATTCTATGAGTGTTAGGGCAGACAAAACAAACAAACAAACAAAACCACCCCAAACCATCACTGCTACTGAGACATAAGCAGAGATCAACATTTTCTGGTTTGCAGACAGGGGTATGAACTATTCCAGTGGCAGCCCAATGCAAATGTCCAGTGCCCAGGTAAAAGTGGCTGGGATTTTCTCATGCCCCTTCCTTATACTTTCAAAATTCTTCCTTGGAAGCTCATGGAGGCCCCAAGAACTGAGCACACAGACTGACACACTGATTCCCAAAAGCTGATTTTATGATTGGTGCAGTATATGAATCTTAAATTCCACTGCCAACCAAAGTTTTCCTGTTGGTCAGAATGAGGTACCTCTGCAGAGGAGAAATCACCTTGTCCTTCTGGATCCTCTGTGGTTTGAGGAGGACTGTAACTCTCTACTTGGCAGTTCTGCTCCCTTTACTTATTGCCACATTCTGCCTACTTAAGAGTTGGGGCAGGAAGGGCAAGACAAAATTATACTTAAAATTAAGAGCTAAGAGATGTCTCTAAGGAAAAAAAAACACATATGACAAAAGTGAAGTTGAATGTCATGGTGATAATAATAAAAACTATGACAAATCAAAGTCAACATTAGAAACATTTAGAAACTTAGAAACTTTTTTTGTGTTTTAAAGTAACTTATCTGACTCCCAATGGCAACTCCCCAAGTTAATGTACACCCTACTGCTCTTACTCTCTTCAATTCTGGACAATCCTGAACCACTCCCAGATACTGAAAACTCAAAATACACAGCTGTGAAATAATTTAAGACTATTCTAAAAATAATTCAGAACTACTTTCAGAACATTTAAAAGAGATAGTAAGATCATGCAAGTAGAAACTATTTAAACTCTTCACAAGGCAGAATTCAAAGCAGTGCTGAGGGCAGTTCACTCTCTGGCAAATCCAGGTGCACGTTTCCTCTATGACCTATTAGTTAATCTAGACTGTCTAATTACTTAAATGTATTTTAACCTGAAATGATTAAAGAGTTCTAATATTTCTCACTTAACTCTATTACTTCCATTATTATAACTGCTCTAATATATGGTCTAACTCTGTTTTGCTGTGTTTGCCTTATAGAAACCATTTACAACACACTCCATAGAGGAAGTCCTTCCACATACCTACATTTTAAATACTTTAGCTTTTACTCTAGTGGAAGCCTGACAAAATGCAACCAACTGATTAAAAAAAGATCTTTAAAAATTCTCTTCTGTGCAGATTGCTATTGATAATAATGTCACAGATTTCCACCAAAGATCAGGTCATGCAAACACAAGTGATGGCTTTGGATAAGTCTGCAAAGAGCAGGTGAAACCATGCCAGGTTTTCTATTTGGATGCTGCTGTCCAAATGCAGATTCCTGAACCGTTGTGTCAGGATTTCAGCCCATCAGACCTCACAAGCATACAGACACACATATCTACATACACCCTGCCTTGCTAACTGAATCCTGATGAGCCCTAAAGGGAGCCTCACTTAACTGGTTCAGAAAACTAAAGTAAAAAAAGAGAATGGGAAATAAAAGCATGCCAGATTTGCACCCATCCTCATGAACAGATACAGGTTATAATTTTCATGGCTATATAAAAACAATATAAGAGAAAGACTCAGGTTTGTAATTCTCTTCATAAAGAAAAGCAAAGTTTCACTTCGGGCACCTTGCCCCCTCTGATGTTCTAGCAAAACAAGGGTTTAGGTAAATTTCCAATGAGCACAACTTCACTAAGGGCTGCCTACATAGGATTTGCAAGTGCAGCCAGCAGTGGCAGGAGTCTGGCTGCTCCCCAAGTATATTTCTTTTCCTCCCACTCCAGAAACTTCTTGTTACACTATACACTGAGGAGTACTACACACTGTGAGTGCAACAGCCTCCTGAACAAAACCCAGCTACACCAACAACAGGGTTTTTTTAACTCCAGCAATATTTTATACCATCATAGCCTAGGAACTAAAAACACTTTCCAGGAACCCATTCGCCAAGTTACACGGCTTGCCTGTCACAGAAAGGTTAAGCTACAGAAAAGTAAAGAAAACCTTTGAGAGAGAATTAGAATGGAGAGAGAGAACAGCTTAAGAGACTGGAGGTTTCTGGAATAAGTATTACTGTGTCCTCTTCTGCTACACAGAAATTGAAGGGAGAAGCACAATTTCGAGATAATTTTGTTAGGAAAGGAAGGACAGGTGACCTGCAGGTCATGATCACCTTTTTGGCCTGGAGCTCTACATACTCGGATTACACACATACATCACCCTTCACCATACATTAACTTTCAAGAGACTTGATTACATTATAACTGGATGGTGATACGGGGGTGTGACAGTGGCTTGCTGCAGACCTGATCTCACTTGCATCATTTATCAGAGTACATAATCTCTCCTGTCTAGTCAAATGAGTTACACCATTTGTAAGCACACACCAAGATAACCAATGTCACAACACAGCGTGCGCTGGTAATGAGGGTCTCAGAGAGCTCCAGACCGACACTCCCGAGTAAAGGCACAAAGACCTCCCGCCGGGCAGGCCCCAAACCAGCCCTTCAGGACACAGACCCTCCAGAAGAGCCAACCGCGCAAAGGTCCGCCCAATGTTTTCCCACCGCCGGCGAAAGCCAAGCAAACAACTCTGAAGGCAGCACATGACAGCCACGAAGGCCAAGATCCAATTACACCCTCGAGCCCCGGGCCATGCCGGGCAGCTCCTCTGGCCCTGCCTTGCACACGCATTAAGTGGCCCCTACACCCCACTACGGCCTCCCCAGACCATCCGGGCTGGGGGATCACCCAGCCCCACCGCCCCTGAAGGCAGGCAAGGTTTAGCTGGGTGCCAGCACAAGGACACCGGTGCCCCGGGTCCCCAACACGGGACACGGCGATGACAGTGCCTTAAGGGGCAGCAGCCCCGCTGGATGCGCCTGCTGGCGGCAGCGGAGCCGTCCTCACCCCGCAGGCAGCGCGGAGCCGAGCAAACCACCGGCAGCACCCCCGGCTCCCCCTCCCCTGGCACGGCTCGCCGTGCCACAGCCCCAGCAGGAGCTGCGTTAGCGGGAGCGGCGCGGAGCCGGCGGGAGGCGCAGCCGCAGCGGCCGCGGGGTGC
>JAYDZK010000001.1:109893660-109963408 GCA_034509185.1 Euphonia xanthogaster
CGATCCCTCTGGAAGCAGCACGGAGCAGCCACAGACTCGGCACTTGCAGTCCTTGATGTGCCCAGGCCCCAGTGAGGCTTTGGACACGGCCCCACACGACAGCCCCAGCCCTACCCTGCAGAGCCCTGGCTCTGGAGGCTCCTCAGGGCACAGCCACTGGCCAGATGGACACAGCCAGGGAGTGGCGGGCAGCGGCTCCATGTCCAGCTGCAGGCTGGGATGAGGGGCGTCCCTCAGCGCCCTGCCTTGGCCCCGGGGCTCTTGCATGGCTTCCCCAACGACACAGCCTTGGCCACACACTGCAGCTGTTTCAGTTTCAGAATTTCAGATCTCTGCTGCTTTCCCTGGCCCTGTCCCATGATGGACCAGGCGCAGGCGAGCACGGTTGGAAAAGCAGCATCTTTTGATCATGTGTCCATACTGAAGCCACCCTGTGTCACTCCCTTGGGATGGTGCACAGGCTCTGGGCCAGCCTCTTTTACACAAGAAAGAACTGTTTCTGTTTTACCTGAGGACTCATGGTTTAACTTTACTAGTGACACTGGTAGGGATAGAGCAGTTTCCTTTGTCTGAATAATTACTTCTGCATTCCTGAAAATTATGAGCCTGCTAAACACTGTGATTAATTTTAATTGATCCTGAGCAGGTGCAGGGCCTGCCACTACCTGAGGTGGCGTTGCAGCACCCTGTGCAGGATTGGACTGTACACGAATTCTTTCAGATATGCTGCTGGTAACAAGCAGGCCAAGAGCTTTCCAAGTGTCCATCTCCCACCTATCCTGGCACTCTGCAGTGCACATCTTGCCACATTATCACTTCACTTTTTAATTTTCATCAAGCAGTGACAGGGTATGATCTACTAATTTCTCTAGAGCAATCTTTTAGGTGCTGCTATCTCTTACCCAAAGTTCAAGATGTATGAACAGCTATGTCCTGTCCCCAGCCTGCTCCAAAAGTGTCTGAGTCTTCTTCGCTTTGGGCTCTTTATACTATCAAATAAAAGGAAAAGACAGAAAGCAGGTGCACACCAGCAAGAAAAACTTTGTGCTTTTAAGTGGCCCCCCAGATGTCACCCTCTCCAACCTCCCAAATTCACAGACTTACCAAAATACAATGTCCACAAAAAATATGGTTTATTGGACTAGATTAAATGATGCAATGCTTAGACATTGTATTTGTATCAACAATGCTCTTGCAGAGGAACATAAAATGATACGTTTTTTTCTGTCTCTAATGAAATCTTAGAGCAGGTAATTAATGACAAAGGGCACTGGATACTTTCCAAGTCACACAGCTTTGACACACTGACTATAAGAGATCTTGCATATCTAATAATTGAAATAGAATTTCAACTTTTTGCCTTGCTGAATTAATTCTGTGCTTTATAATTCTTCATAGCTTCACGAGAACTCAAAACTATTAGAGCTTGACAAAGTTGATCAGATTTGTAACAAAAATACAGAGACAATCATTAAAAACCATTGTTCTTTGAAAGTTAGGCCACATTATTTTTGACTCAGAGCATGGCTGGCAGAGAGCCAGCCTGCATGGCTGGCAGGGAGCTGGAAGAACACTGGAAAAAAAACCTATGAAGTGACATCAAACAGGTCAGACGAGTTTTCCTTTCTCTTTTCTTACCACTACATCTCTCCTCAGAGTACCATTGTGTCCATGCAGTGGATATTGCAAGTTACATTTCTTTTTTTCTTTTTGTCTTCAATGTTTATTGGCATTGTCACTATCCAAAGAATTTGGGTAATGTATTCAAATGCAACCCAACAATGCTGAATAAACTGCATTGACAGTGGTAGGGTTTTGTTTGTAAAGCTGTCCTGAATGAAATTCCAGATACCACTGAAGACAATACCCACCTCACAGGTATATTTATAAAACACTGCACCAGTTTCATGGCACAGATGGATTATGGATGCATTGCAACAAGCAACCACATCACTAAAATTTTAGGTAAAAACCTGCCATTTCTGCCCTCTCCATTCAACACTGTGGGCAACAAAATATTTGGACAAACAACAGGTTCAGTGGATCTACAATCAACAGAGAAAGACCCAGACAATCAATACATTTTCATAATATATGTATTCAAACCAAACCCCAATGTGTCTGGATCCTGGATTTTTCTGTGCACACCAGATCCACCAAGTGATTGTTTGCATCTCAATCCTTGGAGGAATGTGGCATCTCCAACCTGAGGCATTCACAACCATGCACATACAAATGGTTTTATGCATATTCCACAGGAGACTTTTCACCCACAGGACAAAGCAACAGTACAACATATTGAACAGGCTGTTACACCCTACTTTCCATCATCTTGTCAATAAAATCCATTATGCTAATATACAATGAGCTTTTTAAAACATAAATGAACTATACTTGCATAAATGAGTATCATTCATTTATCAGTGTATTCTCCAGAGTTCTTTATTGATCACAGAAAGAACTACAGCCTAGACCAATACCAAAACCAAATGAAATTGTCCTTCACTGTAAATGGGAAAAGACAAGAGCAAAATTAATTTCTGGCAGTACCACAAACTATGGACTGTCACAAACTTAGTGAGAGAACTGGGACAGATTAGAATTGAGCAGCTGAGACCAGCCAGCCATCTGGGAGTACCCCAGTATTCTGAAACAATTGTAGGTGAGGTACAGAAGAACAGTTTCAATACTGTTGCTTATGAGGAGTAATCTGGCAGAGGACTGGTAAAAACCAGCACTGAAGTATGCAAATATGTCATAAAATGTACTTCTGCTGGCTGAAGTAGCTAAATAAACATTTATCAGTTTATTTAACTGATAATCCAGTTATCCTTAGTTACCTATCCTAAGACAAGGTAATGAAGCAGGTTCACCCTGTCTTACAGGATCACAGGAATAACTGGTGTGAAATTCATGAATAACTTTGCTCTGGCACCAGGCTGTGCTTCCAAGCTGAGCTCTCATGTAGAGATCTGCTGCAAAGCCTTTGCCTCATTCACATAAGGAAAACTTCCAAAGAAAGATTTCAAATCTTCCAATTGTATCAAAAAAGGTTTTATTTTAATTTACTCTTCCCCTCCTCACTGTTCCCATTCAGATTACTTAAATGATCTCTTGCAGCAATGCACCTCAATCTTTACCAAAGAAGCAAATTAAAAACAAAACACGCAGAGTAGCAATAAAATATCCAAATAAAAACTGAACTCCAAGAAATGCCAACTGGACATCTGATTCTACATCAAAACCAAAACCAAGCTGCATGGGCTGTAAAGTCTCGCCCTGTACTGAGAGGCACAAAGCTTTCAGAGAGATGTGTCCTACCCAAAGATGCACTACACCCACCTAGCTCACTTCAGTCCGGGCAGAGGTTCATGCATTGAATGAGGGCTGAGTTCTGGCTCAATGTGGTGACACCAGCTGCTAAAGCAGAAACCCAGGAGTCCTGTCAGACCTTCAGGAAAGGCAGCAGAGGGGGCTGGGGAAGACCTGGAAATATCAAAGATTTCTCCTGCATGAATTTCAGTTCAGTGAAGAGAAGGAGCCAGCTCACAGTGTGACAGGCTCAAGCCAGCTATGGCACTTGCATTACTGAAAATAATGGGGTGACTTGTCCCCAAGTCAGCAGGCAACCAGCTGTGAAGGTTTATTTGCACCAGTGACCACTTGAGCAACAGCTAAGGGTTTCTTATCCTGGGGAAAGCTCTCTTGCTAGCTGCAAAGCTACTCAAATCCAGCTGTTATTCAACAGACACACAAGGTAATCATTATCTCCAGAAGAATTAACAGGATGCCAGGGGTGACACATGATAAATGACATTGTAGAATTTTAAAATATATAAATACATGACCAAGTAGGGTTAAAATTTGCATTGCCTTTTTCCAATTTAAACTCTGTCTAATGAAAGTTTAACAGCATGAAGTGCAAGTTGTCTTACACTGGCTCAAAAAAAAAAAATCTCTGGAACAATCAAACCCTGAACATTCCTTAATTAAATGGACAAGTCTCTTGGGAATGACATGGGCAGAGACCATACTTTTTGTAGACCAAACCTGAGCAGAGATTGGGTTTTGTTTCTTTTCTGTAAAAAGACAAAACAAGTATTTCAAGGTAGAGCTGAAGTGGTTTCAAAATAGCAATGACCCAGGTCATAATCAGAATTTTGTATATACAATTTGTATTAACTTAAAAAAATAAAGAAGTTCAAAATACCTCCAGAGAACATTCTAGGTTAGCAAAATGTCCTGTACAAAAGTAGGCCACATTTGTTGGTTTAAAAGAAGTCCACAGCAGTTGGTCTCTTCTTAGCTGACATAGTAAATGGTCTCTTCATTTGGGGTTCTTTTGCTGGGGTCACTGTGGGTGACTTCAGCACCCCATGACGAGGTTTCTGTTCAGGATTGAAAGCCACACGGGAGGGTCCTTCTGGGCTCACCAGTATACTTTTGTCAGTCTTTTTAAATTCTGTTGAAAAACAAGCCAACAAATTAAAATGAAATGCAGCCCCTGGAATAACTGGGCCTGTCAATCAGCTGTGGAAATTCCCAGCCCTAGAAGCCTGAATTAGATCCTCAAGCCCAGCAAGGCTCAGAAGCCTTGGCAGAGAAAAGAGACGGTGGTGAATCAGAGCCCCTTGGGGAACAGGGTCTGCTGCAATGCACTGTGAACCCTCCCTGTGGTTCCACAGAGCACCAGAGACCCTGGGCCTTTTCCCCAGACAGAAGTGTCCCAGCTATCCTGAAAAACACCCCACTGAATTTAAAAGATGACAGTGGGTAAGCAGTGTCTCTACTCTGACTGCTGAACAGCTCTAGAGACTGTTGGCCATGCCTTCAGCCAGCAGGGAGGCACTTATTTTTCATTTTGTTCAGCTGTGTTATATTAGCATGAAGACATTTACCTAAATACACTGTTCTCAATTTGAACTTGACCTTTTGCACCCTTCAGAGAGTTAAAAAGTAGTTAAATGAATACATGGAATATAATTATATGTTATGGAGCAAAACATTTATTGAACAGGGAAAATACCACCTGCTTACAGGAAGTGAAGTGACCTTTATCTACTCATGATCATTCATAAGCCACAAGCAGGCAAAATAAAAAGCAAACTTTGCTACTACAAAGTCTGATTTTATCAGCATGGGAAACAGAAGTGAGCAAAGAAGACTGTGAAGTGCACGTGTTTCCAGAGGAGCTCTGGAAACAGGCAGCTCAGGAAGGTAAATTCAGCACCCTGCTGCAGTTTTCCACCCATGAGGCTCCTTCTGCAGGTCACTAATGCAGCACCCCGGGATTGCTCAAGTCTAGCTGCAGGGCTCAATGTGGATTTACCATCTCCTCTGGAAAGGAACTTGAGGGGGGCTTGTAAACTAAACACAAATATTGAGACAGGAACAGAACCATCCTGTTTTAGAGGTGTCCCACAGGTGTGTGAGTGTGTACCACTTCCCCATTCCTCAGTTACCAGAGACACTGTGGACACACACACACACACACACACACACACACACACACACACACACACACATCAGACTAACCTGCAGTCATGTTTTTATTCAAGCCAAACGTGACTCTTTTGGAGCTGGGTGTCTGCAGTTTGTTAAGCTATAAAGCAAAATAAAGACATGAAATAAGATGTTTGAGGCAATGCTTTGAGTTCTTTCATTTGCACCCACTGATGTAAAACAGCCTACTTCTTCCTTCATTTTGCTTAGAATTGCCCCAATCCTCTGGCACTGACTGCTGCTAAGACAGCACTGTTTTCCTAGCCAAAAGCAAACATATTCCATTTGTGCAGAAATCACATACTCTCCTTAATGACATTATGTAAGTCAACAACAAACAAGAAGATATTTGTGTAGTTAACAGATTGGCCCCACTGCACTCGGGCCTCAAACTGCTAAGAGGACTTGAAAGGCTTTAAATGTTAAAAAGGTTTAGAGATGAGGGCAGACTTTTGAAGCCCTGCACTGTTGCCACTTTCCATAAATAAATGGAGGCTCAAAGTCCCTTTGCAAGATTGAAATCAGTTTGTTTTTGCTTTCTTGTGAAATGAGCAGATTCAGAATGGTGTGTGTTCAACAAGAAGGCTGAAAGCAGAGGGAAGGGAAGTAGAGATTTCAGAGACATCTATAACTCATTTCCTGAAACTCTGGAGTCATGTGTAACTCTGTCTACAGCATCAGCATTTCCAGTTATAGCTGCTCATGTTAGCAGACGAACACGGAGTGGAAAAGACATCACGAGTGATGAGGAGCTTGCTTGGGAAGACATTTGTTCCCAGACTCAGCTACCCTTTGTGAGATCTCACCTGCATGGGTGTCCTGGTGGAAGAGATGGTGCTTCTGGCTTTCCTGAAGAACACTGCCTTTGGTACAGTTGATTTTTCAAATTTTACAAAATCACTTCCTGGTTTTGCTTTCTTTTTCTTTAATGGTGACAGAGCAGCACTGCTTTCCTGTCAAGGAGGGAAAGGGACAAATGCTTCAGTACAAAGTTCTGTATTATCTAATACCTCGTGCTGTCACCAGTGCTGACCACATACATCAGTTAATCACCATGTTTAGCTCCCAGTAGGTAATTTTGCAATTAGCATGACAGAAAGCAGAAGCTGAAGGCAAGCTCTGTGCAGAAATAGGAAAATCATTGCAAAGAACAAAAGAATTTGCAATAGATCTGCCAAGCCCAGCAGAGTGCAAACATCTTTTCCATGTGCATGAGGATACTTTGCAATTGATCCATCTCTCCTGCACAAAAGTGATTATTTTTTTTTCCTTCACCATAAGCAAAAACTCGTCCGTGGTACCCCGGATGAATAAGATAAATAACTAATGAACAAACACAGCTTTGGGCTAAGATGAAGACTTTGAAGAAAAAAATGGAGTATGAAATCTGACACTTTCAGAAATTCAGCTATTGTGTAGTGCCAATGGTTTGCTGACTACAATTCATACTTTTATGGTATTTAAAGCAGTTCTTGTCTCCAGTACAAGGCAATTCTTAGGACTTGCACTGGCAGAGCTTTCTAACCTGCTGTCTGTGGACTGTGGTGAGGCAAAGTTCAGTTATGCTTCTCATCAACCTACAGATGTGGAATTCCAAAGGTATTCACTGACAAACTGTGGAAAATGTAAGCAGATATGGCCTCTTTTGATCTGAAAATCACTTCTGCTTCAAATAAAAGAAAAAACCACAAGACTTCTCCTTTTCTGAATTGTGGAGACATCTCTGAAATAATGCTGATCTCGTCTGTTTTTTTTTCCCTTCTCCTGCTCCTCTTTCCTCTGGATATTTGAAGCTAACTCTCTGGAGGTGTGTGTTGTCCTTGAAATCAAGAATCAAAACATGCCCCTCATTTCTGGGCACAAGGCCAGGATTACATAACTAATACAAGGAAAGAAACATGTTATTTCTCAAACAATGAAAACAAAATTAGCAAAGCTTAATTTCCTCTTCATTTGTACATTTTAAGGTTTCCCCTGATCTCTTCTTTCTTCCATCAGTATTCTCCCTCTCCTCCTGACTCAACTTCCAAGTACCTTTCCTTGTCTCCATCCCTTTTAACACACACACTCACACAAGTATGTGGACTGAGCAGGAATATGCAAATTCCATAATTTCTTTGGAATTCCACATGAAGAGTGACCCAGTAGCCCATGCCCTGCCAGCCAACAGGCCAGTGCTGGGGTTGTGCTGCTGCCTTTCCCTCAGTGCCTGTACCAAGTTGTGCCAACAACTCGCTCCCATGAAGTCTGCAGGAACTTCTTATCTTGAATCTATCACAGGTCTTGGAACCTTTTGGTCACCTGCAGCAAACTCTCACAGAAAGAGATGGGGGTGTCATAATCATATTTTCTTACAAATTAAACTTTTATAGGCAAAGAAAAACCAGGTGTGAAACATGGAATACTGAGGCAACAGGAGACAAAGCCAGTGGTTCCTACTTTGGAAGCCCCACAGTGAGAGAAATGCAGTTTGAATAGTGCGGAGAGAGAAACCTTTTGGCTCCTCCCTCTCAGCACTCCAGCATCAAAAACCAGAAAATGCCAGTTATTTTATTACTATTTAAGCAAAGTTTCAATGTGAGTTTTTTCTCCTGTGAAGGACTGAGTAGTTCTATCTCCATATACAAGGCTGCACTACTAACTAATCCTACAGGTTTAAACATAAGTCAAACAGAAGTGAGCTCACAGGCTCAAAACATGAAGCTTTAACTCTTTTTTGTACTCATCATCTCATCTGTGCTTCATGAATTTTTTTCCACCAAAGTGAGACTGTCAGCAACACTTCCAAGAATATAACTAAACTCTTGAATGTGTTAGGGTGAATATGCACATGGGAAATGAGCAGTCAAAAAGAATTTCAGTAGCAGGAGAGGGAAGAACACCTGCACTCTCTTTCTTAGCCACACTATCAAAACCACACAGTGCAAAATGCTTTTTGACTCTCGAAACACTGAGAAAAATCAACACTATTCTACTTATTACAAAGAAGAAAATGGAGGTGCAAGGTAGAGATCAAAAATTTGGTTGTTCCCAAACTGCAAGGCATACATTTTTGAAGAAGAAGATATTGGATCTTCCTAGTGAACAAACACAGTGTTGTGTTCATAAAAAACTGGACTATTCATACATGTGATCACACAGCCATTAAAGGTCACAGTGTCATATTCTCTATTCCAGTGTCTGTTCTCTTTCCCAAATCCTTTCCCCAGACAGTCCTATCAGTTTTTTTCAAGATGGAGCAGTGAGAAAGCAGAAGAAGCCACTCCTGAAATTGCTGTGGGCAGTTTCACAAGGAGCTGATCCTAATCTTGTGTACTGCTGCTACTGCAGAAGGGATGTTCCATCTTCCCATTTCTCACTATTTTGCCAAAATATGATGCCCTTTGTGAGCATGCTGTAAAGCTTAAAGAGAGACCCAATGCAAAAGAATCATTAACCCAGGGACCAAAGAAAAAAACAACAAAAAAGACAACCCCATCTTGCCCCTAATATCCCATTTTTCAGCTAGATGGGTTCTTCCAGCTGAGTGGCTGGCACAGGATTTAGTGTGATTGTACAGGAGAGTGTGACACTGTAGCAGGGTGTGGATTTTGGGGAATCAAGTTCTTTTTTGGTGACCATGCATGATGACATCACCAAGCAGCCCATGCAGCCCCATGCTCTGAAAGCTAAAGCCAGATCAGAAAATGAGCCTGGCAGTTCCTGAAGCGGGCAGAGGAAAGAATGAGATGTACATACCACCTTCCTGTTTTTCTTGCATACAGTCTCCAGAAGTCCATTGGCTTCGACAGAGTTTAGCATCTCTTTCACTTTTCTCTTCTTTTTCAGACTTGCTCCATTCTGACTGGAGACTTTCATCCCTTCCAAACCAACTAACTTTGTCTTAGTCTTCAGTGTGACCTTTCTGGAGGGTGCAGATTCAGCCCCTGCCTTTCTTGGCAGGGTCCCCAGCAAGCCCTCCTTGCTGGGTTTCAGGTCAGTTTGCTGCACAGGGGGATCTCCATTCACCAGGACAGCCCCTGCTTTCTGCTTCTTTTTCACAGCCTTAGGAGGTAACAGAGTGACAGAAGGGCTGACATCCTCTGCTGCACTGGCAGTGGCTGGCCCATTCTGACACACTGGTTTTGCAGGAACATTCTGCACTTTTGGATTCATTTTCTTCAACTGACTCTTTTTACTCTGCTCTGCGTCAGTCAGACTGCTCTGCACACAGATACTGTGATTTTCTCTGGTGTCAGTTGCTACATCTGTGGTCTCACTTGCCTCATTTACTAGCAATTTCTTTCTCTTCCTCTCCTTTTTATTTTCTGGCACCTTTTCCTGGCTAGAAGCATTGGATCCAGATGTTTCAGCTTTTCCCTCCTCACAATTTCTATCAGCTGTTCCAAAATCAGCACTTGGGCTGTCCCTCTTCTTCCTTTTTTTCCTCTTCCTCTGGGGAACTGATGGCACCTTCCCACTTGACATCTCTTCTTTATCCTCTAAATCCATCCCAAAAAGAATGCCACAACACACATGTGAAACACAAAGGTACTTACAACAACTGAACTGTATTCTATTTTTGTTCTTTTCTTTTAAAATAGGTGCACCATTTTCCTGTTATCAGCCTGCACAACAGTTTTACTGTTACAGCTGCTCAGGACACTGCAGCCTGATGACGTCTGGCCTAATTCATGTTTTGTTAAGTTTGTCTTGCCACAGGTGAGATCTAAACCATTCCCTGTGGCAACCCTATTTTTCATAGCAACATCCCTAAAAAGAGTTTTTATTACCCACCTGTTAAGCCCATCAGAAGGGCAACTCAAGGGTTCAGTATTTCAACATCCCCAAATTCTTATATTTTAACACTCATCCAACAATATGTTTCTGCTTTCCTACAGTAAATGCACCTGCTCAAAGGAGCAATGCAGACAGCTGCTTCCAGATGTGCTTTTGACTGAAATTTCTGAGGTGATGCTTGCCTCAGAATTGGGAAGAGAAATCCTTCCACTTTCAATAAGAACTGAATTTCACATTTAACCTTCATCACAGGATACAAACCAGCACATCCTGAACAATAGCACTGCCTTCCTCAGAACAGCTTTTATCTGACACTTTGCTAAACTGCACAAGTCACTGCAGATTGTCTCTCTCCCAAATATTGATCTTGCCTTACCTTCTACTTTTTCCAGCTCATTTTGTTGCCAAGGCTTGACAGCTTTTTTCTTTCGCTTTCGCCTGCCAGATTCATCATCATCATCATCTTCATCTGTAGAAACATCTTCAGGAATATCTTGGGGGAAGATTCCTGTTGAGGAAGGATAAGGTATCAGAAAACTGAGAGTCCTACTTCTATGAATAGTTATGCTGTTCATAAACAGCATAACTCTCACAGAAATAAAAAACAACTCCTCTTTCTCCACCCAACCTTAAAGCAAAGCATACGACCCGTTCCTATTTGTTTAAGCAAAAATAATCATCTTTCATTTAAGGACAAAGTACAGGGTAGCTCAAATTGTGAAAGGAATTTGGCCATCTCCAAAATATGTGTAATGTGTCTTAGTGAGATTTTAAAAACCCACAACCCCCGCAATGTAATATTGTTGAAATGCACATTAAAAAAAAAGGAAAAAATAATTCCAATACACATTGTATGGGAACATTATATGTAATTTAATGGAAAATAAAGACAGAGACTACTGTCTCTGTCTGCTGCTCAGTCCTTACCTTCTGCTAAGTCCTGGAACCTGCAGGTGAGAGGGAGAAAAGAAAAATTGAAACATTATTACTCACTCAGTACCAATAATAACACTAGCAGAAAAGCATCACTGAACTAACTATGGTTTTGTCAAAACAGGAACATATTTTTACATAGGAAGTTACAAACTCCAGAAGAAATCTGCCTCAGTAACCCCCCTACTCAAACCAAATCACTCAAAGTATTGAGAAAACAACAATTTAACGCTTTTCCTGCATCTGTTCCTTGCATCACACCCAAGCTGATGTCACATCCTGCAGTTCAAACCCACACTGTGCAGATAAACCCCAGCTGGCTGCAGCTGGCTCGTAGCAATGAGGAACTGCATGACAATGGTGTCAGGACAAGACAGGTTGGGCAGAAAGAAAATCAGAGTAGCTTAGGACAAGGTGTATTTCAGCAGAACTCACTTTTTGACCAGCTTGTACAGCCGCTTTCTGTTCAGGGAAGGTGTATTTTTCTTGCTTGCAAATTCGAAGATTTTGTCAGCAACAGCCTTGTAATCAAACTGTTGGAGGAGGGAAGTACAACACAGCTGTTCTTAGTTTATCCATGCAAGATAACCCAGTGCAACTCGTGTTACAAATATATCAAGTATTAAGGTCAACATCTTGAAACAGACACCTCCTTTAAACCCCAAATGTTTTCCTCTGTTGAAATTTACGCCCCCTTCACACACTGACTTGTACAGATGGCTGCTTCATTAACAGAACAGCTGAACTTGGTATCACTTTCTGAATGTTCCTAACCTGATTTCTTACTCCAGAGAGAAGCCAACCCACTTCAAAACTCCCATAAATATTTAGCTAAATATCAGATTTAAAGTGTGCCATGTCCTAATTCTTGCTTAAAAGCCACATTCAAAAAGATTCATGAAGTGTATCCACCTGCATATATGTGGATTCTGTCAGAATCACTACACTGCACTGGCCCTGGGTTTAGGAAACCCAAATTGTAACATATTACCCTCTCTCTGATGTATCCCATCATCTGTGTTCAATGAAATCTAGGCTGATTGCTTCCCCACCCTCACTGACTTGACTTTTAGCACATTTTTTAACTCTTGAAACACACATTTTTTAACTCTTGAAACAGGAAGGGAGGAGTAGAAAACAGAAGGTATGGGAGAGAGGAAAGAGGAATTTAGACATGGATTTATTTTACTACCACTCACAGAACATACATTACATAAATACCACCTTACAATAAATCAGGAGATTAAAATTTTCTAACATACTTATCCATTAACACCCTTTACTTCTGCACCTCTTGAAAGGGATGGGAAAAAAAGAGAGCAGAAATATCAGTAACAGAGCAAAAGAGCTGCAAACCTGAAGAACAGCCCCGATCCCATCATCAGCATTTTCAATGATATCTTCTGTGTTTTCAGCCTTCTGTGCTGATTTTCTTGACAGAGATCCATCTCCTATTATAGAAAATAAGACTGAATATTAATATTTTGCCTAAGATAAGTGACTCCAAAAGAACAAGCTTTATTAAGCACATCTGAAGGGAAGACAGGAAAACATAATTATCCTTACAACGCCCTGAACATATGTTTGATTGGTTCAGAGCAGAAATGTATTTTCAGGAAACAGGTTTCCTGAAACCTGTTTCCTAGCAACTCTAATCAGGGCAATTTAGAGTTTCCTCCTTACCTTTGGTTTTAAGCATCTCTTCGTTTTCCTGTTTGCCTTCTTCAGAAACATTCTCCTCATCACTGTTGGTACCCAGCTCTTTCATCAGGTCCTCGATGGCAAAGGGGGACTGATCCACGATCATCTCAAAGACACCGGTGGCCACAGCGTGGAGCACGCGCCGACTGTCACAGACAGCAGGGTGAGCCCAAAGGCAGACCATAAACACCCTCCCTCCCAGGTTCAAAAAGTGGAAATTTGAGGGAAAATGGATGAGAAAGAATATGGAAGAACACCGAGCTCTTCAGACGATGAAAGTCAACCTGTTGCTCCCTAAACAGAGATCCTTTAATCCAAGCAGTGTCCTGCTAATGTGCCCCTCTTAAATTTCACTCTTTATGCTGACCTATATTACACTGCAAAGAAGTAGCTCAGCTGCTCTATGCATTAAAAAATTAAAATAACCGGACAAATTAACCAACAAAGCTTGATATAGTTCTTATAAATCCATGGAGACTATCTATAGCTTTGATAAAAACAAATTATCTTCATATGACTGTGCACATTGCTGATAAAATACCCTTCTTTCTCTATATTCTGAAATTATGATTCTTTGATCCATTTATTACCATATTCAGAGTTTCTTAATTCTTAAAAAATATTTATTCTTTCATCAAACTTACTCCTTTGATTTGGCAGCAATTTTGCAGAAAGGTTCGATGAACTTGAGATTCTGGTCTGCTGTGAGCTGTTTGATTGGAAAGAAAAAAAAGAGTACAGAAAATACTGTATGTGTACACTGAAATTCCTTGATAATTGGTGTTTGTACAGGAACTGGTGTTGGGGGATCTTCTTTAACAGTCTTTCAGCATATTATGTAATTCCAACTGGCAGAGGTATCCAGGACCTTTTTTTTACCACTAACTTCCAGATATTCCCTGGAAGTATTGTCAAAACACTGGCCGCCTTGCAGACTTTATTCTGCTGAGTACAGAAATACAACAAAGCTTCTTACTTTAGATAAGGGACCATGAGGCAGAGAAAGCTTAAATCATTTTGTGTACTTTCCCAAAGGTCTGTAGCAGACAAGAATAGGATTTGGGTTTCTCTTAACTGGGCTGCTTGCACCAAAACCCTCTCAGCTACAGTAGAGCTAAAGACCCTTCCCTTCAAAATCCAATTTATGAGCATCATCTGTGATTTCATCTAGTCTGAGGGACCCACTCCCCTCTCTAGACTTCCAGTGAGTGACTTAGCTACAGCTGTGTGACTGTGGAGCTGCAGAAATGATTTGGGCTCCAATTCTCTGGTGCAGACTTCATCTCTCTCGATCCACAATCCAGAACCTCAAAACCTACAGGCAGGATTGGTTTGAATACAGACTGCAAGGAGTAGGAATGGAAAAGTGCTGACAGCTTTGTCAATTGCAAGGAGAAGTATCAGAAGCCAGAGACAAGGGGAGGTAACTGAGGAGGAGCCTGGGATGAACGTGGAGCAGCAGGAAGGGTGGAGGGACAGGAGAGATGCTCCTTGGCTTTGCTGCTGCAAAACTCTGCTCCACTGGAACAGCAGCCAAAATTAAGGGCCATCAATTAACTGCCACAGCAACACACAGCAGAGCAAGACAGATGTCACCAGCAAAACAAACATCTGGATGTGGGGGGGTAAACTGCACAATGCACAGACAACAATAAGCAAATATTAGACAGCTGTGAAAGCTCACTTTCTTCCTCTACTTAGGTGCTACACAATGAGCCAAGAGCAGGCTTTATGCCAGCCTTTGCCAAAGCAAAGACTGGAAAACATGCTCACACAAGGGAAATTACACTGAGTCCCCTCTGAAACAAAGAAATGAGAATAGTCTAACTATTTTATTACTATTTTTCCAACCTCAATTTGGAGCAGCATAGCAGTACTCAGGAACTTGAGAGAAACTACCACATTCCCATAGTCAAAGACATGAACAGAAGCAAAAACATAACTTGTAGTAAGTAACTTTCTTCATGCTTGCTCAGTGTTGTTATAACTAAAACCATTAAAAATTACATAACCTAAAAATTACATTTCTTCTAAGATGCTTCATGCCCCAGTTAACATCAAACAGGAGTAAAATTACAAAGTATTTTCTAACCTCCTTTGCACCAACTTTAGCCAATTCATCCAGATAGATATCAATGAAATGGAACTTTATCCCAGTGGGAGAATTGCTGTCTGGGTCCATAACTTCTTTCATTAATAACTGCAGCAATGGTTCAACTAGACTGAAAAAAAATAAAGAGGAAAAACCCCAAGATATTAATATTTAATTGCTCATGTCTTATTTGCCTTGAAAACAAACTCTTGTCTTGAAAACAAGCTCCACTTCTTTAGCCATGAACAGCTACCCAATTTGAATTTTTTCCCTTCTTTTTTTACCCTGAAGCCTATCATTGCTATCTTTCAGGAAAATGAAGTTTTGTATATTCCAAGCTTTGTCCCCTGGTGTTCTTTGGCACCTGCTTCAATTTTGCTCAGAACAAACATTTCCAGTCCCAAAGAACACTGAAAAACCATAAACATTCTTTCAGTTTTACTTTAATACATGTTTCTTCAAAAGCATTTTAAAAGACAAGAGGAAAGAAAGTCATGCTAGGCAGCTTCTTGGCTCCACTCAGGAAGGAAAGGCAGTTCTTGAGCTCCCTCACTCTGCAAAGAAAGGAATCATGATCCTCTTTCCCCACACTGCCTCCTTCCAGTGGAAGATGGAGGCCAAAGCCGTAAGAAATCTTGTCAGAAATCAGTTTGGGTGACCATGTGTGTGGGAAGAAGGGCTTCAGCTTCATCAAACCTCCTCCCACACCTTCTGCTCCTGTCAAGGAACATTTTCATCTCTTCAACCTGAGGGCATTTACCCAGTGCAAAACAACAGTGGAACAGCAGGGATGGGGTGTCCTTTAGCTCTGCATTCCTTTCTGTTTCCATAAAAACATGCCTGTGTGCATCCCACATTTGATAGTGAGTGAGAGAAAGGTCAACCTTAACACTGGGTTATTTTCAATTAAAAGATTTAAATCTCTTCATCAACTTAAAAACAACAAGCTTTGAAGTGGCACAAGAGCTCTAGACAGAGCAAATGACTACAATTATTTGCCTTTTAATAGAATATGGAAGAAATACAACTAAACCCACTGATGTTTACAACAAACAGGAGGCTAGTTTACAATTAAGTCAGAGCCAATCAGAAAGCCATAAACACACAAAAAAATTCATTTCCTGGGGTGCAGATTCCCTGTCTAGTCTCTCTGTAGCTGATATTTCATTGATAGCTCTTCTGGCTACATCAGAAAATGAAATACATTAAATACTGTATTTAATTTAATGACATGTAGCACCTTACTGTGTCACTAAACAAAGTGATATGAAGAACAAATAAGCCTGAATGGACAGTGGCATCTATGGAAAAGAAGAATCTATTAAATAAAAATATATTTGAATGCAGATATATCGGATGACTTGTTTATGATGCGACAACGTTCAGAAATCTGCTTACCCCTCATCCCATTCATTTCTTTTCAGCACTTCAAAGGATTGCCTCAAGATCAGACGCATCAGCTGCAAAGCACAAAATCTGTTAAACTTGTTGGTTATGAAAACAGGTAAAGGAGCCACTGTGGCTGTAATATGAACAGACTTCTTGGTCAACCTCTATAGCACAAAGTGGAAGCTGCCTCACATGAATGTTTTGACAGATTGTCTAGCATGTAATGCAACAGAAGTGTGCTGCAAAAAGGACAGCTATTTTCATATGCTAGGCACAAAAATTCATTATCCTTTCTATACAGTTTTCTCTTGATTCACACCCCTGATTTCTTCATTAAGTACTGCCCTAATCTAAGAAAAGCTACAGCTTAAACTGGACACAACAATATGGGTCAGATGATAATAATAATTTAATTTACTTGAAAATTGCACTAAGAGACAGTCACATGTAAAACAGCCACATTCAACTGGCTCAAAACACTTAACTTACTGAACTAACTTCTATCTGCTAATATTGGGAAAGAAAAAACACCAGTGAATGTGCCTGCAATTAACTTCTTTCAAAGAAGATAATGGGATTTTGTTCTTTACAAAAGTATGCTTTTTAAGATTCTAGTTCCTGTTTAAATGTTCTGTTTCCTGTAGAAAGAATTCTGACTAGTCAATGTACTACAGTGGATACTTTACTGGTGGAAAATTGGGGTTCTAGTGCAGAGTCATAAAAGAGTCTTTAAACAGTCTGATCTAAACTGATGTTGATAGTGTCCTTTGAGACAGTATTTATATTCCAGTATAGAAATCAATGACAAAAATCACTATGTTAGAAGGGAAAGCACTTGAGCACAACATAAACTGTGCTGGCTTTTAGGTTCATGCAGTGGTGAGTGCAAGCCTTTGAAACAAACATCTCTTGCAATGTGTCAAGAAGATGATACCTTGTCTTCTCTTACAATACACACCAATGCATGTGCAGACAGAGCTGCCTTCCAGCACACCAGCACCACACGTTTTCCAGGAGAAAACACCACCCAGAGAGGTATAATTACCTCTTATTAATCACCTCTTATTAATTATACCACCAGAGAGGTATAATTACCATGTAGTACTTGTCCAGCCGCAGATTGTCAATCCCATTCCACTCCCGGTTCATCGTCTGCCAAAATGTCTGGATGAACAGGTGTCCTGCAAGGGAGCAAGGAGAAAGACCTGCATGTCTGGCACAGTGGGCTCTTCTGCTGATCTGAAAGGATCTCAAGAAAGGGATGCACTTCCCTAGGATTCTCCTAGTGACAGGGACAGAGCTGTGGGAAGACAGGCTTGACACTGGTACAATAATCAATTAAACTTGAGACCAATGCAAGAAAAGGCACACAGCTACTTTTAAAAACAAGTTTAATTACAGGGACAGATTTGTATCAATTTTGTGTTATATACAAACAATGTGTTATATACACAGATTTGAGCAAAATGTCTTTTCTGCACCCATTTCTACCCAAGCATTTTTGGCATTGACTGACTACTCCATTTCATAAGCAGTTTGAATACCAGGGGCTTAACAGCTCATGAAACAAGGCTGGTTTTGAGCAGGAAATACACAGAACAGTCTATGCAGAATGGAGAAGTAAGGGGACAAGTTTGTTTTGCGACCCGTCCTCAAAAATCTCACCTGTATGCCACTGAAGACACAACTCTTCTGCAACAGCCAGAATAAACCTGCAGCTCCTGCCTTCTTTAATGGAATCACACTGACCAGTTGGATAAAGAGGAAAGAAAAAGCCACCAAAACAGCCCCTCTGTCTGTCTGTCTTTATCCTAGCACTGTGATAGTGGAATCACCAAAGAGGGAAGCACCCTACAAAGCATTAGGTAATTAAATAGTACTTACGAGTCTCTGTATTCTGAAACACATGGATAAGCTGGGAGATATTGGCTGCAAGTTCCTCCTAAAAGTAAATAAATATAGTTAGTGTAGGATGTCTTAGAGTTTGGTCTCCTCACTAAACACATGACCACCAAACAGCAAGAAGTATGAAGTTCATGAAACATCTCTCAAAATGAAAACCATTCTCTCAACAGCTGCTTTAGTACTGCAGTTATCCTTGCACTGGGACTAGGTCAGCTGGAAGAGAAGTTTCAATGATATCAAAACCTGTTCATTTTACCAGATCTCTGCACAAACCATCTTTCTGACAACAGACAAAATTAAATTAGGAGGAGAAGAACCCCACGTATTTGAATTAATAAATGATGCAAAACTTATTTGAATTAATAAATGATGCAGTGATGGGGCACTGCTCTCATACAGGTCTCTGTGGAGGGGTGTGAGCTATGTGTGAGATAAACCTTGTTCATGCAGACAAGTGATCTGAAAATTGAGGTTACTGAGAGCTGGCACTCCAAAACCAGTATCTCTGGAAAGCAGGGAGACAAACTAGTAAAAGTTGACAAAAATATGCAGTAGGGACAAAGTTGGTAGTAGAGGAAGTGCTACTGAACTAACAAAGGACAAGGAAGTGTGGAACTTTCACACTAAAATCTGCACAAATGTTGTAGCTGCAGTTAAGGGCAACCTGCTGTTACTGTTTCAGTTACACAAAGTCAACATTTCATGAGGCATCTATTTTAGCTCTCCTTTTGAAAGGTAAACAACTACACCTGCCCCCTCAGAAGGTGATTCTAAAGATGATATATTCATGTTCAGATCACTGAGTTGCAGTCACCTCTTCTCCTGCACATGCCACAGATGGGCTGCAGGGGAAGGGAAAAAAAGATAATTTTCTCCATTCTAAATTAGTATGTCCCTAGAGTATATTTTGGAGTGGCCCCCTCAAGCAAATACAAACCCAGTTACTATACCTGAAGCAGAGGTTTATCCTGCATCCACATACAATAGAAAAGGCCCTTCCATATTTTCAGCAGTTCTTCCTGACTGAAGCCACCTACAGTACAGAACAAGTCTGAATGAAAGGAAAAAAAACACATATTTCCACCAAAATATTTTCATGCAGTTCCCTCTGCTCCCTGCTTTCTTCTTTGTTCTTGTTATTTTCTCTGGGTTGCTACTGTAAGCACATTAATTGGAAGGCAATTTGGCATAGGACAGCGATAGAAACTGTAAGCTTCTACCTTGTACTAAAACAACAAAGATTTCAAAGCAATTACAGGTAAGATGAATACCAAGATAATACTGATAAATGTCTCTGGCATATTTTTAACACTAAGTCTGAAAGAAATTTTTAATGAGAGTATCAGAAATAATTTAACAAGAAACTTTTTTTTGTTTGTTTTTAACAAAAGTCTCACACTCTACCAATAGTTTTACTCGTTACTAGGGGTTTGTTTTGATAAAATAAACTTATAGCTATCAACACATTGATTTCTACATTAAGCTTTATAGTCAAAGAGCTATATAATGAAAGTTTTATAATGAGCAACTATAATGAAAGTTTTTTTGATACAGGTAGTCTTGGGATGTAGTAACACCTGAATTGTAACAGCAAAAAATATTTTCACATTCCAGAAGTAAAGTACTACATGGAAAGTCACTAATACCTGCTCAAGAACTGGATTTTTCATTACATCAGCTACATTTATGTGAAGTAAAATTATAACAGTACATTGTTACGAGGCAGCTACAGTGACCTACTACAGCTATTTTCAAACTATGGCCTATTAAATACTCCCAAGCAATCTCATGAAAAATCACTTTGAAAAGGTCATCATCTTCAGTAAGCTCAAATTTGCACCAAAAAGATCACTGTCTCAGGGGTCTGCCAGTCAAAAAGCTTGAGACACAATGAAAGATCTAAATTATGCACCTTCCCCTTGGACCAAGTAATTTGAAACAATTATTTGAAACAATTATTACTCAGACAAAAACACCTGCAAACATGCTTGCTTGAAAGGAAAGGAAGTGAGGAAATATGCAAAATGCTATGTAGGAAGCAATGCGTCCAGTAATATTAAGCATTAATTATAAATTTCACTTAGATTTGACAGTACTGTTATGCTAAAACATGAAACAAATTGATTAACTGATTTAATATTCATTGAAATATTAAAATTAATAACATTTCTTAAGGGAATTGTATGTGACATACTGAGAGGTAAGAAGCAGTTTTAACCTCACAGGCAGCAGTAACCCTCCGGAGGCATCAGACAGAGGCATCACCTGCTACCTATAAATGTGGCTCAGGAGTTCACAGAACTGAATCACAGAATTATTCAGGTTGGAAAAGACCTCTCAGACAATCACTGCAAGGCCATCACTAAACCACATCCCCAAGTGCCATATCTATACATCTCTTAAATCCCTCCAGGGACATGAACTCCACCACCGCCCTGGACAGCCTGTTCCTGCGCTCTGAGGGAAGAAAACACAGACTTTCATGGGGTTGCTTTTCATACACACAGGGCTTTTTAAAGTGCCCTAGGCAGTCCTGGGTCCATTTGGCATAAGACTCTGACCAAAAATTAGAGCAATTTTCTTATCCTAGTGCCTCAAAAGAGTAGTTTCAAGATTGTGTTTTCTGTTCTTCAACTTTATGTGCTGTCCCCAGCCACAGCTGGCAAATAAAAACCACTGAAGTATGGTTATTTTAAAACCTGAATGCATTATATTAGCAACCACAGTGCCCAGATCTGAAAGCCTTCTATACCTTAAACCTATCCTGAGAAAGAGTTTGCCTTTAGGGCTTGAATTGTAACTGTCCCTATGCACAGTAACTCTGTTCTGTGTATTGTGGGAGCTGGGATTAATGTGTTTCAACCACTCAGAGTTACTTTAATGCAAGCCTTGCCAGCCTTTCTGTCTGGGAGTTGGGCAGCTTTGACACTGCTATCATTGAATTTGCTACAATTTTTCCTATTCTAGATAATTGCAATGGACCAGACCCACAGAGGTACATTTCAGTGGAGATTACAGAAATCCTTTACAGATCCAGGCCCAAGTAAGTGCATCTCTGTCAGACAGGGAACCCTCCCCAGCAATCTGCCCTCTTTTACTAGGAGTTATTTCTGTTTACTATTCTTTCATCCATCCATTTGGTAGTTCAATGCCTTCCACAGAGTTTAACTTCTTGCTGAAAATTAAGAGCTCTGGCTCTCTGAGGAAGCTTCCTCAGCCTCAGCACAGACCACACAGAGCAGTCCTGTCTATATAATAAACACCTGACAGCCCTGAACATCAGGTGAACTCCAGCACTTCTGCCAAAAGTCAGCACAGTCCCAACTCCTCAGGTCAGGGCATCTTACCTGAGTTGGCTGATGTGTGAATCCCTCTCACAACACTGGATGGGTATAGTAGTACATATTATAATATAATTGCTAACTAATAAATAACTGCTAATAATAAATAACTTTATATACTTTATATATATAATTGTAAGTGCTAATTAATAAATAACTTTAAAAAAACCCCTCTCTCCTGAACATGCTTTTTCTCCAAGCCCAAAGAAGTCAATCTTTGTTTCAATACTACCAGTTTGGATAGTACCTAACAACAAGTAAATCTGAGAGTTCTTGAAATTAGTCACCCTTGTTTCCTACTCATTTGCATTCCATGGTGTGCTGATTTTAACATGCAAAAGGTTCACAGCCCAACTGAGCCATTTCCCTGTGATGGCTTCATGATGTTTTAGAGAAGTGCCTGAACCTGCAGCCTTTTCCCTCAGTTCTGGGCACCCCTGTCCTTCCTGTGGCTGTTTCCACAAACTGCAAGGAATCTGAGTGAGATGCACAGAGCACTACTGAACACACAGCCCCCCCCTTAGAAAGTCTCCAGAGCTAAAAAATAGAAAGTCCTTGGGAGGTACATGATGTACACATCCTAGTCCCCAGGCAATCCCTAGATCTATATCAACTACCAGGAACGGGATAATGTCTGTTTGGCTCCCTGGCCTGACCCTGTAAGGATGTTCTAGGTGTCCTTCCCTCTGTCAGATGTGGCAAATGGGTCAAACACTACTTGGAAAGGCAAGAAACAATATTCACTATACAGTCTTTTCAAGGAATTCACAGAGGCCCAAACAGCCTCTAGGCTGGTTCCCCAAAGCCATATATATATAAAAATAAAATATACACTAATATATAAATGATAGATGTAATTTGCAATAATAAATAATTTAAATGTATGGTAAGAAAATAATGTATATAGCAGCTTATAAAAGATATGTTTTATATAAGAGAAACATAAAATATAGATTATACATTACATTATATGTATTATATGTAATATGAGGTACAGGAATAACACACATGCATGTGGAAACTGTGCACATGTGCACAGTTTCAGGTGCAGGGACCTTCAGATTGGCTTTGCCAGCCTCAAACTGACTCCGGGGACACCACTGAACTCCTAGTTCTAAGGTGCCAATATAGAGCTCCAAGTAGAATTTTTGGAAAAACGCAGGAAAAAAACTTTTGATACCATGAAGTGGAGGTAACAGGTAACCCAAATGGGATATACAGAACCAGCTGCAATTACACATGTGCTGAAAAATAACGTAGCTTTCCTCAATTCCCTCCGATGCTCCTGAACATCAGTCATGGAAACAGACAGACACCACCTCACAAAAACAACAGAAAACGAAACTTTATGTTGCATATACCGGGCTGTTTCCAGCCTGGGTCACTTCAGTGCATTTCCGCCGTGCTCCTTCGGAACGAGAGCACACGAGCCACCCCGCTGCCACCCCGGATTTGTTAATGCTGCCAGCGAGACCCTCCCTCGAGCCCAGCTGATCCTTCCCGAGCCAGGATCCACGAGTGCCTCGGCTCCCAGGCGCTGGGGCTGCGCCTGCGGCAGCACCGGGACAACGCGTGCGTATTCACGGGGGAATACATGGGTAAAACAAACAATCAAAAAAACCTAAAAGCAAAAAGTAAAGTGAAAGAAAAATAAAATAAATTTTAAAAAAAGCCCGAGAGGAAGCCCTGAGGAGGCGTGCCGGGCTCAGGGCGCGCACGTGGTGCTTCCTTCCGTCCCCACGCCGCCCGGCCGCCGCTGCCCCCGCCACGGCACCGGGCCCTTTCCCTGTCCCTGTCCCCGTCCCTAGCCCGGTCCCTGTCCGCCCCCCGGCCCCCGGGCCGCCCCGGTCCGTACCGCCGGGCCGCTGGGTCCGCACGCCGATGTAGCCCCGCAGCTTCTTGAGGGCGCGGTCTCGGATGCGCTTCTCGTTGGCGGCCAAGCGCTGCGCGAACTGCACCTCGGGCGGCTGCACGGCCGCGGGAGCCATGGCCCGGCCTGGCCCCGTCCCTGCCCCGCTCCCGGCCCGGCCTGGCCCCGTCCCTGCCCCGCTCCCGGCCTGGCCTGGCCCGTCCGCGCCGCTCCGGGCTCCGCCTGATGCCGTCAGCGACGCCGGGCTCTGCCGTCACCCTGGGGAGGCGGAGCGCGGGGATGGGCGCGGGGCTATCGCGGAGTTCGGGGCTCGTCGGCGCTGCTGGGGCCGGCTCACCCACGGGAGGCACCGGCCGGAGTCCCCCGGGGCTCTCCACAGATCACAGAGTCATGAAGGCTGGAAAAAAACCTCGGAGATCATGGGGGCCAGCCTGTGACCGACCACCACACTGTGGACCGGCCCATGGCACTGAGGGCCGCGTCCGTCCCGAATGGAGGGACCCAGAGCGGGACACAGCACCTGAGGTGCGGCCTCACCTGTGCCCCGTACAGAGGCATAATCACAGTCCTGGTCCCGCTGGCCACACTATTGCTGACACAGGCCAGGTGCCATTGGCCTTCTGGGCCACCTGGGCACAGCCTCTGCTGACCAGCAGCCCAGGTCCTATTCCTCCGGGCAGCTTTCCAGACCCTCTTTCCCCAGGCTGGAGCTGCAGGGGCTTGTTGTGCCCCAAGTGCAGGACCCAGCAGCTGGCCTTCTTGAACCTGCCACCACTGGGTCCTCCCATCCGACCTGTCCAGATCCTCCAGCAGATCAATCCTCCCTCCCAGCTTGGTGTCAGCCCTGGAGCCGGACTCCAGCCCCAGGGGCCCCACGGCAGGGCCGGGCTGGAGCTCCCCGCAACCCGGTATTGTGCCAGCATTGTCACGGTGTTGGCCCAGTGTTACCCCGGTGTTTTCGCGGTATTGTGCTGGTATTATCCAGGTGTTTTCGCGGTATTGTCCCACTGCTACTCCAACGCTATCCCGGTGTTATCCCCGGGCCGCTCCAGGCGGGGCTGGGGGCGGAGCATGCCCAATCGGAATGGGCGTGGTCACAGTGTGGGCGTGGCCATAGCGTGTCCCTTCCCGCCCTCACGCCGTCCCGCTCCTGCTCGCCCCGCACGACGCCGCGGTCGCCGCTGTCGCGATGTGGTGCAGCGCCGGCCTCGCTGGCGACGCGCAGGTATCGCGAGCAGCCCGGGGGCGCACGGGGCTGGCCCTGAGGCCGGGCCCGGCCAGGGGGTCCCTGCGGGCGTGGGTGCCCCCAGGAGCAGAAGGAGCGGGGGTTGTGCGGGGGTCCTGGGCCTTACGGGCCCTGAGGGGGCGATGGCGGGGCCGCAGGGAGAGAGGAGCGTGCTGGGGGCTGAAGAGGCACCCTGGGCTGCTGGGGAGTGAGTGGGGAAAGGGCTGGCAGTGATTCCTTGCTGGGGTTCATCGCCAGCTGTGAGCTCTGCCCTGTTCGGCCCCCCCGACTGGCAGTGAAGGGGGATTCCCGTCCCGGGGCTCACACCAGGCGGGACTTGAGCTCAGGGCCTTTACCGGGTGACTCCACCCCTGTGAAAGATCTCGGTGAAGTCAAATTTCCTACTTCCAGGCACCTGCTGTTACTCTAAAGGACTGGACAGAAAATTCCTGTTCTCCCTGTCTGTATTTGCCTTTTACATACTCCTGTAGTGCAGAGAGATGTGGAGAAGCTGCTTGAGCAGAGAAGATAAAGATTGTCTGCTGTAACAGCAGCGCTGCAAAGACCTGTGCTTACTGTGGGAACTGCAAAGGAGAATTTTCTCCTTACTGCACATTTCATATCTCAGCACCAGTGATTCACAGCTGTGGTTCAGCTTCTGCTAGTGCACAGAGCTATTTTTATGTACCAAATTTTGCTTTGTGATTCTGAGCCATGCTGAATTCTCTCTGTCATTCATGGTTGCTGACACACAGATGGCATTCCTCTAAAGACTTCTCTTCCCACGTGTTTGCTCCACACTTTCTTGAGACCTAGCTGAGTGGAATTTTTCTAGAGTCATGTCATGTGGTACTACTTGGCCTTATGAACCTTGCCATAGATGCAACTTAGAGCTTACAGTTCAAAATAAAGCAAAATCTTTCTTCCATACCATCATTACAGCTCTGAACCTGCAGAGGTGGGACTGACCTGTTCCAAAACTCTCTGGATTTGAAAGACAGCTGGGAAAGAAATAGAGTAGGAAGCAAAACTGAAAGGAAATGTTCAATTTTGGGAAGTAGGGAAGCAGAAAGAATTGTAGGGAATGGTTGGAGAGGATGACTTCCATTTGTCTTGTGTGTCTGCTCTTGAGAGGACTGTGGGGATGGCACATTTTGAACCTGTAGGAGATGAGATTTTGGTTTGTTGGCCTTTTCCCTCTGGAATAAGATGTGATCCATAAAACATCTCATTTTGTCAGCACTGTTCTCAGTGCAGTGCAGAGCAGTACTAAGATAGAACTCAAGGCATATTAAGTGATTGATATTTTAGTCAAAACACGTTAAAGCTTTTTTTTTTGTCAGGGTGTGTGTGTGTGTATCAGCCTTTTAAACATCCAGCTGAGTGCACATGTATGCACATCAGAAATTGGACTTTATGGGGGTTTTTGTACAGAAATTTCTCTGTAATTTTAAAATTAACACATGTTCTGGCAGGAGAGGAAGCTAGTAAACGTTTCTGTCTTACCTTGGGATTAAATTATGTGAGATTGGGTTGCAGATGGCTGCAAAGAATTTTTGCTCTTCACAAAAGATAAATTGGTTTGAAAACTGTACAGTTTCCTCCAAAAGAGTTGTTGTAATTTAGGACTGAGGATCTTGCAAATGTTTGAATTAATTAAAAAGCTGAGTAATCGTATCCTTTACGACAGTCATGAAACAACAGCTTGGTGAGTGCTGCTCACATTTTAAAATGGGAGTGTCAATTTTTGCAGCATTCCCAGATTCATTGCATGCATTTTGGGTGAAGAAACAAATGAAGAGAGGTAGTGCTATTTACTTAAGGCCAAAGTGGCAAAAATTAGGATTACAGTCAAAGGGTCAACCTCAGAGACTTTTGGGTTTGATTGCTGGATAGATCTCATTAAAAAGTTACAAATTGCTGAAATGATGTCATAGAGAGGAATATTTTTGTTCAAGAAATTGAAGCAGAAAAGACTACAGGACTGTAACAGTGTCTTTGGTTGGTTGTTCGTTTGTTTTTGTTTTGCTTTGTTGTTTTATTTCAGAAGGCTGAGACCAAAGAGGAATTTGTAAAAGTTAGAAGGAGGGATTTGGAAAGGCTGACAACTGAAGTTATGCAACTGCGGGATTTCTTACCCAAAATAGTAAATGGAGATATCCTGGGGACATTCCAGAAGCTGGATGCTATTGAATCAAGTGAGTAGCACCATCTTACAAGCTCTTGCAGTTTCTGCCAGAACTGCTTAGAACTAACTGTTGTGCTCCAGAAATAGCTGTAGAGTTTGTGGAGCTATTCCAGATTCAACTGTGTTGTTCAGTGACTGCTTCAGTAAACTAATGTGTTTGTAGTGAAGAAAATTACAAGCTGCCTTAGGAATAATCAGACATGTCAAATTAATCTTTAAAAATATTTTACTGTGGATAAAAACATATTTAGTTGAGGCAGTAAGGGAAGCTGTATGAGGAACAAAAAGTGTTTTCCTTTTGAGAAAAGGCAAAAACATTTTGTTTTTCAAAAGGTGGCTTTCACAGAAAAAAAAACCCCAACAAAATAATGGTAAATAGCAGTGGGTAAAAATTGGAAGGAAGAGTGAGTTAATCTTGTATTTGGCCTGTCTTGTTTTTTAGCTCATATGCTTTACTAATAAAAAGAAGATTCTGTACTAAAAGTATTTTTATTGCTGCCCCCAAAGTCCATTTTTTCAATGTTGGGTTTCTCTGTGCATTATTTCTTTCAAAAATAACCCCACTCCCAACAAGCCATCAGGGCCAAATAGGAGTCAGCTCCATCCCTGGTCTGTAGCTTACCTGCAGCTCACAATTTACCTGGATTTGGGTTTGCCTGATAAGACATGGAACAAGCACTGAGACAGATTACAGAGAGTGTGTCTCTTTTAGAATATCAAGTGATAAATGGAAAACTAATTTGCAACAGACAGCTAAGGAAAAGCAAGGTAGGGCCTCAAGGCCTGTGTCTGACAATGTCATATATTGGGGCAGAGCTTCCAGCTGCCTCAGTGATCCACTTTTTGGGAAGATTCTTCCATGTCACAAGCAGTGGATAGGATCTGGAGGTGTTCTCTGTCGCAAGGCATCAGGGACTGTTTCCAGTTGTGTTTAGTGTTCAAGATCCTCAATTAGTTTTTACCTACTTGTCTGGAGATTCTTCTCACTGATCCTTCTTATATTCCTTGTGCCAGGCATCAAGGAGACACTCTCCATCCAGAGCAGGCTCATGGCATCAACATGGGGATTTTAAGACTCCTTGGAATGTTATGCTGGCTGCCCAGAATTCTCTGGGTCCTCTAGAGCAGGACCTGAAGCCGAGACAGGTTTTGAATTCTCTGGAGTCTTTCTCCACAGTGGAGGTTTCTCTTGCAGGTGATGAGCTCATTTTTATATTTATTCAGGCTCTGGCCATCATGTGCCCCTACAACTGGACAAGTCAAGTGGAGATTTCTGCTGCTCCAGTCTTCTCCTACCTCTGCAGCATGAAATGAGGCAGGCTGAAAGGAGGCTTTGGAGCATACAAATCACTAAAGGTTGGACATCATGGGAACACAAGCAGCCCTCACTCTCGGAATGGTGCTGTTTGCTACATACAGCATCATGGTGTGGCATGTGAAGCTCACAGGAGTCCTGGCTGCTCCTAGAGATGTTTTATTTCATGTTGTTCTTACAGAAGCCTAATGTGTGATTTGTACATCTCCACACTTCCATCAGCTGTTGCAGTTTTCTGGGTGCTTGAGCAGCAGAGTCTCCTTTCCCTCAAGAAGTGCAGATTGCAGTCAGAGACTTTCAACACCTCTGACCCATTCAGTTGTGAGACTGATGGAGTCTTGAACAGCTTTGAGAAACTTTGAGATCTTTGCACGTTTCCCTGGTGTGTGCAGATCAATAGGACACCCATTTCCTGTGGCTTCCCGGGGTTATGTATGAGATCTGAGCTGGAAATGCTCAGTGCAGCCAGCACCTGCTTTTCAGGCTGCTGTCAGGGTCTTCATTAGATTTTTGCCAGGGTAATTGCTCATTTCTAAAAAAGGGTTCTGTTTTGTTCTTTTTATCTTTCTCAGGAAGAGTGCTTGGCTCCAGAAGTCTCAGAAATACAGCTTCAGCAATTTTTCTGTATTATTATGGATATGTTTAGTGGAACTCACTCCACTTGGGAAGTGTTAAAATTAGCACTTAACATTGACCAGGCATTTGAATCGGTAGAGTTGGAGCTCCATCACTTGTTGGCATTCATCCCTATTGTACTCAGTTCTCCACCTCCCAGAGTTTTGAGATTAGATCTCTGGTCCAGAAAGTCTCTTAGTATGACCTCTAACTTTCTGTGGATGAGACCAGCTCTACCTCACAGCTGAAATGGGGGCCTTCTTTCCTGTGCCCAGTGTCTTGTTCTGCTTTGGAGCCTTTACTTTGGGAGCAAGTGCCACTTCTTCCCAGAGTCTGATTTACCACAGCAGTGGTGAAGTTCCATTTTCTTCTTTGTGTGAAGGTGCCATTTCCATTTTTTTGTTGCTCACCCAAGTTGGTATTAGTGAAAGCTGCTTCTTTCTCTTCAGAGCAAAGGCACAGCTGGGAGAACTGATTGGGCATAGCAGGAGAGTTTCCACAAATGAGGAACAACTAGAAGTAAGTCTCTTTTCAGCAGTTTCCACTATTGTGTTTTTTGCCCAGTCTACATGAAACATTGTGATACCTTAGAGGGTGTTGATACATCCTTCTTTTATCTGAAGCCCTTTAAAAAGTCCAGCTTGCACTGTGTTAACACTCAGTAGTCATTAGTATCCCCCTTCTGGCTCAGGTTTGGTTCTGGGACCTTTGAAGTTTGCTGGTGAAGGATGTGGCATCCTTGTTGTCTGCTGGCTGGATTCAGGTTGGATCCAACCTCTGAAAGGTGGGAAGTGATTCTTTACCTTCTGGAGAGCTTGTTTCCTTGCAGGAACAGAGATTTTCACTGGATGAACTTACCTGGCAAGGCTCTTGGCCTGCTGTAGGTCAGCAGAGCATGTTCTACTTCTGTTCAAGACATCTTGCTGTCAGCTTCTTAGGACTCACACCCACATAGTCAGAAGTGCATGAGTCTGAATTTTCTTCACTTGACAGAAGGGAAGTTTCTTGCCGCTGACCAGAGTTATCCTCAAAAACTCAGTTAATCCATTCCTCCCTTCATTCTTTTCCTTTGGACTGCAGATTGAAAAGAAGTGAGTTGCTCAGAGAGTGTGTCCTGGCACAGAGATGCTTGTCAGCAGTGAACCCTTGCCTTGCCTCTTTGCTTTCTGCTCAGAAGCGTTGCTGGCTTGGAATCACACAAGGGCTGAGTGGAAATATGTTCTACCTCTTCTGATAAATCAGCCACAAACAGCTTTTCTCCTTTTATACAGGCTACTCAAAGCAATGTGTGTATACTTAAGATGATAAACTTGTCAATTAGGACTAAAACAGGAAGTTATTTATTTTCAAATCATGTAGAATTACTTAATAGAATGCCAGAAGCCAAGTCCTTTGTTTAATAAGAACATAATGGGATAATTTTTAATGATGTTGTCTTTTTATGATAGAATTTGATATGATTTTTGGTAATTACATTAAAAAATGCTGTCACATATTGGGGAAAATATTTCCAGTATGTTAAGATGTAGACCAAACTGTCATGTTCAAGGGCATGGTGTTTGAAGTGGGGTGTAATTTATTTTTTTTAAACTAACCAAGGTTACAGTAGATGCTGTTTGGATTTTACTTTTTGGAACTACTTAAACATGTTTCCTTTTTTCAGTATAAATGCTAAGCATCCACAACTGTGGTTTTTTAAAGTAAAATATAATACACAGCTACTGTTAAAACTGCCTTTCAAGGAGAATTTTTTTAAACAAGCATCATGCTGGTGAAATGGAATATTTTAACTTGATTTCTATTCACTAAAATAAAGTGCCTAAATTAGAATGAATTTCTGATATCATCAGAAATTTGATAGCACCAGAAATTAATTTTATAAGGGAATAATAAAATTTGCTTGTAACTGACATAATGTTTCAATAGTTTATAATCATGTAATCTCAGAATGTGTTGGGTTGGAAGGGATCTTTAGGATCATCCAGTTCTAACCTCATTGCAGGGACAGGGACAACTTTCACTAGCCCAGGTTGCTTATACTACTTTATAAATACTATTTTAAAATATTTGGAATAGTTGCTTTTCATTCTTGCTATCCATGTAAGTTGTAAATTGTAGATTGAAGCACTCACTTTTGACTACTGTTGGTATTTTTCTTATGTTTTTAATATAATCACTGACTTAGGTGAAATTTCATTCACAGAGTTTTCATGGAAACCAAGATGAAAACAAAGTAGAAAACGGAGTAAATTTTTTAAAATCTTCTCAACCCTCAGTATTTAACAGCTAGATGTGATTCTTTTAAATCAGATGTGTTGGTTTGCTTTCTCAGAGCTGTTGCCACGCAGCAAATTGTGAGATTCCCGTTTGGCCACAGGGAGGTGATCTCGCACAAGCAAACGGCTGAGGCACCTCAGTAAAGTCGCACTTGGTGGATTTCTTAACTTTAATGCAGGCCCGATGACCACAATGTGTTCCTTCTTTCTTTTATCTGATTTATCCTGCCACAGGCCTGGAGAAGAAGGAGGAGGAAATAGAGCAGCTGAGGAGGGATTGTGAACACTTCAGAGCCCGTCTGGAAGCGGCCCAGGCAGATTGCATGAGAGAGAAGAAGGTAGATGTGCTGCCAGGATATTGATATCTGTGTGTTTGAAAATTTTATCATTTCTTCTTTTGTTATTAGAACTCATTTTCAGGTCACAAAATGAATCCTCAGTCTCAAAACCAATTTGGGATTTCTATCCAAATAGTCATCCATATCCATATTAACATGTTGAAGTAAAACCCTGGGTATATTTGGGAAGATTGTGGCACAGCTGGAATCAAAAGGTCCTTCACAGAATCAGTTCTTGTGAATTTAACATTGCTATAAGATATTTGCAAAGAGGATAATAGGAGATAGTTTAAGCAGTGAAATGTACAGAATGAAAGCAGCCTCTCTTGGTTTGCTGTGAGCTGTGTACCTTTGTTTAGTGTTAATAATCTTTCTCAAAGCACCTATTGATCCAATTGCCATGTACAGCTGAGAATCAAGGAGCAATTTCAGGGCTTCTCTTGCTCTGTCAATATTGTATTTAGTGATTATGAGAGAAGAGATTCTTAACAATTAAGGACTAGCAAAGACACTGACTTTTCAGACTCTGAAGCCATTTGGGTTCAAATGATTCTCTGGGAGAATCAGTGGTGATTATTTGCTGCAAAAGTTCATTTCCTTGGAGCCTCCTTCAGTAGTCAGCAGTTGGGGTTGTACAGCTGTCATTTGCCAGCCTTGGGATTGCACAAAGACAGATGAACCACAAAACTTACTTCATTTTTGAAAAGGAATAATGAAGAGTTCAGAAATGCACTTTCAGTGCATATCTGTATAGACGAAACACTCTGGAATGAAGTTTGGTATGATGGAATAGTTGTCAATCTGGATATTCCTTATTTCAGAATAAATATCTCCTGGGATAGATGTTGCAGTTCAGCAGTAGGTACAGAGTTCATTTTGCTGTGCACTGAGGTCTTCAGTTGCAGGATAAAATCCCTGTAAAATTGACTGCTGTTGCTTTAGATATTAATGAAGCAAGTCCCACCCATGATTCTTGTTAATACTACGAAATAAAGGGCAGGGGGTTTGAATTTATGATTTCTTTTGGATGAGTTTTACTTAAAGCATGGATAGTTTACTAGGAGCAGTTGTTCTGGTATTTCTCCTTAAAGCTCTTCTCTTCATGTCTTTGTTGTTGTGCAGTGTGTGGCAGTTGTCTGACTGGGTCCTGTTAAATCCAGCAAGGTGTATTTCAGTGGATTGTGCTCATGATGTTGTGAAGTCCTTTAGCTTTCAGGATACAACAAGATGGTGTGCATATATGAGTGACTTTTGTTCCTGTTAATCACTTCTGGTGTTTTTCATTTGGTTGTTGTTCTGCTTTAGGCATCCTCGTGTAGAGTTTCTGAATTATCTTATACATATTTATCATCTGAAGGAGAGGAAAATTATTCACTGAAGCAAACATGGAATAAATGCATTTCTGGTTGAGTAGTGTCCTTTTCTGAGGCCGTCATAAATCAACATTTTGCATTCCAAAATCTCTGTGCATAGCTGTATCACTGATTAGGGAATTGCTGTGCTTTCTGAACCTGAGCAGAACTTGAAGTGCAGATGTTATTCTTGGCTGATAAGTCTCCTTTGTCTGTCTTTTTGCAGTTCCATACTTGGGCACTGCTGTGTTCTTGTGCCTTGACCTTTTCCTGAAGATGGTGGTGTTGCATAGCACAGGGATTACTGGGTGGTGTGAGCTCTTAGGAGTGTTGCTTCAAGCCAGGTTATTTGCTTTTGCAGGCTCTGTTTATTTTCCTGGCTCTTGCATGTACTATTTTGTTTTCCTTGCCTCATATCTTTGTTCTGGTGCTGCTTTTGATCTATTAAAAATTCTGGCAGTTTTTTCGCTGGCTTTGCATGCTTCTTGGAGGATCTAGAGTTGGTATTACTGGGTTTTATGTCTTACTCAGTATTAGCATCCAAATGCAAATAAAGTGTATTAAAGGTACATTTCCCTAAGACTAGGACAGTGTGGAAAAGACTAGGAGAATATAGGGATTAGGCAGGAAGATGCCTGAGGACATTTTGTGGATGCACATGGTGGCAGAAAAGCTGATAGGCCTAGCAGTGAGTCATGTAAAAGATGGAATTTGGCTAATTTGCTTAAAACCGATCAAAGTATTAAGAAATAAGAGACTTTTCCTGGGAGTTTCTGCCTATGGAATCAGCAGCAAGTGTCAGTCTTTTGCCTGTGTAGGTGAGAGAGAGTCCAGAGAGTAAATACACACAAAATTAAGAAATTTGAGAAATTAAACTTGAACTTTACGGATCCTCACCTGCGTGTTCCATCAGCAGCAGTGCAAATCAGGCTGGCAGGTGTGATCAGGAGGTATTTGTTGACAGAGTCCACACAGCTCTGTACTGTTTGACAACATATTAGGTAAATTTTCAGATGAGTTTACGTTTATATTCTTTACAAACCCTCAACATGAAGCATTGAGGTGAGCCCCAAAACCAACAAGATACTTAAAGTCTTGATGACAATACATGGAAAGTCTTGTTCTGTTTAGCTACTTTCAAAATTGACATAGAAAAGATTCCTTCTCATTTCCCCATACTTCATCCTGACAGCCAAACACACTGGGAAGGCTGAGCTGAGGAACGTGTTTTCTGCAGTGAATTTGAAAATACCATGTCTGTAAAATGGGCAGAGTAAGATCCTTCTGTTTTTTGACATTGTGCAATCTGTGATTTTCTCTTTTAATACTTGAATTAGCATAATTTTTTTGGACTGGCTTTGGCCTTTCCCTTTTCCTTAATACCACCCCACCTGGAGTTACCTGGGAGCCCCCACCCATCCTGAGACACAGACTGCAGAATCCCTGCCTTGATCTCCCTGTGTGTGCTGTCTCTAAACCAAGAAGTGCAGCAGCTTTGCCACTCCTGTGGCAGCTGGTAGGAAGCCAGTGAGACCTAGAGTCCTGCCCAATTCCATTCTGCTCTTCCAGTCAGCTTCCCATGTGATTGGAGAAAATACTGCCAAATGGAGGTTGTGCTCTGGTTCTGTAGGGTTGATCTGTTCTCTCTTTATGCTTTGTGACAAGAGCCACTCAGCAGCTCACTTAAGTGACCATAGAATCATTGTGCTATGGAATAGTTTGTGTTGGAAGGGATTTTGGAGTTGTGTTAGCTCATTCCATCCCCACTGCTGTGGGCAGGGACAATTTTCACTCGATGTTCAAAATCTCATGGATGCAGAGTGGTGCTTCAGCTTTCTTGCAATGGAAGATCCTCCAAACCTCCAAACCTTAGGTGTGTTTTTTGGGACTCTCTCTTGCTTTACCACTGTTGCTCAGGACTATGCCAACAGAAAAGAGCTGGAAGAGACAGCAGTATTTATCCTAGATATCCAGCAACTGTTCCATGTTGGCTAGAACAGAAGCCTGTTTTGGAAAACAAAACAACCCTCCCCTCCTGTAAGATGTTTCCTGTATCTTTTGGAAGGTGTCAGGGAAGGCTGGCCCCTGATGCTGAAATCTCCACTCTCCTGAAGAGACATGGAGCTGTTTGCTCAGGGGGAGATGTCTCCTGCCAGGCTTCTCTAGGTGCCACTCAGTCTCAGTGGGTCACTTGGTTTGACCTTGTGGACAGTTTCTGGTTCCTGTCAGCCTGCACTACTTAGAGACAGCTCAGGAGAGAAGGAATGTGTCTGCAACTGCTCTGGGTTACCCTCCCTTTTCAGAGATGGCCATGATTCTGTTTCTTGTTCTGTCCCTTAGCCTAGAAACTTGGTGTGGGAGACGTGAAGTGCAACCAAAATTTCCTTACGCTGTTCCAGGAGAAGCTGGACCTGCGGCAGCAGCTGAACGAGGCCAAGCAGCAGCTCCTGCAGCAGGCAGAGTATTGCACAGAGATGGGAGCAGCAGTGTGCACTTTGCTCTGGGGGGTATCCAGCAATGAGGAGGCTGTGAAGTCCATTCTAGGAGGAGTAAGTATGGTAGGTGAATACTGACTCCCGGGAATGCCCTCAGGCCTTTAAAACAAGGACCTTTGAAATAAGGGCCTTGCTGTGGAGCACACTTGAAGGATGTATTTCAGAAACTGGACAGCAAAAATGTGTTCTGGTTTGCCTGTTCTTTGGGAATCATCCATTCTCATTTAAGAAGGGTAGGAGCTGTGATGTGTTATGAATAAATGCAGTAATTATTTCTTTTGTTACCAAATGAGGGTTATCTGTTTTCCACCACACACTGGAAGCAAGGCTACAGTTAGCAGAATGTAAATGTGTTCACAAGCTAACAGAAAGAGAGGATAGTTCCTGGGCACATGCAGGAATTTCCATGCGTGTGGAGAGCTTGGAGGAGCTATTTCCATGGAGAAAAGACAGATCTATTGATTCTCAACTTCTTTAAATCTTTCTGCTGCCTTAATATGTGAATGACTCTTGGAAATTGAGACCCTCACTGCTCATAGATCGTATTAAATCATCAATATTAAACATAGGCAAGTAGACTATTAAAAAAAACCCCAATAATAAACCACAAAACCAGAAGAACAACAGTTAATGACACTGGTAATATTGCAGCTATCATGATTTCACTGCCAAGTGCAGCTGATGGAATTAGGAGGGACTAAGGAAACAAGCCTGATAAAAATACGATTTTCATTCTTGACACAGCCAACATGACAAGGAATTGCTGTATTTAATCTGAGTGAACTGATGCCACAGTTTCTTTTGGCTTGATTTTTCAGCAGCATGATGAACAGCTCAGTGAATAGGATTAGTTCATTATAGTAAATGGTAAACCAAGGTGTGTGTAAGAGTTGGTCTAGGTGGGTGCTCCAAAATACAATTACAATTTTATATTGGATATTAGAAAGCTGTACAGTGATGCCTTATTAATGATAACTTCTGATGATTCCAAATCCAAGCACCAGCAGTTACTAGAAAAAACATCTGTAAAACACTGTATAAAGTGGCTAAAATTTAAAGAACAAGGCTGGTAGGCTGGTTGTTGAAAGCAGTCTTAAGTATCAATATTCAGTTGAATTAGTTAAAAACAAAACTGTTGCCTGAAGATTTGTTTGAAGGTAAAAAACTCAAGTGTGAAGATGCAATACTTTGGGGCTTAGGTTGGTTTGAAATGCAAACTAGTAATTTCCAGCAGTCATTAAAGCCTGTTGAACTGCTGTACTTCTGGTGAAGATCAGAGCAACATTTAGGGGCATAATTTTCTTGGGATGGTGCATTTAACACTGTGAGAAACGTGCCTGGGCTTGAAACAAGACTCCTAGGAAAAGCATAAATGGATTGTGTGGCATTGTGTCAACCACAGATTGCAACTGGCAGTGAATCAGGTCATTAAAAGATGATGGAGATTTGTCATACAACTTATTTGGTTTGGGTTATTTTGGGACAAGTTGTACAGCTTGTAGCTTCTTCCCTCCTCCCCTGAGAAGGTGCTGTGAATTACGCAAATGCATGAGAACATCAAGGGTGCTTTGAAACTGTTGTTGATATTTGAGCACATGGGGAAGGTGGCATCAATTCAGAATCATGTCATGCCTTACAGAACAATGCCCAAGCTTTTTTCAGCCTTTGAAGCGATACAGAAGTAGATCTTTCTTCCAGTCCTGTAATGCAAATGGACTGAAATGATGTTAGTGACCAATATATGTTTTGTGTCCATAAGGGTTGGGAAAATCAGAACTTAAGCAGCAGATTTGAAATGTGACACTGGTAGTTCTCAAGACACTGGGGGAGAGATGCCTGCTGGTTTTGCCCATGTTCATAGAGAGAATTTGAAGAGAGAGAATATGAAGAGACATCCAGAGAAGCAGCATGAGAGAGTTTTCGAGGTCTCCTACCTGCATGTACCAAAAAAGAAGTAAATTAATTTCCATGAGATTGTTTTGGGTGTCTTTCAAAAACCTTCAGCCAGATATGACAGGCTTCTCACATGGAAATATAACCTGGAGGTTTGATTTCAGAACAGCATCAAGGCTTGCTTCAGCTTGAGAAATTTTGGATCCTACAAGGTGTTTTGCTACTTCAGTTGTCTGGTATGGTGACAAATGACTTTATATTTAGTGGCAGCAACTTTTCATGTTACCTGGAGCTTTCACACAGGAGTTTCACAGACAGCAGAGGGTTCATTGCACCATGTGAGCTCAAGCACCTTAATGGCTGCTTTCAGAAGTGTCCTTATCTCAATGTGTGTGGGTGAGACATTCTTCAGCCCCATGAAAATGCCATCAAGTTAATAAGGGACTGTGCAGAGTGTGCAGTGTTGCTATTTATAAACCTGATGGGTCTCTGCTGGAGCTCAGCACTAGCTAAGTAGTGGCTATGTGGAAAGGAGGATCAGCAGAGAGGACACCAGTGAAACTCAAGAGGCTGGCAGATAGAAGATTTCTCTTGTTTTCTCTGCAACCTACCAACTACTCAGGGTGCTTAGTACCCTCATGTTCCCATGTGAATATGTATTTTCATAATGACTTGTTGGGCTCTTCATTTTCTCTCACGCCCTCTTGCTTCTTGAGCTATAATCAGTGCTTCTGTTAAAATTGCTATCTTTAAGGTGTGGTGTCCATATAAAAACTACATCCAGCACATGCAGAATTGCACTTATCTTCCTCCTCTTCCTCCACGATGCCTTCATTCCTGTTGTTCTGGGGCCACAGCATCATTTGTGAAGATACTGTGTTGGCTGAGCCTGCTTTTCGTCCCCTCTTGCTGAAGTCACCCCACAGGAACAGTACATCTTTAATGTGGTGAATGTGCAGCAGTGGAGGAGTAAATAGATGTTACCACTAGCTTTGCGCATACTGTCAAAACAGTAATTATGCAAAAGTATGAAGATTTTTAGTCACTTTACAAAATGAATAAAAGTTCAGGCATTTCTTGAACTCTCCCATTGGGTCACTGCTGGGAATGACTAAATGTTTCATCTGCTTCATGAAACAATTCGAAACATCATTAAAGACACTGGGAAACCCAGCATTATGGGCTCTCTGCCACACAATTTTGGTTATGAAAGTCTTCATCCTCTGTGTGAAATAGAATTCCAGCAGTGTTTTACTAGTCAGAATCACCAATAAACAGAAACAGGTCTCTCCATCCTTTGTGGACTCTGCACCTCAGGCCAGGCTCTTTGACCTAGCCTGAGCTTTGTACCAGGTGGTGCTCCCTCAGCTGAGATACCTCCAAATGGAGCAGGATTGCAGTTGAGGGGAAAAGACTATCCCAAATTACTGCTGTGCTCCTGTTCATGGGCTCTGCTGTGGTGATGATTTTTTCTCACGTGATGTGGTTGACTTAAGTTCAGCCTGTGACCCAGGGGAGACCTCCATTTCCTTTTCCAAGGAACTTGTGCACAGCCTGTTACTGTTATTGAGCAGTTAATGAGTCCTGTTAGGATCCATTTGAATCCTGCTTTTTTTTTCTGGGGACTTGATTGTTTTCTTAGGAATTTCATGTTAAGTCTCCAATCTTCAGCTGATTTTGGCCTACTGCAGTAGGCCAGGTGAATGTGAAACTCCTGGTGCAATTACTGCAAAACAAAGAGATAATATTCTTACTTCTGATAATAAGCTTTAATTGTCCTGGTTGATTATATGTTATCGTGTACTTAGGAGGTAGATATGCAGGAGTTCAGTTTTATGAATAAATGTGGCCTTGAGTAGTTTCCTGTTTTCTTCTAAGGTAATGGTTTCAAATATTAGGGGATCAAACATGTCACTCAGTGAATACATGGTATTTTCTGTTGTTTATTTGAAGTAACTGGATGTTTTAATAATTTGGAAGATTGATTACTGTAGCATCTAATAATTGTAGTTGCTGTAGTGTGTGTAATCTTTCTTCTCCTCCATACTTGCAGAGTAAAGCAGTAAAGTTTTTCACAATCACTGCCCAGACCATGGAGAGCTTTGTGAAGTCATTAAGTGAAGACATGAAACAGCAGGATTTGGATTCTGAGGAAAATCAGTTTGTATTAGCTTTGGCAGGGATTGTAACAAGTAAGTTAATGTTGTGTCTCAGAATAGCATTCTACACCTACTGGGACTGTGTATTGCCTCATAGGAGCTGCAGTAAATGCAGCTTTTCAAAGTTAAGTTGTCACTGTTGATATCTTGGGTGACTTTCTGGTTTTCTAAAGTTCTAGCAAATTTTGTTATTGACACTTCTGTTACAGGCACTTCTGTGCTGCCTGTGACATCGTTAAGGACTAGATGGGTAAGAGCTATTGAGTTCTGAAATTCCATGTTGCATCCCTCAGTCTGGAATGAAACAAGGACCATTGTACCAGTCTTATATGCTCACATTAGCTTGTACACACTGAGCAATTTGCTTTGTGAATCACCAGTGATGCCAACATCTACAAGATCACAAATTGCAGATGGTACAAGTAGAGCAGCCCCAGCTTAAGGCACGGACTAAGGATTTTGAAGGTGCTTAAAAATTTTGTTGCTGTCAGATACACCACACTTTCTCTGTATAAGAGAAGTAGCAGGTTATATAAACCTGACTTCCATGCTAAGTACTTTTTTTAGGTCAAGAAAATAAGTAAAAAGCCACAAATCTGTTGTAGAATGATGTGCTTGGTTTTGGAGGCTGTGAGGCTGATACATCATCTGAATTTCTGTGAACTATCAAAATTCCGTTAAAGACATGATGCAAGATAGACCAAACAGTGGATATTGGTATAAATAAGTGATTATTGAATCAACAGCTTTTCTGAATGTGGCATTTTTAGATGTTGGGATGTCAATAAAGGTAAATAAAATAATAAAATTAGGATGTGATGCATTATGCCACTGTACTGAGTAGGGGGCAGGTATAAGGGAAAATAATAAAGGAAAGTCTTCTTTGGAACAGTAGCCTTTGCAAATAATTTTGTCTTTTGGTTTGTGCTTGAATAATGCCACACTTGCAGAGAGGTAGAAAAAACCTTTTGAGTAGATGTTCATGAGAGTTTTGGTTGTGTGATGTGCCAGGTATATTGAATCGAGTGGCTGTAAAACTCTGCAATCCTGTTCCTTTAAAGTGGAACTTAAAATGATCAGCTTTGTTTCAGTCACACACCTGTGGATGAATAGAGCCTTTTGTTTCACAATTTACTGTGTTGCTGTTGGGACACTGGGCATTCTGAATAAATGCTTTGTTTACCAATACAGAATTTTGAAGGAGCTTGACCTGTGTTTGTTGTTCAGTATTTGCTATATAGGAGAATGTAGTCTGAAATTTAGATCAATGCTCATATATCAATGTTCATTCTTCACAGCTGACCAATCTTATTAGTGGTCCTGATAATTAGCAGAAACTTCTGTTTGAAAGATGATGGTGATGTTTTGGGCTTTCTCACAGATGTGGCTGCGCTGGCGTGTGGCCGTGAGTTCCTGGTCAGTTCCAGTCGGGAATTACTGGACACGATGATGCATCTCCTGGGAGACATGAAGCCAGGACTCTGTAACAAATTTAAAGTGTATGTTGACTTTTCTTGCCCCTTTCAAATGAAATGCATTATCTTGCAGTGCAGCTCAAGTAATTACAGTAGTTTTCTCACTCTCCCATTATTCCTTTCCTGCAGAGGAAATATAATTTTTGGAAGCTCTTTTCCCAGTAGCATTCCTTGCTGATATACTGGGGTTGACTACAAAGCTTTATCCAGATTTTGTGTCTCTTGGGAAGTCTCTTTAGCACCATAATATTGTAAAGGTGAGCAGGGGTGCCCTCTTCTGGCTTGGGAGGGGGTCATGAATTTGGTGTGAAATAAGGAAGATGTGAGGTCAAGTATTACAACAGAGAAGATGTGGGAAATGTGAACTCATTTTTATTCCCTCCTAATATGAAGTGTAAAATGTCACATGTCCTTAGTGAAGAAAGTGAGTTATGGAGCTGCTAAGAGCAAAAATTAAATCATTTTAGGCTCTTTAGCAGCTAGACTCACCACACACTTCAGTTTGTAGGATGCAATGCCTGTAAAGTGACCTTGCAATACAGCTTTAAAGGAAAGGCCCTGTTGCACAGTTCAGCTACTGCAAAAGTGCTTTTCAGCTGATGGAGAGATTAAATAAACAATTGTCTTTGCCTTTTTCTCCTAGACCTTACAAGCTGAGGATATATGGCCTTGGCCAAGGAAATTACTGTCGCTTAACAAGTGTCTCATCTGCTGAACTGTGGGCACTGGTCCTGTGCACCTGGTTCATTTGTTCATGGAGGTGGCTTGAGCCACTGTGCTGGTTTTTTCATAAATGCACAAGCAATTCATGCCCCAGGCAGCTGTCACAGCTCAGCTGACAAACAGCAGCCCTGTCAGCTACAGGAACTTGACCACATCCAGGCACACATTTAGGCAGGTTGGATGTGATAGTCATGAAATCAGGCTCAGTCTCACTTTGGAGAGGTTTTATCTTGCCTAACCTCAGTGTCAGAGAGGGGGATGTCAGGCATTTGCTGACTGCCTGGGCTCCTTCCCACACTCACTGGGAGGAGATGGTGCTGGCAGGTGATTGCTCATGTGAGGGGGAGCAGGTTGCCCTCTGAAGGTGTTTGCCTTTCCCTTTTGGGTGGTGAGGGGAAAGCTGAAGGGCCTGTGCTGTAGATAGTGGCTTGATGATTTGAGATCAGTTATTTACTCTGCTTCCCAAGCACTGGGCTTGAAGGTCAGTGGTCGCAGTTTTTTGAGAACATCCCAACTGAAAGAATTGTATGAGAATCTCAGTTTATGAAAAAAAAGGTAATTTGTGCCTTCATGTGTATAAAAAAAAATCAAACCAACCAACCAACCAAAACCAAAAAACAACCCTGAAAAGAGGATCCATTCTGTTTTAGAATCTGTGAATGGGGTAAAATTAAAGAGGACTTTGAGAGGAGGAGGGAAGATGTTCCTACACACACTCTGAATTTCAGGTGGATATGTGTCTATGGGTCCAGATAAACTATTTTTGATCATTTCATATTGTGTATTAATGTAATTGGATTTGAGGGCCTTTCTTTTGAGTTTATATTTTGGGTTGCTTGTTATTATACTTCAAAATCTGCTTGCTTTGCAGAAGAATCACCCACGGTGCTGTAAACTTCACTGGCAATACAATGCTGGTAAAATATGCATAGAACAATCCCATGAGGTCGCAGGGAATTCAACAGGGGCCAGTTTGGTAGGCTAACAAATGGAGGGAAGCTTGCAGAAGAGGTTGCTCAAGGTGGTTGATAAGTGAGAAATATGAAGCATGTGTTACAATAGTTTGGATGCAGTGCAGTGATGATTTTTTCTGATTCCCACAGAACCAACATTTTCCTTCCTTACTCTGAAATTGTCATTGGATTAAAAAAAAAAATTCTGTATTCTGACATTAGAGCAAATGCCAGAAAGGACATTTCTTCATGGCCTTGTCAGAGAATGAGGGAGTCTGATTTGCTCAAATGTTTTAGTGCAAAATGTTTCCCTGTGATTGTCTTTCATGTCCATAATCAAAAAAGAGTCTTTTTTTTTTTTTTTTTTTAATAAGCTCTCTATGTGTCTTGTCCCTGTTCAGTTTGAAAAACCTGTTACTAAGACTATTTTTTTTTCCTTATCCTTTGGGGAGTTTTACAGTTTCCCAGCCCAGAAAAGAAGGGTTTTGAGGGGTTGGTTGATTTGTTTTTAAATTGTTCTTTGCATGTAAGGTTTTTTAGCTGCTGGTTAACCTTAATCAGCATTTTCATAAGCAGATGTGTCAGAAGAACTCCCTTTTCTCCTCCCATAGGGAGCATAAGCCAGGACAAAAATGAAAGACAACTGTGAGACAAGTATATGAAGGTTTCCATAAATTCTAATGCAATTTCAAAGTTAGGTGAAGATGGACTCTGCAGTCATCATAAATAATGTTTACACATACATTTATATACATATTCATATAGATGGATACATTTTTAAAACTGCACCTTACAGATGAAAATGTCTGTTCATTATTCTGGAAATGCAATGTAGATATTTTTAGAAAACATCACCATGGTGTTGCATGGGAAGACATCAACTTATAATCCAACCAGTTGAAGAAAAAAATTGACTTTTAATTTTAAATGCTGTGGTTGTCTTTTCCTTCGTTCTGAGGTTTTACGATTATTTTCAAAAATATTTTTCATTGCTGTGTGACAAGTCAGGGGAAACCATGAGTCCAGTTCTACACACAGCAGTATCAAAGTAAGCTGATAAAGAGAGGGGTTCTCTTTTCTTGTTCTAGCAATCCTGTGTTCTATTTGCATCAATATATAAACAAAAAAATTACAGGGAGAACCTGTCACTTACTCCAAAACTGCTGTGATATCCACTGTAGTCTGTGAGTATGGAATAAATATATCCCAGGCATCAACCTGAGTGCTGAGACTGAAATCTCAGGGGTGTCCTTGCCTTTCTGAAATAGCAGATGTGAAAGACTTTAGGTTTTCTTCTCACTGGTGTAGGGTTTGTTCAATGTTTGTAATTGTTACACAGTCAATAAACATTTACATAATTTTTTGTAGCTGTAATTAAGTGGTTAAGAACATTTAACTTTTCTTTTGTGGCAATTGAAAGTAGCCAGTAAAGAGACATATTTAAACACAATAGTACATTTTATATACTAATCCCATGTATTAACAAGACAAGAAGGGGCTTTAGCTGTGCATTTTGTTCTAGATTTTAAAGAAAGCATTGATACAGTAGTACAAGATGGTAATTAAATTTTGCTTGTCTAAGTAGGAAGAGTATGAAATGCATAATCAAGACTCACTTCACATTTTAGAAAAAAACATCAGAAAGTATTGTTTATCCAGGAATCATTTGTGTCAGGTTTGCTTCAATAAGCACTTTTGCAATTATTATTGCAAAAAATATTTTCTAAAATGTGCTGATACTGGAGGTGAAGGTGGTTATAAAGGGCCTGGAAATGCTTCTCTGTTGTGCCTAGGTGAGTGTGTTTAATTAAATATGCTGTTATATATTAATGTGCCACTGCATTGTCTTGTGGGGTGTTCCAGCACTCCAAAAACCTCAGCACTTCCCTGCATCACCACCACCAGTCCCTTTTGTCTGTACAAAGCAAACAAGTGAAATAAAAATACAAACACAGCAGCGCCTTTTTACGTCACTTTATTTCCAACTGCAAATGTCAAACAGATTAAGGGTAAAAGACATTCTCAAGAAATGTTAACATTGCCATTATAAGATGATGGTTTATTGATCATTTCCATTCTGGGTGATTATAGGTAGTGCTGTGCTCTTTTGTCAGGGCTTGTTCTGGAAGGCCAGAGCTGCAGGGGCTGGATGAAAAGCAATGTATGGCCTTTACCAGCTGCAATTTCAGATCCAGAGCGCCTCTCCCTGCTTGCCAGTGGCCACTGGTGCAGTAGATTTAATAAATCTGCTCTTCTTCTTTCTCCTCCTTAATAATCAAACTCCAAGCACATAAATGACACCTCTTAAAACTCAGTTTAGCCTGCAATGGGTCACTGCCTTTTCTGCTTTCTGAAGGTGTTCACAGAGTGTCCAAAAGTCTGCTGGTATAGGAACTTAAGCCATGACATCTTGTTTGAGAATTGGATGTGAGGTGTGAAGTCCATTTGGGATTATAATTTTCCTTTTGTTTGGACATGGTGGCAGTGCAGTGACACACAGGTTTATCTCAGGCATGAGAGAGAGCAGTAGCCAAGCTGGCTCCAGAACAGAGAACATTCCAGCCCCTCCCTGAGACCTTCTTCCTCTTTTCTACGTGTTTGGAATATGTGGTTTAACAGTAGAAGCAAAGGTTTGCACAACATTGCTTATATATAATTTGAGATTTATCTCTGTTACCAAAATATAAATTATTAGCACAGGCTTCTGCATTGGTACATGCTTGACACAAATGGCAAAAGGTGCTGAAGCATGCAAAGAAATCAAAGGCCCTCAGATCTCCTTTCTTTCAATTCTAGGCTAATGCTAATGTCACTTTACAATGTGAGTATCAACTTGAAAGGCTTGAAGTACATCAGTGAAAGTCCAGGTTTTATTCCCCTGCTTTGGTGGCTGTTGAATGGTAAGTTGCTCTAAGAACCTTTTAAACTGTGACTTTCAGGATTTTGTAGATTTGCAAGAGATGTTACAAATAACAAACCAGAAATTTATGTCTGTAACCTGATTAGCTTTTGAAAGTATAAAAGTAAACATATAGGGCAGATAGCTGGAGAGAGAAGATGTGCATTTCCCACAGAATGTTTGACACTGTATGTGATACTCCATTAATGTGAAGTTTAAAGCTGATAGATTTAAGAAGAGGGAATGGGGAAATTTGATGAAGTGGTTTTTAAAAAAGCCACTTGTTTCTTGATACTGACTTTAAAATAAGCCTTAAGGGGAAACTACATATCAGTTTACTACCATTAGCACAGGAAAATGTACACATGTGGGGGGAAGAAGCCAAGTCTGTAACTTCACTGACCCATTGCAAAAGTGTCTCTTTCTGAAGAGAGGCCTTGTGCTCTAATAGGATTTGGGGCTCCAGGGCTGGAGAGCTATTCCCAGCTGTGCCTTTGGCCAGTGCAGTGCCAAGGACGTCAAGGACTTGTGTTGTCACTGTCAGGTGCATGAGTGACATCAAGGCTCTGCTCTTTGGGAGGCTTCAAATCCCTGAGCAGGAGCCAGCAGGGATTGACGTGGGACTGGGCTGGCAGCTGTGCACAGCTCATGAGGGACAGCAGGGGGACAGAGCTGTGACACTGCCCTGCCTGCGCTTCCTCAAGATTTATGAGGAGATTTTGGTGTGCAGACAGGACTGGGGAGGTTAATTATCCCTCTGTGCTGCTAAAACCTTGCTGGAGTATGACTGGTAAATACTTGGAGCGACTGAAATGAGGGAGATTGCATCTGCTTTTCCCAGACATTATTTAGATGCTGAGTTTTTGAAAAAGCTTTGGTTAGGGTTGGTAAACTGAAAGCTATTTGTATAGCTCATGGTTCCCTTAACTGTTTTACAGAAAATGTAGCTGCTCAGGCTTTTCATCAAATAATTTCCTGCTGTGAAATGCCACAGGCTCTCTCTTCCAAGTTCTCAGGAAATTAAGTAATCCTTGTAAGGGAAAACACCATTTCTATAGGGGTTTTTAATATATTTTGGTAAAAATGGGATCCTCAGAGAACATCAAATACATGGTGCTTTGTTCAGCTGTGCTTTGAAATTTTACAGGTCTTAGTCCAGGTTTTCCTTTTAATTTATGTTGACTAATATATACATAAGCTGTTCTAGCAAAAAATACCAACCCAAAACACCCTCAAAGAATCCTGTCTGACTATGAGTTTCCAAATATGCCCTTCCAATTGTTGTGATAAAACAAAAAAGGTAATAATTTGATGCAGTTTGTTGTCTGAAAAAGGCTCCTAGGTCAAGTAAGAGGATGAAATGGGAAACTTTCATAATTAATTTGCAGCTACTAATGGAAATAATAAATAGGCTACTCTGCAATTTGGAAGTGCTAATTGCTTATGGCTGGGTTGTAGAAAGAAGGATGATCATGGCTAATTCCTTGACTTTTTGATAATAAACTTCTCCAGTTACAGCAAGGGAGGAAGATTCTCAGATAAAGCAGTTCTGCAGGTTCAGATTCCTGACTTTGGAGGAAGTCTGCTTTCTGTCAAGAGAGAGCTGCCAGGTTTGGGTATCAGATGAGGGGTCAGATCCAGGACCTGATCTTGTTCCCATCATTTTGTGTGAGATCTCTGTAGTTTTCCAACATTTAATTTATTTTTAAATGCCCTTGGAAAATTCAGGAGCTTCCTCCCACTCTTGCTCCTCTCCTGTTTCCCTGACCAGCATCTTCAGGTTCTGCTAGCCAAGATTCAGCTCACAGATGCCTGGAGCTGCCACAGTATAAGGTCCTGTTTTTCCATGCAGGAGAGTAGAGCACTACCCTGTGCTGGCAGAGTATCCTGGATGTGCTGCCTGCCTGCAGGAAGCTTCTTCAAAGCCTGTTTTGATTAAGGCTTATGACATGACAACTTTCCAGTTTTGTATGCTTTTATCACCATTCCCACTAAGAGAGGCCCCAGAAATCATCCTCTGAATTTTTTTTTTTATTTTCAGATAATCATCTTGTTTGCTTTTCCATTGTCAATCTCCAAATGTCCATGACCTCAGTCTGTACATGAGGCCCATCCTTCTCCCACTGCCTTGTATGCAGCTGATAACTCCCTCAAATTCCTTCTCTGAGTTCTTAGTCTCTGCCTATCCTTGTCCCCTGAAGAAGAATGTCCTTCCCATTAAATGAAGAGAGGAAAAGAATTGACTCAATTTTCTTTATTTCCCTTTGTTGTATCTCAGACAAAGAGGGATTTGATTCAAGTTGTCTCACAGCATTTTTGAAGAGACAGAAATGTGCCTTGATGTTGAATACACCACTTGGAAGAGAAAAAAGGGAAAAAAAACTAATAAAGGTTCCTAGCGGAGTAAGAATGTTAACAGCAAACTGTCCTGCTGTCTTTGGGAAACTTGGATAAGCTGGTGTGACTTCATGTTCACTAACAATAATTCTTAATAGCTCTTTCTCCTGGAGGCTGCACTGATCATAGGAGAAAACCAAATGTTTGACACATTTTTTGAAGATAATGCAGGTCTCTGTAGTTGTACCACTTCATGAAGTGGGCTGTCTTTTTCTTCCTTTTTTTCCCTGCCTTTTAAAACTTTCTAAAAGATAGACACCTTTTAGTAACCAACACTGATCACTGAATCCTCTGTGTAGGTATCAGCTGTGCCTGCCTACACCTTCCCAGCCTGGCACCAGCATAAAGCACATGAATGATGACTCAGATTTCTGTCCATGGAGCAGCTTGTGGGATCAGTAGAGTTCTCCTCTTGTGGAGCACCATTTGTTTGCAGAGCAGCTGTTCCATCTTGGACAAAATAGGCAGCTTTATTTCCTCCATCAGCTGCTGTCCTTGTGTTGGTGTCCAGGCTGAAGGTTTCACATAACTTTCAGATTTAAAGAAGCCCTGTCCTCAGGCACAGAAAAAGAAGCCTGTATCATATTGGGTAGAAATCCACCTGAGATTTGTCAGTGTTTTTTTTTTTCCTGGTGTTTTCCATCTAAAAAATGCAATAATTCTGTAGCTCCCAAAGAAGCTGATTTGAACATTACTCTGCCAAGGATCTCTTGAAGAATAAGAAATAACAATCACCTCAGGTATTAATAATAAAGACTAAATTTAATGTTTTTCAATTTTGATCATGCAGAACATCTGTCAACAACTGAGTGCTGGAGAAAAGGAGTCTAGGCTCTTCTCTGCTTTCTGTTTGGTTGAGGTGTTTTGGTTTGTTGGGTTTTTTTAACACTGTGTCTTTATCTTGTTTTTTCCCCCACTTTTCTTTGAATGCAGGCAGTTTAAAAAATTTGTCTCTTTGGATACTTGAGAAAGCGTGGAATTCAGAGACACTGTCAGTGACATTTCTTGTCCATAGCTGGGGAATTGCTCCAGGTACTTCATTAAACAAAACACAAAAAGGGAAATAGGACTAATTTTAGCTCTTGCCCTTCAGTTTCCTCCACCACAGTTCCATGTGGAAATCCAACCTTGTTTATCCAAATTGTTTGCAAATGATGGTCTCTATTAGGAATGCTTGTATGAAGCACATTCTCACTCTGCTGCCTGCACACTCAATATTTGCTTTTCATTACTAACTCTGAAGGTTTTCTGTCTGAATTTGTTATGGCTGTGAGAGCTTTTGAAATTTCAGGTTATTTGCGTGGCAGCGTGTTATTTAAAAAACATCTGGACAAACAGAATCATCATATTTATAAACTGATGTCTGTATTAAAACAAATTTTGGTTCATAAATCAAGACCAGTCTTTCAAGTGCTCAATAATTTCATCCTCTTGTCACAGAACCATAGAATATGCTGAGTTGGAAGGGACCCATCAGGATCATTGAATCCAACTCCTGACCCCACAAAACATCTCAAGAATCCCACTGTATGCCTGAGAATGTTGTCCAAATGCTCCTTGAACTCTGGCAGGCTTGGGGCTGTGACAGCTTCCCTGTGGAGCTTATTCTAGTGCCCATCCACCCTCTGGCTGAAAAACCTTCTGATATCCAGCCTAAAGTGCCCCTGATTCATCTTCATGCTGTTCTTCAGATGATGAAATTAATCTAAAGGAGAGGATTGCCCTTTAAGAGCACATCCATTTGGGTAAATGCAGGGATGTCAGCTCATTCCCTGAGCCTCAGTGATCTGGGAGGCTGGAAGAGTGGCCAGGGCAGGTCTTCTGGAATGCTTGCCCTTTTCCATAGTCAGCTGCTTGCCCAGATGGGCTGTCCTTGCCATCTGAGCAGGAGCTTCTTGACAGGGTCCTTGCCCTGCCTAACAACTCACGCAAGTTGCTGTTCTGTGAAGAGCACTGTCACCACCAGCTCCAGGGCTCTGTGCAACCTCCTGTTCACTCTCATCCCCTGAGTAGAGGCCAGGCAAATTGGGACTGAATTGCTGCTTCAGTTTGGATCCTGGGAGGCTCTCTCAAGGATTTCCCTGATAAAAACTTGACAAATGTGTGTCTGTAGGAGAGTGGGGAATTCTCCTTAGCTGAACTCCATGTGGGAGCAGCCACCCAGCCAGGGAGGAGACTGACCGAAACCCAGCTGTAGCACAGGAGCTGGGGCAAACATTTTGCAGAGAGAAAATGCATTTGTATCTGTAAGAATTGCAGCAGCAAAGCTTAGCCTTTTTTTCTACTTTGGTGTTCTCCCTGCTCCTTCCCCTCAGAGCATCTTTACCACAACATTTCTTGTCTCCTCAGACCTATCAACAGTATAGAAATGTCTGGAAAACTGCTGCAGATGCTGCCTCAGCCCTGCCAGCACTGGCAATGCAAAGAGATCTTAGGGGAAGCCAGGCCATGGCTGTTTCTCTTGGATATGCTGTGAACACAGAGAGTCTGACAGGCTCATTACAAGGAAAGGCTCAGAGGCAGATCGCTCCTTCCTGCTGGAATCAGACAGGAATTGAATTGAATCCTATCTATGGCAGTGGTGGGAAGCTTTTGAATTTGTAAAGTCATAGAATGGTTTAAATTGGAAGGGATTTAAAGAGCACCTCCTTCCAAGCCCCTTGCTGTGGGCAGGGACATCTTTCCAGTAGACCAAGTTGCTCAGAAATCCATCCAGCCTGAATTTGAACACTTCCAGCTGGGATAAGGTATCCACAGGTTCTCTGACCAACCTGTGCCGGTGCCTTATCACACACATAGTGAGGAATTTCTTTATAATATTTAATCTAACCCTCCCCTCTTACATTTTAAGGCCATTGCCCCTTGTCCTGTCACTACATTCACTTGTACAAAGTCCCTCTGCAGCTCTCTTGTAGCTCCTTTAGACACTGGAAGAGGCTCTAAGGTGTCTCCAAAGCCTTCTTCAGGCTGAACAGCCCCAGCTCTCTCAGCCTGTCTTCATAGCAGAGGTGCCCCAGCCCTTTGACCATCCTTATGTCCCTCCTCTGGACTCACTCCAACAGATCCACATCTTTCTTACATTGTGAACTCCAGGGCTGGAGGCAGCTCTGCGGGTCTCGCCTGAGCCGCTCAGAGGGGCAGAATTCCCCCCTCCCCCACTGCCCATGGTGCTTTGGGTGCAGCCCAGGACAATTTTGGCTTTCTGGGCTGTCAGTGCACGTGGCCAACTCATATCCAGCCTCTCATCCAGCAACACCCTGAAGTCCTTCTCAGGGCTGCTCTCAATCCCCCAGCCTGTGCTTGTGCTTGGAATTGCCCCGACCCATGTGCAGGACCTTGCACTTGGCCTTGAGAACTTCTGTGCTCTTGTACACAGGCACAGCTGTAAACAGGGTGCTGGCAATAAATTTTGCATTCAGGTGGCCAGGGGATGGTGTGGCCACGTGTAAATTGAGTTCACACAACTCTGAGCCAATTGTGGATAAGCTGTTCAGCATTGATGTAATGCAATTACTTAGGCACTGCTGTAGGGGACAGTTCATCTGAGAGCCTGGTGCTAATGACTGATGTGACTAAAATCCATCCACATTATCAGCTGCCTTTTGTCAGTGACTGAGAGGCAGTGACATCAAACTGAGCTGTCAGCTTGCAGGACGTCAGCCAGCTCCAGCAGTTTCAACACCTTGGTAAAATTACATCAGCACCTTATGGTTTGTGATCCTGGCTGAGGCAGGCAGCTTGATTTCTCCCCCTCTTCTCCAGAAATAATGGTGATAGTTTCGAAATTGTCGTTGGAGATGTGTGTGCTGGTGGTTGGGAGGATGTGATGCACTGATTTGATTACAGCTAAAGGATATTTTTTTTGATCTTGTACAAACAAAATGTTACGCAGCTAGTGTAGAAATGACTAAATCTGGAAGCTGTTGACATAAATATAGTGCTGAATAATGAAGATTCCTTACATTTCTCTGAGTGCTTTGTAGACAGGGCTTTTAGAAAACGTCCCTAATGATATTGGAGACAAGAGAATAATTTCTCTGGTATTTTTTTAAATCCTCTTAGGAAGCATGATTATCCTCAATAAGTAGTATTCTCAAAACCACTGTAATCCTCAGGGAGTGTATTTTAAGGCATATGTATTTATTTAACTCAGAACATCTCAGAATACATTCAAAACAATGGCAATCTGAGGTTAAATGTGTATTAAGTCATCTTCTGCTGCAGGACCATTTCCTTCCTTTGCTGGATGCCCGCGTGCCTAATCTGTTCTTCATTTGAGTGACTCAAGCTGTTGAGCTTCCCTGGCTGCTGCTGGGGATTCTTCCTAGAACCTCTCTGCTCTTACTGGAAAACATTCTTGTATGTCAAAGTGGAAATCATTTCCTGATCTCCTACAGATCCTCATTTTCTTGGCTCCCCTGCTAAGGCATCTCCCCTGATCGATTCTTTAATTTCTACAGCCTTTAAACACTTGCAGATAATATTAATATTGATTCCTGTAACAGTATTAATAACAAAGCTCTTTTCATCTTAGATATATGAAGCTTCCCAGCAGTACTGCAAGCCATTAAAAGTATTAGTGGCTTTATTACAAGGAGGAATAATGTCACACAGAGGAAGATTGTAAATAAACAACATAGATTTCACTCCCCAAAGCTTCTTTCTTCTTACCTATTTGGGCTGTAGTTTGTGGCTGCTATTTCCAATGAATAAATGTAGAATAATACTAAGAACAGGAAAAGGGGGTGGTGATCTGTGCAGAGTTTGAACATTGTATCAGGCAATAAAATAGGCATTAAAAAATACACAGTGTGGAAGTCATGGAGGCAAAAATGGAAGGTAAGGGAAGACAAATTCAAGGCTTTTAGTCATATTTTGATTAGGTCAGAATAAGTCTGAAAACCAAAACTTGTACCTAGGTTTCTTCAAAAGGATTCACTGAAATGTTGCTGGCCAGGAAATTGGACATAAAGTCTTCCTGTCTGTGAGGCTGAGCTGCAGCATTTCCCCAAGAGTTACGAGTGCTCATCACTCAGAAAGTTGCACCTGCAGGTACTGCTGGAGGTGATGATGGAAGGAGACTCCTTAGAGCCTTCAGCCTGTGGCTGTGCCATGAGTCTGCTGCACTAATCACAGGGCCTTTATTGATCTGACATGTTTAAAATTGTCCAGCATGCCCAACAGCTAGGATTCTCATTGCACAGAAAAGGAGAAAATGCACGTTATTTTTTGGGGTTGGAGAATACCTGTGTCCTCAGATTATACCCCACTCTGCTGGTTTTCCAGGAGAAAGAACTCCTTTCTTAAGAGGTTAGCACCTGATTATTTCCATTTATGATGGGAGAAGAGAGAGAGAGTGCCTGGCTTTTGGGTGTAGATCAGATGTCACAATCTTTAATATTATTCTTCAGCCTTGTGCTGTTGAGAATTATTTAAAAATCCCCATCTCAGCAGTGAGTTTCATGCTGAAATCCAGTCTTCTTCAGTGTCCATCACATCCTGTTCTCTGCCCCCCTGGGTGCTTTCAACCCTTATGCTTTAATGAATAATTCTCCTCAGTCCTTTTTCAGGTCACCAGTGTTACGTGTGAAATAAACCAGGAAAGAACTTGCCTCAGCCCCACCAAATACCTCCTCCAAACTCAGTGCACTCTGGTTCATCACTGCACTGGTTTTATGCTCCTTCAGTGAGATTTTGGTCTCTCTGGTGATTTTGTGCTGAAAGTGATGTGAATTAATTGTGTCAACTTTTCTGCACAATCCTTTATCAAAAGCTTGCTGAAGACTAGGTATGCTAATGAAAAACACATTAAAAATGCATGGCACGTGGGAAAAATAACTGCTTCAGTTGTAAAAATATATTAGATGTTTTCATTTGGAATATGCAGAATAGGGAAGTCTTTCCACCACATGCTTTTGATAAATCTGTAAACCACTAAATGCAAATGGGCTGTTGCAAATGATTAAAATGTAATGCTCCTAATGTTTCAGTAATTAAAAATGCATCCTGTGTTCTTAGCAGTGGAGTTATTACATGTCGTCCTGGCTTAAGTCAGTCAAAGGTCTTTGCTGCATTTCCCTGGCACATTCCTGAGCAGCAGTGCTTCAATGCCCATTTCAATTTTGTGCAGACTGAATTAAACACTTGAAAGGTTGATATGTGGTTGCTAGAAAGTTTTATTAAGATTAATATTTTATTGAGCTTTGAGGAAATCCAAAGGCTCATATAAAGAGAAATTAAAGAAAAGCCTGATGATTTACTGCAGATTGTTAGTCTGTTTGTTTTCTTAAGTCTGAATAATCATGGGATACAGTTTGTTCTGCTTTTAAATTGGATTGCATCCAACAGTACATCCTGGGTACAGACTGGATAAATTCAGGTTGATAAATTCCCTGCTTTACAGCAGTTTCAACATCTGAAAAACAAGAGAAAGCTTCCGGATTATCTCTCCCTCACAAACACTGCTGGGCAGAAGCTGCTGAGGGAGGACAAAAATGTGGTTTTCAGGTAGAGCCAGCCAGCCAGCCAGCAGCAAACAGCACCTGGGAATTGCAACACTTCCTTTATTCCCTATCTGCCTCGTGGATCCTTTCAGACCCATTTCTAAGTCTTGGGGTTTTGTGGTTGAGATGACTTTTGTGGTATTAGAAAGTCTTTTTTTTCTTAGCCCCATGACCAAAGAAGTTGAGATTTGTCAGTTTTGCTTTTTAGGATTGTTTATTTTTATTTATTTATTACATTTTTTTTTTGACCTGCTGAGGTTTGTCCATCAGGTTGGGTTGTGGTACAGTGACTGTTCTTGGGGTGGTGTTAACTTTTTATACTATGAATTATGTGTACTTTATTTACAATAATTTTCTAATACCTATCACAAATGTTAGATAGTTTTTCTTTACTCTAAACTAATCAAAAAGTGTCACCATCACAGCAGAAGATGGAGGACAAGAAGAAGGAGAAGGACAGGACACGCCCAGATTCCTCCATCTTGTCTCTTGAACCCCCATTTTAAATCCCCAAAATTCTACTTTTTCACCCTGTGAGAAATTAACTATCATTCTACTCAAACTCTTGTGGCTTGTAAATCTTCACACAAAGTTGGTAATTTTTTCTATGGCCTAAAATCAAAGGCACAGGTGTTTTTCACTCCCGCCAAGGTCTCTGAGCCCCCTGCCAGGGTCTCGAATCACCCAGGGCAGCCAGAGGAATGTCGGAACTCAGGAAATTCCTCTGGCTGCCCTGGAGGGCTTGAGCCCCTGCCCAGGGGGCTCAGAGTCCATGGCACAGAGCCCAAGACCCCTGTGCCTTTGATTTAGCCCTTAGAAAAAACAATTACCAACCTTTATATGAAGAATTGCGAGTCAAGAGAGTTTAAGTAGAATAATAGTTAGTTAGTCACAGGGTGAAAAATAGATTTCTGGAGTTTTTAGAATAGAAGTTCAGGAGGCAAGATGGAAGAATCTAGACATGTCCAGTCTTTCTCCTTCCTCTTCCTCTTGGCCTCCATCTTCTGCTGTGATGTTGGCACTTTTAGATTGGTTTAGAGTAGAAGCTCACTGTCTAACATAGTGATAGGTACTGGAAAGTTATGGTAAATAATGTCCATGTAGTTTTTAGTATAAAAAGACAACACCGCTTCTGAGACAGGCAGTGTGCCTCAGCCCGGCCTGCCAGACAGACCTGCGGCGGGTTGGAGAAAGAATGTTATAGATAAAAAATAATAAACAACCTTGAGAAAGAGAACAAAAGAATCCTGACTCCTTCTTCAAAGGCTGGGCTGAGAAAAAGAAGCTTGTACGTATCTCAGAGTCACTCAGCCAAGCAGAGATTCTGAGAGAGGAATCTCCCGGCTCCCGACACTGACAAGCCCTGGATGCTTTTCTCCCCTGCTTTCAGACCCCGACACCGAGGTTTGCCTGCACGCCCTGCGGCTGCTGCAGTCGGTGCTCCTGGAGCCGGAGGTGCTGGCGCGGGCGGGCGCCGAGGTGCGCGAGACGCTGCCCTTCCAGCGCATCGTGGCCCTGTCCCAGAGCCGCAACGCGGAGCTGCAGGCGCTCGCCAAAGAACTCCTCGAGGATCTTAAAATATTTGAGTACGAAGCGTAGAAGAGCTCTACGACACCAAATGCTTACGTTTTTCCTATATTTTTATGCTGCAAGAGTTGTTGGAGATAGGCTTGACTGAAACAAAAACAAACCTCTGCCTGAGTTCCTCAGACAAAATCCTTTTTGGGAATTCAAATTAACCCAACTAAAATCCAACTTGGGAAAACCTGTTGGGTTTTAGATACCCAAATAAAACCTCGGGTGGTCTGGTAGAGATGCGACTGACTTAATTTCTTTGAGCAGAACTTTATTGATAATGGGTTTCCAAAATGGTCTGTGGTTATGTTGTGTATTTGCTGTCTAGTTGGGGTAAAATATTCTCATTCCTTGATAACAATTCATTGCAGAGGTAAATAATCCTTTTGGTCCATCCTTAAGAATTACTGTACTGTGAGGAGAACTCTGTTGCCTTTCATAACTCTTCTGTGTCAGAATGCACCCCAAGTTCCAGTTTTATTGTTATTTCTCACCTCTCTCTTTCTATTGTAATAAAAGAAAACTGAAATTCTGTAGCATGTAACGGATTCTGCTTTCAAAATTTGTATTCAGCTTCACTCTTAACTGCAAGTCAAGCTGATCTGTTGCTGTCAGGCATGCTAGAAACTGGGCTATTGTTTTTAGAAAAGCCCTGAGAAGGTAAATAAATTGCTGTTGTCTGTGGTACCCAGTTGTGTGCTGAAGAGGCTAAAATGAGCTGCTGCTCTGTTGTGAGCAGCATCACACCCCCTCACAACCCTGGGGTTGGCTGGAGCTTCTAAGTACAGCTTGCTTATCTCAGGGGTAAATACAAACACTTGGTGCTGGATACTGGCAGAATTTATAATGTATTTAGAAAATAATAGCATTCATTTCTACGATGTCAGAAACAGAGCCAGTTAAGTGAGGCTGTTCAAGGGAGCAGCAAATGAGAAGTGCAGGTGTGGTATCACCTTTTTCCATACTAAAGTTATTGCACCTCATCTGGGAACCCGGTGTGTTAACAAAATGCAGTGTGGACTTCAAATTACAGAAAACATGAAGTAAACTTCATAGGATTTAAATATTATGATTGGCAGACAGCTTTAGAGGGAGACCACTGTAAAAACTGTAAGTTGAGGTTTAGGGCATCTCCCTTTAGGCTGTTTGCAGAATGATGGATGTTCAGAGTTAGAAATGTAATAAATCAGCTTGAAATTACTTGGCTCAGATGCTGCAGATGGTAACAGTCTGGTTTGGGGCTGTAAAATGAAGATTAAGATCTCACATACACGGGTGGGTTGCATGGGGTTCTGCCATGTCTGAATCAGCACTACATTGAACTTACCAAGTGTAGATTTGTGGAAGGCTTTCAATCTTCTGTAAAGTGTGCTTTCTTTGGATTTGTTTTCTTATCTTGCTATCCTAGTTAATCCTCCTAGACTTTAATCCTAAAGGGATCAAAATGATAATTGGTAGTTTCCTGGAATATCAACTCATGAAAGTGTTTAAGAAACACTGAAGGGCATCATCCACTTTGCATTGAATTATCTGCTCACAAAGATCTTTCATCAAACTTTGGAAGCCAGTAAATAACAGAAAAAGAAAAAAGTAGTTCTGCAAGCAGAAAAGCTGATGGAGCCTCAGTCCTGTGGATTTGAGATATTTCTTGAAAATTTCCCTGCCCTACCCAACCTGGAACCAAGACCTTCCAAGGGTCAGTGTGGTATGCACAGGCTGGGGCTGACACAGGTGCTCCTGACCAGGTCAGTAAACTGTGGTGATGGGCCAAATTCAGCCTTATGAGAGGGACTGGCAGTGCATCTGCACCTCATTTCCATGTGAAATCAGGAAACAAAGCAATCAGGACTGCTCATCTTAATTGTGTGTCCACTGGCATGGTCAGCCATGCTCAAAGTGGTGATTTGAGATATAGTTTTCCCCAGCAAGCTGCTCAGATCTGATGATGATCTTCTTTCAGTGTCTCCCAGATGACTTTATTTTCAGGTGTAGCTTGCCAGGACTGTGTATTCAGTGCCAAATCATCAATGACCCACCAACCTCAAGAAAGTCTTTTTTCTGTACAAAGTGCTTCATTATGCAAGACTGAAAAATAAGAAAAAGTCACCTCATCTGTGAAATACAGTGTATATTTAAAAATACTAGAGGGGAAAAGTATCAGAAACATCAGAGAAGAACCTGTGTCAAACAGTTCTCTAGGAAAGTCTGTGTGTTTTCTCTAAGCTTACTTTTTCTAGGTGTTCACAATTAATTGATTTATGGAAAAGAAAAATACAGCATTTAAGGGAAACTTATCACAGGGAAGCAAATTCATAATACTTTTTTGGCTGGAAAAAAAAGTGTGACTGGAGTCAAATGGTGCTGAAACAAGGTGAGTGGATAAAAGCTAGGGATAAACCTGACCCTTTAACATTCCAGAGTATTTGAAATGTTCAAGGTGTCTCATATTTAAATGTTTTAGTGAAATGAAATGAAATGAAATGAAATGAAATGAAATGAAATGAAATGAAATGAAATGAAATGGACGTTAGTAGTTGCAGACTGCATGATGAGCTGTTAGATGATTCTGCTGTTTTTCAGGTTCCTTCCTTCCCTAATCCCCCATTTGATGGAGCCAGGCACCAGCCCTTCCTGCTCCTTCTCAGGCTGTGTACAATTAGTTGAATCTAATCACTATGGAGTGAGGCCTGCAGCTTTCCTCACGGGAGTCTGTTACACCCCATGCAGGCTCTTGCACATGTCATGGAGGGATTCTCCCAGACCTTGGCATCTGTCATAAACTGTTGATTTATTCTCCCCCACCAGCAGCATCAAGGCCTTCTTTGCTGTTCCTTTTTCCATCCTAAAATAGGAGGGAATCTCCTCATTGGCCATGGAGGAAGCTGCAGTGAGTTGTTGAGATGAGATGCCAACTTTTCAGATGGCTAAAATTAGGTGAGGTGAATCCTACCCTTTGGTGTCTATTTTGCAATAACAGATAAGAGCAAGTTTTCTGATTGCCCTACAGTTTGCAGACAGCATTTTATAATCTTGTGTGTTGATATGCTCGAGAGATACCTCTTGGAAGAGAAGAGTGTCTGAAGGCCTAATTTATCTTCATGTGGTTAGTGCTAGAAATTAGGCTATTAAGTGACTGTGGATCTCCTTTGAGTCTCCCCTTCTCCTGAAAGACATCTTTTTTTGACAGGTTATGAATAAAAGAAAGTCTTTGAATAACAGAGACTCTGAAAACTCAGAGTGTGCCAACGCTTTTTATATAAAGTTGAACAATGGGTGGCACACAGGACTCAGTGTGACACAAGGGGCTGCTGCAATTAAGGACTGGTCAACAGATGCATTGTAAACCTCAGATTTTATTTTGCTTCAGATTTGCTCAATTCTGAAACTCAGGACCATTAGGAAGCTTTATTGGTTTAAGATCAGGAGTTCAGCCTGGACTGTAAAAAACACTGGCTTCAGAGCCGCTGAAAAAAAAAGCCAGACTGGCTTTTTTTGGATCCTTTTGAAAAGTTGGTGTTCTTCTGTGTAGTAATTGATTAACTGAAGTACTTAATTGATTACTTGATTAACTGGATTGCTAGCTTACAGGAGTAAAGGGGGTTCACACGTCAAAGCACGAGTTTCAGTAGCTGTGTTCAAAGTCCAGAGTCACTCCAGCTTTGCCATTTCCTCTGTTGCACAATCTCAGAGTTTCAGTGGAGGAGAAAATGTGACTTTGGTGCTGCTTTGAGGTTATGTTACTCCAGTCTTAAACCCATATAACTGAAGCTAAAACTTGACTCAGGCTAAGCTGTCTCAAAAGATGAAAAATCTGTTTTAACAACTTGTAGAATAAAATTCACAGTATCAGCTGCATAATTAAAAGTGAACTTGGCTCCTTTCAGTCTGTATACACTGTACAGAGCCCTGGAATGATGCCTGTTTGCTGATGCTCCAGGGAGATACAGGGAGATACTCTTCATAGTTGATGCTGGTGGTAAATGAGATGCAAAGGAAAAGGATCCCCCAAACTTAATTCCTGCAGCTGCAGAAGTTTAGCTGTGTATTGTACTGCCTGTCCCACCAGTTCTTCGTGTGGTGTCTCAGGCTGGTATTCAGGCTGGACCATGATCTGGCAAACCTCAGCAGAAGAAAGCAAGCTGGTGGCTCTGTACCCTGTGCTGAGGGACAGACAGGGCAGCAAGAGGGGGCTGGCTTCTCTGGAGGGCACTGTGAGAGCTTTGGTGGGAACAGCAACCAGCTGTCCTGAGGGGAGGTGGTTGGTTTCATGAGGACACTGGTGCATTCCCAGCACTCATGAGAAAGGCAGTGAACTGGAGTTCAGGGCACATCATCCTCTTAGGGCTGCTTAAGAGAGGGAAATAAGTCCCTTTTAAGGAAGAATTGGAGGAAGAATGGAATATGTGACAGTTTGGTCTCATGGCCACAAGTGAACTTCCAGATGATTCAATTTCAGCTGGGTGCACCAGTCATTTTGCTGCTCCTTTGAGTTATCATTTTCACTTGCAATATGTGCTGATTAGCACAAATTGGCTTTCAGAATTGATAAGATTTTACAAGTCTTGCAAATATTGTGATTCATCTCCTCTACCGCCTCCAGTCCTGTGAGGATGCTGGAGGTGAGGAGAAAGGAGTTTTCCTGGGGAATAAGGAACCTCTTCTTTGCTCTTTTATCCCTGCCCAGTGCTCATACTAAAAGTTATGAGCTATGCAAAGCATGGCTGCCCCTTCATTTCTCTTCATAGCATTTCATTTGCAGCTGCATCTGGCCATGTTTGTGTTGTTTGTAATTTTCTGGTTTCTATGCAGGAACTTTTGTAACTGCTGGTTGCTACTTGAATATGTGAGTTCCAAGTTACAGCTGATAAAAAGTCATCAGAGAGCTCTGGAAGTCATAGAGATTTAAACTTCTCTGCTGCTTTACCATGACCTTTACAACCTATAACTTGCTCAGTCGGAAGCCTTGAAAAGACTTTGACCACATTGTAGTTGCATATGTCATTTATGGGAACTATAATTTTTACTGTGGGCGTGACTGCAGTGAAAGTACTTCAAATGCCAGGTCCTTCCAAATGCACGTGTTTGTCTGTGCTGTTGGGCTGCACGTGGGACAGGCAGCAGCCACCAAGGGCAAGGCTGGCATGGGCTGGGGATGGGAAGGGATTGTGTGACTTGGGGTGGATGGAGAAGGTCAGCTGTGACCAAGCTGCCTACGTGGCTTTCGTGCCACCTGAGTCTTGCTTTGAAGTTGTATGAAAAGTTTGAACTTTGAGTCTTGGTTTGAGGCAGGGGGTTGGGTTGGGTGTTAGGAGAGCAGGTGAGCTGCTTGAAGCTCTCTGCAGAGATAAATCCCTCCTTGCTTCTGTATCACCACCAGGGTCAAATAAAGTGCAGCAGTCACTCTGCTGCAAAACAGAAAATGGAGACTGTAGGGAAAAATAGCCCAGTTTTTGGATCTGCACACCTTCCTCCTGAGCAGGATCTGTGGTGTCCAGAATCAATTTCATAGAATCCCAGATGGCTTGCGTTGGAAGGGACCTTAAAAATCATTCCAATCCCTTGCCATGGGCAGGGACACCTCCCACTAGACCAGGTTGCTCAAGGTCTCATTCAACCTGGCCTTGAACATTCCCAGGGATGGGGCTTCCCCAGCCTCCCAGTAAAGAATTTCTTCCTAGTATCTAACCTAAATTCCCTCTCTTTCAATTTGTACCCATTCCCTCTTGTTCTATCACTACAGTTTCTGACAGAGTCCCTCTCCAGCTTCTCCCTTGTCAGACTGGGCCCTGCTGCCTGAGAATGGGCTGGGAATCATCGCTAAGGGGAATGAAGTCTCTGACTAGAAGCAGGGCTGAGAGGCTGGGGCAGATGTGCCCAGGGTTTCAGCAGTGCTCCAGACTCTTCTCCCAGCACTGGGGCAGCATGTTTATGCTCAGGCTGGGGGCACTGGGATCCACAGTGCTGAGTGAGTTTCCTGAGCTGCCTGACTTTAGAGAGGGTATCAAAAGCACCAGGGCCTTGCTTGTGCCAGGAAATGGTGCTGGCATTTTGTGGGATGCCTTTTCCAAGGAACAAACCTGGGCAAAGGACAGGGTGGCCAACCTGAAGGGCAGCCAGCCACTGAAAACCCAAGCACAGGCTCTCCTGCTGGCCTCGCCATGTGTCCCCTGGCAGCCCTTGCTGACCCTGGAGGTGTGTGGGTCACAGGGAAAACGGGACTTCTGCGGGATCTGTAGCACATCATGGACCCACAACGAGGGTGGGCAGGCGGTTACCTCTGCTTCACACGTGCAGACCCTCCATTAGGCTTGCAAGCTCCCTAGCAGGCACACAGAGGGGCACACATGCTCTTGTCACTGTATTCTGGTATCTGCACTCCCCAGCCTGGCTGGGTGCAGCTGCATTTTGGAAAATGCAGGGGATGCATCATCCTGTGGCTGACGCAGTGACCCAGAGCTCTGCATGCACTCGGAAATTGTTCAGCAGCAAGAAGCGACCGAGAGCGACTGCTCTTCCCAAACATCCTCTCTCCTCTTCACATTGCAGCAGCTGTTTTTTCCTAGGGATTTTCACGGACATCACCACTGCCCTGGTGCAGCAGGAGCACGATCTCTTGGAGACAAGAGCAGCTGAGTGCGGTGAGTCACCCACATGCCAGTAAGGAAGCCCCTCCAGGAAGCCTCTCTAGCAATGATCCTGTGCAGCCCTGCTCAGCTCTAACAATGCTGACAGTGTAACACTGCCCCGGAAACCTGGAGATTGCTTGTCAGGCACAGCCAGAGCCTCCAGTGCCCAGGCAGCTCAGCCAGCAGCAGACACATCCTGGGTAGGGACACCAAGGGAAAGGAGGTGCCCTCTTGGCTGTAAGTAGCAAGGGACCAAATGGTGCTGGAGTTATTTCATGAGCACTGATGGCAATCTGGAGCACAGTCAGAAAAAAAGGGATGGCCTCTGGGGATCCTGAAGTCAGCTGAAAAGCTGAGCTGCTAAAAACAATAGTGCTGCTGTCAGTGGCTGAGGTAGAGGGGAGGTTTCAAGGGCAGATTACAAGCATGAGAGCACAGTGACACCGATGAGGGAGCTGCCACGGAGCCTCTAACGGAAAGCGTTGGTATCCCACAAGCTTTTGTCCCCGGAATGATGCACATTTCTCAGGATTGAGAGAGGGACAGAGTGCATTTGCCATTCATTTTTAATTATAATGGAGTGTTCTGTGGTGATAGGGAGCTTCTACTACAGGCTGTCTGCGTCAGGGGTTGACCCACTGGCAACCTTGTCAGTGATAAAGCTGTCACAAGAGGAGAACAGAGGGAAGGACAGGAAAGTGCTGCTAAGGCACTGCTATAATGCCACAAAAAAAGGGGAAGCATTACTACACAAACTAAGCATTTCCTCTGAAGTGCTGCACTGCTATAAAATTCCAGATTCTTAGACCTGCATTCCAGTTTCTGTGGGCACAAGATTGTACAGCTTGTGCTCCACTGGTGGCCAGGAGATGTTGTCTCCATGGCTCCTCCTGGAGCCTGAGATAAACTGCTGGGCTTATCATGGACTTGGGGATGTGGATTCAGCTCCCTGTGCAGTCACAGACCTCCTGTGTACACAGGTAAACCACATGGAGCAAATTTGCTGAGGGGCCAAACTTCTGTTTGAGCATTCCTGATTTCAGAGGGAGTGTGCTGGAGTGTTCAGTCCTCAAAATCAGTTTTCTGCTTTGGTTCTTTTTTCATGTAACTCCCCTCCTTTCTGCCTAGGCCTGATCACCTTTACCTGGATTGCAAAGGTCTTTGGGGTAAGTAAGTAAAGTGTCTGGCAGGCACAAGGAGGATGATGCTGCAGTGGCTGAGGGAAGGAGAAGAGGGAGCCTGAGGTGTTGAGGATACCCAGTCCTGCTCCCAGCCAGCTGTAGCTGTGACATGTCCTCTGCTGTCCTGATAGTCCTCCTGTGGCAATCAGTGAGACCCCTGCAAACTGCTGAAAGAATCCATCTTAAGTCCTGTAAGTCCTTTCCAGCCCAGGAGATGTTGCTCCAGCCAGGTTACCAAGAACCCTGTGGAAAAACAGGCCCTGGGCTTTCAGCTCCTGCCTATCTGGAGCCCAGCTTGCTCACAGCACTCTCAATTTGTGTGAACTCTCTTCAGCTCATGCTATGAGAGCCTAATGTGGAAGAAGCCAAAAGGAGCTCCTCTATTGCCCAGAGTGTTCCTCATCTCACCACCATAAATTATGGGAGTGAGAATTTCTCCAGGCCTGTGCTCCTCTGCCTCTCAGAAGGAAGACTGCAAAGACCCTAAAGAAGGTTCCAAAGATCCTAAATTAAATGCTAAAATCCTAAATGAGAACGAAACAATTCCTCCTGGAGATCTTGAGAGAAGTCAAAAGGACAAAGGGCACTCTGGAACTAAGAGGAAAAGAAAAAAGAAGCTTGCTTCCAAGGACTCAGCCCTTAAGCACAGTGACGTAGAAAGAAGGAGATTCTGTTTACTGAGGAAGTGAGAAAGGAAATGAGGGTGGGGGAGGGATAAGCAGTTAGCCAGGGAAAGCTTGTCCTTTGGGACAGGGCAGAGAGATAGACCTGTTCCCTGGGGAGCTCTCCCTGGAGCAGAAACCTCTGTGGGTGGCTGCACTGCCTGTGGGCCAGGCTTTGAGGAGACCTCTGTGGGCTGAGATCCTTCCTGCTGCAGCACAGCAGAGCTGGCTCCCTGCCCTCCCCTGGGGGATCCTGGCTGCATGCTTTTGGAATACTGAATCTGTTCATTCTTGAAGAACTCAACTTCCCTGGAAAATAAAAAGTAAAGTCAAGGAGTAGGCAACCTAAGACTTGGAGTGTGTCTTAGGAACTGGAGAATGTCCCATGTGTTTTGTTTCTGATGCTAGTGGGAGCCCGGGGAAGCTGCTTGGGTCTGCAGCATTGTTCTGCCTGTGGATCAGCACCTCCCAGGCCTCCAGGCAGGCACAGCCTGTGGCAGTGCTGCTCCTACACCTCATCCCTCAGTCAGGTCTCAAAACATTCCTTCCTTCCTCTCACAAGGAGCAGCCTCCCCATCCTGCTGAGCTGCTGGTGCCTTTGGCCTGTGGGTCTGATCAGCTGGCAGCAGGGAAGCTGCAGTGATGCTGCCCCAGAGGGGCTGCAGAGCCTGTCTTCACCAGCCAGGCTGGTATTTCAGCTTCTCTGCATCAGCAGTGAGCAGGGATTGCAGCAGGGGAAGAAGTGAGAACAGCAGCAATAGTGCCCAGAGTGCTGCCTAAAGTTACCTGGCCTGCCTTGGGCAGTAGGGCTGGGGCACCAGGAGCTGCCCAGCTCTGGCAGGGTGCCTTGTGTCTGCCCCACGGCCACAGCTTGCAGACAGGTGAGTGCTGTGAGCTTCTCTTTATCCAGACCCTCTCCCAGGGGCTCTCTGTGGTTCCCTTCCTTTCTCTGTCCTGCAGGGGATGCTTTGTTTTTTTTTACCTTAAAAATCTCGTTGTCCTTGAATTCAGAATAGTAGCCAAGGCCAAGGATACAGCAACAGGGGAAGGGCAGATGATCTTCCTGATTGTTGTTGATGATGGGAATATTTTTGCATTTCTTGCCCTTTTTACTGTTTTCCATAAAGACAAGCATCTTCCTCTGTCCTGCTCTTTTTCCTCCCGTGGCCACAAGCGCTAGAAGATGTGGATGAGCCTTTGTATTGGAAAAGGCTGAGAAGTGCTGTGTTGGCTCTGCTCAGCCACACCTGAGGCTGGTCTGATTTGGAGTTATGTGAGGGGCTTGCAGAAAGCACCTTCAGAACCATGCCCTGCCAGCTATCAACTGCAGGGCTTCAGAAGCCTGTGCCACAGGGGGCCGGGACAACATCAACCTTGAAATGCTACAGAAGTAGCACCTAGTATGTCCTGTTTAACAGAATTTCTGCCCAAAGCCAGAACTAGCCTGCAGCTGAGCAGCGGGGGAGCTGTGTGCTGGCAGCTGGATGGGTTTGGGGGTGACTCAGCTTGCTGAGCATGTGTGCCCTCAGATCTGGTCATTTCCCACCTCCTGCTTGACTTCTCTATCTTACAAAAATATTTGAAGAATTAACTGAAAGTATTTGCTCAACAGCTTGACACAGGGTATGGGTTTCTATGATCAACCCAGTTTTTCTCTTGAGAAAACCAATGTGGAATGTTTGGGGAATAAATTTGGATTCAGTTTTACTCTTTTTTCTCATTTGCAGTGTAAGACTTATGATACAGAGCAAAGCCAACAGCACAAAAGGACAGAAGTGGGACTTTGCCAACAGAGAACTGAAGCAAAATGTAACCTCAGCACTGATGATGTCATTTTCCAGATGAGAAGCACTGAAAGGCATTCCCAAGCCATCACAAACACTCACCTATCACTTAGGCAGAGCCAGCCCCATGTGTGAGCACTGCAAAGCAAATCTCTGCCAGTGTTCCTGCTGCACCAAGGAACATTCTGCATTTGCCTGTGCACCCTGGAGTGTACCTCTTGGCTCTTGGGGCTGGGATGTTCTGGGGCTCACTCCCAGGCAGTTAAAAGGAAACTTGCCTGTCCTTCCAGGAAAGTCTCAGGGAAAGCAGTGGGAGGTTTTGAAAACTGAATTCTTTCCACACCTTCTCTGTGCAGAGCAGCTACTCAGGGCCCTTGACCACACCAGCTAGTGGAATTTCCCTGAGCCAGAGTCCTTCTAGGTGGAAAGGTAGTGGGGTAAGAATGAAACTTGTATGTATCCAGAGAAAACAATTATTGGTGAGAAATCCACCTTTTGATGGACAATGTTTTCTCAAAACCTGGCTCCTTAGAGTTTTTCATAGTAGGTAAAAATATATCCCTGTGCAATGAGTGCAAATGGGCTTCTTGCACCTGCAGGTGAGGAAGAATTTGAAGGCTTCTGTAGTGTGTCTCAGTGAAGATGTGCCACCGATCCTTGCTCCAGCAGAATTAATATTTGCTTCATCTATTTAGAGATGAATTGGAAATTCCAGCAGCTGCCATCTCAGAGGAGCACTGCAGAAGGGTGAAGGGTATGGTTAAAATCCAGCATTATGTGGAGCTCCTGGGAAGGCATCTCTCTCCTAATGATGACATTTTAAAAAACACTCTAAAGGTTTGATCTTGGTCCCATTGGGCATTTTGCCATAGATCTTAATGGCTCTGTGGCTGATCTCTTAATCTCCAGTGCACCTGTGCAAACTTGACAGTTTATTGCAATTTCATGCTTTTTGGAAATCGTCTCACACTAACACCATCAGAGAGAGCAATTTTTAAGGTCATTAGCTCAGGACATAGCAAATAAGTACTGAGAGAAAACAATCTGTAAATGTCATATTTGTTTAACACACAAAGTAGCTCCTGAAGAGCAGTTATCCTTATGTCTAGAGACAGCAGGAAAATTGCATCCTGTGGCTTGAAAATGTGGATCTGTTGAAAGAGAGAGGAGTATATATAGCATGGCTGTTTGTCTTCACTGCTCTCTTCCCTATTCCTCATTGTTTCCCATGCATCTGTTGTTTGAATTGTTCAACAATATTCTTAAATTTTTGGACTACAGACCAGGGCTCAAGGAATAAATAAAGACCTTTAGGTTCTGCTGCTGAGATTTTATAACAGGTTTTTTGGTTTTTTTTCTGCTTGAAGGATATGTACTACTTTCTTACTGCTATTCCCAATAACAAGAATTGTGGTGAGTGGGAAGTGTTATCCCTTCTCTGCATCAGTATAAAAGACAGGTCCACTGATGTAACCTGATGTAAATGCTCTCTGAACAGAAAAAAAAAAGGCAGAAACAGGTGCAACTTTTATCAACTGAACCAAGCCACTGCCATCAATAATTCTACTTTCTCTATTGTGTTATGATTCCATGGATAAGAGGCTTTGTTCTCTGTCACCATCTACCCTTCCTCCCTCCCATTCTCAGCACAGGATCCACTTCGTAGCAGTACTGGAGCATCTGCCTGTGAGATATCACAGATTTGCTGATTTAAAAGAAACCCTGATTTTTTTCGGGGTAATTTTTGGACTATCTGTGGGAAGTCACTTATAGTCCCCGCTGGGGAGACTGGAGGAGGGCAACCAAACCCTCGGCTCCTGAGATGAATATTTAGTAAATATTCACCCTGCCCTGCTTTAGCCATCTGACTTGATACATTTTTTCAGCTCTACAAAGACTGACTGTAGCCCAAGTGAGTCATTTGAAGCACCCAAGTGTTTCTTGGTTGATAGACTTGGGCCTCCTAGGGATTAAATACAGGGGTGTCCAAGATAAATGGGGTGAAATATGCACTGCTTTGTGTGCTACAGGAACACCAGGTTATCAGCAAGCCCAGATAAGCTTCAATAATGGATAATTATTACAAAGCATTGTGTCACACTTGGGTTAAGCATGACAAGAATTTCCCCAGTGTAAGAAGATGTCAATGTTTGCTGAAAGTATGTGCATTTTTCTTGCCTGCTTAAAATATTTGTTTGCTCATTCTGGAGTAAGTTAACACTGTAAATTTACATTTTTCAGTGTAAACATTAGTCCACTAGCTAGTTTTTCTCTTTTTGGCCAAGTTTCTTTAAATATTAGCAACATGTTTAATGGTTGCTTTATTCATTTCAGTTTCATACATTCCTCTAATTAATCTTATAACTCAGCAGGGTGGTTGAGGCTTGAAGCAGGGCTTCACTCCCGTTATGATGACGTCTGTTTGCTTTTAACAAGCCCAGTGACTCAGTTTCAATTGATTTGTACATCCAGAGTTTTAGCCACTCTAGGGTGTAGATGCAATTTCAAATCAGGAGACACAAACTGAAGTGAATTTAGAAATGCTGTTGGTTTCATCATGGCAGGGGATTTGGCCTCTTTGAAAATTCAGCTGCTACAAAAGCCTTGAAGTTTTGTCCAGTGGGAGTGTGAAATGCCAGGATTGGCTGTTCAAGTGGCAGGTGCAAGAAGTCAAAACCTTTTGGATGCTGAACGACCTGACACACTGCCATAACTCAGCTCAGCAGCAGCGCAGACATTCCCCCAGCAAGAGCAGTTCTTGCAGGGGCAGGTTGCTTCCACGTGCTGGGACTGTGCAGGCACAGCTGTGTCAGGTGGAATCACAACCCATGAACCAGATTTCTGTCTCCAGCAGGGAACACCACCAGCTCTCAGGGAGAAGGCTGAAAGTCTGGGAAATAGGGGCTTTTCTTGGGAAGAGGAGGGGGATAGGACACTTGTTCCTGAGCCCTGTTGTTTGCTCTGGAGCACGAGCTGGCCCCTTGGCTTTAAACAAACATTCCTTGGCAACTGCCCCACGCTCTGCCAGGAAAAGGCCTCGCAATGTCTGTCCTGCCCCAAAACCACCCCCACCATCATGCCCAGCGTGAGTGATGCCTTTTCAGGCTGCCAGAGACCAGACAAAATTAGGGAATAAAAATATTTATTGAAGGACCTTCAGGTACATTTAGGGCAGACAAAGCTCTCCCAGGAGCTACACCCGAAATGGACAATGGGTCACGGATTTTCACACTTTTATAAGTTTGGTCCATTTGCACATTGGAGGTTAATATTCCAATTACGGCTTCAGGTAATGAAGTCATTGACCCCAAATTTGCTCCCCTCCAACTCAGTTTTGTTTACATTTCTCAGGGCCTGAGACAGTGAGGTGTCCTGGATTGCCAGGCCTAGAGAGGAATTGTGATGTCTGACCAAAATGGGGAAGCAGCAGCTCACACACTGTATCTAGTTTAGAGTTATACTCTAAAAGAAGAACTGCAGGATTGCAAGTACATGAAAACTACAAAAGCCAAAATGCTGAGGCATCCCGAGGGGCCGGCCTGCCCCTGCTCTGTGCCACGCAGCCCTCAGCAGGGCCCTGTGCACTCCCTGTCCCCTGCTCT
>JAYDZK010000001.1:109969183-109992856 GCA_034509185.1 Euphonia xanthogaster
CTTCCTTAAATCTCAGTTGGAGGTCAGGTGCTGCCATAGTAACAAGCTGACCCTCCCAAATGTCCCAAATCCAGGCCGCCCCCTGATAACAGTGCAAGGGGAGTAAAACATAACTATAAATCCACAAAACTTCTCTGAACATGTATACATGATATTTGCCTTTTAATTGTGAGAGTCAATCATCTCATTACTCATCTATCACACTCTTTAGGCAGGTTTGTGCTCATGCACATCTTCTTCCACTCAGGTGCTCCTCTGACTCAGGTAATCCCTTGCTTCCAAGTGTTCTGTGCCAGCCTCCTCTGCAGCCCAAAACCTGGCTCTCCTGCCACTCGGTCTCATTATACCCAAACTCCAGGACACTTTCTGGTGTCTCTACCCAAATGTAGGCACAGGGGTGCAAACCACCTCTGCTTTTAAAGCTCCAAATGGAGCTGCAAACAGTGAATTGGGATGGGGTAGGTCCCACCAGGGAGGCCATGCACAAACCCCTGTGTTTCCAAAAGGGGATGCACTGGAGAGAGGGTGGATGAGAGGACAAGCTGTGGTGTCAGCACTGGGAATGGACAACTGAGAGCCAGAGGGCTCAACTGTCTTCCCTAATCTCATGCAGGGGGCCCATGGCAAATGGAAACAGCAACTCAGACTTCCCATGTCTGGGTCCCAACCACAAAAGAGCAGCTTTTGGTGTGGTGAATGAGGAGAAGCCCAGCACATGTGCTTTATCAGCTGTCTCTGTCTGGGACAGAGTGGATCTGGCCTTACACAGGATGTCCTGGGGCAGTGTGGATGGGAGCTGGTGTGGGCTGGGTGGGAGGCACTGAGCACTGGCAGAGACACAAGTGACTGGTGACAGGCAGAGGAGCTGCCCCTTCTTGTTCACAGGTGATTTTAAGGTGACTTTGAAGTGGTCTGTGGGATTTTGAGCAGCTTTGTCTGATTTCTGAGAAGAAAAAGTGTCTGCCAGTGGAGAGTCCAGAAGTGAAATGACATGCCTGACAGCAAAGCTCCTGAGACAGATCCCCAGTGGGTGTAAATCAGCACCATCCTCTTGGTGCCATCAGAGCTATTCTGGCTCCCAGTTCATGCTCCCAGGCATCCTGGGTGGTCAGCAGCACTGGAACAAATTCAGGTGTAATTGCTTCTCACAGAAAAAAAACCCAAAACTGTAAGGAAAGGCAGCTGGCTTAGTGAGGATAAATCTAGGTCTCACTCTTTCCTTGAAGGAAAGCAGAGTTGTGATGCAGAGGAGGCAAGACAGGAATGCCATAAAACAAGCAAATAAGGGTGGAAAAGGGTTTGCCATCTTGCACAGTCTTTTTTTTTCCTACATCCTCCTGCCACACAGCAGCTATCCAAATGGTCTTGAAGAAAACCAGAGGGAATGGCTGCATGAGCAGCCTTTGAAAGAGCCTGGGCTAGTTCTCATCCTCATTATGCTGGGGTTTTTTTCACCAGTGCTACTCCACTGATCTTCACTGCAGTGACACAGCTGTGAAACAGGCTTAATGTAGTGGAGAATTAAACCTTATGTATCTAGATTTGTTTTTCAGAGCTGTGCTTTTCTTACAGGGAAAAATAGAAGTGCCTCAAGTTTAAAGGTAAGCTCCAAATCTTCACCCCACCGTGAAGATTTGCAGATATAAATCCCATTTAGATGACTTTTATAAACCACTGGAGTGCTCTACAGCAGTAGGATTTAACCTTGGGATGTTCACTTGCTGTAATGTGATTAATGAGCCTTTCCCCATGCATAGCAGATATCTAAGCAATTTTTTGTGTATGGAAGTGGAACAATTGTCCGGCTTTACGCAAATGAGGAGCTACTTCAGTGTCTGCCCTGTGAAGAGACTTCAGTTTCAATGGGCTTCAAGATTGCACTTTTGTGTTAAGTGGAGCTGTGATCTTTTTCCAATGAGTGTTGCTATGTAGGGCCAATTTGTGACGTCCATTATTCTAAAATAAGTAACTTCTACACAGCAGAAATATGCTCCACTTGCACTGCTAATCTCTCACACAAAGGCGTGTTTGGAAGAAAAGTTATTTATTGCAAGTAATAAATGCAGGTTCTCAAAAGCATTTATAAGTTAGTTTCCAGAGCACTCCAGTTTGAAATAATTTCCTTTCAATTTTCTACATTTTCAATTTCTTTCCTGGCTGTTTTAGACCTTATATTGCATACTTAATTATTCTCTGAAGGAGAATCTCAGCCATTGAAAATGGGATGTACTTAACAAAATTCCTGACACAAGAATCTGTTCTTCAGGGTTCAACTATGGCCTGTTATATGAAGGGAAACGTGACTGTGTTAAATATGAATGTTATGTCAAGGTCTCCTGCCTCACCTACAAATGGTTATAGAACTCACCTGTGTGGTTTATCAGCTCTTCTCAGTCATTGATATAATTGTCCTTTAAATGTCCTCTAATGGAAAATGCAAACTGTAGTTAACACTCACCCAGTTTTTCTGAAATTACAGAGAGCTGGGGTGCAGTGGGATTTGCAGCTGGCTCATTTGTTTTTATACTTTATCTTTCCCTCTAGATAAGATGCATCACTAGGAGCAGAATGGTTTAAATTTGTGCCAGAAGGACCCAGAAACCTTAATTTCATTGGAAACCACGTGAGTTACCAGCTACTGAGGACTCCACTTACTTGAGCAGTTTGCATAGGTTTTTTCAGGCCGTCCTTAAGTAGGTAAAATGCAAATATATCAATATTGAGGAGAGTTTCTATGATTAGTTCAACGTTTTTTTGTAGCTTTGACCATCAGGTGCCATGGGACTGGGAAGTGCAACAGAATAACTTCATGGCAGCAATGAGTGTCTTGCAGTCCTGTTTAACTCCACTGTGAGGCTGGCTGAGAGATCCTGACCCTTTTCCCTGCCCTAGCAGCAGCTGGCTGTGGCTGTGCAGCTGCACAGTGGGACAAGGGCTGACTCCATCCTGGTTGTGCAAAGGGTTTGCATACAGGATGAACTACAGCTGCATCCCTCTCTTGTTTCATAATCATGAACGAATTTATAGTCCTCCAAGTAGGTCTGAGGATAATTAGCCAAGTGGAAATGAATGTTTCTAGCAAATAATTCATGTGCTTAAAATCCCTACTTGTCCTGTGTGTTTGACTTGCTGATGCCCCTTAGGAATGGGAGGAGCTGCAGGTGTTCCTGTGATCTCTCTGCCTTTGGAGGGAGGGAGGGAGAAGTAAGAGTTCAAAGGCAGAGTTAAACCACTTTGGTTATGCTGAAGTCACAAGAAAGATCTCTGGGTCCGTAGTGGAAATATCCACATTTCCCTCTCATTTTCAAAATCCTTCCAGGATTTCATCTTTCTGGCAGACTGTGTTAGTCAAAAGAGGTTTTTCTCTGTTCTCTGAAAGGCCTTTTCTTTGACTGCTTGGTCATCTGAGAAAACACTTCTCCATGACAAGTTTTCCTTGAATTGGTTTGGTTTGATTTTTATTTCATCTTACAACCCACAACAAAACTTTTACCCCAGTGTAACCAGTGTTCACGAAGTTCCCTATGAAATACAGGGCAGGCTGTGTTGACAGGGAGTGGGAAATGAAAGACAGCCAGTCCCTTAGGAAGGTGTAAAGCCTGTGTTGGGCTCAGCTTCAGCAGCTGAGCTCATGGAGTGCAGGCACTGGGCTGTGAGGTGGGAATTGTCCATGGCAGATTGTAGAGCACCAATTTCCCTCTGCAGCCAATTTCAAGGCATCCAGACATTGCTGTTTCAGCCCATTCTGACATGTGTGATGTTGCCTGGCTGGGATGTGCTGTTACACTGCTTATAGAGGCAATGTAATGGCACATCCCAGCCAGGTGCCTCTGGAAGCCAGAGTTTTCTGGGGATCGTTCCCTCCACAAAAATCAGGCTGCTCTGATCACAGTTTAAAGGAAGACTGCAAAAAGCTGTGAACTAATCTGTAAAGTCGTGGCTTGCTTCTCTTTCACCTTCCTCCTCAGGACACGTCTCCAGTGTGAAGCTGGTATTAGTGCATGAAACGCCCGTGCCCCGGGGGAGGCCCCCTGAAGTGAGTCAGGAATTTGCTGTGTTCGTGCTTAGCACGCTGCAGCCATGCCTGCTCCGTCCTGCCGTCCTCAATTTCCATTTGTGCCGCTGGGAAGAGAGGAGAAATCTCTTCCCCTGATGCTGTCACAAGAAATATGCTGTGCAGACTGGCTGCATGCAGGAGGAGAGGGAATGCCTCCCCTCCCCAGGGCTTGTGCCATTCCCTGGGGTGCTGATCAGCATCCATGCTGACCTGGATACTTGGGAATGACACAGAGGACAAACCTCACTGAGGTAACTGAAAAGAAAAAATCCTTTAAGCATCACACTGAGGTCACTGGTTGTTCCAGAAGTGGTTTGAACCTTGTGGGCAGGGGTTCCACACACCCCCATGAATATCTGCAGAATTGCTGAATTCCCTCATGCTGCCAAAGTTTGAAGGTAACTCATCAGAACGTTTTTGGGCTTGTTCTGGAGGCTGGAAATTCAGCTACACTCCCAGAAAGCTTGAACTCTTACCTAGGGGTTGAGTTAGCAAGTATAAAGAAGGGTTCAAGTTAGTTGGCTGATCCATTGGAGAGGTGCTCTGGTTTTTTTACAGCTATTTATGCAAGAGTGTGGACACCTATATACACACAAAGAAGAAATACGGGCTGTTCCCTTGGCCTCATCCCACTTTCCATGAGCAGAAGCGCTGCCCTGGAAGCTGTAGCCATTCACGTCTGCAATCTGCCACCTGTCAGAGCAATCTGAGATTTGCTGGTGACAACTGAGTGCTAATATCTGCCATCCTTGCCCTGCAAATAGCCGAGGCATTCCAAGTCCCAGGCCCCTGGCCCTTGCGTCAGCTCTCCTCCCTGGGATTAGTTCAAACTCAGCCAATCACCCAGTGGCCATTTGGAGTGATTCACTCTTAGTATCTTCAACACTCACTGAAACTTCAGGGGGAAAATGAGTCATTTCACATTATAGAAAGTCATATCTTGCCCTTGGTATTTCTATGTATACATGAGTGATAATCATTTATTTTTAGATCAATTTCTCTAGCATTAATGCTGCTTCCTTTGATAAAGGCCATCTTGAGAGCTGTTGCTAATATTCTGCTTATTGCAGAAAAGCCATAGGAGTTCATTTATTTATTCATGTGGTTGAATGACAGGGAGCCACAGCAGTGGCTGATTGTTGGGAGTCAGCCTGCAGACAGGGGCCCTGTTGCTAGGCTTATCTGCCCAATATGTGTTCAATAATGCAGTGAAATCATCCCCTTTCTGGCATTTGCTCGCTGCTTGAATCACTCGGGTCTGCCTCCGAGACCGTCTGGCGATGACGCAGAAAATCCTGGCTTTTCAGGGGGAGCCATTAGACAAGGTATTTGTCACGGTGTCCTGGAGAAGATCTTGGCACTGGATAACCAAGACCAAGCAAAGGGATAAAGCAGAGCCTCAGGCCTCATTAGCTCCTGTCAGTATCCCGAGGAGCCAAAGCATTTGCCATGGTAGCTGTGGGTGGACATGGTTTTGGTCCAAGCACACCCACTGTGCCTGTGCCACCCACAGCACGTCTGTGCTGGGACCTGTGGCTGGTTTGGGATGTGCCAGGCCTGATACTGCACCCAAAACTTCACCTGCAGCACCCTCTGGATAACAGCCTGGCTTTCTTTGTACCTAATACAGCAGCGCTCCTGCGCTGGGGTCACCCGGCCTTGCCTCACCCAGTTTGGCTCGTGGCAGGTCCATCCCCTGCCAAGCCTGTGTGAGGAGGGCAGCACAAATTCCTTGGTAATTCCCAAAGGGTCAAGCTCTTGGGTAAGCACAAACTTCCATCACCTTCTCATGCATCAGCAGAGAAAGGCGGGGAACACCATCTGGCCAAGAGAGGCGTTTCAGAGCCCTGCCTGAAGGGACATGGGACAACTTTATGCTGCACTTCAATGTCTTTACAAAAGGTCTCTTGAGTTTTATACACATATGTGTGTAAATGTGTGTCTCCAATCCAGATAACATGCAAAATGATATTTAAAAATCCAAATGCATAGCTATGTGTCACAGAGAGGAATTTGCAAATTTGCAATTTGTTGAGATTTTGCTTGCTGCCCCCGCACACCTAAACTGAAGAGGATTTGGATGTAATTCCCTAGTGAAGCAGCTTTCAGCCCAGTCTGAGATAATTTTATTAGTGAACCTAAAATAACAGCAATATTTACAAGAGGGGATCTGTGTGGCTCAGCAGCCAGTCCCTGAACACCTGGGGGAGTTCCCCCTATGCCCATCTGGCCCCTCAGCAGCCTCTCTGGAAGCAGGGATCGGTCCCTCCAGCTGCAGTGGCAGGATTCCATGTCACAGCCCCCAGCAGGAAATGTGTTCCCTCAGTTTGAAGCCTGTCCCCTGGGTTTGGGCTGTATCCCTGCAGAGGAGATGTGCAGTGTCCTCAGGCACAGAGGGGAGCAGAGCTGAAGCTGAGCAGGGCGTGCTGCCTGTGGGTGAATCCCTGTCTCCTCCCAGAGCAGCACAGTGGGTCGAGCTGTCTCCTGTGCCAAGCTTGGCCACTGCCCTTCTCACATGAGCCTCCTGCACTGTAGCCTATATTTTTTGGGAAATTCTAAGTGCCTTTGCCCTTCTGTATGGAGATGTTTTTCCCTCCCGACTCCTCTCCTGCCTCTGCCTTGGCCTGCAAGGCCAGAGTTCATCCCTGCTCTGGAGCCTCTCTCTGGGTCTTGCTCCCCAGGAAGTTCCCCAGAGGCATTTCCCTCTGCAACCAATAAAACCTGGTCCAAACTGTGACTTGCCCTCCTTCCCATCCTCCAAACATTAAATGCAATTTTGGATATAAACTATCCAGATTAAAGAGACAACTGAGACATTTTACTATCATGCTGGCTCCTAAGTTATATAAATACTATAAATTGTGGAGCCAGACTCAGCTCTGACTGAACTTTCAGATCCAGCTTTGGTTTGATGTTGCAATAAGATGACACCCTGATTTCAAGAGCACTGACTTATCCCCTATTGGTGTTTATGTAAAGAGAGTTCAGCTCATGGCCTCCTTCCTGCATCATGGAAATACTGCCAGTTGACTCCAAGTGGTGTTTTCCCTCTTTGTCTTTCACTGTTCACCAAAGATTTGCATGGATAACGGGGCTCAGGCAGCATCTGTGTAGGAGCTGTTTGAGCACAGATGTTATATCACTTTGGCTCAGGATGACACAACCTAATTATCAGAAAACATTTCTAAGTAACAGGCTCATTGTCTGCTCTATTTAAAATGATTTCTGGCAAATGATCATATCACAGGCCAAAGACCAGCCATCTTCTTATGGCAGGAGAGATGTGTGTGATGAATATGCATGGGAAGGGCCCGAGTGAGAATCAAGCCTGCTAATGTCTGTCTCCTTACAGTGAAGCTTTCTTGATGCCTTACAGAGAAAATAAGGAAAACCAAGAGAGCATAAAGGCTGTGGGTGATGGATGATGTGTGCCTGAAATGTGACATTCAGTGGTTTGGCTGTTTTTACTGCAGCAGCAAAACATATTCTCAGCTGGCTTAGGAGAGGAAGTAAGGCAAGTACTTTGCATGCCTCCATTAGGACATATTTATGTTTTATGTGACTAGATGACATAAACCACTGGTTCTCATCTCTTTCTGGAGCTGTGAAATCTGGCTGAGTTCACTGCACCCAGCCTGCTGGAAGTCAGCATATCAGTGAGGATCTCTGTTGTTTGGCAACCCTGGCCATAGAAATTACCAAAACAGACAGCACAGTGTAGTGCTGCTTGATATTTTCCCTGCCTGCAATCCAGCTGCAGAGCACACTCTACCATTCTCCCTCTCCAACACTTCTGGCAGAGACAAAACCATTTCAAATCTTTTAAATTATTGCTTTTGTAGTCTTCAGTTTTTAAATCCTTCATGACTGGAACATGTTGCCCAGAGAAGCTGTGGATGCTCCATCCTTGGAAGTGTCCAAGGCCAGGCTGGACAGGGCTCTGAGCAACCTGGTAGAGTGGAAGGTGTTCCTGCCCATGGCAGGGGGTTGGAACTGGATGATCTACAAAGTCTCTTCCAACCTAATCCATTCTATGATTCTGTGACAATTCTATGATTCTAAGATCATCTTGCTTGACCTTAGTATGATGGAAGACTTTGAATTTCATCCTCCAGTTCCAAAAACCAAGCGAGCTTTTGGTTGAATGGGGTCTTTTGTAGAAGTTTTGCCAGATGTAAAGGAATCGAGTCATGGCCTCATTAATGAGTCCCTTGACTGACTGTGCTCCATATTGGATGTCTGCCAGAACACTTTTCCTCAATTCAGTTTCTCTGCTCCCTTGAGCAGTCCCTTGCCTGGTTTGATAAGGATCTATCTCCACTTTGTAGGGCTCCCTTGGCAAGGCACCTGGACACTTCCCTATGGGAGCTGGTAGGGATCCTGACTGAGCTCTAGTGGGTGGCAAACTCTGGCAGGGACCTATTCCCACCACAAATTGAGAGATCAGGGGGTGCCTCTGTGACTGGAATTCCAGAGAAAACTCTATGGCCATGTGCAGGCTTGTGTTCTTAAGGCTGGCCCTGGAGGTGCTTATCTTGTCTGTGTGCTGTGAACACGCTCACCTCCCATGGAAGTATCTGCTGGTGGAGGACATTCTGTGTCCCTCAGGCTACCTTGGATTGATCAGCTGCTGTAAAAGGAGTTTCCTGACACCTGGAGTGACGTATCCCTGCCAGGCAAAGGGCTGCTGTGTTGAGCAGGCCACCCCAGGGGTTGCCTCTTGGCCAGCCAAAAGCCAGTTTGAAAGGAATTTAGGAAACCTGGGCAAACTGCAGATGATTTGCGGGGCAGTTGTGATGGAGTAATATGAGGGAAATGGAAGGAGGGAAAGAGGACAGTATACACTTAGAAATAATTCATGTTATTTATTTAATTGAAGCTTGTTTGTTGATTTTTGTTGTTTGTGGTTTTTTTTTTCTTTAAAACAGGTCTGAAAGTCTTAATTGCAAAGAAGCACGATGTATTTATCAACAGCAGAACACAGAACTGTTTGTTGAGCTGTGGCATTTTTAGCTTCTGCTCCCTTGAGCTGCTGCTGAGACATTGAGAAATACTTGTTTAGTGGCCTTAGAGTTGTGTGTTTTAGTCAACAAACTTGGCTGATCTGTCAAGTTAAGGTGACCTTAAAATGCAGTAACATTGGTCTATTTGTTTTTGCAACGTTAATGTAAGTACTCTTGCTTATAAATGAGAAGCAGCTATAAAAAGAACTCAGTCTGTCCTGAGTGTGCAATTGTGCTCCTTCCACAGGGACAGCCTTTTCCAGAAAGAAACCCTAAATTACCATCTGGGTGAAGCCTGTGGAAATATTTCCATTCACTCCAACCAAATCAAGATTTGGCACAACAACAGAATGAGTTCTGGGTGTCCACATTCCCTATCTCTCCCAGATGCACAAACATGGATTTTGGCCCTCTTTATTTATTATTAATGTAAATCCCCAAGCACTTCTAAACTCTATAATCAGTAAATGAAGGTGCAATCCCCAAAGCTCTCCCATTTATTCAGATCTCCTTTTCCCCATGAAAGACAATGGCCTGTGCCATGGAAGCATGTCAGTAGCTTACCTGTCCTACGGATTATAACCTCTAATTTGCATAAGTATCCTTACATTTAGGTGTCTTTTCCCATTGAAGCCTTGAGAAGAACAAGAAGAAGGAGAAAGAGAGGGAGGTCTCAGGACTCTAGTGGTCAGAACAGAAAAGCAAAAGCAGAAACAAAACAGGGAAATCTATTTCTCATGGAAAATTATCAAAATATAAGTTTTCCAAGCCCATTCCTGATGCATCCATAGTGACTGTAGAGATAAGACGTGTGTTTGTGTGAAGGCCTTGGGAGGACTGAGGTAAAAAACAAGTGAAAGAAAAAAACCCATCAAAAACCCCACAAAAAGCTGTATGCAAATGACTTCAGAGCTATTTGTAACATTGACAGCATTTCTTTACTCCTGAAACAATAATGGGAATAAAGTGGGAAAGTGGATGGAAAAAGAGGAAATGAAACAAATGGAATTTTGGCAGTAGAATATATCAGGAGCACTTAGGTACTTTTGAAAGTGTTATTCAAATTTCCCAAGTAGCTGAGGCCGTGGCTCAATGAGATCATAAATCAACTTTCAGTGCACTTAGCACTGACCCAAATCCATTACAACCACAGAGCACAAGACATTGAGCTGCTACTTGAATCCCTTTGCTGCATCTCATTCACCAGACGGCACAGCTTTGGATGGGTTAATGTCATTAAAGCAGCTTTCAGGCAAACCAGGTGCTCTGTGTCCTCCTGAAGGTGGCACGAGGCCAGGGCGACAGGGTAGAGCTGCACAGACACTGGGCCATGGGTTGTGGCTTATGCAATGGAGAGACAACAGTGTGAGTGTGAGTGCTCAGCTCAGCTTTGTCCTGCCAGGGGAGAGCAATGGGGCTTTGGGAAGCTCCTTGGTCCCCAGCCTCCACTGAAATAAATGCATTGGGAAAGTGGGATCTTTTGAAAACCCCTCTGGGTGCCCTCAAAAATGTGTCTCCTGGTGCCTTATTCTCACCAGAAACCATTTGAATTGTGAAATTTCTCCATCATTTCCACAGACTTGGACATCACCTTCCCCTGTGGCCCATGTTCCCTTGGGCTCATGCAACCTGCTTATCCCGTGGGGCTGCCTTTGGCTGGCACTTTGGAAGATGCCATGAAGAAAACTTAGGACTTGCCTAATTCACAAGGGCTTCCAGTACACAAGTTCCAAGGATTTTCCTGGTGGAAGGGATGAGGAACTCTGCAGTCTGCACCTGAACCCCACCCTTCCCTGGCCCTGGGTCAGGGCTGTGAAGCACAGAGAAGGCGCCACTGGCAGAACCTGGATTCAGATGTGACCCTTCAGGCTCTGTGGAGCCTCATGGAAGCTCAAAGAGGAAAAGGAGGAGCCTCTTTAATACCTAGCAGGAGGTGGGCAGCCTCAAGGTTTCCTTCAGCAAGCTCTAGATCTTGGAAACTGGTAGGATGAATTTTGGGGTGCTCTGCAGAGCAATCATGTGATGAAAGGGACCTTGGGGTTGGAACTTCAACCTGAAAGAGATTAGGAGCTCTAAACTCAAGGAAAGTAGGTTTAGATTAGATGTTAGCAAGAAATTCTTCCCTGTGGGGGTGCTGAGGCTCTGGACAGGTTGTCCAGAGAAGCTGTGGCTGCCCCATGCCTGGAAGTGTCCAAGGCCAGGTTGGACAGGGCTCTGAGCAACCTGGGAGAGTGGAATGTGTAACCCTGCCTTTGGCAGGGGGTTGGAACTGGATGATCTTTGGTCACTTCCAACCCAAACCATTCTATGATTTTAGGATTCTAACTTGGTTGCTGTGAGAAGCTCCAAGGACAGTGAGGCACAGAGAGAAAATACCTCCTTCTGAGGAGTTTTCTAACATGAACCTGAAAGATTTTGCACTACAACAAGCTGAGGACCTTGAAAGAAGAGTTTCAAGGCAGGAAGCAAAGGCCCCTGAGGTCAGCTGAGGTCCATAAGAGCCATTACTTTGCTGTGTCAACGTGGCAGTGATGCAAGGTCAGGTGAGGTTGGCTCTAATGGTGCACAGCTCACAGGATGCCTGGGGAGCCGACGTGAAAGGGGCACTCCAACTTGCTAATGCCTTCATCTGGGTCAGCAGCTAATAGTCAGACACTGATTCACAGAACTTCCCTTCCCTGAGAGGTCCTGTAAATAGATGTATTTTTTTTAAACAGTGAGGAAGTGAGCAGCCCTGCTGAGGATTAAGTGCTCCCCATGTCTGACCTCAGGCATGCTGGCTTTGCCGCAAGCTGCCTCAGGCTCTCCTCTCCAGCTTTCTCCACATTTCCCCTTCATCCTTTCCCCCACTCCCTTCTCCTCCCTCCTCTCCTCATGTTGGGGCAATCCAAAATTGAATTCCTGCTGGAGTAGGGAACAAGTGTTGAAATCCCCCTTTTTTTTTCATTTTTTTTCCTGTGAAATGCAATTATTGCTCACTGGTCATCTTATTCTCAGAATATCCACCCTGCTGGATGGACCCCTTGCCCCTTTCCCTGATCCCAGCCCTGCACATCTGCACAAAGAGGTCAGTGAAGTTGCAAAAACAGCTTTTCCCCCAAGGCTTGGTCTGGCCCTGAAGGCCCCTTGCTGGTGCCAGTTCCTGTGCTCAAGAGATTCCTGCTCACCACAGCTCCAACTGGATGGTTCAGAGGTTGGCTGGAGCTCACATTTTCTGGGAGCTATTTCAGTTAGGACTTTAAATACTGCAAAAGATGCTCAACAATTTTCAGCAGGATCCTTTAATCACAACCATGAAATAGTGGAGTTTTCAGTTCTTGGAGAAGTAGGGAATGGGATCAGCAGAACTCTCACCTTGGATTTCCAGAGGGCAGGCTCTGGTCTGTTTAGGATTCTGGTTGACAGAGTCCCTTGGGAGACAGGCCTGAAGGTCTAAGAGGTCCAGGGAGACACAGAGATTCTTAAGAAGGAAATTCTAAAGGCACAACAGGAGCAGGCCATCCATCCTCATGTGACAAAGGATGAGCCAGAGGGGCAGAAGGACTGGCCTGGCTGAGCAGAGAGCTTTGGCTGGAACTCAGGGAATAAAGGAGCATTTATGACTTTTGGAAGAAGGTGCAGGCAGCTCAGGAGGACTACAAGGATGCTGTGAGGTCATGGAGGGAGAAAATCACAAAAGCCAAAGCCCAGATAGAACTTAATCTCTCTACTGCTGGAAAAGACAATAACAGTTGTTTCTATAAATACATTATCAGCCAGAGGAGGGCCAAGGAGACTCTCCATCCTTTCTTGGATCTGGGGGGAAATACAGCAATAAAGGCTGAAATACTTAAAGCCTTCTTTTCCATAGTCTTTAGTAGTAAGACCAGTTGTTTTCTGGGTACCCTGATTCGGAAGACAGGGACAGGGAGCAGCATGAAGACCCATTTTCCAAGGGGAAATCACCAGCAACCTACTGTAAGACATACAGACATACACAAGTCTGTACAGTATTCATCCAAGGGTGCTGAGGGAGCTTTCCAAACCACTCCCCATAATTTACCAATAGTCCTGGTTAACTGAGGAAGTTAGAGTTGACTGGAAGTCAGTAAATGTGCTGCCCAGCTAAAAGAAGGACCAGAAGGAGGATCCTGGGAGCTACAGGTCTGTCAGCCTGACCTCGGTGCTGTGAAGGTCACGAGGCAAATGATCCCAAGTGCCATCATGTGGCACATGGAGGACAACCGGGGATCAGGTCCAGCTGGCATGGGTTTGGGAAGGGCACGTCCTGCTTGACAAACCTGATCTTCTGTGACCAGGTGACCTGCTTAGCAAGTGAGGGAAAGGCTGTGGATGTTGTTTGTACTGGACTTCAGTAAAGACTTTGATGTCATTTCCCACAGCATTCTCCAGGAGAAACTGGCTGCTCATGGCTTGGGAAGGTGGACTCTTTGCTGGGCTACAAACTGGCTGGATGGCCAGGTCCAGGGGTGGTGGAGAACAGAATTACATCCAGCTGGTGACCAGGCACCACCAGGGTTCCCCAGGACTCAGTACTGGGGCCAGTTCTGTTCCATGTCTTTATTAATTGTCTGGATGAGGCGATGGAGGCACCCTCAGTCAGTCTGCAGATGACTCCAAGGTGGGCAGGAGTGCTCTGCAATGCAGGAAGGACATTGAGGGGCTGGAATATGCCCAGAGGAGGGCAGTGGAGCTGGGGAAGGGTCTGGAGCACAAACCTGCCCAGCAAGTGCTGAAGGAGCTGGGGGTGTTTAGTCTGGAAAAAAGGAGGATCAGGTGGGACCTCCCCACTCTCCACAAATCCCTTACAGGAGGTTGTGCCAGGTGGGGGTCACTGTCTTCTGCCAAGTAACACGTGACAGGAGGAGGGGAAATGATCTCAGGTTATGCCAGGAGAAGTTTAGGTTGGTTATTAGGACAATTTTCTTGATGGCCAAGCATTGGAAGAGGCTGCCCAGGGAAGTGGTGGCGTCACCCTGCCTGGAGGTATTTAAAGGATGTGCAGATGTAGTGCTTGGGGACATGGGTTAGTGGTGGCCTTGGCAATGATGGGCTAATGGTTGGACTTGATGATCTGGGAGGTCTTTTCCAGCCTACACTGTTCCATGATTCCATGATTTGGGTCTCACTATTTCCTTCTTTTTAGCCCCAATCTCTGTCCTCCAGAGCCTGGCCATTTCTGTAGAGGACATGTTTTCAGGGCAATATTTTATGCCTTTCTTGATGTCTTGTATGCCTTTCTTGATGTCTTTTATTTATCCATTAATGTAAACTCCGTCTGTGACAGGCTTTTAGCATGACTCTTTCTGTGATAAGTTGTTTACTTCTTTTTCCTTTGGGTTTTGCCTGTAACAAAAATGATTTACCATTGGGAAGCCTTTCCTTGCCTGTTTTTTATCCCATTTTTTTTGCCTCTTGTCATCTTTTTTTTTTTTCATTTCTCCTAGACTTACCTCTTTGTGTGTTTGCCACTGCATTGGTCTCCTCAGCCAAGTTGACATTTTTCTGGGCAAAAGGAATTATTTCCCAAACCAGGTTAGGTAGATCGAGAAAGTAAGCAGAGTAAGCAGAATTTAAACCAGCAGAAGAGCGCAGCTTTATTTTTTTTAGGGAGAACATTAAGATAAATCTTCCAAATCACCCCCATCTAAATATAAGCTGAATCTCCTGACATAAATCAGCCAATTTAGCTGCTGCTAAAGGCTTTGTAGTGTAGGCAAGTGCTCCTAAGTGGAGCTGGCTGAAGTGCTGCTGGTTTGACTCAGTTGCTGCACATCAGGTCGATAAGGTCACTGCTCCCCTCGTGCAGCTTTTCTGCAGGTTCATGCAGATCCCCAAGGGAGAGATGCTCTGCAGTGAACCTTTCTGCATCTGCTGTTCTCACATCCTGGGTGTCTTCTGGCAGCACTCATCATATGCATCATTGCTCAATTCAAGGCTCTTGTGTTCTCAAGTCTCTTTACAGGCAGGGTGGGATGTGGCTGGTGGAGCTCGGGGTTGTCTGGGCTTGAGTGGAGTGAATCATCCTCACAGAGTAATCTCCCTCTGCCACTGATGCTGAACTGCTGCAAGCTGTTCCTACTCAGCAAAGCACATAAGCCAATTTCTGGCTCCATTTCCATTCAGCAGAACATTTAACTGTGAGTTTAATACTAAACTCATGCTCAAATCCCTTAGCTTATTAATGGGTTTAGGTGAATGTCCACTCTGCATCACTGAATGAGGCAGGGATTAATTGCAAAGAGAGAGGAGCTCTGCAGAGCTGGGTTCAGGCAGAAAACTGGTGCACTCCCACTTAAGGCTTCTCTCCCCACCAGCTGTACATCCAACAGTTTATTCCCAGGGTACAGTGTTGATACTTTAATCTTGCTGATCAAGGGATATTTTTGTGGTGTCGGATCTGCCTGGTGAAAGAGCCTGTGAAGTGGCTCAGGACCTTGGTGAGCCTCTCAGCTCTGCTGGTGTGGGAAGGGTGATGGCAGCTGGGTGTGCCATCCCTCTACACACCTGGCTCTTCTCATCTCCAGCTTCAGGCAGCAGAGGTGGAGGATGCACACAAAGCACTGTGGGCTGACATGACAGCTTTCCCACAGCAGATGTCACACAAGCTCAGAAAGGGTAGAAGTTGAAATACCCACTTGCTGCAGTGTGTTTTCAGAGGGGAGGAGGTGACAGCTCCCTTTATACACTGCACAAGTGCAGATTGGGCAGGGCACCTGCTGCTCTCCGTGAAGGGGATCTTCATTTCTGTAAAGGAGATCCCTCCCTCACTGTTTACTCATTGTAGAAAATGCTGAATTGAAGATGCTTTTAGGAGCATGTTGTCTTCACAAAGTCCTATAATTTAGACATATATCTTCCTCTGTTGCAGGAGATGACATAATCTTTATTTTATTCAGGGAGAACATTAAGATGAATCCTGGCGCAGAAAGCCCTGGCACATGTTGTCCAGATGTTGTGGATTCCCCATCCCTGGAATTGTTCAAGGCCAATTTGAATGGGGCTCTAAGCAACCTGGTCCAGTGGAAGATGTCCCTGCTCATGGCAGGGGGCCTGGAGCTGGATGATCCTTAAGGTTCTTTCCAACACAAACCATTCTATGATTCTTTGATTCTATGGTTGATGCTGTCAGTCCCTGAGTGCTGACAAAGACCACAACTCTGTGGGCACAGATCAAGCTCTCAGTCTTTGTACCCCACTTTTCCCACCTTTATAATGGGAATAATAATAGTTACCCTCAGAGAAGCATGGCATTGGGTGTGTTTAAACAGAAAGTCTGAGCACACTTGGTCAAACTCCATTTAATTGCTCCTGGATTTAAAATTGGGTTTTCCAGTGTTCCCATTCTATCCCCCTGGACGCCCTCTGACATGCAGTGGCAGTAGGGGACTGATTGGTGACTTCCAGATAACAAGGGACATGGTGAAAGGGAATGGTCTCAAGCTGCACCAGAGGAAGTTTAGATTGGATAGGAGGAAAAATTCCTTTACTATGGAAGTGTGGCCAGACATTGGGACAGACTGTCCAGGGAAGTGGCAGAATCACTATCCCTGGAAGTGTTAAAATGTGTGGTGCTTAGGGATTTAGTAGTGGACTTGGCAGCACTGGGTTGATGGTTGGACTTGATGATTTTCAAGGTCTTTTTCAACCTTAATGATTCTCTGATTCCAAGGGTGCAAATCAGAAGCCTTTCCTTGAGCTGAGTGGAGTTGTGCCATTGCCAGGCTGTGGTAAGGAGAGGATGTTTATCGCAGACTGTTTTGATTTGTAGAGTGAAAACACAGAGCTTAGTCATCAAAAACAGGGGTTAGTCATCAAAAACAGTTTACCTTCCTCTCAAAATATGAAAAGGCTTAAAAGTTTGGTGAGGTTTACAGGGCATTAAACAAACACTGCTATTACAATTGCCGGTGTTAATTCTCATCAGGTAGCCTTCCTTCCCATTCGAGGGGAGACTCAGAGCTCCTTGTCAGCTGCCAAATGCTGTGACCCTGGTGCCCATAAAAGGTTTCTGCTGTAACTGTCTTGTTATCAGCCCATCAATGTCCTGACACTTCCTAGTGATTAATCCTGTGTTGAAATGAAATTAAGTTTCCATATATTTGGCCAGTGACCCCAGGACTTCCTATTTGGGGAATACAAAGAATAAAGCATCTGTTGCCTACAGGAAGCCAGAGTCTCTGATTTCCTGCAGAGGCAGAACAAGAACAAACAGGGAACACATTTTTCACTGCGGCAGTCGAAAGCGCACGTAAGGGCCGTGTTGGCCCCCGTGATGAAAACAATTGGAAGGGGGAACATCCCTGGTCCCAAAATTATTTGTGGGTGTTTTGTTACGTACACAATATGCCATTATAAAATAGATGCAGCTCAAGTTAATGTTTTTTCCAGGTGACTATTAAGGTTTCCTTTGGCATAGGTCTTTTGGTTTCCATCAGCGAGATTGTGCTTGTCAGGCAAGTGAGTTTTACTTTGCCTTTTGCTGCACTAGGCTCTCTAAATCCGTTTGAGATTAGGAAAATGCAGGCATATTTTTCTTTACAGCTTTGTTTAAATGAGCCAGGCCAGATCCAGGCTGATGTAAATGCCAGTGAAAGGGGCAGGAGGAGGCGATAAGGCAGCAAATCCTCCTTGCAGCCTAATTCTGACTTGTGATGAAAGGTATGTGGGGAAGTAGAGGCACCAGCCTGCCTGCTGAGGATCCCTGAAGGAGACCCATTGCTACCTCCACAATCCAATTCAGCTGCTCTATACTCACAGATGGAAACACTTCTGGATGCTTCCAAATTGCTGGTTGGTTATGTCTTGCACTAATGGGCATCATCAGCTTGGAATTAACCTCTCTCTGAATAATGCTTCTACCTGAATATGCGTAATGGCACACGTGCATCTGCACATACAGATGTGTGTGTGTGTACAGAGAGAGAAAAAGCTGTTCTGTTTACCCATCACCTTGTTGAGGTTGTCTTGGTTGATGGAGTGTTTCACCCAGCTCTGTCAGATGGGTCTCACTCTGCTTTCCCAGGGTTGGTGGTGCTGTTGCTACTGGTTCTTGTAAAAAGAAACTGTCTTGTTTCTGCCCTGCAAGGGAACCATATTACCATAAACACTGGGTTTTGGAATATCTTGTTTCCTACAGTTTTCCATCAGTAAACCTCTTCTCATGCCTTGTAACCGAGACTGGGGTGAAAAAGGAGACCCAGGCAGAAGCTGCAGGATCTTGGGCTTGGTCTGACTGGTGGCTGGTTAGCACAGCTGTCCTCCAGCAGGCAGAAATAGGATTCCCTGGAAAGTTGCTTGTCTTGCCATTTTTAATAAATTGATGCCTAGAGGGAAAACGCAAAATGTTGCTCTCCTTGAAACCACGGAGGACTGGCTTTGAAGTTTTGGACCTGAGAGAAGACTCAGAGTCTAACCATGATGTTTGTCTGAAAGGGCATCTTTAGCATTGTGTTTGAATTGTCAGCCTTGGAGTGGGTGTTCCTGTTGCCCTGAAAGTACCAAGTGCCTGAGGAACACAGGATGTGGCTCACAGGTCTTTACTGTGGTGACACTGGGATGATCATGTTATATTAAACCAGTCCCAGGAGAGCTGCAGAGAACTGTGAGTGAAGTAAGGACATGTTTACACCACAAAATGCTTCCCACTGGAATGCCAGAAGCAGTGGGAATCAAAGCTGGTCTGCAGCATTGACTGGATACAGTCTAGACACATTGACTTGGCAAATGCCTGGAGTTAGTCAGCTCTTTTTCTTCATCCAGGCTCTTGTCATATGGCCTTTGTTTACCCTGCACTTTGGTAGAAAGCTCAAAGAGTACCTGTTGGTGCTGAAATCTGCAGGGATGTGGGAACACAGCGGGGAACGTGAGCATTCACAGAGAGAGACTGGATCCACAAGTCTCTCACACTGAAATTCTGTGTCTGCAGCAAGCTGGGCTGCACTACTTTCTCATTTTGTTCTCTGCCCTTTTTGCAAGGCACCGTGTGTCCTTGTCTATGCCAGTGGGCTGGTTAAGTCTCTTCTAATTATTCTAGAATGAATATTGAACAGACAAACCCAGGCAATGCTGCCAGCTCTAGTGATTTTGTCAGTCTTGCAATATTTGCTTTTTGTTCTCGTGGCTTTTGCTCCTAGATTCATGCAATGAAATTCCACTTTCCACTTGCAAACAAGAGGAGGGGAAAGAAAAGCACTCCAGGTGTCCAGTCTACCTGGCAGGGAAGGAAAGTCAGGACCAGTGACACAGGGACTCCCAGATTCTCAGAACTGGGCTCATCAGCCCCATGAGGGCTCCATCTCTCCACCATGGATACTGCAAATAATCCCTTCTCAATAAATCAGACTAACAAACTACTGCTCCTCTCTCTCACTGCTGCACATCACCATCCACATTATCTCATCACTCTCTTTTCTTACAATTTTCTTTCCTGCTGAGAGCTGCTTGTGGTTTGCTGCTTTTCCAGGGGAAGAGCTTGCAGGGACAGTGCTGCCTTCCCCACACAGAGGTGCTGGAGCCAGATGCAGCAGGGCCCTGACTGAGCCTGGGGAGAGCAGCCAAGGCACAGCTCTGACCTCCTTGGCAGCTCTGGCCTGAAGAGAGCAGAGTGGAGAGACCAGGGATACCAGATCCATGTAGGATCTTTCCTCAGCAAACGTGGGGTGCTGCCTGGGGGATGGACAGGTCCCCCCAGGGGTGCTCTGGTGCTGTGGGTGGGATCCACTGCTGCTGCTTCATCCTCCATGGGAGCCACAGTCCTCTGCTGTTTCTAGCAGTGGACACCCCTTCCCCATCAGTCAGGGCTAAGCCCCTCAGCCACCATTTCACAGATTTCCTGTGCTGCACTCTCAAATGCCATGTCCTGTCTAAGAGGCACATGGGACACAGCTTTTCTTGTGCTCTTTTGCCATCTGGCCATTGCCTGCAGCACATGCTCTCTCTGCACATGTGACTCAGCAGCCCAGATGTCCCAGATGTTTGCAAATTCTTCCAGCACCCTCCCCTACCCTGAGCCTGGTGCACTTTCTTCCACAGCCCCCAGGCTGATAGGGCTAATCCTTATCACAGCAACACTTCAGTTTTGGTCAAAAGGAGCACAAGCTCTCATGGGGGCACCTTGATCTAAAGATTTAAAGAAAGATCTTTCTCTAAGGAAAAAGCAGTTGTATTGCGAAGGTTGCTGTATACAAACTCAGATTATCTTGTTCAGAGTGTTTATTCTTGCTTTTATTCTTCTCCTTCCTGTTAAAACCCACCATTGTCAGTGAGTTACAGACATGATGCACGTCTGGAGATGGAGAACTCATTTTCCTGCAGCTTCTGTTGGTCAAACCCTGCTCCTGTGAGCACATCAGGTATAAGCATCCCTTTCCCTTTCTCTCTCACCAGCACCAAGCTCTGCTGGCTGTGGCTCCCAGATTCAGCTGATAAAACACAGAAATCTGAGCTCTCCTGCTTCTCTTCTACACAGGGATAACCCCATCAGCACTGGTATCTAATGTGCAGCACAGATGGAAAGTGCAGTAATTTTCTTTCAGTGGTGTGACTCTCCTGATGTAATCATTACCCAAGGATTTCATCAAAATCACTGTTGTGTTGCAAAGGTGTCAATAAACACAGAATTTCCCTGATATGTCAGAGGTGATAACGTTTTCCTGATACAGCACATCAATTGCCAAGTAAGTGTTCTCATTTGCATCACTTTTACCCCAACACAACTCCACTCATTTGACAGTTGCAGGAGTTTTGGCTCTCCCAGGAGGAAGCTCACCTTTGCAGTTCTTGAAATTGATGATCTCTGGGTTTCCAGCCCCTGAGCTGTGATTGTTCAGCAGAAATGAGCTCTACACAGAGCTGATGGAGCTGCACAGCAGCAGGGTCATTAACGGGAAATGAGCAACCAGATCTTGTTTGCATCATTTCAGAGGCCATTTAGAGTTGGAACTGCACAACTGAAAGACAAGAGCCTTTGAGGAAAGAGTGGGTTAAGCTTTCTATCCTTAGGCAGTCGCTAGCCTGAGTAGTAGTAGAAATTTTGGGTTCTCTCTGATCCATCCTCTGCCCAGTGGCAGAGAGATCAGCTCAGAGGAAGGTCTGACCTTGTTCTCTTTTCCTACCCCTCTTGCAACACCATGCAAGGGACATTCCTGCTTTGCCTTTTCACTGTGTGACCGAATCACTTGCACACATTTCCACACCCCTTGGGTCTGAGAAGAAGTTGGGATTTTCTGCTTGTAGTTAGAAATCTGTAGATCACTTTAAAGCTTTTATCCTAGAAAAATGCTCTCTAGGAGCCAAAAAGGTTGCTGGCTCTTGTGTGACGTTGCTTGTACTTTATATGATGCCTGATGCAAATTGAAAAACTGACGTTTGAATAGGAAAACTTTTGGTCTGCACTGTAAGTTTGGCTGATAGGAAGCCCTTCTGTGCTTCAAGGCTTTTCTAAGATGTCAAACATTTCAAGTTAATTAGGGTTAGGAACCATTTGAATTTGTGACAGCAGAGAGTTAAATAAAGCTTTGCTTACAAAGTCTCTCACTTGGGAACACACACAAAGCTGTTCAGCTTTAATTCCCGAGTTTGCTTTATGGTTTTTGGGTAAACATTGTCTCTTTTCTCAGCCTCTCTGAAGGAGCTCTTGCAGGTCTTTATTTGCCTTCCTTTCACAGCAGAGTTTGCCTAGGTTTGGTGGGGATTGTGCTAACTTTGCCACCAAGTCTGCAAGAAGACAAAACACTTTCTACTTGTGCACCAGCCCTTTGGGATGATTGCTAACAGAGTGCTGGGGCTTCAAATACAATAGCAGCACTGAGATGATGAGTTAAGAGTTTACAGATGACTTCTAACAAGACATGCAGAGCATTAAGGGAGGCTCACCACTTAGAAGTTGAAAAAAGCATTCAGGATTGTCACCTGAGCAAGGTGGTGGTGCCTTGGTTATGTTTATTCTTGACATTTTGACTAGCCCTGTAAGAATATTGCATAAAAGATCTGCAATCTTTAGGCTTTTGTTAGGATGTAGGACATTCTTCCTTGGTTTTATTTTAATAATCACTTAATAAGATGTTAAGATCTTGTTTATGCTGGAAAATTTACAATAATCTGTTTTAATATCAGAAAACCAAAGCAGACAGCTTCATGCAGACTCTCTGAAATGACATTAGACTCCTTTATCAATTTCACTTATGCCTCTTGGCAATAGCTCACATTTAAAGTTAAATATAAAAGGTCATTTTTATACTGGGCTTGGATATTTCCGTGGGGAAGAGATGATGGTGTAAATGCACCATGTATGTTATAAGTAACTTCTAACACTTTGATAAGTAGACAAGGTCTTTGAGATTGCATGAGGGAGTGATTCCAGACCTAAATCTTGGCCCAAAGACAGGCTTGAGGCTTATTCCCACACATCAGGGCTCAGGCCCTCAGCTGGGGTAAGCTGATGCCTCTTTATTGATTTCTGAAAAGCTAAACTAATTTCCAGCAGAGGAGAATCTGCCCCAGATTTCCCAGCTGCCCTATCAAAAGTCTTCTCAGAGCATTGACTGGGGAAAGAAAAAAGGCCTCAGCCTGATTTGAAAGAACATAATAGACCTTTAATTTAATTGACTTAATTTTATTGGCAGCCATTGAATGGTGAAATGAAAACAGATGATCTAGATGAACAAGAAAAGGTTAGATGGGAGTAGCCCATTAGTAAATATCAAGGCATTATCCTATTGTCCTCATTTAATAAAGGAGCAGGTCAGTAAGTATAATCATAAACATTTTTACATTTTAGTGAAGATTTATTTGACATCATTACTAGCAGAGAGATGGATTCTTGGAACAGCAAAAGATGAAACAATCTAACAGATGAGAAGTTAGTTCCTTTAGCTGGCAGAGAGTGGCACAGCTCTACAGCCTGACCTACTTAATTCCACCTTTTTAGCAGCTGAGCTATTACTTTGGACTGTTGTGGGATATATGACATTTTTTTAAAGTTTTCTTTGACAAATCTTCCATGCTTACATCTTCTTTTGACCATTTGGCATTGCTCTTGCAGGCTCCTCACAGCCAGCATGTCTGGAGTGGCTGGACAGTGAAACTGGACACAGGGATCTGTGGAATGGGCCAGCAAAGCAGATTTCCCACATCCCCCAAGCCCAGCAGAGCAGGGGAGAGGTGGGCTGCTCTGGAAACCTGCACAGCACAGCTGAGACCTCATCTGGAGATGCAGCTTCTCCCCATCCCAGCAGTCCTGTCCTGCATCCTGTGCAGCCAAGCTTTCAGCTGTCTAGGCTGTCTGGAAGTTCATTCAAACAGGATTTAGCAGCCACACTAAAACCTCATCCAAGGACAGGAGTACCCTGAGGGGGTAGAGCAAGTATGATATGATGTAAAAGATAGAAAATTCCAAGTAGATGCAGGGAAACCAGACCTGACTCCTCACTCAGTTCCTTATAATTCACTAGTGGTGGGTGCCCCTTGTGTGGGAGTTTTAACAGAACATTGTCCAGACCAACTTTGAAGAAACTTTTTTGCATTACTATGTGCAAATAAATAATTAAACAAACCCTAAAAATAAAAAAAAAAAAAAAAAAAAAAAAGAAAAGCTTATATTTTTCTTTGTTT
>JAYDZK010000001.1:109994333-110015820 GCA_034509185.1 Euphonia xanthogaster
GACTGTGCCTGGCGTGGGGTGGGCTCCACAGAGGGAGGGCTGTTCCCTGCACTGCACCCTGCTACAGAGGAAAAGCAGCTTGTATCTTAACACATTTTGCCTGGCAAGCATTTCAAAGGCTTCTCCTCTGAATCAGGGCTGCAGGCACTGCCTACATTTCCTCTTCACAGGACCTGGCAGGTTGAACTATGCAAAATTCCTTAATCCTGTTTATCTGCTGTCTCCTTCCGAAGAGGCACAATGCTCCTGTGGCCTCTCTGAGCTTTCCTCTGCTCTGTTACCAGAGTTACATTTGCCCATTTGAAGGCCAAACACAGGCAGGATGAGAGCAAAGCAACCAACAGCCCCTCAGCACGCCAGAATTTGGGATTTCAGTGTGCAGTTAAGACAGGCAAGTGTAAAGATATGTGCCCATTTAGCCTTTTCTGGATTAATGAAGTCCACAGTTGATGCTGAGCACATAAAAATTATCCATTCTGAGCTACAAGCTCAAAACAATGACCTTAAGGAAGGAGCAGTGAAGGTCAAACTCATCCTTGCCTGTTCCTCCTGCCCTGCAGTCCTGATGGGGCAGGAGGAGGGTGGATTAAGGATGAAGGCAGGGGAGCCAGGGTTACCTGTCTTCTGGGCCAAAATCTTGATCTCAGTGCTCTGAGCTGCTCGATGCAGGGATGCTGTTCTGTGCAGCTGAACTTTGTATCCCTGAGGGCAAGGAGAAAATAAATCAGCCCTGTCCTTAACCTTTGCACAGGGAAAGTCACTTCTCTGCTTGCCAGGGAGGAGCAGTGGTCTGGTCCTCAGGGGTTCTGCAGGGCTGGGTGTCTGTGGGGGATAGAGAGTGACCTGGGGAGCTGAGCAGGGCCCGAGGTGGGGATGGTGACACTGGGTCAGGCTGCAAAGGTAGGAAGTGAGACACTGCTGGAGTGGAGGAAGAGGAAATGCTCAGGCAAAGTGTAAGGCCCCAATCAACCACCTTGATGAGCCTTTTAAAAGGGCTTAACAGCGGTTCATGTACTCTGAGTTGGATGCACAGGAGAAATGAGATATTTTTAAGGGGTCAAAACAACACTAAAGACTTTACTGACAAAATTCAGAAAATCACCAATAGTTTGGCAAAAGGTTTGGTACAACATTCAATCAACATGAAACACTTATCAGAGCATTAACTTGGCCCATTCAACTTAGTAAACTTTAAGCCTGTTTGATGTTAAATATATTCCAAGCAGAGGGAATTAGAAGAAGAAGGAGAAAGAGACAAAAAAGATATGGAAAAGCACACATATATCTACCAACTCCTGGGTTCCAGCAATGATAGAGGAGAGGCAGGGTCTAGATAAACCTGATGGCCTCGTGTTCAGCCTTAAACACCCCTTGGCCTTCCTGTGTCGGAAGCCAGGACATTCCTCTGGCTGCCCTGGAGGACTCAAGAACCTGGCAAGGGACTCAGAGACCTTGGCACGGAGTCAAAGACACCTGTGCCTTCCATTTTAACCCATGGAAACAATTACCAACTTTGCGCAAAGAGTTACAAGAGTTTGAGTAGAATGATAGTGAATTTATCACAGGGTGAAAAAGTAGAATTTTGGGGTTTCTAGAATGGGGTTCAAGAAGCAAGATGGAGGAATCTGAGCATGTCCTGTCTTTCTCCTTCTTCTTCTTGTCCTCCATCTTCTGCTGTGATGGTGACACTTTTAGATTGGTTTAGAGACAAACTGTCTAACATAGGTGATAAGTATTAGAAAATTATTGTAAATAATGTACACGTAGTTTTTAGTATAAAAAAATAGCACCGCCCTGAGGGCAGTCAGTGTGCCATGAACCTGCTGGACAGACCTCAGCCGGTCAGAAAGACAATGTATTAGATAAGAGAAAATAAACAACCTTGAGAACGAGAGCTGAAGAATCCTGTCTTCTTCTTCGGTCTCGAGGCTGAGGAAAAGAGACTTTCTAACACTTCGGAGTCATCTTGACACCAAAGACCTCATCATTCCCGAACCCTTCTCCCAGGTGGGACTTCTGGTCACTTTGCCACTCAGGAGCTGGGTCAGGGGCTCCAGGGGTGGGTGTGGAGCGTTGCCTCCCCCGTGCCCATGACTGGCATTGCTGCAGGGCTGGAATACAGGCTCCAGAGGGGTGGGATGTGAGGAGCAGGGCACTGCCCCACGAGGGCAAGGCCCCACCTGCCCTGCCCCACACACCTGCATCCCAAAACATCCCGAGGCATCAACCTTGCCAGTCTCTGACACAAGGGCAGCATGAAGGAGGAGGAAGAGAGAGGAGGGTCTCCCTTTGGGAATGGCCCAAGCCCTGTGGCACCGGGGCAATGCTCACCTCTTTGGCTGGGCCCGCAGTGACGATCGCACTCCGCCTGCTGTGGGTGAAGGCGTGTGAAAGCCCTCGGCGTGCTCGTGCCTCACCCCTCTGCCCTCCTGGGCTGGGCAGGGATCCCTCACTCCACCAGGTCCGTGATGGGGGTCCAGTGATGAACCTGAAGGTCTGGATCCTGCTGCTGAGTGCCTCAGGGTCTGGCACACGGCTGCGGAGCGGCCCCAGAGCGGGGCTGGGGGCACACGCGTGTCCAGCCGGAGTCGGTGCCGAAATCTTGGCTGTGCAAAGTTTGTGTGTGGGTATCGACAGAGCCAGGATCCTGCCTGGATATGATTCACCTTCCTTCCCCCTCAAGGGAGGTACATTTGGGGACCTGTGACCAGGTTGGCAGCAGCTCTGTGAAACACTGACTGTCTCTTGTGGGGCTAAGGAGGGAGGTCACCTCAAGCTCGTTTCTAGAGTCAGCCTCTTTCTGTTATTTATGACATAATTTTGCCTTATGAGGGTTGCTCGTGAGACTGTTCTCTAGGATGGCAAACTGAAGGACCATATGTCATGGTTTGGACTGCCAACACATCAACATTGCAATCATTTGCAGACTGTGTTATATTTCTTTGATTTGGGAATGTGTGTAATTAGCTCCTCAGAACAGCCGGGTAGAGGAAACGCGGTCTGTTATTTAGGCAGAATTAACATCCTTGTTCTCTGCATTGTGATCCTTAGTTTCCCAGTGCTGCTGCCAGAGCAGTGGAGAGACATTCGTTCTTTGAGCCTGCCTTCATTGCAAAACTATTTCTGTTCCTTTTCTAGGCTATCCCGATGACCTACAACTGGCACAAGACGTGCTGATGCTGTAATTAGTAAATACCCTCTGCAAGTGGCAGCAAAAGATTTATAGCCACCATTGGAGGCTTCGCTTTCAGCAAAAGGAGAAGCACCAAGTGTTTGTTGCTGTTTACTGCATTTTTCTGCAGATTCCCAGCAGGGTCCAGCCAGCATTTCGTGCTGCAGGCCTGGCAAATAAATCTTTACTGACCTGTTGTGGCAGAAGACACGTATGAATGTGCTGGTGGGGCAAGAGTTATGTTATTTTAATAGGTTAACAAACCCATACAGGCTTCTGCACTGTTAGCATTTGGCCTCCTACCAGGAGAATGATCACTCTGCTATGCTTTCCATTCCTATCCTGGTGGTTTATGTGGGTTGGTTTTTAGCAGTGCCTGTGTACAGCTAAAAAGCAGGGGACCAGCCATGCCAAATGGCCTCATGTCACTGGTGCTTTGGAGGCAGGAGAAATCTCTGTCCCCAGGGAGAAAGGGAAGAAGTGAGAAGGAAGGATTTAAAAGACAATTTCATTCTCGTATTTGCCCTGGCATTGAAATCTGTGGCACACCTGCAAGGAAAAGGGAGCTTGTTTTTTTTCCATTTCAAGTAGAATGTCATCCAAAGAACTACCAGCTCCGTACTGCGTCTAGTGCTTGACTGGCCTCAATTAAGAGAGGTTGGCCAGAGGTGTTTCTGGTGCTTGGACACCTCTCTTCCTCACCCTTTTTCTTCCTCACCCCTTCAGAGGCTTGTGCACCCATGGATTCTCTGTTGCTTAGAAAATGATGATGTTATATTGGTCTCTCAAATAGGGAAAATTCTCTTCTTTGCCTGGCCTGACAAACTCTTACAGGGATGATATCTTTGATGTCATTGCCTCTTAATAAATTCAGTCAAAATTAGCCACTAAGTTCAAAAGTTATTAAAGTCAGGAGGAGGGGTGAGAAGTTCTTTGTTTCCATAGGAAAACATGCAGAAGGGGACAATGTGTGGTCACAGAGGAAAATGGAAATTACTATTTGCAGTCTTAGCATGCTGCAACTTATCTCCCCTTCCATATCTTCCTTTCCACATGTAATACAAATGTTTTAACAGATCCTTTTATCCTCCCATCCACCATTTCTGCTCCCTTGGCCAGCTCCACAGGCAGCATGGACAGACTCCTTGGGTTGTTTGGAATGCCTTCCTCTTCCCAGACACTTTTTCTCCTTGGCATACCTATCCTTGCTGCCCAGAGGGACCCACTCAGCTCCTCATCTACAAATGCAGCCTGGTTAGAAGTGGTACAGCTTGTCAGGTACCTCCTCATGGCTCGTGGCTCCCACTACACCAGATCTGCCGTCCCAGTGATCCCCTTGTCCCGCTGAAAGGCGCTGTGGTCCCGCCGGATGGTTGGACACGGCGCTGGGCGCGATAGCCGGGGACAGAGCCAAAGTTAGGTCAGCTGGATGAGCTGGAACGTCCCCTGGGAAGCGCCTGACTCGGCTGCAGTAGCTGGCCTGGCTGACCCTCAGACTCGTGGCGTTTCTGTTGGGGAGATGCTATTTTGATGGTGCTTCTGCAGATTCAATGTCATTTTGGCCTTGCTCCCATTGACGTTGTGGCCGTAGGTCTGGACATCAGCTGGCCACAGCCTCTCCTCTTGCTCACCTCCTTTCTGCTGCCTTTTGCCTCGCTGTACTCAGCCCTGGGCTCTGGGCGGTGCTTTCAGTTGGGAAAGGGCTAAACAAACTGCTCCTGCCTCCAGTTACTCTACTTCCCTTCTTCTCCCTTGTGTTGCTACTTTGGTTCATGAACTTGAGGTATTTTCAGACTTCAGGGTACCCTTTTGTTATTTAGTCCTAGTTTTAGTGGTTTTTTGAGGAGCTTGAGGTGGTCACCCCTCCTGCTGAGAATCATTCTTGTCCTCAGCCACCATCCCTGTTTCAGTCAATTTCTTTTCCATTTGGCTCCCACTTAACCATCCAAAGTTTTGGCAGCTGTAGTGGTATAACCAGGTATGAATTTTACTCCTAAAAAGGATTTGGAAAGAATTGGGTTCTGGGTTTATTGGCAATTCAGTTGATCAGTAGAATAGGACGGGGAATAATTTGCTGTCACCCAGAGGATGGCATTGTGATTGTAAATAGTATGAAAGGCAAGAAACACTAACTGTGCTGCATTAACTTGTTTGGCCAGAAACTGCTTGGAAGATACAGAGGTTTTGGTAAGATTTTTGGTAAGAATGAGGCTGCTGCTGATATCTATTTTTAGATGACTGTGACCCTGAAGGTTTCTGGTAAGATGCTTCCAAAGCCACAGCTATCCTATGAACATTCACGTAAATGAGTTGGCATTTTCCCAATGATAAAAGGCCAGCTCCAATATAGAATCACAGAATTATAAAATCATTTAGGTTGGAAAAGACCTTTAATATCATTGAGTCGGTGCATCTGATCTCTTTCTGACTACATGTTGCAGGGTATTTGCAAATGAATGTAGAAAATAGATATCTGGGGTCATAAAAGGGCATGTTTGAGAGATTGCTTCTGGGGCTTTTCCCAGGGTGATACTGGTCTGCCAAGCAATGGAGACTGTGAGCATGGAGCTGATAGCCACTCATTAATATGGTTTGTTCCATAAAAAAAGGCCCCTTTGAGTCAGTGGTTAAAATGTTCCCTCTTCTCTTGGCTTCTGCTGGAGTCAGCCTGGGACTTTGAGTAATAATTTTAATCTCTGTGTTAAGAATTTAACCTCAAAACCATAACTGCACTGCATTAATTAAGCTTTATCTAATCTCAGCTAAACTGACAGTCAACAAACAGAACTTTCTCAGGATGGCCTTGCCTTGTATTTACGTGATTCCCAGCACAGTTTCACCTCCTGGGCAGAAAGGTGTTCCTCAGTCATTGTGTGGTGCATTTTCTGGGAGGAATGAATCCCTTCATTCCAGCTTATCTATGTCAACCATAAGATATTTCTAAGCCTTTTGTTCCAGGAAATATGGAGGGCAAAAGAGATCCTTTAGGACTGCACAGCATCCTCCAAGCAGCCACAGGTATGACACCTCATAAAGTGCTTAGTTTATCAGATCTGGTCTTACTCTGCAGTTTTATATTTCCCTCATTGCTGCAAGCACTTGCTCAAAATACTGCCTCTTTGAGGAAAGTATGGATGTCCACTTCCATCATATCCAAGCTGGGAAATACTACTAAACCCATGCCTTACACAGCGGTGTTTCCAGAGATGTGAGAACATCCCCAGGACTGATCAAGGCTGAAGTTGGTTTGCTGTTTGCTGCAACGTAGGCCAGATGGGCATTTTGAATTTAAGTGGAATGAAAGGCAAGAAATGAGGTAGTGACTGCTAATATATACATTAGTGGGTGCCCGTGCAGGTTTTCAAGGAATACCAAGCTGCTATCACAACTGTTTTCATTAAAACTAAGCCCATCAGGATGTTATGTTTTCACAATAGGATTCTTAGGTTCTTTTTCTCTCTGAGACAATCTCACTGTTATCCACATCTGAACATAAATATCCCATTCCAGCCTGATTTTAGTTCAGAAGGAAAGTCATGAAAGATCTGTTAACTCAGGTGTTGTCACTGCCTGTGAGTTCCAGTGAGGGAAAAGCATCTGGTCTTCTGCTGGCTCTAGAGTCAGAACGGAGCAGCTCTGCTTCAGGAAGAGAGCCAGAGAGAAAGGGCCATGGGTCTTAAGAGATCTATGAGAATAGAACCTGAAATCATAAATGAAAAATCTCTCCTGATTCAGGAGGAGATGCATCACCTTCTTCCAATGAGCTTTCACCCTTGAAATCTTCCATGGGAAGAAACACAGAAGGAAGAACCTTTTCACTTGTACATGGTGGGATGTCAGCATGTGGCAGCAGCTCCCTGCCTGACAAAGAGGCTGTCCACATCTCACATCATCTGCCTGCTCCCTTGTTTATCTGAAAACAAAGCAGTAAAAAAAATGTGCACACAGAAACTCTTCTGGCGTTGCCGGAGTAGCTTAGCCCAGGTCTAGCTTGAGGGGCTGCAAGAGGTGAACAGAAAGCTGGGGAAGAAGTCCTGCTCTGATCCCTTTGTGGAGAGCTCCAAGGAGACCAAGTAGTGTGGAGGAAAGGAGGGATGTGGAGTTTAGGAAATGCGGAATTCCTTTTTTGCAGGAGGAGCTCCTGTTGCTATTCTGGTTTCTGTGTCTTCAATCATCAAATGCAGCTTTTGTCTTTTGATAGGACAAGGAGGAAAGTAGTGTACAATGGTGTTCTGACAGCCTGGCACACCCCAAATCTGTGGTTTAAAGCTTTCTTTGTGCTGAATTTGTTCTTGTAGTGCTAATGACCAGGTTGCCATAAATAGCCACTAAATGGGTCTGACACAGTAAAGGAAAGTGAAGGTCACTGTTGGATCTTGTGTTGTATTTTAGATCTCTGTATCAAAGAACTTCATAAGTAAGGGGAAGGTGCATTTTCAACTTGGGTTTCCTTTTAGATACAGAGGGGGAAACTGAGGTATGAGAACGCCTGCTTGTCAGAGCAGGATGGGGATGAGAATGGAGGTGGGCTCTGCCTGATGTTCTGCAAGGTCACAGCCAAGCAACAAATTACCACCACACAGGGCAAAATTAACTCCCCATTGAAATCAAAGGCAAAACTGCCACAGAATTCAGTAGAGGTGGACCTTTGCCTGCAGCCCAGCTTAAGCAGCCTAGGCTTTTAGCCAAGTATCCCAAACGGAATGCCTGTGTGGGGAAGGAGGGCAGGCATATTTGGGATGCTGGGATGAAGGTGCTGTGCTGGCCACAGTGGCTGCACGAGCAGGGATGGAAGGGGACATGGAAGGTGCTTGTGTGTGAAAGCAGGTGCTAGACTGCATGGCCCATGTAGAGCTGATGGCTCACTTTAGGATCCCTGCACTTGACAATGTGTTTTCTTAATGGCTTGGTTGCTGAGCCTGGCACCCTGAGAGGACATCACCCTTTTCATGGGTGCCAAATGGGTGAGAAATGCATCCTTGTGAGAAGCCCAAGTGCTCTCCCTCTCTGCCTCACTAACAGGTGCAGATGCTTGTCTTGCACCTTGTGTGGGGAGCGAGTCACAGGGCATTTTTAAAGATGGGCAGTGCCAGAGGTTTGATGGCTGCATTTCCTTAACATGCCCTAAGACAGACTTTGAATGTTACATCCTGAGCACTGAACCCTACCACCCTTTGGATGTACCAGACCTCACTGCTGGCCACACAAGCTCAGTTATGCCCCAGAACTGAGGGAATTTAGGATGTACTTCCCTTTTCAACCTGCCACAACAGCAGGACCATCAGGTGGCCAAACCGGTAGGCATTTCACTGAGTGGAGATAAACCAGAGCCTGGCTTGGATGCAATCCCTTAGTAAAACTCTGGTTGCACAAAAATAACAAATTAGGCAGGGCAGAATCCCTCTGAGACTGGAAACACACTTTTCTGGATGGCAGGGGGAGCAAGGCACAGTGTAGCACCACCAGGAACACCAGCTCTGCTCCCAGTGACTATTGAGATATACATTAGTGGGTGCCTGTGCAGATTTCAAGGAATACCAAGCTACTATCACAACTGTTTTCCTTAAAAACAGGGGGCCAGAGGGCTCCTGGATATCTCCTGCAAAATCAAGTACAGTTCCTGCTAAGGAAGTTGGTTTTTACTTGAAGGCTGTGTGAGACTTGAAGGCTGTGTTCTGGGTTGGCAATGCTGGCACGTGCCCCACTGCCACACTTTGGGGACCACACTGGCTCCATTGCCCAGGGCTTTGTGGGGCTGGGCAGAAAGCAGCTTCACTGCTGTTGCTGCAAAGGGGATCATGGATAGGCAAGGGACAAGGAGCTGTCTCATGGAGAGCTGGCACCTGCTTTATTACATGGTAACCACAGCAATTTGTACTGGTGGGAGGACACAGAAATGATAGGTTACATCCATGGGGGCAATGCCAGACAATGATGGCATCTGCCAGCCCCTGAGGATCTGTGTTTAGTTTGCAGCAGCTCAGGAAATACTCCAAAAAGAAGAAAAAGAGGGAGAAGGTGTCCTGCAAGAGAGGCTGTGGCTGTGCTTAGAGGGCTGAGCTCATTTCTGGGCAGCTCTGAGCAGCCACTTCAGTTCATGTGTCTGTGAAACACCCTGTACTGGCTGGACAGCCCCAGAGTGACCTGTTCCTCTCCTCTCCCTAAGAAATTACCACTTGCTTTAGACAGCTCTGTTTTTCCCTAACACCTGTGCATGCCCAGAGCTTCCCTGCCTGGCATCAGCCACTGTCAGGGGATCGGGTGACAGAAGCTGAGCCTGAGAAAGCATTTTCTAGAACAAACCACTGCCCAGTACAGAACCCTCTTTCCAAGTAGGACAGGCTGGGTTGGAGGCCAGGGAATGACCTTTTCTGTGTGGCATTCTCCCACGTAGTGTGACCTGATGTCACTCAGCTGCTAGGCACTGCTGTGACGTTGCAGCCCTCCCCCAAATCCAAATCCAGGCACTGCTGGTAAACCGCACAGGATGCCAACCAAATTTTGCCATTCTTCCCTTAATGTTGCTTAGGGTGAAAGTATTTGACCTTGAATTACTCTTCTTTTTTTTTTTTGTTTTTTTGAGAAGGGAGCTTGTTTCTCAGGAAAGCTGGGTTTGATTCTTTGGTTTTGGAATAAATCTGGTATGAATCCCCACACAGTTTCATGCTGCCTGTCCTTCCCACCCAAACAGGGGCACTTCTGTAGTGGCTGGCATCAGATGTCTGTTGTTCAGGTAGGGAGTCTGAACCCTGCTCTGTGCTCTCAGGCTGGGTTCAGGCAGCCACCCAGGAGCAGGGACATTCCTGGCTGCAGAGCAATGCAGGCTGTGTACCCAGGGTAAATGGGGTTTACCACAGGCTGGTAAACAGCTCTGTTTAACACGTCAGCTCAAGTGGGAGACAATCCAGTGTGAAATGCTTGCACTGGGATGAAATCACTTCTTTTCCACTATCTGGCTTCATCCTGATACTACCCAGGCAGGGTTGAGCTGTGCTAATTTGTAGAGAGGGTGAAATTCAAGGAGGTAGAAAATAAAGCTCTGAATCTGCCACTGCAACTGCACTCCCTGACCTCATCTTTTGCAGGCTTCTTGCTCCCAGTGCAAGGAAGCAGAGAAGAATCACAGAATCATGGAATGGCTTGGGTTGCAATGGATCTTAAAGATCATCCAGTTCCAACCCTCTGCCACGGCCAGGGACACCTTCCACTATCTCAGGCTGCTCCAAGCCCTGCCCAACCTGGCCTTGAACACTTCCAGGAATGGGGCATCCACAACTTCCAGGGCAACCTTTCCCAGGGTCTTAATACCCTTGCAGCAAAGAATTTCTTCCCAACACTGAATCTAAATATAGTCTCACTTTGAAGCCATTCCCCTGTCAGAACTATCCCTTTATCTGTAAGCTCCCTGTGGGTACTGGGAGGCTGCAAAATGTAAAATATATTCCTCCTAATTTCCCTATCTGACTTGTTGTCACACAAATGGTTTGTTTTGCTTTGGGGAGTAGAGAAATGGAAATGACAGAGGTCTTTGATAGAAATGTAATGACAGGAATATCCAGGAAATCAACAGAATAAGTCAAAATTCAAAACTACCTTCCAGAGAACTGCACTCAAGAGTTTGGGATCTGTTGTTGCTCTAGTCAAAGAGAAGTTTTTGGACTTATTAAAAAATAAAACAAAAAGGAATCAGCTAAATAAAATAACATAACTTTTGGAATCTGTGTGATCAGATGATAACATTCAGTGTTAGTATTTTGACCTAAAAGAAATCAATTAATAAAATGCTTATTTTATAAATATGGCCAATTTCTAATATTTGTATGTCTTGCTTTCCAAAGTCAGCTCAACTACTGGGGAGAAAGCTTGCTTGTTTTTTTTTAATTTATTGCTGCTCTACCTTGTGCAAATTCTCTCTGCAGCTTTACTTTTCAGTGCTAATGATGGCTCTGTAAGGAACCTGGCTGGGCTCTGAGAATGCAGGTGGGGTTTGTACCAGGAGCAGTTTAGCAGACCTTCCTGCTGACCTCCTGATGCAATTAGCTGTGGTCGTGCTGTGCTCAGAGAATCCCCTCTGAGTGCAGCTGCAGTGAACAAGCAGAAATTTCTGAGGCAGCACAAACTTGCAAACCCTTCCACAAGATTATCAAATGACAGCAGGTTGGGAGCACGTAATGAGAAGCACGGGTTCACTGACTAAGCATCCCTAAAGGGACTGCTGCTTAATCCTTTCGTACATGGTGCCCTGACACCCTTCTCTGAAGGAGCAGGAGGAGGCAAATGTGCTCTGTAATTGAGAGGAAGGTTGATTTACTGCTAAATGAGAATAATATGCAGTTTGCCTTCTTACTGATCTGCCTACAGAAGATCAAGCAGGCCACTCTGTACAGTTCTTGATTTGTTCCCACTCCTGTCTTTTGGGAGGCCAGAGAGAGCTCCCACTCAGCACACAGCAATGGAAATTAAGCAGCTCCTGCACCTAAGCAAGCCCATTCCCCTCGGGATTAGCAGCTCTGGCTGTCACAGCTCCAGAGAAGAACCTGCATGTGAGTGTATTAAGGTAACCCTGAGGGTTTTCCATGTAGACAGCACAAGGGCAGGGGATAGTTTGAGTACCAAAGTCCTGCCCAGGTTTGTACAATCCATGCCAACAAGCTTGTGCTAGTATTTCACTGATATCTCTGTCCAGGATAGGTCTTATGAGACAAATGTGTGTAGGTATGGAGCTGCATTCCACCACACCTCCTGCCTGCAAACATCACCCAGCACCGTGCCAGTGCCTCCCTGGAATCTCCCTGGCATCAGCTCTGCATCTCCCCTGCACTGCCCTGGCATTCCAGTGACTGCACACAGCTGCATTATTTCCCTGGCTGCTGGGAATGTCCTGAGAGCTGAAGGAGTGGCAGCTGCTTTGGGATCCTGTAAATTCCTCCTGCTAATGTCCTCTTTTGTCTCCTCCCTGCCCTGCCTCACCCCTGCCCTCTTGTTCTGTGGTCAGGGGGATACACAGCAGAGGAGACATCACATGGATTTGTCTGGCAGGTTTGTAATGAGAGGAGTGTGATGACCCTGCACATTCATCAGATGGTTGTTTTCAGCCTGGACCCATCTGTGATGTTTTTATTATTTTTTTCCTCCCTCTGCTTGGCTCGGGCTGCTCCGGGAGAAGTGGCACGTAGGCACATACGTCCTTGTGCACACTATACTTGTATAAACTCCATCAGGAAGTCATCTGGCCAAACTTTCCAGAGCTCTGCTTTTAACTCTTCCCTAGGCAGGCTGTCCTGTCAGCCAAGGGATTTCCAGGAAGCATGAACATGTGCATTCATCCCTCTGTTCTCTTTGCTGATTCCCACCGCTCTCCTTCCTTACAAGCCCTGAGCTACACGTGGATGAGCAGCTTTTTAATCCATCCTACTCCAAGTTCCTTCCAGAAAAAATCCCCTTCAGCTCTGCTTATGCACTTGTGCACCCACGGGGCTTTGCAGTAAAAACACTGCCTTGGCTTTTCTGGAGGGTGAAGCAGCAAAATCAGTTACAAAAAACTGCCTCGGTGGGGCAGGAGGAAGGAGAGTTGGTGGGATAAGGCTGTTGGCAGGACAATTCTCCCCTGCAGTTGTTATTTCAGAAGTGTGTCCTTGCTAGGCACGTGAGTAGCAGAGGAAGTTCTCACAGCCCTTAAATGTCTTCTGTGGTCAGGGAATGATTAAAAAAAGGCAGCCCTTTCAGAAGAGACCCTGCGTTCAGTGAAGACGTGTCTCACTGTGCATCCCACTCTGCTCAATTAAACACCCACCAATGTGCACAGAGATGTTTCAAAGGGCTGGGAAAATCCCTGGGAGATGGCTCACCTAGCAGAAAGGCTGCTATTCCTCCCCAAGACATGTGTGGATTAATAGCTAATTGTTAAATGCAAAATAAGTCATCCCATGGTGTTAGTGCCTGTTAACACTGACAGGTTTCAATGACTCTTACAAGGTTTATCCCTGGAAGTGTCCAAGAAATGACTGATGTGGCATTTAGTGCTATGGTTTAGTTGACAAGGTGGTGATTGATCAAATGTTGGACTCTATGCTCTCTGAGGTCTTTTCCAGCCTTAATGATTCTGTGATTCTATTCTATTTTGGAGCCTACTGCACAGGGGTGAATAACTGGAACTGTTGGAAATGTTATCCTCTGCAACTGGGCATGGAGCAGGGATGTCTGAGTTCATTTGCTGTTTGGTCAACGGTTCCAGCCACTCTTTGCTCATTCTTGCCTTGGAGTGAATACAAAATGTGTGTCAGATCAGCACTGGAGATGTGCCACCAATGGTAATGCTGCCTCTCTTGACTTACACCACTATAACCAGCCCAGAGTGTAACCATTTATCCATGAGTTTGTTCACAGGCTTTGTCCCTGCTTTACTGCATATTAATCTTCTCCAGCGATACAAAACCATGACATGATAAAATAGATAGTATTGGTCTTGATTTTTCTCCTGGGTGCACAGGTGAAAATAAGAAGTGGCTTAATTGAAGTTAATTCAGTTATCCTGGCATTAATTTTGCATTCTCTATCAAATTTATGGGTATCTGTATGGAATAGAGGGATGTGAGTTTGCACTCAGCATGGCTCAGACAGCTGTGGAACAGAAGGGATTCTACCGCCAGAAATTCCTGAAAATTTAGGTATGACTTTTATGACAGACTCATGCAGACATGTTTCTTTTCTCAAACAGCTGTTTGTGTGCCATAAACAGCAAAGGAGCCTCTGTTTGTCAGACTCCTGAACTCCATGAGGTACAAACCATGGCTGCTCACCAGCTGGAGTCAGGGGTATTTATGGTTTTCCTTGGTCACCTCCTCAACTGCAGTTGGAGGAATCAATCAAGCTTACATGGTCTCTCAAGGAGGTGGAGAAGCTGAGAGCTGAGGAACAAACAGGCTTTCGACCATGCACAATGTTTTCTTTTTCTCTTAATTTCTTTCTTCAGGTCATTTTCAACACACAATTTTCTCTGTCTCCTCAACTGGAGGATCATAACTGTAATTTCTGCACTTCTGCTCTCAGGAGAGCCCACCTGCACCCAGCTCTGGGTCCTGAGCACAAGAAGGACAGTGACCTGTTGGAGCAAGCCCAGAAGAGGAGCATGAAGGTGATCAGAGGGATGGAGGAGCTCTCCTATGAGGAAAGGCTGAGAGAGTTGGGCTTGTTGAGCCAGGAAAAGGGAAGACTTTGGGATGCCCTAATTGCAGCCTTGCAATGCCTAAGGGGGCTACAAGAGAATTGGAGAGAGACCATTTAAAAGGGCTTGTAGTGATAGGACCAAGGAACAATCTCTTTAAACTAAAAGAGAGTAGTGTTAGATGAGATATTGGGAAGAAATTTTTACTGTGAGGATGGTGAGGCACTATAACAGGTTGCCCAGAGAATTTGTGGGCGCCCCATCCCTGGAAGTGTTTCAGGGCAGGTTGGATGGGGCTTGGAGCAACCTGGAGGAAATACCTGTACTGAAATGGTTGATGGTGCTCACCAAGGGCCTAATTTTTGTCAGATGAGCAGTAGCAAATAAATTACTGAACACTTAAATCACAACACCTCCCTCTGCCACCTTAGGTAAGCCAACAGTCACCAAGTGATGACCCTAAGGCAGAAGAGATTTGCCTTCTGATTTTAATGCACTGCATATTAATCAATGTGTAAGGACTGTGGGATTGTTCTCAAAACGTCCAGCAAATAAGACAAACCTGTACAGCTCAGGGAATTTGAGCTGCATGGGCTGTGAGTTGACAGTGGTACCTTGTGTGGCCCCTGGCCACAGCTGGGACCACCATCCCAGGGTCTGGTTTTTTTAGTGTGTCTCAGAACTCCCTGGGCTAAGTCAGCACAATGATAAATCCCTTCTCACCAGGCTTTGAACTGAAACTTCAAGCAGGAGGAAACTGCCTCACATCCCATGTGGCTGCTGGGCTTTGTGCTCGGGGTAACCTGGCAGGCAGACTGGAGAGAAGGTATCCTTGTAGGTGCATTTCCACCTCTGGGACAGAGCCTTTGGGATTAAGTGTCCAATATTTAGGACACAAAAGGATGTCCAGTGCTCAGTCCTGACCTTGCTGTAACCTGTGGAGAAGCAGCAAAGATTCTCTTTAACCATGTATGGCATAAACAGTGAGGAAGGCGCTTGTAGCAAAACAAGGAAGGAATCTGATAGAGAGCCCCAAAGATAAATGCCACTTTAGGCAATGTTGCTTTAAGCTGTTGACAGGAGCACCATCCAGAGAGGAGCTGTGAGCTTTAAGTGCTTCTCTGCTTCTGGGTGGGATAAGGTGTCATGTAAAATGCATTTTGTGTTCTTGTTTCATCTCCCTCCCTCCACTCTTCTCCTGTGAGAGCGCACACACTGAAAGCATTAAAACCAGACTGCGGTGAGTTCGCTTCACTAATACATCTCCACATCAAAGGCGTTGCTGGAATCTATTGATTCTGGCACAGTTGCAGAAACCAGTGACGTTTTCAGTGAGAAATCATGCACTCCTCAGTTGATTTCGGGAAAGGTTAAAAAAAATGGGAAGAAAAAAGCTCTACCATGTGCAAATATTCACCCTACAGAGAGGCTGATAAACCGTAAAATGTTTGGTCTGGCTCCCTTGGTGCCAGCAATTACTCAGGAATGACTTTATTGACAGACAGATGAGCTTCAGCTTACATGATGTTACAAAAACCTGTCCTATTTAAGTTTTGTTTTCTCTGTTTGTGAATAACATGTGACAGTTCTTGCCTGACGTATCCTTCCCTTCCTCTTTCTGAAGCAATGCACCCTATGCCAGTGAATAGCACTGGGACACAGTTCCATGGCTTATCTCAAAAAGCCCAGAGATAATCAATGGCTCCAGGTCAGAAGCACAGGGTGGGTTGTTGTTATGCTTTGGGAGTGGCCCAGGCAGATTCGTCTCCAACAGAGGTTTATCTTGACAGCATTCTCATTGGAAAATCTACTTCTGCTCATGAGATCTATTCAGCTATTTCTACCGAAAATACTTCTGCTTTTAACTTTGCCTTATAGACATGAAACCATTGTATTTGAATATTACTTTAGCTAAAACTACTCATTTTCTACTGAAAATGTCTCTCTTCTGTAAGACCTGTATTACCCTTGCCTTTTGGTGCAGAATCTGAAAATTACATAGATCAAACCACAGAGTGGGAAGAATGGTTTTGTTCTTCTCTTACTATTTGTAGGACTCTTTGGCTCTACTTTGTTTGCATTGTGCCCATCAACAGCTTCAAAAATGTAAAAATATTAAGGTGTTTTCAAAAGGTGCCTGCAGACCACATCTTCTCCTTAGAAACATCCTCCTTGAGGCCTTCCCAGTCCCAGCCACTCACTGCTTTCTTCCAACAGAGCCCCTAAACACAAGTCAGCAGCTGCAGCTTTCAGGTGCAGGATCTGCTGGTGGCACTGCTGTCACTGCCAGCCACAGCTTGTCCTGGAAATGCTGTCCCTCTGCTCACTGAGACAATGGGGCCTTCTCCTCCTGCCTTGCCCACCAGCACTGGGCTAGACCCACAGGACACAGTGAAAACCCACCCTCACCTCCTCAGTGGGAAGAGTATCCGCCTGGGCACCTAATTATAGTGAGATGGAAAAACATCCACAAAAGGATGAGGTTAAGTTTTCCAATACGTAGCACAACAGTATTCAATACTTGCATCAATACTTAATTTATCTATGTCAAGCAGAACAGCTCCAGCAGGAGGGAGTGAGATCATCTCTTCCAACCCATCGTGTGCCGTGGCCCAGTCACACGGAGCGGCAAATGATGGTTTTAATCCCTTCACTCTCAGGCCTTAATTCTCAAAAGCTTGGATATGAGGGTGCTGCTGCCAGCAAGACTTTGCCAGGATGGCCCCACCCTTAGCTCCTGCACAGGAGGAGCACCTTAACCCCTCTGTGAACCTAACCCCAGACCCCTAGCCCTGAATAAAAACCCACTGGGATCAGCGTGAGTCTTCTTTGGTCCTGGGAGAATTTTCAGCTGCCCTCTGATGAAAGGCATTTGCCTCGCAGCCACTGAGTCAAGCCTCTGGAGGAATCTTCTGCCTCTTTTGAGGAGCTGCAGTTTCAGTAAGAGGCTGCAGCACTCCCCAGATATCATCCCCCATGAACGTGTTCTCCCTTGCTCTGCAGCAGCAGCTCAGCCAAGGTATTTGCAATGCTCCCCATGAGATATTCATTTCTGGGCACCTCCCCGCAGGGACATCAGTGGTGTGACTCAGTGACACTGAGAGTTTGCTGGGAAGTAGGGGAGAGCTGCTTGCCACGCACAAGTGGTGACATAAGTGGTGGGCAAGTTAGAAACAACAACTCCTCTGTTGCAACAGGAGGTGAAGGTTTCATCTCCCTGTGAATGGTTCCCCTCACAGTGACTAAGCTGTTCCCCTCATCCAGCTAATGGAGAGACTGTGCCATGTGCTGTGTATTCCTGTAAACCAGCCAGCTTTGGGTCATCCCATCCCAAGCCTTTCCAGAAGAGATCTCTCAACGTGCTGGCTTCACGAAAGGTGCTGAATGCAGACTGAATTGGATTTCAATCACTCTTTCCTGCCTTGTTAAACACTTCCCATAGGAGTTGCAGTCCCTCAGTTTAGATGACAGGAAGGTAAGGGTATCTCCCTCTCAACCCTTGTGTGTTTTCACAGCTTGGGTCTTGCTCCTGAACTGTTCTGTGTGTTATTTCCCCTTTGCCTGCAACACGAGATGACCATCAACATTTTCACCACACTCTTAGTTTTCACAGAAAATCTATCTGGTCTTAGTGACAGCTGTGAACTTAGAGCACAGTGTCTGCTTCTGGGCCCCTCAAACAAAACTGAAGAATTGAATCACATGTGCACTCTGGGACAGGGGTGCTGGCACACAGGCCTGTCCAGGAAAAGCTATCCCAGACCAGTTCCAGGAATCACTGAGGAAAACCAAAAAGGAGAAATTGATCCCAGTGGATTCAACAAATCTCAGATTGCAGAGAGATTCCAAATTAATTGACAATCCTTCTTTCTTCAAGTGTTTGTGTTTCTAAGCTTTCAGTGGCCCACGAGTGCCTGCTGTTGATGATTACTTTGGGTTTAGACCTTACTCTGAAGGCCTGTTTCATGACTTTCTCATCATCTGAGACAGGTGCCCAGCACCCAGACAAGTGCCTTGTGCTGCCCAAGCAATTGTGCAGGCTGTGCCTCCTCTTTTTGGGGACAGGACAAGAACACGTGCCAAACATCCATCAGAGAGGCGAGTGCATTGCCGGAAGGGGCTCAGACATTGTCCTGATAAGTGAATACAACAGCCTGCTCAGAACACAATAGAGTCTCCAGTTTATTCCTAAATTATTAATGTTCCCTGAGGAGTGGCTGTATGCTGCTGGCTTGGGCACTGTGGGAACACAATCTCTTCCCAGAGAGGCAGTGGGGTCCTCCCCTTGGTATCTCCAGGTGGGAACACAGTGGAGCTTGGCCCATCCCAGGTTATCCAACGGGGCAGGACCTGGCTTTCAGTGCCAGCTGGTAGAGGACACCCACAGCATGGGGTGGCAGCCCCATGGGTGGTGCTGTGGGTGGCAAATGTCCTCTCCCCTGGTTATCAGGCTGGCAGCACCTTTCCTTATGGAAAACAACATTGTTCACTGCCTTGGGGTTTGTCATCACTGCTTTGAATCTCTGTTGTCTGCTCTGTACACAGGAGGATGACAAGCCAGGACTTGAGCTCCCTCACCCCACAGACTGTGATTCTGCTGTAGGGTGACACCCCTCAAAGGCTTTTAAAGGTGTTTCAGCTCAGTCTCACTGTAGGCTGGAGAACATCCCTGAGTGCATGGACACAAAGCTGTGGGACACTGTACAGGGTGGGCTGTGCAGACCTCAGAGGGGAGAGGTGTGGAGGAGCTCCTATGGATTCATTCCAACCCCCAGCTGTTTTCCAGGCAATCCAGATTCCTCCACCCCCACACAGGAGCTGTGCCTCTCCCCTGGACAGTGCAGCAGAGGTATCCCCCAGGCACCCCAAGGGCAGGATGCTGGGCTCTGGCAAGACATGGGCTCTTGAAGGAGAGGGAATGACAAAATGGTCAGAGCAGGGATTCCTTCTGGCAGATCCTGGTGCTGATCCTGGTTGTGAAGGGGTCCTGGTTTGGCTGCTGTGATAAAGAGTGATGAAAAAGAAAGTACCTCTGAACCTTGGGGAATCATTGCTAAAGCTAACAGAGAGTGAAACCCATCCTAAAACACCCACCATGACAAAGAGCCTGGCAGGAGGGAGAAATAAGTGAATCCCAACAGACAGAACCTAGGATGAGCTAGAGCAAGTGGGGGAAGAGGAAAGGTAGGGAGAAGGTATTGAGACAGCCTCTGCATGGTTCCACTTCCCATTTTTTCAGTCATGTGGCAATGCCATTCATTAGGAAACATGAATCAGTGGCTTTTCCCTGCTCTCTGCTTCCCAGAGAGCTGCTGCAGCTCTCCACAAGACCTGGAGCATCTTCTCCCTGCTCCTGCACTGGCACAGGCTGAGGGCTGAGGCCATGGAGCCACCAAGGACTCGCCCTGCCATGGCTGAGCCCCGAGGCTGCCTCACAAGGCCTTTGGCAAATGTCAGCAGCAGCAAGGATTGGCAGAAACACAGCACTGCAGCAGAGGAAGTTGTTGTGCTCATGCATCTTGCCCAGCAAAGGTTGGGAATGGCACTTATGGTGTTTCAAAGGCACGCACACAGTTTTGGCACCTCCTGTCAGCCTCAGAGTTGTCACTGCCATAAAACTTCCAGCAGCACCTGGGTGTTAACTTCACCAGAGCTCTAGCACATCTCCTCACCTTGTCTGCAAGGGGCCAGGCTTTGTCCCTGCCCTCAGGAGGCACAACTTTTCCTGGCTCAACAGCTTCCTGGGATTTACACTGACCCCAGCCGTAGGTGGTGAAGCATGGATGCTGTCCAGCCTGGAGATTCTGTCACCTTCTGACACCTTCTGTCACCGGCTCCTCGCTTCCATGCAGAGCACAGTGAGAGCTTCAGCCACTGTGATTGTGTGTCTGAGTCACCTGCATGGGCTCTGAACCTGGCTGTGTCCTCTGGACACAGTGGCCGTGGCAAAATGTCACGTAGGACATCTTGTAGCAGATAGAGAGGTCCTCCTCCTTGGGCACTTTCCAAAGTGACATTGCCCTAGGCAGATCAGGCACTTGGGTGCCAGCTTTGGAGGTGGGTGACAGTCACACAGGAGAAGGGAAACCATAGCCAAGGTCACTGATTTCAACAGCAAATGGCACAAAACTAGAGGGGAAACAGGATCTGGAGACTCTGCAGCCATCAACTCCCTTCCAACACCTCAAGAGTGAGCAGCCCTCAACGGAAGAGGAGGGTGGCCCCATAGCACTACTAGTCCCCCTGACTCCCCTGGCTCTGTGGGTGGGTAGAAAAGCCACCCCACTTGGTGTCACCTCCAAGAGCCCCTCAGTCCCCAGTAGAGCCCGGTGGTGGCTGCAGCCACAGGACTGACCCCACGGGTCACACCCTCCCCTGCACCAGGGCCCTGCAGGGTTTGGTGGCCACCAAGTCTGCTTGGAAATGACATTTCAGTCCTGCTGGCAGCCTTCCAATTACAACATTCTTTTTTTCTTCCTTGAAAAAATTCAAAGAGAGAAGTGAGGCCTGGAGGGGTCAAAACAGAGACAGGAGGGGTTCAAACCAATGGCTTCTGACACTTTGTTTTGCTCAGGACTCCTAGAAAGGCTTGCTTGGAAATGGGACATGTTGAAATGTCCTATTTAGATGGAAAATGCCTTATCTAGTAAAGAAAGTTAACCTCCTTCTCATCTGAGATGCCTAAAACAATTTCCCTTGGCTTCCTCCCACACAGCTGATGGACAGCCCCATTCCAGCCCCGGGGCTGCGTGCTGGCTGCACTGTGTCCTCTGCAGGGGGTATGGTGTCACTCCTCTGGGGCCTGGGACAGCAGCCAGGGTCCCTGAGGGTGGTCCTGCTTCCTCCAGTGGGGAGCTGAGGGGATGGGTGCTGCCAGGGGCACAGGGCAGCTCCCTGTCTGCCTCTGGCTCTTCATCCCAATGAGTTTTGGCAGTGTCTGCAGAGTGGAGTCAGGCTTTAGTTAAAGGGCACTGACATTCCCATTGGTCATTGTCAGCCTGCTCCATTTCATCTCCACCTCCATCTCCATCTCCATCTCCATCTCCATCTCCATCTCCATCTCCATCTCCATCTCCATCTCCATCTCCCTCTCCATCTCCCTCTCCCTCTCCCTCTCCCTCTCCCTCTCCTTCTCCCTCTCCTTCTCCTTC
>JAYDZK010000001.1:110019252-110036034 GCA_034509185.1 Euphonia xanthogaster
GGATGGGATGGGATGGGATGGGATGGGATGGGATGGGATGGGATGGGATGGGATGGGATGGGATGGGATGGGATGTGGGTTGTGCAAGCAGAGGGAGCCATGCCAAGGTGTGAGTGGCACTGCCACCACAGTGGGATGGTAGCTCCCTGGAAGAGCCCATCACAGGGAAATCTCCTTTGCTGGCTGGGGTTGTGTGAAGCTGATCTCAAAATGCTGACAGGGGCTGTCCTTCTGGGGAGTTGAGATGATGGAGGCTTGTGGCAGTAAGATCTGAGCATGGAGAAAGTGCCAGTGTGATAGACAGCCTGGGGGGCTGCACCACACTCCTCCACATCACTCTATGTGGTGCTCCCTGGCACAGGATCCCAGCAGGATCTCCTCTCCATCCATGGGCTGTGCTTCCCTCAGGACTGGCTGCTCGGCTGCAAGCACACCCTGGTGTCTCAAAGACAGAGGAAATCTCCCTTGAAACTAAGTGGCCTCTCTGGCTGCAGCTTTATCTTCTCCTTCCTGTTTACTGTGAGGTCCCTATGAGGGCTGTTTGTTCCCACCATCACAGGGCCCAGTGCCTCTCAGGGATGTCAGGATGCCTTCCATCACCTTGGAAGCCCTGCACTGGCACTTCCCTTCCCCTCTCCATCTGCCCTCACCCTGTTCTGGGCACAGCAGGTCCCCTGGAACACTCAGCAGTGCCAGTACCCTCCCTGCCTGCGGGGCTGCCCCTTCCCTCCACTGCCATCCACTTGCTTCCCTTCCATGTTTGGTCAAGCTCTTCATCCTGACATTTAAAACTCTGGTCTGAGCAGCCTCTACTCACATCTCAGCTCAGCTTTCCTCCTACTCTTCCTGTCCTCATGGCAGCACCACAGCCTCATCTCTTCTGCTGTTCCCTTCATCTCCGGCTCCTGCTCCTGCCTCCCACTCCCCATCTCTCCAGGCTGCTACCTCTGGTCTTGCTTTCACCTGTTGAGCAACTGGCCCATCTCCCCCACACTGCCCCAGGGCTGCCTTCCTTCAGCTTGCCTTTCACCTATGCTCCCTGCTCTGTATCGTTTGTTCCTCTTTTGGGCCTTAGGACAAAAATATCTCCCCACCCAGGCAGCCTCTGCTGCTGGTCAGATTTCCATGTGAGTTGTGTGAGCAATGTCGTTTCTGTGCTGGGCAAATACACTGACCTAAGAGCAGGCAATTCCTGTGAAAACGTGTTCTTGTGTTACTGTTTTTCATCTACCTTTTTTGTTTGTTTTTTTTTTTTTTTTAATAGGTCATTCTCACTAGTTTAATGCTTGATTTTTATTTCTAAGCACACAGGCACGTTCCTCCCTCTGTTCCTGAGTGCAGGAGGTTATTGCAGTGTTGCAACTCTGTCAAAGAAATCTGCCCCCTGTATAGAGCAAGACGTGCTGAAAGCCCCCAGGTCACGGCCATAAATGCTGCTCACCTCCCTCTCTTGTTTGCTCTCTGCTAAGGTGTGTCAGGCACTGCTGTGCCCCCTTTTCCTTCCTTCTGGAGGTACCCATTGGTTTGTTCTTCTGGCAGTAAAACACAGCATGGGTTTGGCATGGGATGGAGCCCCTTGTCTGCTCCTCAGCAGGTGTCTGTCCCCCTCCTGCTGCAGGACACAGGGCAGGAGGTGAGGGCTGTGGCACAGGATGTGGATGATGCAGACCCCACTGCTTCATCCCTCGAGGGAAACTGACCCCTCCAGCCTCCTCTGCAGCATCCTGAGTGTATCTCTGTGTCTTGGGGGGTGGGTTACTCCCAGTCCCTCGTGCTGGGGTTGTCCCACTTTCCACAGGCTCTTTAAATAGTGAGGAGCAAGAGAGAGGATGACCTGGGAGTTGAGAGGCTTCCTTGTGTGGTGGGACACTGTCACCCTGATTTTTTAGGATTTTCTAAGCCTTCTGATGTTTACATTCTTGTAACGAACTTTCTCACACACTTTATGTAAATAACTTATTGTTTTGCATTCCTTTATGGAGGAGGAGAACTTTGATGGACTGTTGGTTTGTCCAGTGTCATTGGACAATCCACTGTCACTTTTAGAAATCTATAAATGTTGGAGTCAGAAAATAAAAAGCCCTTTTTTACCTTGGAAAGAGCAGTTGCTTCGTGTCACGTTGTTTCGTGTCCTATAGTGACAGACACATCTCTTCCACTGCCTGGTCTGAGAGAGGCAGACAGGTTTCCCACAGCTCTGTGCCCTGACCACAAAGTGCTGCTGCTGGCTCCCAAAGGCTCTGTGACTTCCCCCTGAAATGTCAGCTGCTGAATGAGAGCTGTGTGTTCCGTGGCTGTTGGAGCTGTGTTTCTTGTGGATAAGCTCTCAGCCAGAAGAGAAACCCTGTGTTAATAAAGTTGTAGCTTAGAGACAAGCAGGAGCAGACACAGCCCTGAGGGTCCCTGATGCAGAGTAGCTGCCTGCAGTCCCCAAAGTGAGTGAGAGGATTTCTGCACTCTCATTTAAGAGTTATAATGCAGAGGGGAATTTAGCTCAATCTCCATCCTCAGGGCTCCTTCTTGAGTCACTGTGACTTGGCTGGCATTGCCACAGCATCATAAAACCATTGACTCGAGTGTGTCTGGCAGGTCTTTGGATGACATCTGGTCCCAGCCCTGCTCAAAGCATGGCCAACATAGCTCAAACATCTCAGGGACTTGTCCAGCTGAGCCCTGAGTAGCTCTAAGGCTGCAGATTACACAGCATCTCTGGTCAGCCTGGTGCACTGTGTGACCACCCTCACAGGGAGAAAACTTTTTCTAGGACCTAATCAGAATTTCCCTCCTGCAACCCATGTCTGTTGCCTCTCTTCCTGTCCATGTGCATCTCCACCATGACACCCTCTGCCCCTTGCCAAAGGACTCCAGCTCCTTGGCTTGTGCTTTTGCAGTTCAGGCCACTGAAAATGCCAGCTGTCAATGTGTTATTTGCAAAGAACCAAAACAAGCTTCACTTTTTGCCTATGAGACACAACCCCTGGCACAGGAAGTTTCCGATTTGGAATAAAGATTAAATTCATGAGCCTTTGTGCCCAGCCCACCTACCTGACATGTCCAAACCATTAGTGAAGCTTGCATGGTGCAGAGATCTGCCCATTTCATGTGCCAGTCCTGCAGGAGTATTGCACCAGCCATGCTGCATTCCATTGCCCAGCGAGGTTTGGATGCTATTAACACATCCATACAGGAATATTCTGGGCATCTCCATCTGCACTGGGTTCACTGGGTTCCTGAGGAGCTATTGAAAACATTGCCATGCTCTTCAGTGTGGTGGTGAAAGGACTGAACCCTGCAGAGTGGTGTCAGAAAGAAAGAAGTTGGGCTCTTGCCACAGAGGAAATAGGAGCAGAAGAATCAAGGTCTGTGACTAAAGATGCAAGCTGTGCATCCAAAGGGTACTTCTACCCCTGAGAACACAGGCAAAGCTATAAGCCTGGCCCAGGGTTCAGACCAGGCACAACTTTGTAGAAAAAAGGGAAAATAACAGATGACAGACTCAAAATTGCAGCCCTACTGGGCTCTGTCTGCTCAGAGCTGCACAGGATCTTCACAGCTTGGACCCCAGCTAACAGCAAGATTGTCTTGGAATTACCTCTCCTTTGACTCATGGTGTTCCTGCAGGATGCCTTGACTATAATGTTACTCCTTCCTGAGAGCAATTATCAGGGAAGCATTCATTTTCACTGTTTAACACAAAGCAGTCATTAAACACGCCTCGTGTGCAGGGGAGGGGAAGTCAGCAGTGAGTGCTGGGTCTGCTGAGTCAGTAAGGATGTTCTCTGGGATGTGCATCACATCCCAGGGGCCAGACCCTGAAAACTGGGTACTTGCCTTCTGCTTTTGGCTAGTGAGAGCACCTGAGCCCCTGTGGCACTCATACTGACCCAAAAAACCCCCCCAAACAAACAAAACAAAGAAAACAGAAAACTCACCAAAAAAAACCACCACAAAACCAAAAAAACAAAAGCCACAAACTGATTTTCTGGAGCACTTGCTCAGTCATTTTTCCACTGTGCAGAATTAGGCCCCTTTCAAGAAGACCTGGGATGGAGACAGCCAGCTGGAGCAGTCCAAATCAGAGCCCCAGAGAGAGCCAGCAGTACAGACTGGCAGGTGTGCATGCCCTTCCTCACCTGGTAATGCAGGTAACCTCAGAGTGCCCATCTGGGGCTCATTCATTGCCCTGGGCTCCTCCACACAACGTAGGCTGAAAGATGTGCTCCTTCTGCACAGACCGTGTGTCAGGGAAGCCTGATTCATGAATCAGTCTCCTTCATGGCTTACTCTTTCATGGAGTAGAGGCAAAAAAGGATGTTCCTCCCCAAAACATCCGTGTCAGTCCCGTGAGCCAGCAGAGCCTTTGATGTTGGGGTTGAGGTGGAAGCAGAGAGCTCATACTGTTCCTCTGTGTTTGTTCAAGCTCTCTAGTCATTAAAGCAGAAATTCAGCCTGTTTGCAGATTCCAGTATCACTGCTGTTTATTGACCTGGCAAACACATCTTTGTGGTGACATGACTGCTTGACATAAAGGCTCTTTCCCCAGGAGCTGGGAGAGGAGGGAGGAGAATGCTGGATCACATTGGTCAAAGAGGTAAAAAGTGCCCATGATGCAAAGTCTTCTGCTTGTTTGTTTGTTTTCTTTTTGTGTGTAGATTAATTGAAGTCAAAACCCAACTCTGGTCACATGTCATCCACATCTAACCCCGTGGGTGGGCAGGCAGCCCTCTCCAGGCACACCACATCCACTCTGTGAGGGTCCCCAGAGCCCTACCAGAACTTGTCCAAATCCTATGCACACACTCAGCCAGATTTTGCAGGCACTTCATCTTTTTAGCAGGGTGGATAATGAGGATGCACCGCTCAGCTGCCTGCGTGGGGCTGCTTACGCAGAAAGGCGCTGCAGCTTTGGAAACTGAAGATCACCACAATCTGTTCCCTGGTGGGGATGTCCACCTTCTTCCATTACCTCTGAACACAGGATGATGCTGCAGCCAGAAGCCCAGGGGCCTCAAATCAGACAGAATACACTGCCTGTGTTCCCAGCAGTTAGCACACAATTCCAGAGCAGGTAGGGGGTTTCTTTGGATTCAAGGAATGGAGGCATCAGAAGCAGCTGCACTGCTACTATCACCTATAAAAACCAGCCCTCAGTGATTCCAGGAGAACAGGGGAGATGAGGTAATTATGGTTTGGGCATGTTTAGCACTGGCTGAGGGCATTTTCAGTCCAGCCAGGACAGACAGTGTGTTGTTCCTTTCCAAGGCACTTGAGACAACTGTCCATGTTACAGGAGCCCCTTCTCCCCTTCGGAAATCCAGCTGCTGCACAGCACATGGAAACACTGAGCAGCTGCTGGAGGACATCCACGAGAACCTGCTGGGCACTTTTAGGGGGACAGGATGCAGTTGTCCTAAACTATTTTAGACCTGGAGCACACCAACTATGCTGGCTCCAGAGTGAATGAACGACTCGACAGCTGCGAGGGCTTTCGAGGATAATCGACTGCATTGGCCAGGGAGCCACTGGGAGACAAAGATGAGCCATTTGGGAACCCTGGGAGGAGCCATTTGGGAACGCTGAGAGGAACACTTCCCCTTAGACTCCCCCCAGGGTCAAGAAGGATGGAGAAAGGGACAAATGGGGACAAATGGCCAGTTGGTTTGCTTCTGCTTGGACATCCAGAGCTGCCTTTAAAAATTGTGAAGGAAGGCTTAGGATCCCTTCCAGCAACCTGCATGCCTGAGCAAAGCCTCCTGCTGTGAGGAGATACTGGAGACAAGGGCAAGGAATTTTTCTGGGAGAAGCAGTTGGCAAGGTACACAGAGCTTCCCATGCTTGGCAGGAGTATATGGAGCCTCCAGAGACAGCAGCAGTGAGGGAAGGGTCAAGGCTGCCAGAAAGGGGCTCCCCTGGGGCAGGTCCCTGCTGCTGGGCACTCTGGGCTTGCTGGCAAACGGCAGCAACAATTGAGGTGGAGGGGAAAATGTGAGATTCCATAGAGCTCTGAAACACACAGAAACAGGGTAAATGCTACAATTTTATCTTTTAACTTTCTTCCACTTTTTTGTTTGTTTGTTTGCTTGTTTGTTTGTTTGTTTGTTCTAGTCTGACAGTTGCTATTCCTCTCCCAAGGGCTTCTGCCAGGCACACATTCCACTGGCACTTGAGCAAGAGGGAAGCCCAAGAGGAATACCTGTGTCTGTGTCCAGCAGGGGTCACTGATGATTTTCTTGCTTTTAAAGCTTCTTTTCCTCCCTTCTTTCTATCTTTTTTGGGGGAGGTCTGCCATTCCAAGAAAGCATCCATGTCACGGGTAGGAATGCCCTGCTGGAGCCAGATAGGAGTGTGGTGAAATGTCCTCTTGAGCAGTATTGCAGCAGTGGGACAGATGCAGGAGCTGTGGACAGACCAGTGCAGCATCCCTCTCACACTAGGACTGCACTGGGACAGTGTCTAGAGATAAATTCATGGCCAGTGGGCCAGCTCTGGCTGTGAAGGTCCTGTCAAACAAGACACACTGTGCATCCAGCACAAGTCTCCAGCTCTCTCAGCTACTCCAGAGAGGAAAAGTTGCTGCCATTGCTCCAGGATAGGACCCAGCCTTTTCATCTTAGTTTATTAGGACGACTGGTTTATGGCTCGCTGTGTTTTTATTGTGTTCACTAATGGATTTTATGCAAAACAATTCACTGATGAGGCTGTAAAGGCCGGCAGCCTCTGCTGGTGATGCTTCTGCAAAGCTTCCCTGTCCTCCCTGGTGATATTTACTGTTCAGGAATGTTGCTCCCTCTTGTCAGGACATGGTGATACAGCTGCACATAAACTCCACTCTGCTCTCTTCTACTGCCAGGAAAACAGTTTGCCATTAACGATGTGACCAAGAGAAGTTGTCTTTCTGTCTACTGATGAAGCTGGATGCAGAGAGAGTTTGTTATCACAGGAAATTCCTCAGTGAATGGCTTCAGTGGCTGGCACTGGATCACCCAGTGAACTGCACTCTGATAATGCCTTTGCTATTCATTTCCCTTCAGGTTTGGCCTTGGCATTTTTTTTCTGAGTCCCAAACCAGTATTTCCTTTCCATAAATGTTGCTGCATGAGTACATTCTCTCTGAATGCTCATGTGGCTGGGGTGTTATTTAACAAGACTCATTTCAGGTAAGAAAAAAAAAAAAGAAAGAGGAATTTCTGAATACCTTTCAGTCTTGTCAAGATGAAGTGATAGGTGTTCTCACCACAGCCCCATCCTACCTGAGGTGATGAGTGTTTCTCCTTCCTGTACTTTGTCCCAACTATACTTCAAGTTTGTATTTACCCAATTTGATGCATGTTCTATAAGGCAGATTATTCCACTTTTCCAACAGCATTCCACTTTTCCCAAAAGTACTTCTACTGCGAACAGGGAAAGTACATATCCCTTTATAGCTTATCCCTTTGATTTCAAAGGTGAGAAACTTTTTTGTCTGAAGAAAATATTTATCAGTATTGCCAGCAGGCTAAAGCCTCAAATCCCAGGTTAGACTGCCTTTGATATTGCTGTCAAAGGAGGGAACAAGAAAATATATTGACTTTCTTATCTAGTATCTCTTATTAACAGATGAGTCTATGGAAAGATCTGGCCATCCTGTTAGTTTGTATTGGCACACAGTGAAGCAAAAAGATGTATCTGGGTGCCTTGCAGACTCCACACCTTTTTACACCAGTTCCCTCAATCCCAGATCATTCCCCCTGATGGGATGTGCCATCTGCAGCTATGGGGTGGGGTGTCCTCCCACAGACCCACCAGAAGAGGTTTTGCAATGGAACTCACTGTAAATCTATGCCCATTTTGCTCTCCTCCTTCACACTCTTCCTCCTTCCATTACAAATGACAGAATTTAGAGATTTTCAGCCCGAAACGCCCTGCTGCTGACATGAGTGAGATGACACACCAAAGTAGGAACATGCTGACTGGGGGAATTCACATCACACATCTCAGCTCCTATGGAAGCATCTAACCAACATTTTCAGATGAGTTCAGTTACTGACTTTCTTACCCTTGCTTGCAGCGAGAATTTCTGCATAACTAGGTGTCTTCCTAATTTGACTCTCTACCTCTTATGAATCCAGAAGTGTTATTCTTTAAAATAAATGCCCACAGAGTATAATCTTTCCATCCTCACATAATTTGAACACCTTCTAAAAAGGCATCTTTTTAGACCAAGGCACCTGCCTCTCTTCACCACCAAGATGAGCAGTGGCAGATTAATTGCAAGGGTTTGCTCCTGGTATGTCCAACAAGACTGGGGAGCCATGTGCCCAACTGAAAAGCAAAATTAAGCAGGGAAAGGGAATCTGTGTCACTGATCTTTTGAGAGGTGATGGGTATCGACAGAGAGGAAACAGTCTGAGCCAACTCAAAAAATTATCAAGAGTGTGCAACAGGAAGACTTGAAGACAGCACGTCCTGCTGAGAGTGAGGACAAAGCCGTGTGCTCTCTGGTTGTATCAGCTGCGTAACCAGGAGAGCAGCTCTAGCTGAAGCAGGAACATCTGGTTTCCTATTTGAGGAGTCACAATCAATCTGCTCCAGCAGCACAAACTGCTTACTTCACCCCAAACTTAAAGCTCTTGTGAAACCATCACTGGAGAACCATCTGGTTTTGAGTTGTCTTGTCAGTATCTGTCTTGTGAAAGATATTTTCAGGATGTCAACAAAAAGCCCCATCCAAAAAGTTCTTCCATGTTTCTTGTCATCCATGATGGCATATATTTAGATGCCATATGCCCTGTACTTTTCTTCCCTGGAAACTCAGGGCTGGCTTATGCCAAGAATTGCACATAAGACATTTCCCATGTGTTATTGTTCATAGGTTCTTGCTCAGCCCTGGGACTGGAGCGTAACACACGTGTGCACGTTTGAAAATAGATCGTCTTGGTGTCACACTCACAAACTGTGAGCCCACCCACCTCCCCCACTCATGCTTCACTGGAGTCATTTCATCAATTGGGACGCACAAAGGAGGAATTTTGCTAACCGTTTGTCCTCTGAAACGTTATTTATTCTCTTCCCCTCCATCACAGCCCACGTGCAGAAGCAGCGTGTAAGGAGGCATCACGCATGATTCAACGCCACGCAAAAATTCTGCTGAGCTTCTCACTCCCAGCTCCAGAGGGAACCTTTGTCTGGTGTGTGACTGCAGGGGGCCAACCTCCCAGTGTGTAAAATGCACTCGGCTCCAAACACCCACGGGCACACCCAAAATGCCAGAGGACTCGGTACATTCGTGGCCCATAAAGGGGCGGTTTTGTTCTGTGTCCTGGCTCTGCCTGACTCGGGGTGAATGCAGTTGGAAATGCCAGAGAGGCTGCTCCCAAGGAACGTAAGAGCAGGATTACAGTTTTCCTGACATCGGAGGGGGGTGACAACAATGCAGCTGACGTAGGAGGGGACGGATTAGAGCGCATCTGACAGAGCAGCAATTATAGGAAATGTATTTGCAGGCGTGGATGGGTGGAAAACGAACTGAATATGCTGTTCCAGAGGAGGACAATAAAGGTGTGTTGCAACAGTCCTTCCCCCCGCTGGAAAGCCGCATTCCTCGCTTGTGCAGCGGCACAAACAATCTGTGCTGCATGGCAGGAAATATCCAGCGCAAAGATCGCATCAATCTCTGAGGAAGGATACCTGTTTTCGTAACTTGCTCGTTGACGAAGGGCTCCTGGTAGTGGCTCAGACAATAGGTGGATATATCAGGTTTTCCCTGTGGAATAACTGTACCACCAGCACCGTGCTGTAAACGCAACTTTTATTTTGTTTCTGTTTTCTTTCAGGGTGAGCAAAGTAGAGAAGGGAGAGGGGGAGGGGAGAAGCTCCTGATTTTTTGGTATGCTGTAGACAAATGCCATTAAAACCCTCTTCAAAGGAGCCTGTGCACATCCCCTTGCCTGGCAGAGGTACAGGCAGATGGAGAAATTACCTGGGACTCTGGGGAAGAGATTGCCTTTCCATTTCAAACTGCAGGGAGAGCGCAGTGGATCTCAGACTCTAATGCATGAATATAGAGGAAAGGTGAGGGGGCCCTTATTAATTTTATCCCCAGGGAATGATTTGGAGCTTTCTGCATGAATCACTCACCAAGAGAGGGGAGGGGAGCGGAGGCTGCAGCGAGGGGACATCAAAACGGCCTCACTCAGGTCACCAGCACAGCCACCAGCAGAGAACATCCGTGTGCAGTGAATTCCATTGTCTCAGGATGCTTCCTGCTGGGCACGTGTCCACGGCGCCCACAGCTGCACGGCCGGGGCCACCCCCCATCCTATGGCACTCCTGTAAAACTCCTAGGAAAGGACACTTGGGACAGTCAGTCCAAAAGGAATGAGGCTGAATTCCCTTCCTGTCCTCATAGATTGTCCCTCCAGCCCAGCACAGAGCAGACATCCAGTCCCTGCACTGGCTGAAGGATTGCTGGCAGGTCTTTCCCAACTGGGAACACCTCATGGTGACTGCAGCAGCTGTAAGGATGACAGCAACAGCCTTCAGTCTCCTGGCCTGCCCAGGGGAAGGGTCCCAAACTCATTGGACAGGGGCTGGTGTGCCACCACTCCCATCAGGCTGGCATAGTTTCCCCAACCCTTTTGTACAGATCCCAAAGAGAAAAGATCCCAAGGTGGTCTGTGCCCTTGGGAGAAGGATCAGGATAATTTCACAGGAATGAAACCCTCTGTCAAATGGATCATGGACATGCCTCCCTCCCACCTCTGCTCTCATATCTGAGGTCTACTTAGCATTTATTTTTTGCTTTGGAAGCTGGCAGCTTCCGACTGATCTTACACTGCTAAACTTCCTTGATAAAAAAAACCAAAACACAAAGCAACACATGAGCTACTACAGTGTGTAGGATGTTTCAGGGAGCAGTGAGAAGCAACACACACTTTCAACAGAAACTGCTGGCAGAGAGTGGCAAAGCTTGGGAAAGCAGCTGCCTCTGCTTGACCTGCTCCCTGTCCACATTTTGTCTGGGAGTGGGAGGATAGCATTAAACTACAAGTACTAATCTTACAGAAAGTCCAGCCTGATAGAAAAATCACATATAAGAGCTGCCTCTTGTATAAACTGTATCAAACCCAGTATGTACATAACTGTATTTATACCAGCTGTAAGATTAACATTAATCACCTAATTTCAGTGTGAAGGATCGAGTTAAAGCAAATTGCCTGAGCTCAGGACACACAAAAGTATTTCCCAGCTGTGTCACAGACCTGCCTCATCACCACCATGGGCAAGACACTTCATCCTTGTAGTCTTTTTGCCCTTCCAGTTGTAAAGCCGCTGAAGTAGGGAAAGTTACATCTTTTCCTGATCTTTTGTGCCTTTTGTCTGTGAAGATTGTATGGTCTTGGTGGGAAAGTGCCATTTCCAAGTGTTGGTCTGTAGGCATCTGAAGTCCAAGTGGCTCTGCCCCAGGAAGGTCCCTGCCTGGCTGATCCTAATGCCAGCACTAACAGTAGCTTAATGCAGATGTGCTCAGACCCGGGGGATTTTGGTCCTCTTCAGTCAAATTTTGGTAGAATAAGTGCTTTACCTTGCAGGATACCTTGAAGATGGATGTTTTAAGAGATGCAAAGAAAGTGACTTTCATCTAAATTTAAATAGGCACAGTTGGATTACAGATGTGTATTCACTTTTACTACCCTGAAAACCTTTGGTCATTAAGCTTAATTGGAAAAAAACCCTAATTCAAAAGCCATTGTTCCATATTGGCACTGCATTTATTTTTTATTTTTTTTAATCCTGGGCAAGGGAAATAACCTTTTCTACCTTTTCACTTATCCTTTTCTATATATTTTTTTTTCATGTATTTGTTGCCAGATGTCAGTCAGGCTCACCTGTCCTGGCACAGTGGAGCACTCTAAGAGTGTCAAATATGGAAGGGAAATTATTACAGTGAAACACAGAAGCTCTCAAGGGCACAGACCACCTTCTTTGTTCTGAGTTTGTGCTTCCCTTTACACAAACAAAGACACTCAGAGCCTCAGCATGAAGGCAGATTTCGTACCCCATTATATTTAGGAGGGTGAAGAGCCCAAATGCACCTGGTGGTGAGGCCTTCAGCAGCTATTTCCTAGCCCTAGATAAGGAGGAATGATGAGGAGAAGGTCTGTGACCCTTTATCCTGCAAGACAAGCTCCATGTATTACATCACTGAGATGTCATTGCCGCGTTAATTATGAAATGTCATAAACCTTAATGACAAAAGATCATTGTTGTGATTGTAATTATGTAACTGTGATGCAATGTTATGACCAAAGACATTCCAGTGGGCTGAAATATATTTGTGGATGCCATTGTGGTGCCTCAGTAAGGACATCCTAGCTTTAAAGTATTTTTGCCAAAATTGCAGTGGCAGCCTGGATTTTTTCAAATTCAAAGACACTTTGAAGTGATATTAGAAACAGTCATGCACCATTTTTTTCAAGATAATGCTTTTGTCTTTGAAATAAGCCTACAAGTATTTTAGTTTATTATCTCCCCTTCTTTACTTCAAATGTCACTATAGTTTTTGCAGTGTGACACCTCCCATTTCACTTCTTTTTAGGCCAGAGTTTAATTTGGTGTGACCAGAAACAACTCTACTGACTTCAGCCAGGTTTTACTCAATTAAGTTGTGGAAAATAATTCCACAAATCTGACTTTCAAAATAATCACACTGGTATTTTCTGGGGAAAAACCCAACCCCAAACAAACAACAAGCCCAACAAACACACAAAAAACACCAAACCAAACCACACCATCCCCCACTCCTCACCAAAGGGAAAAAAAAAAGAGAGAGAAAAGAAAAGAAACAAAACCAAATAACTACAGCTGTACTGCAAGTAAACCCAGTAAACCCACCACAGAAAGTCAGGCTGACTTTATCTGTGGAGGGTGAAATGGGTAAAAAGGAATGTCTCCACTTCTTGGTTTGTTTTCTTTTTGCCAAGTGAAGAAAGTTGCTATTGTTGTCAGTTTGTTTTGAAACTGATAGAAAATGCTGAGTGAAATGACCAAAGACTGAATTGCTGGAAATATCTGCGAGATGAGTTCTGGAAGGCATCAGTCTCCGTGTGCATTCCCATCCACGGATCACGCTGCCCTCAGGGAGGGAGCACAGAGCTGCTGCAATGGAAAAACTTAGCAGTTGTGTCCTCCCATTCTCTCCCTCTTCCTCGAGGACGCAAAGGAACATCCTCGTGGATATGCTCTGAAAAGTGCCTCTCCACTTCTTCCCTCGCTTTTCTTCCCTGATTATGAACAAGCCAGCTCTGTAATTACACCTCTCCCGAGCACGGATATCATGGAATCATCCAAGGTGACTCCTCATCCAGGATGTCTAAAACACCAGAGGGCAGCAGAAGTGTTAAAGCAGAAACTGCAAAAGCCTCAACCTTCCCAGCGGCAGCACCTCTCTGAGCTGATAGAACCCGATTGCATAAGAGGTCTGGTCTGTGACGCCTTCACAGCACTCAGAGTGAAAGTGGCAGAAAAACGATGTAATTATGACACTACCAAAATTGTCCAATGGTTACTTCTGAGCAGTGCTGCTGGAACATGTTTTTACCTGCATGAATGAAAATGGAAGAGAAACACCAAAATGTTGCTGAGAATAATAGAGGTAGGGGGTCTTTAATTCCCAGCTAATGATACAACAGTGTTTTAACTTTAGAAATTAGGTGCTCCCTCCTTCACTGCAGATGCCCTGGAACAGAGATCACTGTAAGTACCTTTCACAGGGAGAAACACTTGCCAGTCCTTCTTGCCTCTTCCATCCAAAGCAGGTAATTAAAATCAGGACAGTGGATTCTCCTCTGGTGAGGACTTCCACTCTCCAAGAAGTCCCATGGCACTGGTGTCCACCTCTCCTTAGTGTGGGAAAATCATGAGATGTTCTGGAGAGCACCAAATCCAGTCATCCTCTTATCATTTTGGAAGAAAGAAATTCTGAGTCTTTTAAAAAGGAAGAAAAATGTTCCACTCCTAGCTGGGGCTGGATGTCTTTGAGTGTTCTTTCTAAAAAGACCAGCTCTGTTTGCCATCCTAAAACACTTAATCAATTTCAAATGAAAACAGCAACTATAATTAAAGGGAGGAAAATCCCACCACAGCAGAGGAACCATTATTAAGGTATTTTTTGTCTTTATAACTCCTGGGGCACTGTTCACATGCAGCTGTTACTGTATGTGCTGTTTGTGCGTCACCTCCTCTCCATGAGCTCCACAGAGAATATACTGTTAGCTTAATAATGACAATAATAACAATAATAACAAGTCAGCTTTTCATGTGAGTTATTCAAGGCACTGTGTAAGCACTAATTGAATGCTACAATAGCCCAGGCTGGCTCTGTGCTATTCCCCTCTCTCCGTCACATGCCACAGCAGTCCTGTGACCTGGGTCACACCATGGAAGCAGCTCCTGTCCTTCAGCTCCTGACCACCAGCTCTGCCCTCTCCCAGCTCCATTCAAGCTCTGAAGAATGCCAGCCTGCCTGCTCTCAGGAAGCAAGCACTGGGACAGCATGGGTTCTGTGTATTAACAAAGCTTGGGTGTTCGTTTAAGGTGTTCTTTCTTTCTCCATTTTTTCTAAGAGAAAGAGCCTGCAGTGTAAACACTAAAACTTCACGAAAATATCCTGACAGATCTCTCTCAAGCACATTGATGACACACAGCTCGTGGATCATGTAATTTTATTATGCAGAGCACCACATCTTCCTGATCCCACCTTTAAATTCACAAAAGTTGACAAAAAGCTTGCTTTCCTCCCCTAGCACATCCATGTTGAACCCTCTAGGAGTCATCCAGGACCTTAAGGAGAACGTCAACAACAAGTGAACACAATCTCAGAATCACAGAATTGTCAGGGTTGGAGGGACACATCCAGGTGGGTCTGGAATGTCTCCAGAAAGGGAACTCTGTGTTCTCCCTGGGCAGCTGTTCCAGAGCTCTGCCACCTCCATGGAAAGAAATTCTTCCCCACGTTGAGGTGGAATTTCTTGTGGTTTATTTTATGGCTGTTGCTCCTCATCCAGATGCTGAGCACCACTGAAGAGTCTGGGGCCATCCTCTTGCTGGTCACCTTGGAGATATTTGTATGTATTGATTAGATCCCTTCTCCATCTTCTCTTTGAAGACATTTTTACCAACTGCTTTGAAATTTTCAGCGTGAAGCAGAGCTGCAACTTTTCTACCTTCTTTCCAGCAGTCTGGCAAATCCAATTTGTATGGTGGCCCTGGATGGAAGAGGAGGGTCACCTCCCAGTGTGCCACGGGCTGTGATGGTCAGGGGAGAGGCTCAGACTGAGAGGGAGATTTTCCAATCAGAAACCCATCTCCTGACTGAAGAATTACCTGCCTGAAAAGAGCCTAGACTGACTGCAATAGAGAAGAAAAAGCTGAAAAACAGATATGGCAGGCATCATTCAAGACTTATTTTTGAGATTAGATTGGAATTTGACTCCAAGTGTACAAACATTTTGGTCACCTGCTGCATGGAGGCTGAAGATCTCCCTGTTTGAACCCTGTGCATCTGCTGTTTCACATCTGACCTTGAGAGGAGTCTCTTGGCTGGGGTTCAATCCTCTACAACATCCTTAAGCCTTGGTGCGCCAAAAGGAAATTTCCCAAGCCTCCCTTCCACACTGAGCAGGGATAATGGCACTGCAGGTGTTTTCTGAGTGTTGGGTTGCAAGAGTATCACAGGGCTGCACAAATATGTGGGACATGGCACTTACTGCAGAGAGTCCAGAGGAGGCCACCAAGATGATCAGAGGGACGGAGCACCTCTCCTACGAGCAAAGGCTGAGAGAACTGGGATTGTTCAGCCTGGAAAAGAGAAGCTTCAGGGTGACCTAATTCCAGCCTTCCAGTACCTGAAGGGAGCTGACAAGAAAGATGGAGACAGACTATTTACAAGGACTTGGAGTGGCAGGACAAGGGGCAATGGCTTCAAATTGACAGAGGATATGTTTAGGTCAGATATCAGGAAGAAATTCTTTACTGTGAGGGTAGTGAGACACCAGAACAGGTTGCCCAGAAAAGCTGTGGCTGCCCCATCCCTGGAGGTGTTCAAGGTGAGGCTGGATGAGGGTCTGAGCAACCTGGTCTAGAGGAAGACGTCCCTGCCCATGGCAGGACATTGGGACTGAAGGATCTTTACAGTCTCTCCCAACCCAAACCATTCTGTGATTTTATATATACACACACACACACATGATATATATACTCTTTATTATTGCTTTTGCTGCTGTCAGTGCCCACCTGGGGGACCCAGAGGGCTGCTGTCCCCAGATCGGGGTGTCCCCAGCCCTTGAGGGGATACTCTGCAGCATCCCCTCCCTGGAAAGCAGGGACAGGGAAACCGGCCTTGCTCAGGGGAAGGCGGGTCCGTTTCCTGCTGCAGGCACCGGTGCAAAGGGTGCGGAGCATCCACAGCCCCCCTGTGCCTCGGGATCGGGGAGAAACGCTCCCCTGCAGGGCTGCAGCCGCACTTTTCCTGCTGCCAGCGGGACTTCCCCATCTCGCTGCGCTAGAGGTGCCTCGGCGGCTGGGGACACCGGCGCTCGGCACCCCCGCCGGCAGCAGCGGCGGTCACCGGGGGGTCACCAGCGCCAGGTGCTGTCGCCGGGGCGGCGCCGCAGTCGCGACATCCCCGCGCTGCGGGGACGCCCCGTCGGGAGCCGCCGCCACTCCGGGGAGCGACCCCGCCGGGAGGGCGGGCCGGGCCGGGCCGGAGGGTGGGCAGGAGACCCCCCGACCCCCCCCTCCATC
>JAYDZK010000001.1:110037519-110052585 GCA_034509185.1 Euphonia xanthogaster
CCTGTTTTGTAATACCTGGGGTTGTTTTGTTATTATTTAAATTTGCAGGTTGCAATAAAAATAATAGACAAAACAAGGTTAGACCCGAGCAATCTGGAGAAGATTTATAGAGAAGTTCAGATAATGAAGCTTTTGAATCATCCCCACATTATCAAGCTATATCAGGTAAGAGTCCACCTTTGAAGTGCAGCACGTAGATAAAATATGCTTGTGGTCTCTTGCATGTGATTTTTGCATCTAATATTTGTGGAGAGAAAGCACATTGAAATACTGAAATACTTTTTGAAAAACGTTTGAAGTAAACTGGATGTCTTCAAAGTCATTCTTCATTCTTTGAACAAGATTCTGGTGTTAGACAGCTTTTTGACAAAATGCACTTTAAAATTTACAAAGTTGAAACCAGGCTGACGTTTGTTTCAGACTGAGGAACGGGTTAGCTGAACTTCTGTGATTAACTTGCTTTTCCTATCTCATCTGCTTTTCCCAGTTTAGAGGACTGGAACTTCTTACGTGCTTTAGATAAGAGGAAGACTTAAACTCACATTGGGTGGTAGAGAAGGAAGCGCTAAAGCTGAGTTTGCCTTTAGTGGAAGGGATTTAAAATCACCAGCAATTAAACCAAATTAATCTAAGTAGAAAGTATAAGTGGAAACTTAATCGAAGAATTAGATTAGTGAAAAAGGAGAAGGTGGTAAATGTTGATGCCTTAGAATATGTCAAAAAATCACCTGTTTGGTTGTTCTGTTGCAGTTTGTGTAGTTTTGAAAGTGTACTTTAAGTATCTTTTCCCCTGCAGAGTTTCGCAACATGAATTTTGGTTTAGATTTGTTTAGTTTCTGCACTGATGGATATTTTTAACCGTGGGAACAAATTAATGTGTCGTGCAGAAAGCAGGATCACATTTGTCTTGTGAGCAAGGACCGCTTTGCAAATTCTAAACGTTTGATCTGAGTAGCCTTTGGTGTAAGTTCCTCTTAATCATTTAAACGATGCCATGTGGATTTAAGATGACAGAACAGTTTGGGTTGGAAGGGACCTTTAAAGGTCATCTGCTGCAAGCCCCTGCCATGAGCAGGGCAGAGGTATCAGTCTTTCTGGACCTGTCTAATAGCACAGAGGGGAGAAAGGTGGAGATGGGATGTAGCAGCAGGTCTGAAAGTCCATGTGCAGTAGTAAACACTTTTATCAGCTGTGATCTGACTGCCGGGTTTGTTAGCTTTAAAAAAAAAAAGAAAGAAAAAAAGAAGTTTAATTAACATGTAAGGCTGAAGAGCCAGTAAGGCAGGTGCTTAGGCAAGGCATTGTTTTAAAAGACCTTGACACACATGAAGTGTTTGTATTTATAGTGTTACCCATCATAACAAAAATGATTCTGTGTTAAGGCCTGACGTCAGGGTTGCCCACGGGGCAGTATAGCACACACAGAAACATTCTAACAGTTCGGTTGAGTTCATTTCAGTGGAATGATGTGGGTGAAAATACTGTTTCAGAGCATTTAGAAAAGCAGGTTAAATTCCATCTCGTTGAAGCACTTCACTTGATGCAGCAAATGACGTTGGTAGTGGACCATAATTTCTTTTCAGTGAAGTTTTCTTTTCTTTGTTGTTGTAACTGATGCTTTACCTGTTTGATGGAGGCTGAGAAGCAGAGATGGAATTAGATGACATACCAGTGTAGGGTGTGTGTTCTTGTATTATTTCATCATTGTTTTAGTTTCAGCACCACGTCTTAATTTCATTCAGCTGGCAAGTTTCCCAGAACACTTTCCTTCAGTTTTTTAAACTGGGAACCTCTCTTCCTTTGCTCCTTTGTTTATTTTCATTTTTTGTCTGTGTGTACTTGTAGTGAGGGAAGGACAAGAGTCTTTGAAAAAGGTTACATGTTGGGAGCCTGGAAGTTACAGCCTTTGAAGTAGGATTGAGGCTTTTTGGATTGTTAACCTGTTGAGAGCCTCCTGCTTCCAACACAAAGTATCTGCTCCATGAGAGGGAAATGCTTCCAGGGAAATGTTGTATTCTGAAATGCAACATTTTGAAGGTGTGCTGTGGCAACTGAAGATGAACTTGGAAATGCTCAGCATCTCCTGTTCATCTTTTGGATTTTGGTTATTCCTTTTTATTTTCCTCCAAAGGCAAATATTGTGAAATATCAAAGCTAGTTGATACTAGATTGATAGGCAATATATTGACAGTTGTTGATGTGCATCAAGCACTGCTGTTACACAAACAGCAGCCTGTTATCACTTGCACAGGAGGCTCCCCATGTCCCAGCCAGCTCCAAACAGGAGCAGGGGATCTGATACCACTTCTTGCTTTGTCCAGCTTGCAGCTGTCTCTGCTGCTCTGAGCCCCCACTAGCCTTGAAACGAAGAAAACTTTACATAAACTTCTAAGTTTCTTTGCATGTTCAAAATATGTCATAAAACTATACTTGCATATTTTAACAAAAGGGGAGTGTATGAAATTATCTGAACACTCATCTGCTCTCTTACAGGGATTAGGTAGCTTGATAGTGGTGAGAAGAACAATGGCCTGGGAAACCATTGTATAATGTAGGCACATAAGCCTTGATTTGTTATCTTTTTCATTACCAGTTTGCTTGGAAAGAACTCTGTGGTGCAAAATTAGATGCTTTTATTGCCAGATGATGCAGCAAATATGAATTTGAATGGATATGTTTGAGAATTCACATAGAAAAATAAATGAAACTGTAGAGCTCTGGTTGCTGGGGTTTTTATAATTGTGTCCTCTCATTTCTTCACAGGTTATGGAGACAAAGGATATGCTATACATTGTTACTGAGTTTGCAAAGAATGGAGAAATGTTTGGTAAGTCCTCACTGACAGAGCTCACAGTTCCTGAGATTTAGAAACCCATGGCTTTATTTTGTCATTCCTGAGTAACAGATATATTCTGATTAAAAACCTGGGGCTTGTGCTGTCAGCTGTCAAACAGCAAGTGCAGCACCTGCAGGATTATGAAAAATTTCCTCGGGTTGTTTCTAAATCCTCTCTGATTTTGTCTGGCAGATCACCTGACCTCCAACGGGCACTTGAGCGAGAGTGAAGCACGGAAGAAGTTCTGGCAGATTCTCTCAGCAGTGGAATATTGTCACAGCCACCACATCGTGCACAGGGATCTCAAAACAGAGAACCTCCTGCTGGATGCTAACATGAATATCAAATTAGCAGGTAATAGGAAATAGGAGGTCACTTTATAAAGAACATCAGGCATGTTGTTCAGACATTGGGTTTCCCTAGGATGATCCTGTAAATGTGTTTGTATTTCTGTAAGGGAAAATAAAACAAAAGTGACAGATATTTCTCAGAACAGATTTTGTGAACAGAAGGGAATAGCTTAAATGAATAGGCAGAAAACAAAGCAACACATCTGTTACTTTCTCTCCATTTTCTGCTACTTCTGAATTTTTTGTATGCAGTTGAGTGTTGTTGTCTTATCCTAGATTTTCACCTTTATTTCAGACTTTGGCTTTGGAAACTTTTACAAGTCGGGGGAGCCTCTCTCCACTTGGTGTGGAAGCCCACCCTATGCAGCTCCAGAAGTTTTCGAAGGCAAGGAATATGAAGGACCTCACCTTGATATATGGGTGAGCTTGCTATTCCTTGGAAACTGTGTTTCACACCTTGTGAGGGCCCGTGGGCCTTCAGAATCATTGCTCTTCCTGGAGTCACTCATGTGCTGTGCTGTTTTCTGTTGGCAGAGCCTCGGGGTGGTTCTGTACGTCCTTGTCTGCGGTTCTCTGCCTTTTGATGGACCCAATTTACCAACTCTGAGGCAAAGAGTGCTGGAGGGGCGGTTCCGCATCCCCTACTTCATGTCCGAAGGTGCTTTTTTTTTTCAGATCCTTAATGTTAGAACAGGTGCTATAAAGGTGTAGCTAGCCAGTTTGCAGCTGGCAATTATTTTCTCTTTATGTATCCACAGTAGTTTCTGTAGGGCAGATGTTTCCTTTTCTGGGATCTGCTTTGTGGTGCATCTAAAAAGCTGTAGTTTCCTTTCTTAGAACATCCCTATGGATTACAAAAATACTTGACTCTCTATCTGGAGAAATAATCACTCAGGAAAGAGAGAAACCAGGATTTTAATGAACTAGCCTGCAATGCTGACATAGGTGTAGTTCTCCTAAGATATTTTAGCTATGCAGAAGGGGTGTTCCAGTGTGGCTGTGCTGCCAAGGAGAGCAGGAATAGTGGGACTCAGCAGTGTTTCCTGAGAACTCCAACAGTCTGATGAGAAACATGAAATTGAAGAGTGTTATCACCTCTTTCTGATTTGGTTTCAAAACCAAGTGAACGTGCCTCTGTTGTCACATGGAGATTATCTGCTGAAGCCTGAAGTTTATCAGTTATAGCCATGAACAGCTTTATTTCCTGGTTATAAGTAAATAAGCAATACAGGGCCAGGACCAGGAAGTTGTATGTGATGGGGTTCTGTACTCAGTTCTGACCTAATTTATGTGCATGTAATGCCATCAAACCTGCATCCTCTCAAAACCAGATCTTGTACAAGGTGCAAGGCCACCTGGTATCCAGTACAGCTTCCTGCGGTGAAATATTGTTTTTGTGATATGCATGTGAGCATCTCTTGTGCTGTCTGGAATATCTGATAGTCAGCTCAGTCATCAGCTGCACCCAAACCTTTAATTCCTGTTTTCATAGGCATCTTACACTGTTTCTGGGAAGTGTTCTTAGCAGTGACCTGGGGCTGGGCTGTTACATTTTTGCCCCTTGCTCATGAGTTTGTCTTTGTCACCCAGACTGTGAAACACTAATCCGACGGATGCTGGTTGTGGACCCAACCAAGCGGATAACCATCTCCCAGATCAAGCAGCACAAGTGGATGCAGGCTGACCCCTCCCTTCAGCAGCAGCAGTCCTTGTCCTTCTCCATGCAAAACTACAACTCCAACCTGGGTGACTACAATGAGCAGGTCCTTGGGATCATGCAAACCCTCGGCATTGACAGGCAGAGGACTGTAGAGGTGAGTTCTTGCCCTTTAGATCCCTCTCCAGTGACCACCAGAATGCCAGTGGTGCAGTCACGGGTCATTCAGTGACTGGCCTTGCTCTGGTATCACAGCATAAAATCTTCACTGCCCTTCTGGATTTTGCTTGGTTTTTCGAGCGTGCTACTCTGAGCCCTTAGTGATGAGTTTTGTCTGCTTACATCCTGAGTTACCTGTAACTCAAAAGGCCCTTCCAATGTCTTCCAGTCCCTGCAGAACAGCAGCTACAACCATTTTGCTGCCATTTATTACCTGCTCCTGGAGCGCCTCAAGGAGTACCGGAGCAGCCAGGTGTCCACTCGGCCGGCAGCCGGCCGGCAGCCGCGGCCCCGGAGCTCCGAGATCACCAGCGCTGAGGTGAGCAGAGGCACCTGAGCATCTCCCTTTCCATGTAGCTGCCAGGCTTCTGAGAAGCATTTCTGATAGTGGTGCCCTCTGACAGGACACAGCCTGCTGTTCTTCAGCAGGAGGCTGAGTGAATATTAATGCCCTGTTTCCTAGGGAGTGACCACGGGTCATGGTCCAAAGAATAGTCTGCCTCCAGTGCAGGTCAATAATGAGCCACAGGATTAGACTTCTCATGGAAATCTGCCCTTTTAGGCATGGCTTGGTTATGCTTCTTTGTGGCATATCCTGTAGGTTCCTCAGAAGGACTCTATGAGTCACTTAATGTGTTTTGCTGACATTAATTTTATTTTTTTCACCCCCACCCCCTTTAAAGTGTGGTTTGGGTGCCTCTGCAAATTGCACTTCCAGTTAAATTGCCTAACTTAGGAGGAGGAGGAGTTCTGTGTTTGTGTTGGCATTGATGGATTAGCTTTGTTCGTTTTCATAGAAAGCATGAGGAGAGAGCTTGCAGGGGAGGTGGCTCTGAAATTCTGTGACTCTCCAGTATCTGAAAAGTCACGTGGAACTGCAGTGTGTGTGATGGCTTCTGTGCATCGCTCTCTCTCCAGATGCCTCAGGACACTCTCACTAGTGAAACCCTGCGATCATCTCTGCTTTACCAGCAACCTCAGAGCCTGATTCAGCCATCCTTGCAGGCAGAAATGGACTGTGACATAAGCAATCCATTACAGGTTGGTGTTCCCTGCTAAACTCTGTGTTTCTTCCTTTTTTTTTTTTTTTTTTCATTGTTCTGCCAACCCCCAGCAATGGGGGTTGTGACTTTTGCTCTCTCTCTCCTGTGTTTCGTTTGGCATTTGGATACATTGTCACATAGTCTCTCAAACAATATTCCTACTGAAGACATGCCACGGAATTGTGGAGAGTATTAAAAGGTAGTGCAGAAATAAGGAAAAGACCTTGAAGTCTGTGATCTGGCATGTTTTCCAGCCTGTGTTCTTCCCTGTGGATACCAACTTCAACGGGCTCTTCCGGAACCGCTCCATCTCCCCGAACAGCCTGCTGGAGACCACCATCAGTGAGGAAGTGAGGCAAGAGAAGGAGCTGGAAGATGAAATTAAGGCATATGACCACCCCATCTGCATCCCTAGCAACACCAGCAGGAGGCACACCCTGGCAGAAGTGACCACCCATTTCTATCAGCATGTCCCTCCATGTAAGTAAGTCTGGGAGAGATGAAGGGTGTCTGTAGGCAGGGGAAAAGAGCAGAGAAGGAGTGCCATAGAGCCCAAATGCTGAGGGAGAGTGTGCTGATTTTACCTTGCCTGGGTTAGGAAAGCCAAGAAAAGAGGTTTGTACTCTGCCCTCCAGTTCTGTCTTCCTACAGATAAGCAGGGCCCTTAGGGAAGAGAAGTTGTGCTGTTGTATTTCACCTAGATCTCTTCAGAGGGGAGCGTGCTCACAAGCAGGTCACAAACCTGGTCTGCTTGCTTCTGCTGTTGTACTAGGGCAGGAAAAAATGCCTGAATTTAACAAAAAACACCTCACTGGTTGTGTTTGGTACATACCCAGACCCTGTGAACCACCTAAATAAGCACAACTGTTCACAAAACAATCATCCTGGTTGTGCTAAGGAAATGCTGTGTGCCTGATCCAGCACAGCCTGGTGATGCTGGTGTTGCTGGCCAAGCCCTGCCAGCTGGACAGGAGCCCAAACTGAGGTTATTTGTTGATTTGTTGACCCCTTGCTGGAGTCAAGCCCTGGGACAACAGGAGTTGCTGGACACCTCTGCAGCTCGAGGCTGTTTATTAGTGCCAGTGTAGGTGGGCAGAAGTCTCTGATGTCATGTTTGTTCCTTCCTGTACTCATCTTGGGAATGTTCTCTCTCTCCTTCCTTCCCCTCCATAGGTATAGTCATTTCCTCCTCTGCCAGCCCCACAGAGGGAACTAGCTCAGACAGCTGCCTTACTTCATCTTCAAATGACAGCTCAGTGGCCCTGAGCAGCTGTTTGGCAGGTCAAGTAATGACAGGGAGCCCGGCCACAGCGAGGATGACGTCGCCTTTCCTCGCTTCCCAGTCTGACGCTCCCGTGTTACAAGTCCAGGGCTGCATGGGAGGTGCTTCTCTCCTGCCTGTCAGCTTCCAAGAAGGAAGGCGAGCATCTGATACCTCATTAACTCAAGGTAATGCCTTCCTGGCCTTGTTGCTGAGGAATTGCTCCCCCCCAGCAGCCACTGGGAAAGGGTAGGGTGCAGGGAGACTTGCTGCCCGTTGGTGTTACACTGAGGCCGGACACCTGGATCCTCTGCCTCTCGTGTTCACAGGCCCTGAGGGAGGGTGGGATGCCCTGGGGAAGGTGCCTGGAGGAAAGGTTCTCAGACATTGATTCAGCCTGCCCATGGAGATATTTCTGCTGTCATGAGTGGGATGGCAGGCTCCACCTTCCTCCTAAAATATGGGGTGTACAACGTCATGATTTCTCTCAGGCTTTTCCTTTGCCATGCACATCCATCTGCACAAGGGTGCAGCTGTCCCAATCCCTGTTCCATTACCTAAATCCTGCTCTGACCACCAGGCAGAGGGTGAACTGGAGTCTCTTCTAGCCCAGTTCTCACACCCAGGAAGGCAGTGCCCAGAAAGGCTGATCTGTACTGTAGGAAACGCTGAGAGGATTAAAGTGCGTTTCTTTTCCTCGTGTCCCACAGGCTTGAAGGCTTTTAGGCAGCAGCTGCGGAAGAACGCTCGAGCCAAGGGGTTCCTCGGCTTGAATAAAATCAAAGGCTTTGCTCGGCAGGTGTGTCAGTCCTCCTCCTCCTCTCGGGCAGCAAGGAGTGCCATGAGCCCTTTCCAGCACACGCAGCCCAACACCTGCATGTACAGCAGCAGCGGGAGCAGCAGAGAGGGGAGAAGCCTCCTGGAGGAGGTGCTGCAGCAGCAGAGGTGAGGGAAGAGCTTTGGTGCCTTTTCATTGCGTTTACTTTGGGTTAAGGGCAAGCAAGGAGGGGTAAACACAGCAAAAGAGGTTGGGGGTTTGGTCACTGGGGGTTCCTGTCGTCCATCTTTGCTGTGTGGCAGTGGGTAAACTGCTCGGCTTCCTTTGTGGCTTCCTGCCCTGGCACATGTAACACAGGACGTGCAATTCCACTCAAAAATCTTGATGTTCAAATATTTGGAGGTTGCTGAATTGAGAAGCAGTTTGGTAGTGAGGGGGAAAACATTGCTTCTCCCTACTGCGAGCTGTGTTTTTCTTTGTTAGTTTTGGGAATGATTTCTTTCCTCCTCTGCCTCCTCCTGTAATTTTCCCATGGCAAGGAAGCGAGACCTTGTAATTTGGAAAAGTTACAGCCCACAAAGGAGGCACAGTTCCAGTGGCCTCAAATGTCATGTGTGGTGGCACCTCTTCATTCCCATAGAAGCGAGATGGAAAATTGAGCTTCCGGTTTATCTGCACACATTGTCTCTAGAACATCTATTATTAGGTGGCCAAATCGTGACCAGATAAACTTGGTTGTGACAGTTGCCCTCTACAGAATGAGGGAAAGCCTGGCACGGGCAGCTTGCTTCGATTGTGCTGGCTGGGGTAAGGAGAGGTTTGATAGAATGAAACAAAGGGGAAGGTTATGGTCAAGGTTAGGGGCAAGAAAAGAAGGAATAGCACGTGAAATTATCCTAAGCAATGCAAATTAACCTCTTCCCCCTTGGATTTTTTTCAGAATGCTCCAGTTCCAGCATCACCAACTACTCCAAGCAGCTTGTTCCCAGACCTCCCAGACACCTGCAGCAAGCAGCATCCCCTCCTCTGACGGAACCTGCAAAGCCTCCAACTCCATTCTGCTCTCAGAGCTGCAAAGAGAGAACTCCTTTGAGCTGGCCTTCGCTGGCAGCAGCCAGCTGCTCCAACCTCATTTCTTCGGGCTGAGCGTGTCCCCGGTGTCGTCGGCCGCTCACCTGCTGGACACTCACCTGTACATCAGCAGCAGCAGCAGCAGCAGCGCGGCCCCGCTGGCCGCCCCCTTCTCCCAGCAGCAGAGCTTCTCCACACCATCCCCGAGCTATGATGCTGTCACCCTGCAGCATGGGGACTGTGAGATGGAGGACCTGACTTCCAGCCAGCTGGGCAAGTTTGTGCTGGTCAAGTGAGAGCTTCGGGCCGCTCTCGTTGCGGGGGAACTTTCACCGCTGCTCTGTGGCTGGCTGGCAGCGTGGGGACGAGTGACTCTCAGAAGCAATAAATTTTGGAGTATGTGAAGAGGCTGTCTGGCTCAGAAAGCTGGCAACTTTATAGGACTGAAACAAGCAATATGTATGTCTTTTTGCTTCTACTATTCTTGCACTGAACAAATACGAATAGAAACTGATTTTGTTTTTTTTTAAAAAGGAAAAAAAATAATGATGGGGCAGATGGGTGGGGCGTTTGTGGGGGCAGGGAGGGATGTGGTCGGGGAAGAACTCTTCGGTACTGTACTCAAGTCAGACCAATACAGCTCTGCTGTTATGCAAGATTAGCAGCTGTCAGTAGTGGTGACACAGCAGGGAGAGGCTTTTCAAAGAAGGGACCAGAGCCTCCCTTTTTCACAATATTCATTTATGGGTTTGTGAAGATGATTACCTCTTAAAAAAAAAAAAAATAAACAGAAAACCAGTGGCATGCAGCATTATGCATTCATAGGAGACAAAAATGGAAGCATTGCCATTTGTTGTTTTTCCTTTTCCCTCCTGTTAACACTCATTTTATTTAAAGGAACCAACATTCCCCTTCCACAGCTCCCAGATACACATACTTTAAATGAAAACTGTGAACTTCTTGCTTGATACATCAGCTGGAAAAGCTCAGCATGCCCTTCTAATTAGTCCAGAAGCAGTAACTATTGGAAATGTATCCCTTGATAATCAGGATCCAAATTGCATAATGCCTGGCCTTTTGCAGGGATGTTTGTTTGGGAGTGGTGTGTGTGTACATACACACAGGTGCACACATGCCCATATTTTGTTGGTCTGGGTAATCTTTAGGAACCTTTTTATAAACTCTAAGTTTGTTCATATTCTTGCCGAGGCACTGAGGAGGGAAGTAGCAGCACCTGTAGGGTAATGGGAAGGGTTTTCTTTTTAAAAAGCCCTCCTGGAGGTTGCCTACAAAGTTGCCTGAGGGGTATTTCTTAGTGCTGCACATTGTTATTTCCGCTGCTAATTATGTTTTTATGCATTTCATTATCAGGGTCCAAACAGAACTGACTCTTGGGGAAATGTGCAATATTGGTTATAATTATATACTGACAAAGACAAAAGGAATAGGCTAGAACAGAATTCTACTCTAACAGAGTACAGCTTTTTCTGAACAAAACTGTATTAAAAGTGAGTAAAACAGCACAATCTTTGGGTGTTTGTTTTTGGTTGGTTTGTTTTTTGGCATATTAGCAAAACAAGGTTTTGCATTAGATAGGTGTTTTTTCGTATGGTTTTTAATGCTGTATATGTATATAAATAGGAAGCAGAAAACTATCTAACACTAGTTATTTTTTATATTTTGTAATATGCTTCTGTTGTGTTTCTGGTATAAACCCCAACTCCCCTGCTGAGGCAGACCATGACTTCTGTTGGTGTCAATTAGAGGTTGTGCTGAGGTTTAAAGGGGAGGACAGGCTGTGCTCCTACAGACATGAGTTGGGGAGTGCATGCAAACTTGGGAAGCAGGTGAGCAGACAGTGAGACAGCTTGGCTGGGAGCTGCCATCCGGGTGTCAGAGTGTAGCTGCATTTTGTCGAAATGCTTAAAGGACCCATCTCCCTAGTATGACACAGGGTGCCTTCAAGTTACCTTGGCTTCATGCAACCTGCAGTATTACACATTTGCAAATAATATAGAGACCTGTTTTGGGGTTTTTTTGGGCTTTTCTTTTTTGTTTGGTTTGTTTAGTTGTTTTGTTTGGATTTTTTTTTTAAGAAAAAAAAAAAGAAAAAAGCCAAAGATTGACCAGGTTAATTGGTGGGAGTAGAAAGAGTTGAAGATGTCATGTGGCTCTGTCTGTGGCTCTCCATAAACAACCTCTTTTTCTGTGTGTTGTATCTGTGTGTTTGTACTGGTGCATCTCCAGCTTGCCACTGCTGCTCCATGGTCTGGAAGCTTCAAAGTGACAGAAAGTTGCTTGAGGTGAACTCCTGTTAATGAGTGGTGCCTTGCAGCAGAGAAAACACCAAAGTCTCATGCTCATTTGTAGTGTGGGTTTAAAAGAAAACAAACAAACAACCCCCCAAAAAAACCCAACCCAAAAAAGAGATTGCATGGAGATGGCTGGAGAGAAGGGCAAGAAGAAGCCAGCTTGTCACAAAGCAACAACTTGGCCTTCATTTTTGTAAGGGGTAGCACACATACTTAAACCACAGAACTTCCTCCTCAATTTGTGTTTTGTTTAATGCCATGGATCTAAAGGCCACAGATTCTTTTGTTTCCTGTCCTGAGCAATGACAAGCACTTTACTTTCATAGTATTTTTTTTCTTTTCCAATTGCTGTAGAACCTCTTTGGAATTATTGCTGGAGCAGAAGAGGTCATTTTAAAAGTCTGGGGGTTTTTTTGTAGATATCTTGACAGTGCTGTTCTGCAGACTGCAATGCAATAGGGTATTTAAAGACACTACGTGATTGGTTTAATTGAGATGTATAGTTTATTTTTTATCATGACTGAACAATCATTTTATTTCTTATGTTAAAATGAGAGGTGTACACCAAAATGATTAGTTGATGTGTTTTATTTAATATTTAAATAAAAAATGTTTTAAAATTGTTGTGATTCTGTGGAGTGGCTTCACCCAGTGCATTTATGATTTGCATAGTCAAGACGCATTTTCAAGCCAAAGTCCGTAGGACATTACTGACACTTTCTATTACATCCTAAATGAAGAGGGATGGTGAGCCCACAAATCTGATAATGGGATATTGAGCATTTTGCTGGTAGGCAATCTGTCTGAATTTACCGAGTCTGTGGTAATCGGGTTATAAAATGCAGCAGGACCAGAGGTCTGGGCAGTGAGGATGGCCCGGCATGGTGGAGTGTCACCAGATGGGCCCTCCCTCCCTCAGTGTCACCTTCAGCTGAGACAGCCCCAGCCAGATTAGGGCAGTTCCTGAAAGAGAGCAAAGGGATGGAGGGGAGGGAGGGATTCACAGAGGAGAGTGGATTGTGTCTTGTAAAACATAATTGAGAGTTAAAAAAAATACAGAAAGGGCTTTGTATTCAGCTTGTGCAGTCACAATGAGAGCAAGGAAGGATTTTGTCTGCAAAGGGACCCCTAAATATTGACAAGCTTTAGTTTAACCTGACAAACACTCAGGGAAAAATCCCCAAAAAACAACAAGCAATGTTGTTTTTTTAAAAGAAATTAAGGATCTTTTTTTTTCTCTTTTTCTCTATCCTGAACTTTTTATTTTAAACTCCACCTATCACATTTTGAAGGAAAGGAAGAGTGATGGAAAGGTAAATCCAAGAAGTTAAACAGAAGCTTGTGGGGAAACAGAGATAATATTTACTTATTTTGCTTTCTAAGGTAGTTGTTTGCTGAGCTGGAATTTGTAGAGCTCTTTGTGTATTTGCTGTGACTACTGAACTGACAGAAAAGTGTCACACACGCGTTTTTCCAGGGATGTTTCAACGTGACCATCCAAAGTTAGGAATTTTGCATCTCTTAAAAACTAATGGATGCATTCTAAATAATCTTTAATTAGGTTTTAGTATGACCTGGCTTAAGGATAATCCTAACTGTTGTTTTCAGCTGGGTTCTCAGGGCATTATTTTAAACTCCAGTAATTCTGGGAAATTTGAGAAAGTCACTTCTTAATGGATACAAATCAGTGCAACTCCACCAACTTTCATTGACATCACTGACCCTTGGGTATAGAGGGATCCCGCCAGCATCATGATTTCTGTGAAATGGTAGGAAAAACAAGTTAAAGAAAGAAACCCTGGGAGTCTGGACTCAGTTTCCATGTGTACACTGTTTTTACTCGTGGTGCTTTAGTCACTGTCTTCCTTCCTTTCCTCTGAAATCTGTCTCTGCTCCTGTTCACAGCATTTGTTTTTGTCTTTAACATCTCTCAAGATGCTGTTTTTCTTGCTTTCATTTCTCACATTACAACTTGGTACCTTCCCTTTCTCTCCCAGTCCAGGACTGGTGTTTTTCCCCCTCCGCTCAGATGGAACAGATGCTGGCAAGTTTAGCACAACCCCAGAAGTGAATGATCAAACCTTGGTTGTTTTTTTTCTTCAAAAAGGAAATGCCTAGAGCTGGCAGGAGATGCCAGACTGGTAGCAGTGAAAAACACAGGCTGTTTTTGCACTGAACAGGCTGAGAACAGCCAGCCAGCCAAGCGCTCCGGTGCCAAGGTCCAGCCACGGCAGTGAGGGATTCTCACCTGCCCCCCTCCTCCTGCAGGTGACCCATAACTTATCCCCACCACCTTCTCCTTCACTGTGCCCAGCACAGCAGCCACACCTCAGCAAGGAAAGGAATCCCTCTTGGCAAAAGCCATGGTTGTGTAATGCTGGCCTGTGTCAGCTGGAAGGGGGAAGCAGCAGAAGGGAGAGCAGTTGAGAGAAAGAAATTATGGAGCAGGAGATGGAAAGTGATCGGTGCTTCCTTTTTACTCATCCTGCAAAGTGAGAATAAGGCACACGTCATGCAATGAAGGAGAATTAATTTAAAACTGATAAAAGGAAATATGTGCCTCGGGAGGGCATTGCTCCAAATGCGCTTGCTGGCTTATTTCATGACTGCTAACTACTTTCAGTGGTGACAGTTAAATCAATGATAAAGGTAATCCACTGTCATGGTTTATGGATTTAGTGGAGCAGCTGTGGGAGATCAGGAAGGAGCTGGTCTTTGGTACAGACTGACAGGGGCATGATAGATTTTTAGGACAGAAATGCCTTTCTCCCAAGGTATCAGATATTAGCACCTGCCAGAGACAAAACTTTCATGTGAGGTGAACAAACTTGGCCAACACCTGCAATAAATACCCATTTCTTAATAAACATCTTATGCCATGTGTAATATGTCTTATGCAGTGATAGTGGCTCTGAGCAAAGTTCCAGCTATTTGGGCAGCCCATTCCAGCAACAGACTGTGAGGTAAAGGGTGTAAGGACAGGGCAAGCATAGCACAATTCCTCAGTGATATTACCAGCTCAGTAGAGAGCAGACTGTGGTTAAGAGAATTTTTGACTGGCATTTGGGTCATTGTGTTTAACAGCTGCAGATGGGTCAAGCCTCCAAGAATTTGGCTAACCCCTTTTGGAATTCTTTTATAATTCTGGTCTTCACAGCATCCTGTGACAAGTGCCACAATTCAATTTTGCATTGTGTGAAAGAAGTACTTCCTTTTCTTCGTATTAGACCTTCATCCCAATAGATTGGTTTGTGCTGCCTTTTCCTTGTGACAGCAGGCACGAATAATGGTCCCCTGGCCACATTTCCATGTTGAGTTGCCAGGATCTCTCTCACATCCCTTCTTAGCTGAGGTGGCCAAGAAGAAGGACACTGCTGTAGTTCTCATCTCTTCTGTGTCTTCATGGATTGTTCTATATCCTCCTTGGTGGACACCCTGTGTTTAAGGCAGTGTTCCTAGAAGGAAATATTCTCATTCTCTTTTAATTCTGTAGTCATTCCTAAGGCTTTTTTTTTTTTTTTTTTTTTTTTTTTCCCCCC
>JAYDZK010000001.1:110052685-110064042 GCA_034509185.1 Euphonia xanthogaster
TTAATATTTGGAAATAATAAAATAATTTTTAAAATGTAATGCCAAGAAAGAAAGGGAGAGGAGGACTTCCACACCACCCCCCTTTTCCAGCAGATGTTCAAGGCAGGAAGAAACAAGAGATAACAGTTACTAAAAATTACCAGAAAGAAGGGAAAATCTGGTTGGGTCCCAGGAAAATGTTAACTATCTGAGCTTTATTGCTTTGATGCTCAAATATTACAAAATGTTAGTTTTGGCTTATATTATACTAGCTTGACTTACATAATATCAGCTTGGTGTGCATGTGTAACCCAAAGGTGAATTAAAGGACATCGAGGAAGAGAAGAGGCCTTCATCAAGGACGACCCCCAGAGAGTGGTGCAACCACCTGAAAGAGTGGCGGAGCATGCGTGGCAAAGGTGGTGATGAGGGTGGAGGTAGAAGTGTGCTGAATCGAAAATGGGAGGAGATGGCATTGAAGTATGACATGAAAGGGGGAATTTTCCTTTGGCAAGCTGGTATGTGAGGTGGCAGGGGTCCAGGGACCCTGCACTCCGTACCCCGCGGTGATTTTTTTTTTGCTTATGCGCTATTATTGGAACCAAACTATCCCTTATTTTAACCAAAATTATATTGTCAATATTTCGAGTGTATCCGATCTTGTATATTCTACGCTACTCAAATTAAAGTTGCTGCTACCTCTAATATTGTTTGGTTTCTTTGATGAAGGGATAATTGGGCAAATAGAACAGTGGCAGTGAGACATCTGCAGCCCAGGTGCCTGCAGGGCTGTGCTGGGCTGGAAATGGCTCTGCCTGGCACATCACAACTGCCAGGAATAGGGCTGAGAGCCCCTGCTTAGCTGGGGCTGTCTCTGTACAGTTACAGCAATATCCTGGAATAAGCTCAGCTTTCTCAAAAGAATGTGAGCAAATCTATGTTTCATTTGCTTCTGTTATTTTAATGATAATCTTCCTTTGACTTGGTGTAATATCTGTGGCATGTGTGACAAGGCAAATGCCTCAGGCCTCTTCCTGCTTTGCTGTAGCACAAGCACGCAAAAACTGGTATGAGTTTTGTCTCCTTAAATGTCTCCCTTTGGCTTCATTAAAAGAATTATAACTCACATTAGGTTGTGCTGGTACTTTCATGAAAGATTTAGGTGTGGGAGGTTTTTTCCCCAGCCAAGAAACATATTTGTACCAACCTGGCAGCATGGTTAAATTCTCAAATATTTTCTTTCAGTCTCTCTCAGCCATAAGTGTAACTATCTTGGACATCTGGGTGCTTCCAGTTTCACTCTGTTGAGAGTTTCCTTATAGCTGGAAATGTGTCCTGCAGTTTTCCAGTTGTTTTGGCTGCACTCTCTCCACTGAGCACCTGCTCTTAATGAGCCCAGATACTTGAAATGCCTTTCACCTCATCCTAATTACCTTTTTTTTTTTTTGCCTGGTTCCATTAGAAACTCTGTTTTCTTCTAGATTCTCTTATTATCTGTTATTCTTGTACTCCTTCCCTAGTCATGGAAGTATGAGTCATTCATAAAGTCACTGAATGGTTTGGGTTGGAAGGGACCTTTAAAAATCACTTCATCCCACTCCCTTCCACAGGCAGGTACAGCTGTTCAGCCTGGAGGAGGAGAGGCTGAGGGGAGACCTCGCTGCAGTTACAGCTTCCTCACAGGGGCAGAGGAGGGGCAGGCACTGATCTCTGCTCTGTGGTGACACTGACAGGACTCGGGGAAATGGCCTGAAGTTGTGCCAGGGCAGCTTTAGGTTGGGTATTAGGAAAAGGTTCCTCCCCCAGAGGGTGGCTGGGCATTGAACAAGCTCCCCAGGGCAGTGGTCACAGCACCAGCCTGACAGAGCTCAAGGAGCTTTTGGACAATGCCATCTTTTTGGGTTGAAAGCCCATCTCATCTGGAGATCTTCTGAGGCATTTCAGGATCAAGAGACGTGCAGGTCATTACAGCAGTGTCCTGCTACAGAGACTGCTGCGGGCTCCCTCCACACCTGGAGCTGCACAGAGGCTGACAGACAGGCTCCTCTCCCTTTGGCTAAGCCTGCTCACACTGGAGGGATTTTGCTGTCTCTGAAGGAAGGAGACAGCATTCCCCATGATCTGCTTCAAGCAAAGACACAGCAACCAAATGGACCGTGCTGTGTGAAATGCACACTCACACTGGTGGGAGTCAAACCTTCCCCTCTGGTGCTGGAGGGCTTGGTAAAGAGCACAACAAAGGCAAATACATCAGCAGCTCAAAGTGGATGGGGTTTTATTTGCTTTCTTCATGGCAGAAGCCCAGAAGACTCTGACTGAGATCAAAAAGTAACTTATCACCTTGAGGTCTGTGGAGGAGCAGGGAGATGTTGAAACCTCCCACCACTTCCATCATCAAAAGCTTCAGGAGTTTTCTTTCCATGTGTTTTCATAGCCAGCCTTGAGGAGAGCAGCTGTTCAAAAGGGACATTAGGTGTACCTTCAGTTGGCTGAACCAGTTAAAACTGCTCTTCAGTGTCACCAGGACCCCACACACACACACAGAGAGAAGGAAAATTCATAGAAGGAAAAGAGAAACAAGCACAGGGTCTCACTGAGGGAGCTGGCTAGGGACTGTATTGACGTGCTTCAAGGTCAGGAGCTTGACTTCAGATAAAGTTAGAAACAGATAAAAATTTCTACTGGTGGCTGCTCAGTGGCCTACATGAAGTTAATAGATAGTCTCTTGCAGCTCTTTAATTTAAAGAGATAACTGCTATATGCTTAGTAAAAAATATTCACAAATAAAACTTTTAAAGTTGTTGATGAGCTGATGCATGTGGAAATGAATAACAAAGCTCTCTGAAGTCTTTTGTAATACTTTATTAAATTATGGTGCATTCAGAACTCTTCAGTTGTGAACTGTCGCTGTTATTGGAGTTGAGTTGTGGAGCTTTAGGACAGAGTTGTTGGCAAAGGATCTTATGTCTGTTTGCAACATATAAAAATGAAAGGTTTGGTTTTGCCAGTAAGGCATGGCTGCCATTACAGATAATTTTTAATGGGCCATGAGGTAGCATCAGTGCCTAAATTCTGGCCATCTTCCATACAACACCCTCACAACTTCCTACAACTTCCTAAGAACACCTTGTCTGGAAAGATGCTGTAGCTTTATGTTGTGTACCTTGAAAAGGAGAGAAGCCAGTGCTCCTGGTGCAGGACTCTCACAGCTTGGATGAGTCCTGTGGTGCTGAGCTCTGTTTTCGCTGAGTTCACCCTATTAAAGGTGAAAGTAACAGTAACATTCAATTTTGGCTTTCCCTCACATTTTGAACTATTTTAAAATACCTCCCACACTTCTGTACTGCAGTAAATCTTTCATTTCTTTGGTTTCAATCAGCTTTGGATAACAGAAGCTGCATATGCTCTTAGAATCAGACCTGCCAAGCCTTCCATTTGTGTAAAGCAGAGTGAAAGAAGAGGCTAAAACTGTTGACCTTAATTTTGTATGGGATCCTATATATTCACCAACAAGGCACTCAAATCCATTTGTCCATGCCAAAATCACAACCTGTCCTCACCACGAGGCTCCAGTGCCACTTCTCTGGTCTCCAAGGTATCCTTGTGCCCCCTCAGACAAGGATGTGAGAGGCTGATGCCTCCAGCAACACACCACGAAGGGCTGGAGCTCTCATCCCACTGCAGCTGAAGAAGGAAATTGCTATCACCACGCCAAAGCAAACAGCTAAAATATGAAAGACAAGGAACTCAGTCAAATTAGTTTGACACAAAGACAGGGTGGTGCCAATCAGACACAATTCTTTGGGTTTTTTGCCTTGGTGGTTTTAATATTTTTTCTTGCCTTTTGCATCTTTTTGCCTGAAAACTGAAACTGTTTTGAAGGTCAAAGCTCTGAGAGGCAGAAGTGGTAGAGAAATCTCAAATAATTTCACAGTCGTGCTCTGTTCCCCCTCCTGCTGCTAAGAACTCCTGATGTAAATCATCCCCAAAGTAGTCACAAATCAAGCATCCAGTGGAGGTCCAGGGTGTCCCTCAGTGGTTTCATTTTCCAAGATTCCTGTCTGCATGTCCTCACAATGGCATATTGCATCCAGAAAATCTGACTTCCTCCTGTCTCCTCCTCCTCAGAGGAGTGCTATGGTTTTATGTGGGGATGAGTGACACTTGTGACAGATGAGCTGCCAAAACATGGCAAAATCCTGAGAGTCTGCAACACCAACAGTCACTTTGGTGTTTGCATGTCCCTGCTGGGGATGGCAGATATTTTGCATTTTGCCATCACTTTTCCTACATATACAACCCAAATGTGTTCAGGAGGGGTAAACTTCCAGCGATGTGATTTTCCAGTGTTGTGTTGTTGTGACAGGAAGAAGCTGGATTCAGTTCTCAGGCATCATAATACAACATTTATCTTGTCACAGGACCATTTTCACTCTTTGCTGCCTGCCTGGAGTGACCCCTTTCCTGAATGATTGCCTTTTCCCTGTACTGTCAGGATAAATCCCTGCAATCCACCCCATACCTGTCCCTGTGCTCATCTACTACTTATACAGAAAGTACTACACAGTCATGCATAATTCATTCACCTTAATTAAAATGTAAATTTATTGTCAGCATTTTGGGGCAATTAAAACAGCATTGCAGGAATAGGTTTAAATTCTGTGTTTGGAGTTCATTTTGCTAAAATAAACACAGGATACTTTGTGCTGTTTGAAGTCAGATTGATCACCAAGTGGGACAGAACTGAACTTTCAGAGGAAGGAGGTCAGTCTGTGTGTGTCTAACATTCAGAAGAGTCTGAACCCACTTTGCTATGAAGTGAACTGGCTTTCTCTCAAGGTGTTACCTGCATTTCAGGCTTGGCATAGGCAGAAAGGCATATTTGTAACTGTATTTCTTCTGTATTTCTCTATTTTACTGGCCTCAAACTGGTCCTCAGGAGCCTTCAGAAGGATGTTTAATGGATTGCTGTGCTTACTGTAAACAATTGACTTACCAGAGTGTCTTGCAGGTTGGGCTTCATTCCTCATAGACCTTGAAGCCTCACATGCCATTTGCTGTCCATTAAATAAATGATTAAGTGCATGGGAAAAAAAAAAAAAAAGCATATTCCACAAGGATGGGGTAATGACAGAGTGCCCAGTGGGGGGCTTAGCTGTAATTCTTAGTGTTATCCCCTTCCTCCCTCGAAGCAATAAAATCCTTAAATTAAAAAAGAATGTAGAGAAGGTGGTCTTGGGGTTGTGGATGAGGCACAGGGAGCTCTCCATGAAAGGAAACAGGCATGGGGCTACTCATGGGGAGAGAGAGAGAGAATTCCCAGCTCCACCACACAAAGAGTCATAGGGATTAGGAGTATTTCACCAGCAGGCTCTTGAATTTTTTCCCTGTAACAAAAACATGACCTCTCCCCTGCCTACGCCCTGTCTCCGTCTGTGTCTGTCTGCCTCCCTCTCCCTGGACAGGCAGACAGAAGGGCATTTCAGCTCTTGGGGAGAGCTTGGGACTCAACAGAAGTCTCCTGGATACAGAAGGAAAATGCTTTGCTTTGCCATTCCCCGAAGTCACATTATTCTTATGCTACACATGACTCTCTTGGAAAAATCTGGGATTCATTACCCACCTTCTGCCCCGACCTTCTGGCTTTGGAAATACGCCGGGAGTTTCAAGACCAGCTCCAAGCCGCGCCACGGGAGCGCAGTGGCCGCGGGGCAGCCAGGTTGTGTGTGTGGCTCCTGGTGTCCCCAGGCCTGGCCCTGCTGCACCATTTCCACCAGCCAAGCAGGGAAAGGAGAGCCAGGGCAGGAATGGGCCACCAGCTGCCCCTCATACCTCGCCGCTTGGCAGCACAGGAGCAACTTTGGAGGAGCCAGCAATTTTGGAGCAGCCATCCCCAGATCGCAGTGGACTGGAGGAAGCAGAGTCTGACATTTATTTTCTAGGCCACGTTTTGACAGATTCTCAATTAAAATTAGGCTCCCTGTCACTGCCCTTTCACTTCAGGACAGGGGATCTACCAGAGGTCCTCTGCAGTGACAGTGCCCAGAGCTGCTGGAGGGGCACTGCCTCCTCTCTTGGTCTCTCCTGGGTCTCAGGGCAGCCAGGAGGGGATCCAGGCAGGTTTTTGGCAGGCAGGGACACAAGGGACAGCGAGAGGAGCGGCGTCAGCAGCAGGGCCCTCGCTCGGTGTCAGGGGCTGGATTGAAAGTCAGTCACCAGAGCTGCCTGACGTCAGTTCTGTCGCTGTAGGAAGTATCAAGTTAAACTGATAATTATCTACAGCACGTGTACGAATTACGAACCTTTTGATGTTCAGGCTCATGTGTTTTCAGTTAGCCAGCACATCTTAATCAGATTTTCTTTTCCTTTTAAATGAAGATTTGAAGCTTTCTTATCTCCCATTCCCTTCTCCTCCTTTGAACTTTTACTTCTCTGAGGTTTTCACGGACGCAGCCTTTCCTCAGCCAGGTCTCACCAGCTCCTGTGCACAAAGCCAGCTCAGCAAGGTAACATGGCAAGTGTTGTTGCAATAAGAGCTTTGATACAGCCTGAAAACAAGGAGCTCTTTGTCACTGCTATTCCTTCTGCAATATTAAAATCTATCTTATCAACCACACGGTATAGTGGAAAGGAGAGAAAGAAAGAGGGGAAAAACAGACCCTCAAAAGAGAGTCTAGTGAGTTCAATAAAAGTCTGCCTTTCTTGAGCATGAACAATTTCCTCACTGGTGCAGGAAGCCCGCAGAAAGCAAAGCCTAAAACTCATTGACTGCTTGCAAAATTCAGTGTCTTTGTCCTAACCACAAACACTTCACCAGCACCCCACCCGCCACAAAGCACAATAGCTCATTCTCTCTCTGGCCCTCCAAATTTTTCACAGATATTAGTCAACGTTTTTGTTATATTATTACAGCTTTACTTTATTACTCTCCATTTTTTAATAAGGATAAATCCCTCATGCTGCTTTAGTCCAGCGCCTTTAAAAATATTATTTATAACACAATCTGATTTCATAGCTGTGTTTATGGCTGAGTTGAGGAAGAAGAAGGGTGTAATCTGCTCATTTCAAAATCATGTCTGAAGTGTTTCTTTGTCAATTTTAATGGCCTGTATTCCCCCTGGGGGGTTCAGGTGTTGGCCGGTGTTGGCCAGTGTTAGCTGACCTTGCTGTAGCTGGGTCTGAGACACAGAACTTTCCCACTGCACCACTCTGCAACTCCCCTGGGCTTGTCCCTCTGCCCCTCCTACTGTGCCTGTAAACATCTGTTCCTCCTTCAGGAGACTGGATGGGATCTCCAAGCCACTGAGCTCAGGTCTCTGCTACAGTCATAACGATCTCCTACCACCCCTTCCATAAACTCTGTGAGCTCCAAAGTTAGGGGTTTGCTTCCTGCCTCTGCCAGGAGGGACATACCTTTCATGGAGGATGGTGCCTGCAATGGCCAACAGGGCGGTGATACCTTCTCCCTGTCCCAAGCCCCAGGCAGACCCCACTGTCCAGGATGAGGAGTGGCTACAGGCTGGATCCTTCCCGGTGCCTGCCCTGAGGTCCCTGTGGCCACCACGAGCCATCCACATGGCCTGGGAGAGCCCCAGATCAGGAATGGTGGCTGAGCACATGCAGTGGCTTGGCAGGATTATCTCACAGCCAGACCAGAGTGATTTCCTGGGGGATTACTCCCAAAGCTGCAGTGAGAGGATGCCATTTCTGGAGTCTCAGACAAAGCACTCATGGAGCTGTTTCTGCCCCTGTTTGCCCAGCCATAGCCAAAGGGCTGCCTCAAAGCCACACGCTGCTCAGGCGATCCTTGGTGCCCACCCACCCATTGCCAGAGGGAAGGTTTTTGCAGCTGAGAAGAGCTTTCAGAGGACAGCAGCATTTCATAAGGCTCCTGAGCAGCGTTGTCAAGGGAGCAGGCAGTGAGCTGACAACTTTTGGGTCGGTCCCAGAACAGCTTGCCAGGGAAGCCTATCAAGCCCCAGTAATCGGGTTTGATTTAAATCTTTCTCCTTCTCATCACCTCTTCTGGATTAAGTCATCTCCACCGAATCAGAGACTGCACTGGGAGAGGCACAGAGAGGCTCTTGTATGGCTGTTGGGAAGAGAAAGATAAGCAAACCACCATCACTTTTGGGTTTTATCATCTCCGTCCCAATTTGTTATCTTGTGACTCCACTGGAGTCACAAGATAACAATAATCTAGAAGCCAGCAGCTTTTGGGCTCACTTACTCTCCTCTGGTCAGCTGTTTGATGAATGCTTAGAGTAATTTCCTTGGGCACTCAGGACTTGTGCTGGCTGCAGTGGGGTTTGTGACACTGTGTGGAGAAAGAGGGTCTGTGAGCCCTGACATTTTGGGATTTTACGTACTGAGGGAGGCGATCTCACAGAGCATTTTCTCTTGCGTTGCCCCTCTGTTTCTCGCACTGAAAGAATGCAGCTCTTTACCTGAGGCTACAAGCTTGCACAGGCTTCCCTTGTGAGTAAGCAGCACCCTGGTTTGGAGCACAAAGCTCTCTGTGTGCTGCAAGGGCACGAGGACACGGGGGGGCTGGCAGGGTTACCTGGTCCTGCTCTCTCCTTTCAGTGTGTCCCCGTGCTGTGACAGAGGAGAAAACACAGTGCTGCCTTGCTCATGGCCTCAGAGGAGCAGGAGGGTGAGTGGGAAAGGTTATTGAGGCAAAGAGCTGGCAAAAGTCAGCTGGAAAAGTCAAGAAACACCACCTTTGCAGTTGGTGCCACTCAGAGAAGAGGGGCTTTGTGGCATCAAGGTGAAAGAAAGGGGACCTAAACTCCTGAAGGGGGAAAAAAAAACCCAAAGAGGAGTCTTTCTTTGCAATGTGTAGAATGGGAGGGTTTTTTCTCCGCAGCCCAGTGAGTGTGAGGGGGAGGTGACTATGCATGTGATCCTGCAGAATAAGAAGGATCACGGAAGGGGTGACGCAGGAAAAGGAGGATTACTCTGCATGTGATGGCAGAAGGAGGATGGAGGAGTGTTCTTGCAAAGGGTGCATGGATGGGGATTACTAAGGGATTTTCCTGGGGATCTAGGTATAACCAAGGAACTCCACCCTCCACCTTGCACTGGGGTAAGTGAAGGGTCATCAGAAGGTGTCACAACTCCTGATGGCTTTCTGTCACCCTTTGAAGCATTTGTTGCTTACCCAGTGAACCCAGCTGCAGGTAGGCTTCGCTAGCTTTTGAAGAGCCAATGCCATTTCCAAATCTCTAGTCCAAAGGAAGAAAATGAGGCCATCTTTGTGCAAGCCAAGTGTCTGCCTCCACTGAAACTACTCAAACAATTTGGACACTTCCTCCTGTGTAGTCAAAATACAGCTTCTCATGCACACAGGATCTCATAAACAAAAGTGTGAGCAGTACAAAGAGGCTGACACACATCAGTGCAAGAAGCTCTAAAACCTGCTGAATTAATGGGGAGATGCTTCTCTTCATTTCGGTGGGAGCCCTTCAAATGCCCTGAACAGACCCAGAAGTGAGGCCCTGTTGTGATCATGCACTTTCAGGCCACTGCTGCCACTTTGTAACAGGCTGAAAAAAATATCACAAATTCACATATTCACAGAAAAAAATGAATATGTTTTTTGGGACCATAGCCAGCAGGATCATGGCTCTCATGGCAGGAGAGGATGGTGTGACAAGTTGACTATAAATATGACTTCTTTAATAGCAGTAAGAACCTTGCATCTGTGAGAGGAAGGCTAAAGTCTGGCTGCAAGTGAGCCTTTAGAAGTAGCAGCCTCTGTGAACAGTCCAGCAAAAATGGTTGAGTTTTGGCTCAGTTGTGAAGTTTTGACAGTGAATAATTGCTGTTATTTACATAACACCCACGCACAAACCATAAATGTTTGGCTCCCTGACCTCAGCCATGACCACAGAGATCTGCAGTGGATGCTCTTCACGTCCTCCCTGTCACACCACTCCCTTCCCTGGCCTGGGCAAGGGGGAGAAGTGCTGCAAGTGATGGCAGAGATAGGGATAGACTCAGCTCAAGGTAGGGAAGAGAAGCTGGAGAGGAGCCAGACTGCGGAAAACACACTGGAAAAGCAAGGCTGGAGGAATGGAAAAGGACAGAGAGAAGAACCAAAGGATAATTGCAGGCAGGGAGTTCTGAGCTGTTTGCCAGAGCAGAGGTGAGAGCAGCCTTTGTATTGTAGGTGCAGACTGTTTGCAATCTCCACATCCTTCCACAGAGGACGCAGCACAATGCCTGCGATGACAGTTGTACTGGCAGAGCAAGAGACAGAAAACTAGCAAACACTGAAGGGGAATTACCAAGACGGTCAAGGACCAGGAGGGGAAGAAAGGGCAGAGAAAGCTAGGAGAAAGAATGGATAGCAATTGAAATAAAAAGGCTTTAACAGAAAAAAATAGAAGTTACATTTTTTTCTAAGGATAAGGCTCGTTTTTGCCAGTGCCTTCCCTTGTCCCCATTGCACACCTTTCACTTTCTGCAGTCTTTGTCCTTCTCTGCACTCAACCCTTCCCCTCTCCTGGCCCCAGCCCTTGCTTGAAGTCCCTCACTGTGCCCTGCCTGCCATTCCCACTCTGTCTCCTCACCCAGTGTCCCCTCTGTCCTTGTCCACCCTGCGGCCCCAGCCTCCTGCAGTCAGCACTTCCACCCACCCCAGGTCATGCCCCTGCCAGGAGCTACCCCTGCCTGCTCTGCCTCCTTTCCCAAGAGCCAGGCCATGACCCTGCTGCTCTGTTCTTTCCTATCCAGCCCCACTTCACCTCCTGCAGACTCCATATCTTTGTGCCTCTGGGTTTCCAAGCCGAGGCACCTGTGAATTCACAGAATTCACAGAATCACTGGGTTGGAAGAGACCTTCAAGATCATTGAGTGCAACCCAGCCCCAACCCCTCAACTAAACCCTGGCACCCAGTGCCACATCCAGGCTTTGTTAAACACACACAGGGATGGGGACTCCACCACCTCCCCAGGCAGAAAATTCCAGAACTTTATCACTCTTTCTGTAAAAAACTTTTTCCTAATATCCAGCCTGTATTTCCCTTGGCACAGCTTGAGAATAAGGGGATGTTTTCCCTGTTGCACAGAGAGGCACAACCCCAGGTTAGCTGGTGCTCTATGTTCTACCTGGGAGCTCAGCATCCTCCCTGCAATGACTGACACCTGCCAGTATGCCTGGCTTGGAGGAAGATGCTGTTAGGAAAATTAATCCACAAACACCAGAGGTTTATGACCAAAAAGAAGACAGAGGAGTCCTTTTACTTTATTGGAATAAAGGGGGAGGCCATGGGGCATTCCCCTGGGATGTCTCAGATTTTTGGAGGATGCAGCCTCCTTTTTATCCCAATTTCCCAGCTGCATTTCCCTTCTCTCTTTCCCCATTGGCTGAG
>JAYDZK010000001.1:110074848-110100894 GCA_034509185.1 Euphonia xanthogaster
AGGGAAGGGAAGGGAAGGGAAGGGAAGGGAAGGGAAGGGAAGGGAAGGGAAGGGAAGGGAAGGGAAGGGAAGGATATTGCTGTTGTCCCTCTACAAGTGGCCCTAAGCTGTGAGAGTTCTGATCAGAATTTCTCTGAGATGCTGAAGAAAGTCTTCTTTTATTCTCATACTTTTGTCTATTGCCCTTTAGGAAATTTCAGTCAGCTGTGCCATTTTGCCTTTTATCCCATAACTCTGCTGCTTTGACATTCAGGTTATGGACCAGGAACACACACTGGCACCAGTGACAGCCATTGTTTTCCTTACAATGCTTGGGTCACGAACCAGTAGGAGAAAATTGGCATTCAATTCATGAGAACTCTTGCAAAATCCCAAATGCTGCAAAGCAAATCCCCCATCTCTCTTCTGGCTTCTTGGTGCTGTGAGAATTGTGCTGGGAGTCAACAAACTACCTAAGTTTATTTTATTTTATTTTAGTTTAGTTTAGTTTAGTTTAGTTTAGTTTTGTTTTAATTTTATTTTATTTTATTCTGGCTTTGTTTGGATATTCTGTGGCAACAGGGTCAACACGAGGGTGAAAAGTACTGGAAGGGGAGGAAGAATGGGAAGCCAGTAAAGAAAAGAAAAGGGGGGAGTTGTGGGCAGAGGAAAAGGCAGAAATAGGTGATTAGAAAGGGATGTCAATAATGGCAGGAGAAGCTTGGGAGAGGGAAATGCAACTCCACAATTCCAGTCCACAGAAGGAAGCAAAGTTCTTAACCCCAGCATAGGGGTGAGAGGTGTGCAGCCATTTGTACCACAGGTGGCTAAATAATAAATAAGTCCAACTGCATCTGCTGTCCTCATTGCTAACAAAGGCTTGAAATCCTCTGCCCTAAGATCATGCAGCCCTTTGAGACCATCCAGCCAAAAATCCATTTATTTCTGTTGTACTAATAGAAGCAGCTCAGGAAGCCCAGCACGGTTTCAACACTTTATACAGCAGGGGGTCTTAATGGGATCTCTTCCATCCAGGGTGCCATTAGTTCCCTTCCCCATCTCTCCACTCCCCTTTTCTAATAAAATACTAGTCTAAACACACACTGGGGTGTTAAGAGCAGGGCTTTCTGCACTGGATGGGTGTGAAGTAGCTCTGACTCATTTTAGACTTTAGTTTTAAACATTTGTGCCTGTGTAAAAAAAACCCCAAAAAACATAAAAACCAAACCCCAACAAAACCCTTCTAAGTAAATACGAGTGATCCACCACGTGCTGCTTTTCTTCCTTCTGCATCACCATTCCTGCTTTTCTGCCCCCTCTGTCCCTCAGTCTGCTGTCTCATGTCAGGGACACTCGGTACCTGTTGACAGTTTCCATCACACGCTCCTGCTGGGTGGCACTGCAGCTGGGCACGGCTCTGGGGTGTGTGGGAAGCGTTTCAGATGGCCTCAGCTGTGGGATGTTGTTCCTTATGGCATAGTTGGCAGATGGGAAACATCTGTGTCCATTATACATTTTAAAAATTGCTCCTCAGCACCCCTGCACAGGACTGGCTGGCTGGGGACTTGAGTCAGTCATCTTTTGGGGCTTGAAAGTCCTTCAGGGAAATAGTCACTGAAAGCAGCACCAAGTGATTCGGTGTCATTTTGTGGCCAGTTGGCACAGCTGGCCTGGGCATACTTGGTAAAAAGTTTTCTGTTTGTGGCATTCTGTTTTTTTGGGTTTTTTTTTGGTTTTTGGTTTTTTGGTTTTTTTTAATTCTTTGGCTTGGATGTTGACTGGCCCCTTATTCCAGCTGTCCTGGTCTGACCATTTACAAACTAACCTGGCACAGCAGCCTTTTGGACTTTGTCCCCCCCATCCCCTGAAAGAGCAAGCAACTTTTTGCACAAAAACAGCCAAGCAGTTCACAGGTTCTGCTCAGGGGACCTTGTGTGCTTGACAAAACTTGCTGTCGGTTATGTTTTCAGGTAACTTGAGTGCTACAAGGATGCCCTGTTCTTGTGCTTCCCAACATACAGCTGTGATAGAAATCATTAATTTGAAAGAAGCAAAATCTCTCTCCTTTCCCTGCTGCCCCCTGGTTTCCTCACGTCCCTATTGAACCATTTGGAGCCAGAGTTTGGTGAGAGACTGGAGTAAAGTGCCTTGGAAGTGAAGTGGAGCCCTTGGAAAACAGCTTGTTTCCACACAGTCTCCAGTTTGTGGGAACAGCAAACTGCTTTGTGTCCCACTTCATCTGCCGTGTTTCATTACGCTTCTGGACGGATCTGCTCAGTATCTCTCTCTCCCTCTCCTGCAGCTGTGGGCAGAAGATGATAAATTAGTTGTATTAAAGCAAATACTCCCCATCCCCTCAGGTCTGTGCCATTCCAGCTGTCTGAAATCATGCTTTCTTGCCCAGCCAGAGCATTGCGACAAATGAGGAGAGTCCCTCAGTGACCGCGGTTGGTGTCGGCGGGGACTTTGAAAGCAGAGTCTGGTTCTGGGAAGTGAAGGCTGCTTCAGGCAGAACAAATACAAATGCTGCCATCTTACCGACCTCTTCCTTTTGTCTCTGCCTCATTCCTCTCCATTTGTGTTTTTGTGGGCAAACCAAGTAATGCATAGCTCGCTCGTTACTGTCACGCACTTGGGTCACCCCAGGGAGTCACGATGCAGATTTTCCATTAGCGTCAAACGTACATGGATTTATGAACTCCCATAACCTGGAGCTGATGAGAGCAGATTAGGGAGCAACTGTTTTTAGATAGCTTGCATACCTAAGAAATCAGCTAATATAAAGCTGCCTGCTGAAAGGTCACTTATTTCCCAAAGAGCGTGAGAGAATATTGTGGTGACCCCTTTTTGTTATGTTGTCACTTTGTTATATACATGTACATACACAGGGAGGGTTTGGTGCTCATTTCTCTCTCTCTCTCTTCTCACCCTGAGCTAATTCCCTGTGCTTTATGAAGTGCCTCCTGTACAAGGACTTCTTATTGGGTATGAGACCTTTGGGACCCAAGACTAAAGACACAAGTGTCTAGTTTTAATGGAGAAAGCTGTGCCAGAGCTCACCAGGATAACAGATGGACAGGTCACCAAGATGAAGAATCTGCACCCTGCAGTTGCAACACAGCCCTTTTGGAAAGAGCTGACTGCACAAAAAGAGCTGTGAGAGAGAGACTGCAGTATCCAAGTATCCCATCAGCAGCAGGTCTCCAGTCCCATTCAAGGTGTGGCTGTGCCCTCCTACAAAACCCCTGCTGTACAGAAAGGACTGTCCCTTGTTTATGTGTTCCATAGTAGGCTCTGTCCCACATCACAGGGTCTGAGGCTTTAAGATGAGTGTCTTGTGCCCAGACACACCAGAAATCCCCTAACAAAATGAAAACTGAATCCTGCACTTTGATACAAGTGCATCTCTCTGTCCATAGCACTGAAGTTCTGGTTTTGGTTTTAGAGAAAAGCTTCATTTGAAGCTGTTTGTTCTTTCCACAGTTATGTTTGTGATTAAGTTCAGGTTGCACGCACAGGGAGAGAGTTCATCTGGCACTGGAATTCAGCCTTTGTTTGGAGCTGTGATGGGGAACATCCCACAGTGAAATGCGATGGAAATGTTCAACTTTGGAAATATTCAAATTAGCTTAATTCTCAACTTTTACCGTATCGCACCCTCTCCTTTTAGACCTTCTTTGTAACACCTAATATTTGGATTAAGATCAAGTGGTGCATTTGTTCTTGGGGGAGGGGGGCTTGAAAGCAGCATTTCTGCAGTGAATGCAGAAATGTTTTGAGTAGCCCCAAGTGCTGAGAGAGGGTGGAGAGACCAGAAATGGTCGTGACAGGGTGCTGATCATCCCTAATCCTGTAAGAACCTTAGCAGCCTTGCTCAGTGCAGGGAGAGTCGTGCCAGGGGAGCAGAGCAGTGCCTCTGAGCTCCCTGACACTCACTGCATGGAGCCAATGGAAGTGGCAAGAGATCTCCTTGGACTAGGTGCTTTATCTGACAGAGGGTTTGTGAGTAGAGTTGCTTCCCTCCCATGTGGTGAAGGGACTGGCATGGGCTAGACAGGGAGAGGAGGGAGGAGACAGGTTCACTTTCCTGGTAAAAATACACAGGCTGAGAGTGCACCCTGCTCCTGTGTTCTGTTTTGTTCAAGAGATGAATGACTCCAGTGCAGGGAATCAGAATTCTTCACCTGACCCTCTCTGTTGCAAGAAAAACATGTGGGACTTCAGGGGAAGGGAAGATGAATTTTCCCTCAGCTTCTACATAGTTCTGCCTTCCCCCAGGCAGACAGGAGACTCTCACAGACTTGGGCTCCCTGGTGCCTCAAAAGATTGTCAGGTCCCAACCCCACTGAAGGCAGCCCCGTGTGCATTATATCTCCCAAGAACCAGCCACAGGGATTTCTCTGTAAGGAAAACTGATGTCAGATTCCTATGCCACTTGTCAGCAGTGCTCACAGCCACCCCAGCACTCCCCTGTGCCACTTGAGGGTCCTGGAAGGGCAAAGGCACAGGCAGCTGCTCATCACTAAGGTCAGCACTGCCTGGGCTGAGAGCAGATTCCTCCAAGAGATCCAGAACAGCCTTGTCCAGCTCGGGTGCCCCTGAATACTTTGCATTTCTCAGTCAGGGTGACAGTCCTTGCTCAAATATTTTCCTGAGGAGAAGGCATTCAAGTCACTGATGGCAGCACCAAGAATTCAGAACATTTGAGAGCCCATGGGTGAACCAAGCTGAAATGTTGATGCAGCTCACCATACCCTCAAGCAGAACTGAAGAAGATTGGGTGAACAGAGCTCAAAAAATGTACATTTCACTCCATGTTCCTGCAAGGAATGTCTTGCATAGACAGGCATGGGTGAACTCTAGGTGTCCACAGGTCAGAGATAAATCCTAGTCTCCCCTGTGCCTAAATCAGGAAGATAACACAACTTCCTTCTTCTCAGGAAACTGAAGAAACAAGGATGCTCAGGTGAATTTCTCAATCCTAACAATTATTTGGTGGTGCCCAAAGAACATCAGCTTTAAATGCCTTTTCAATCCAGCTGAGAGAGAGGAAAGCAGACTGCCCTACTGGGGCTTGTTCCTCTCTGCTGCACTTCTGGGAACATTTCAAAAGTAACTAGGAGATGGAAAGGGAGTAAGGGGATCCCAGCCCTCTGGCCCAGCCATCACAGCAGCTCTCATCGACCCCAGCCCAGAGCAGACACTCCTGGTGACTGAAGCTGAGTGAAACCATGGAGGCAGAGGGAATCCTGCCTCCCTTGGAGCAGAAGGAACAGGAGAGAGGCATGATGATTCCCCAGCAGATGGCTTGTCCACGGAAACCAATGCTAACTTAATGAGCTGTGCTCTGCACGCCTCCCAGAGGGAAGCAGCAGCGAGATAAAGATTTCAAAACTGACCACTCTAGCTCAGAATCTGAGCTGCTTAAAAACCTAATGGTGCTTAGGAGGCAGAAAGGAAAGTCCAGAGTCCTGAGTGTCTTCATATTCTCTGCTTGAGGCGTTTTACTCCATCCTGGAGGGAAAAGCAGAAAGAATAAGGTGTGCTGTGATACAGTTTATTTAGCAAGTTTGGAAAACACAGTTGTGATCGTGGCTTGAACAGCTAAACTGGATAAACTCTCAGTCCTTTCCTGGTCTAGTTAAAGACTTTGTAATCCTACTCTGGATGAATGTGCTTTTTTATGTTTTGTTTTGGTTTTTTTTGAGGTTTTTGCTGTTTAACTTGGCTTTGTGTGCATGAAATGCGGTAGAATGGATTACAGATGTGTGCAAAGATCTGTAAATAGCAGTTTCTTGCTTACAGTTGTGAGTGTAATACTGTTTATCATGCTACATGCATTCACTATTTCATTCAGAATCAGCAATTGCAAAATATTTTAAAACAGATTATTTTTAAAAGAGGGGGAAAAAAATCAAACAAGGTTGGTGTTTTCTTTTTAAGATTTATGACTAAATAGTTGAGCATAAGCCAAGGCCTGAGGACAATCTTGGACCCTTTAAAAATAAAATCCCTGATTAAAAGAATAATAACAACATAAAGAACCTACTTTTAAGACCGTGCTTTTCTACAGTTTTATACCACCACAACCTTTCTACCTTACCTACAAACAGTCTGTCATGAATACAATAAAAATCTTGGAAATTGTTTTTACTCAGGGAAAAAAAAAAATAAGCCACCCAACAAGATGGGTTACTGCTGGAAAACAAAAAAAAAGGATTCAGAGGAAAAGTAGAGTTGAGTGATTAAACAAGTGATTCTCCTTTAAGAAAAGGAAGAATCCATGATATTCTAGGGAAATTCCTAGTAATGAATACACGTATTTGGCTTCAGTCATTTGTTTTAATCTTTGACCATTTCTGTAAGACATTAATGACAGGAGTTTGGACTCACTTGTCCCAGTATGTCATGCCTGCTTACTCATTGTGGAAGAAATACAATTTTTAAATAACCTGAAATCAAATCAAATATTTAAATGACAATTTTAAAAATGATTCATCATATTGTACCCTTCAGTGCAGTATGAATGTCTTCCAAATATTCTGCATGTGCTTGCAGACCCCCCTGGGTCTGTATTTTTAAGAGTTCCTGGGTGTTTGGGGAGCCTGGCATCCTCACAGGGATTGTGCTGTACCTCTTCTGCTCGTGTTTAAAGCAGGACCCTCATCCCAGAGCCCGTCCATGGGCTGTCACATTCCCAGAAATGGGTAGATCAGGGCTCTTGTGCAGCCCCTCTTGGACCCTGTGTCCACAGTGACAGATTTCGCTCAGCCCTGGTGCTGTACACCTCCAGGTCTCTTACCTCATCGGGATGTACCCAAGTGAGACAGGACTCCGCCCATTTTTTGGGATGGGGCCACAGTTTCCCAACGACTTCTGGCACTGAAGATGAGCATTAATTACCTTCCACTGCCTGGAATTTTGGCTCCTTCATCTCACCCATCTAGGCACGAATACAATTGTTAACAAACTCGTAAAGATCCAAATCACACACATCAAGCTCATACAACACTCTGTGGAAATACCACGAGCCCGCAGCACCCATTGCATCAGGTTTGAGCTGGGCTGTGCTGCCAGAGCCCTGCGAGGAGGCTGCCAGCTTTATCCCAATCCAGCCCAGCCTGGCGACCCTTTATTTGCACAGGCCTTATCTCATCTACCTCAACTGCATGCAAATAGTTCCACTCATCTGGGCCACTCGAAATCTGCCACACAGAGCACGAAAAACCCCTCGGCCTCATAAAGGAGCAAATAAAGCAGAGGCTTGGCAAATGTGGGGAGCTGTGGCTGCCTCTGCTGGGCTGGAGGGTGTCCAGGGCTAGGGAGTGTGCCCAAGGCCAGCACCCACAGGGCTGAGCAGCGAGGCAGCTGTGTAGCACTGGGAGCTTTTTGGAGGTGGATGGTTACCCACTCAGCTTTTGCAGGAGCGTCGGGGGGTGGGATGGTCGGGACAGACGGAGATGAGAGATCTCTGCAGCCAGGTCCTGGAACTTGTGGTTTATTGCAAAGGGCCTGGGGGCAGGGCCCTGCTGGGAGCTGCCAGCCACAGCTGGAGCAGCCCGAGAGAGGAGCCCCAAAGAGCAGCCTGAACGAGAGAGAGAGAGCAAGAGAGAGCAAGAGGAAAAGAGAGAGGATGAGAGAGTTCAAGAGGATGAAGTTCCCATTACAATACCATAAATCTTCTTCTGTGCTGAATGTTCTAATTCTCACTAACCAATCTAGTACAAGATGCAAATCCTATAGCATTTACACACAGCCTATAAGAATCATTACATTATCATTGTGTTACATTTTAAACCCTAAAAACTACTCTTTGGACCCCTCCTGCCAAGCTGGTAGGGTCTGCTCTGACCCTTGGACCTGTCTGCGAGCAGAGGATGTTGTTTCATCCAAAGGGGATTACCTTCAGTTGGCCATGCCATTGTTTTCCAGTTGTTCAGTAACTGAGGTATCTCAGAGCTTGCTTTCATTTCAATCTCGCTTATGGTTTCCATATTCTCAAACTCTTTTGCCAGGCAATCATATTTATAAGGCTTTCCTGTTGCATCTTCCCCAACAAGTTTTTACCTTGAAACAGCTAAATCTGTCTGCTTTATCTATCAGGGTCAGTAAGCCCACAGCATTATTTGTCTTGGCACCAGGCAGAGGATCCCTGTACCAAAGCCCCCCAAGAGTGACCCCAGCACCAGGGAATTGAGGCCACGTGCTCCCACAGCAGTGGCTCCAGACCTTCAGCTTTCCACCGTGTCTGTGAAAGGGGACTGAACACAAATCCTACATTTAAACATCCCCAGATTTGGTCTGGATATGAGCCACAGGGTCACCTGTTGGGGACAGGCCCAGACACCCCGTGGCCTGTGCTCCAACCCCACCAAACCAAGAGTCCTGCTCCTCAGGGCCACTTGCACATCCTTTCACCCTGGAAAAAAAAAAGCCCTCTCATTCCACTTGCAGATAGATGGACATTTTCCATGTCCTGAGTTGTCCTGGTAGTTTAACCCTTTCTGTGCCTCAGCCAGCTGTCATAGAATCATAGAATGGTTTGGGTTGGAAGTGACCTTAAAGATCATTTCATTCCAACTCCCCTGCCACCTGCTAGACAGGTTATTGAAAGCATCTGATCATCTAGTTGGCCTTGAACTCTTCCAAGAATGGGGCATCCACAGCTTCTCTGGGCAACCTGTGCCAGTACCTCTTTACTCTCTTCCTAACATCTAATTTAAACCTCTCCCCTTAGAGTTTACAAGAGCTGTGCAAAAAAAAAAAAAAAAAAAAAAAATAAAAAAGTGTAGGTGAACCAAACTGCAGGGGGTTAGGCTTGGCAAGCTGCTCTTGCTGAAGCTGTGACAGCAACATGGTTTGCACACTAAGAGCTCAAACCCAGGTTAAACAACCCCACACATGCCCTCACTGTCCCACCCCTTTGCTGTGCAGGGGGCATGGTGTGCTGGTCAGATGCTGCTTCTCGAAGGGCAAGCAAGAATCCACGCACCTCTCCCTCCCTGCCAGCAGTGCTTGCTGGTGCCCAGTGCATGCACAAGATCCCTTTCCCCTCACCATCTGGGCTTTCACCACTTTGGTAGCCTGCTGCACTCCACAGCTGCTTCCTTTGTCTCTCCTAAAGCCAGCCCCAGTTTTGCATACAGATGAATATGTGTTACATCTTGTGCTGGATGAGCAGCTCCCACAGAAAGCCAAAGCTCCACAGAGACTGACATCCATCATGTCCATCCCTGCCACATCCACAGGGAGCTCTGGGGCTGTCATGTGCTTTAGTTTCACTGACTCTCCTCACCATCACCAATTATCCTTTCCACGTGTGCACCTTCTGCTGCCATTACGCAAAGCTGCTCTGCTGCAGCTCCTCACTCCTATCTTTTGGTGCCTGTGAAACAGCAGGGATAATGGAGGGACAGATTATCAAAGCAGGGGCTGCAGGGCAGCCTGCACCAGTCACCTCAGAGCAGGCAGCCAGCACAGCTACACACAGGTGTGCTCAGGTGCCGCCTTCATCAGGTATTTTATAAACAGAGCACACCGTCACATGTGCAGTAAATCCCCATTACAAAGCAGATAATTATGTGTACCAAACAGTGCCCTGCAGAGTGCAGCTGGCCAGGGAAGGCTTTTCTCATCACATCCAACAGAAACCCTTCCTTTTTTTTCCTTTTAGGGAGAGGAAAAGCATCTTCTGAAGCTTCACTGAGCAGCTTCTGGCATCAAGTATAAGGCACATCTCAGCCACACCAGCTGGGCAGAAGGGATTTGTGGTGAGTTAATGGACCTTGGGAGGCAGCAGCCCCTAGAGATGAGGTCTGCTGCTGCTGAAATGCAGAGCTCCTGGAATTGTATGTGATGAACAAAAACACCCTGCAAGAATAGGGGCTCTCAGAGCACTTGGCTTTCCATCCAAGCACAAGATCCCAGCTCAGGTGGCAGGAGCCAGCTCAGTTAGGTGGTGGTTCTGTTTAGTTTTCTGCTTTCAGGGGCTGTCTGCTCACAGTGGCACAGAGCTGGACGCTCATATTGATGGTGCTGGAAGTGCCCCCACTTGTATTCCCTTTCAGCTGCCCAGTGCAGGCACCCTGTGGTTAGCACAGATCACTGGTGTCCCATGTGGTGTGGGATTTTTGCTGAGAGGTGAGAGGTGTTGTGTATCTGGATGGTCCAAGTGCTGAGAAATGGGACAGAAAAGGTGATTTTGTCTGGTGGAAATGGAGATGACAGGTATCAAAAATACATGAGCAAAGAAAAATTTAATCTATTTAGCAAGTGTCTGCCTTCCTGCAGTTGTGGTTTCCAGAGAACTTAATTAGCTGAAGGTTGAGCTCAATATTGTCTTAACTCACAGCCACCCAATGACTGGCCTGTGGTTTTTCTGTCCTTTGATAAAATCATTGTGAAAGTTCATGCTGCTAATGAAGAGTCCCGCTTCTCTTTTCCAAGGGTTTCTTCCTCCTTCCTCTGTCTTTCTTCAGACTGATGAGTAGGAAAGTCTGGGGATCTGAAACTGGGTGTCTCTGCATCAGTTCTTTCTGTGCTATCCAGACATGTTCGCACAGGCACCTTTAGTGTGTGTGCAGCACCTCATGTCTGCATCAGGCTGCAGTTAGAGGGACCTGAAACAGCTTCATGGAGATTGTGAATCAAGATTTAGCATTAAGAAGTCCTAAGCAGAGTGGTTATGTTGCCTCATTTGCCATGATGTTGGACCAAAGGCAAACGGGCACTGAGCACGTTCTCCCTCTCAGCACAGGCATAAGTCATGGGAGATCCTTAAGTCTTGTTCAGGCTGTAAATTAGCTTAGGACATGGAGTTGTTGAGCTGCTGCAGCCTTTTTCTACTTGAGAACCATTATATCAATCTCTTTGACACGGACATGAGGTAACCAGTTGAAGAATGCGTATGAGGGTGTTTGACTGAATTGCCCACATCCACTGCTGATGGTTCGTTTGTGCCTAATTGCACTGCAAATCCCTCATTGTGAAAGAAGTGGTTGATTTTCAGATTGCTGAAGCGTGCCTGCTATCAGCTGAAGTTGCAGTGCCAGAGCAGCACTCTCGCTGTGAGCAGGCTGAGGTCCAGCTTCAGCCAGACTCTCCTTAGCCCCTGCACTGAAGTGCCAGAGCTGATGCTGCAGGTGACCTGTCTGCCTTAACACCAGTGAAGAAAACAGACACAGTGGAGGAAGGGAGGTGAAATGAGGGCTGAAGTGCCTTTCTGGAGGTGTCCATGCCCTCCTCTGCTGCTGGCACCAGTGCAAGGTGTGGGCTGCAGCCCTGACCTGCCTTGGCTGGATGCAGCTGCAGCTGAAAAGGGGCAGCCCCTCTCCAGCACCATCCATTTTATTTGTCTGGATTCTTTGTCCTCCTTTCTCTCGCTTTTCTTTCCCTGGCAAACTACCTAACATTTTTGTGTCTGAGTGATTGTGAAATCACAGAAACAATACTGTGTACGTAAAAGAAATACTGGACATCTTAACCTTTGTAGGGACATGAACTCCTTGTCCCTATTCCCACTTAAATGTACTGAACTGGGAGCACTTTCAGCCGGGAAAGAGGAGAATGAGACCTCAGCCATGGACACTGAACTCTCCAGCTGTGTGAAAGAGTAAAGCAATAGTCATAATCACTGCTGTAGTCACTTGTTTCTTATCTTAAAACATGGTGCAGAACCTCCCAAGCACGTCTGTGAGCACACTGAGATTTATACCCACATTAATAATCACAAATTTGGTTTGTTCTTGCAGCTAATAAAATAATTAGCAGCAGTCACGTAAAAGGAGAGAGAAATATGCTAATTCATGCTGGCTTTCAAATGAAAAACAGAAAAAAAAAAAAGCCTAACCCACAGAGATGGTGAAGGCTGTTCTGTTTAGCTCCCTCCCAACCCCATTTGGTAGCGGGCAGTGGAAGAGCATCCAGATCTCCCACTGATGCCCTCCTGCCTTTCCCAGCCAACACGTGGCCATCCAGGGGGATTATCTGGAAGTGCAAAACCTAACAAAACAGAAGACTAAAAAACAATCCAAAAAGCATTTGCACACAGATCAGGCACCCGTGGAGATTTGGAAAAAGCCATGCTGGAGCTTTCTTCTTGGCAGCACAGCCAGGCCTCATGATCCCCATTAGCAGGCTGCAGCTAGGGGACAGAACATTTAAATGCTCATCAGTGGGGAAGGATACAGCATTTTGTTGATTACAGAGCTGGAACAGAAAAGCCTCCAGATATTCATTCAATCTTTTTATTATTATTATTATTATTATTTCTAACAACTTGTCTGGGAACTTGGAGAAGGCACGAAAGCTGCTTTTCCCTCTGACCCATGCTTGTGTCCCAGGGAGAGGAGAGCAATGTCCCATTGTTCAGGGGCTATTCTCAGCATCTGGAGACCAAAGCCAGCTTCCCACCAGCCAGCTGGCAACCCCTGCAGCACCACAGTCCTGCCTGCTGGAAGAAGGAGCTGCTCTGTCCACCTTCCCAGCCACGTGCTCCTTTCCTCTCCCTGCCAGTAACAACACTCACACAGCCCATGGCAAGCCCAGGCAGAAAACCAGTCCAGCAACCTGCTTTGGAAAAGCAGTCCTCATCTCCCCAGAACACATTGGTTTTCAATGAGATCAGGTGCCTGAAGGCAAGGCTGCATTTTTCTGCAGCATTTCAGACTTAAATCAGCACGAACTCTTTGAGGTTTTTTTCCTGTATGCTTTAGAGATGGTGAAACTCCCCCTTTTTCACAGAGCCCTTCTTAAGGCAAGGAAGAGGTGACAACACAAAGGAACCTCCTGGTCAATCACAGCCCTGAGAGACAGCAGCATGGATGGTCAAGCAATACATTATTCAGGCACATGGCCTTCAGCCCACTCAAAGGGCTTTTAAGCACAAATCTGACCCCCAAAATCATGTAATCAACCCCAAAGTCACAATTCATTAACTTTTAAAAAGTACATATTTCTGATTGATTTTATTTGCCTTCAGATATCACAACATCAGTAATTTTTCAAGCTTTTGCTCTGCCATCACACCTTCTCTCCCAACCATATTTTATTTTAAGTAGAGAAAGCTGAGATCCAGATTTTAAAAAAACCAAAAAGTATAATTTGGAGAAAGCCACCAGCTGCGAGGAGACCTGTGCTTGCATTGCTGGCTTGGCTGTGGGTCCATGTGGGATGGCAGGACAGGTCTTGGAGGACAGGGCTGGTCTGACAACTCCCAGCCTTTTTTTTTTTGGAAGAATGTGGAGGATCACACATTGCTTGTATAACTGATGAGGAAGGGTGCTTAAAACTTGTGAGCTTGAGTGTGTGTGCCAGAAGTGCTGGGTTTTTATGGGAGATTAGACACTGCTTGACACAGCAGGTCCTCTTGCCAGATCCCTGGTGCACAGACAATTAAATGAGCCAAATAACCACATCTATCTCAGCATGCCCATGCATGTGCAAACAATTACTCTGTGGGACTGTTATTAAAGAAAATTAAATTTTAAATCTGTACCAGTCCAGGAAATCTTAAGGGAGACTAATTTTCTAGGAACCATCTAGTGGGCATAGCCTGGGTAGCCCTGGAAAGGTTTATAAATCTGGTCTTAGAGTCCCTAATCCTGTTTATCTGCTACTGTACTTATTTTAAAAACACAGAACTTCTGAGAAATTTAGGAATTCAAAGCCCCAGGGACTCATGTAAGCTCTTTGGACTTGCAAGAACTCGGGCATTTGTTTCTAGTCAAGGCAGTTTTTGGTTGCATAGGGCTTCATCACTGGTTAAATTCTGAGCTGGAATAAGACTGATTTCTTGCTCTGCCTTAGCAGCAATTTCACTTTTTACCATTTTACATGAAATTTGCTTGTCTGCTTTTGAGGAGATAAATCACAGAATCCCTGGGTTGGAAGAGACCTTCAAGATCATTGAGTCCAGCCCAGCCCCAACACCCCAACTAAACCCTGGCACCCAGTGCCACATCCAGGCTTTGTTAAACACACCCAGGGATGGGGACTCCACCACCTCCCCGGGCAGCCATGCCAGAACTTTCTCACCCTTGCCGGAAAAAACTTTTTCCTGTTATCCAGCCTCTATTTCCCTTGACACAGCTTCCAGTGAAGGGAATACCTTGATTTCCCATGCATGTATAAGTCAGAGAGAGGGTGTTGGAGCTCTCTGGAATGTAACACTTTCTCCTAGGTGGGTGAATGGTGTTAGTTTAGCTTGAGATCCAAGCCACAGACCCTAAACATGGATCCTGCAGGTATTTAGCTCATCCTCTGCATGAGAAAAGTGAAACATCTTCTCTTTAGGTTCTCACACAGATGAGCTGCAGCTCAAGGTGGAAAGATGTTAAAAAATATTATTTCTTCTCAAAGAAAAGTGTAGTCACACTGACAAGAGGGTGGAAACTGGCATTTAAAGTGGTCACGGAGGTCTTGGGCACTTCATGACCTGCAGAACCACCAAATCATCAAAGTTGGAAGAGACCTTCAAGATCCTCCAGTCCCACCATCAACTCAGCAGCACCATAAAGAGGCTGAATGAAGGAAAAGCTGAGGTGGTTTTATGGGGAGCTGAAGAAGGGTCTGTGATAAAAGCATAAAACTCCTCAAAAAACCAGCAGCAACAAAAATAATAAAGAAGATGGGTGATGTAGTGCATGAGCACTTGAACTGATTAATAAGATAAAATAGTAGATGCAAAATATGGATGTTCAAAATATGGAAATATTTATTGGTTTGCTTTTTACACCGGAAAGGCAAATTATCTTCTGGATTTTGGGATGAGACAGGTCTGTACACACATACTTGCATGGACAGAAAGTAAGCTCTTGCAGAGAGAGAATATCTGCAGTGGAGAACACATAATGGGGTTATGGGAGGAGAAAAATGTCAAGCCATGCTCATGCTGAGTGAAAGGCAGCAAGTTTGGGTACATGAGGTGGTAGAAAGAGGGAGATGTCAAAAACAAAGTACAAAGTAAGGCTTGGAGCAGCTGTAAGGATGCAAACATTGGCAGTGACAAAGGAAGGGGGAGGAGGGGGTCTGGGCTAGACTTGGGTCTTGGGAATGGGAGGAAAGATGTTTCTCCAAGGGTTTGTTTATGTGTGTTGAATGTCTTCTTTCTTCTCAATACCTAAATCAGTAATTAGAAGTTTCTTTTCATTGGCTATGAATTAATTAAGTGTAATTCCCTAAGTTGAGTCATCTTCTGAGAAGTTATTACTGGTTCTACAAGTAAATGTAATACTTCATAATATCTGCTAAAGAACTGTTGGAAAAGAAGAATAAAAAGCTGGGGGGGGAGGAGGGGGGGGAATCATCAATTCTCAAATTAAGGCATATCACAAAACACTGAATTAATTGTGAGATTCTAAACATGGGCTTGCTTTCCTCTCACTTGTTGCATGAATTAAATAAACAAAAAACTCAGCAAGAATTCTGTGGAACCACGCCATTTTCTTTATTATAGGATGGATAGCAGGAGTTTTGTGCCCAGAAACATTTTCCTTTGTATATTACATATACCCTCCTCTGAAAGAAATAATGATCAGCAGTGAAACAGATATTCTCTTGTTGATTTGAAACTATCAAAATGGTTTCTTAATCCAGAAGAAGGGACAAAAAAAAGATGATTTTATTGTTGGTTGTTGTATTAAATAATTTTGCTGTTGGCTTCCTGATTCACAGAATCACAGAATGGGCTGAGTTGGAAGGGACCCATCAGAATCACCAAGTTCAGCTCCTGGCTCTTCACAGGACACCCCAAGAATCCCACCCTGTGCCTTAGAGCATTGCCTAAGTCAGAATTTCCACTGCAAAAGCTTCCAGGAGGACCAGTAGTGAATGTCTGGCTATGTATCAATGCTGAAACAGGATAATTATGCACAGGATTTATTTTGGTTTTTTTTAATGAAGTGATGTGATCCAGACTCTTCCTCAGGACTCACCTTGCAGCTGCCTCTACTTCCTCCTCAGAATCCTTAACAACTTTTTGTGCACTGATCTTCCCTCTAAGTTTGGAGTGTTTTGTTATTCCTGTATCAAAGAAGAACCAAAGGGAAGCCAGGGGTGAATCCACCAGGAGATTCAGGCACTGAAATTGTCCATATTGCAAAAACCAAGATTCAGGTGGTCTCATAACTTTGGAACTCACAACTTCATGTAGTACCCAGTGTCCTGGTGGTTGATATAGAAGTGTTAGGTACTGTAAAATGGGATTGAAGGGAAATAAATGGGGAGCCACTTTGGGAAACATCTGTAAGGAAAGTGCCCTGACACTCACCCTGCAGTAGCCCAGAAGAACCAGTGGGCTGGGTTCTCTCAGGAGAGGCAGAGGAGGAGAAATTTGTCTTCTGCACTCATTCTCTGCCCAGCAGAGAGAGAACTGGGTTCAAATTATCACCTGACAAGCATTAGAACATTGATTGATGCCACTTATCTTGCCTTCTTGTGGCACTTCACTTCCCTAGCAGACTTAATGCCCTGCTCCTACTTTTTCCCCAAAAGAGTCCCTCTTCACAGAGACCATTTGTGACTGGGAAGATGCCACATGATGCCACCCTAACCTCACCTTCTCTGAGGCAAAAAGAGAGGGAGTCCCTCTCCAAAGCAAGCAGGAATGCCCTGGGTTATGGATCCCACACTTTCAGGGCCTGTGCTCTGGGGTTTGAGCAGGGGGTGACAAATGGGGGCAGCAGGAGGGAGACTTCCACTCCATCTCCATGCTCCTGCTGGCACAAGTGCAGCAGACCAGCATGCCCTGGGGAGCCAGATGAGGTTTTCATGCCTCCAGCACCCTCCAAAATCAGCATCTTCATGCCAGGAGGCAGCTCTAGAGATAGTCCTGCAGTGATACTCTGCTGCTGAAGGGTTTTCTGCACAAAAACCTACAGAGATGTGCATAATAACCTGAGAATTTATAGAGACTCTTCCATACCCTCTGATTTTTTAAACATAATTTTCAATTTCTAATTCATGAAAGCCTCCTTGCAGTTTGTTCTCAAGCCCTTCTGTCGTCTGCCTAGCACTTTCTTTTTTTCTACAAGTATCCAAAGTCATTAAAAATGCAAGTACAACTATATATATCTCTCTAATACCATATATATTGTTATGGAGATAGTTCTAAGAGATAACATTATGAAGGATCTTATGAAAGATCTTATCTTCATGTGAAAGCTTTATTAATACCTCCCCAGAGGTAGCTGAGGATCAGTTTTGCCCTCTGTAATTAGCTGAAATTACCTCGACCTTCTCTGCAGGCTGGGTGAACAACATGCAGAACTGTTCTCTCAGCTACTGTTCTGAATCTGTGCATGTTAAAGAACAAAATGAGAGGAGGGAAAGGGAGAAAAGAGAAGGAAGGACAGTGCACGCCCAGCCAACTCCTCTCAGCATCTGGTTGTGCTGTGATACATTTCAGTCTGTCTAGTTGCAATTATTCCACAGGATCCATTCTTACAGGGATTTATGCCACAGTTCCTGGGTGTGGTATTTTCTGGGTCCCCAGGATGAAGGAGGAACTGAGAAATCTGACTCCATGTTCTTGGAAGGCTGATTTATTATTTTATGATATTATGTTATATTAAAGAATGCTATACTAAAACTGCACTAAAGAATAGAGAAAGGAAACTTACAGAAGGTTTAACAAGATGCTAATTAAAAACCCATGACTCTCCAGAGTCCCAGCACAGCCAGACAGTGATTGGTCATTAAGTAAAAACAATTCACATGTTGGATAAACAATCTCCAACCACATTCCAAAGCAGCCAAACACAGGAGAAGCAATCAGACAATTCTCTGAGGCTTCTCAGCTCCCCAGGAGAAAAAATCCTGGCGAAGGGATTTTTCAGAAAATATGAGAGTGACACCTGGGTTAGTTCCTCTTCAGAGGGATGGGAGCACTGAAACCTGTAGCCAGATGGAACAAAACCTATTTGAGTGGGAGAGCAAGGCTCTTTCCCATCCCAAAATGACCGTATTTTCAGCACCATGCTCATGCTCAAGCCACTTTTCCCCCTCTTCCCAGAGCATCTGGGTCTGGTTCAACGCGTCTGAGCATGTGGCAGGTCATGACAGGCTCTCTCCTCACATCCAGCCCAGATGAAGTTCCAAAGAGTCTCATGCTGAGCCCTGACATCCCACATTAGGGAGAAGAAATAGATGCACGGATAATAAAACACACAGTGTTGTCAACAACTTTTAACTAAACATGAAAAAGGAGCAGGTGTAAATTTAGAAAGACCTGAGCTACAGACTCGAACAGCGAGCGGCAGGTGCGCACTCTCAATCAGGGATGCTGATTTCTGCCAAATCTTCCAGTTGTTTTCCTCAGTCTTCATCAGTCAGAGGATCAGCAAGCTGGCATCTATCCAAGCCCCAGCCTCACCTAAGTTCCAACCAAAGTGCTCTTTCCAAGCATCAGAGCTGGATTAGGTAAACATCAAAGGTGGGTGTTTTAAGTAAGATTAAGGTAGCATGGCCTGGACTTTTATTTTATCTCACCCTCTCAGCTGCACATTAAACTTTCAGAGTGGGGAGGTCACTCCAGGCCTGTGAATCCTCTCCTCAGGGCAGTGAGGAACTGCACAGTATCACCCCCTGTATGTGATTTTTGGTAGCACTCCCTAAAAAATTTAAAAATAATAGGTTGCATCAGCTGTACAAAACTGGGCTGAGAAATCTAAAATCCCCAAGGCCAAATAAAAATCTCCCCTCAGGTCACCTCTACCTGACCACTGCTTTTATTCAGAGCTCAGCTTCAGGCTTTACCCAAGCCAAAATCAAAATGACCAGTGTCTTTCACAGAAGGTTTTCTCAGGGCAAGGCAGCATTAGAGTTTTTGTCACATGGAACTGCTGCTGAGGTGCTGTTACTGCTATAAATTAAAAGGCAAAGTTGTCTTTCTGAGTATGCCTCAGCTCCACTTGCCTTTATCATCCCAGAGAACTCCTGAGGTTTTTAGAGCTGTGTCTCACCACAGTTCACCTGTGGAGAAGAGAAAGAAAGACTCAAAAATAGGGCAAGACATTTTGGACAGGAGACAGTTTCTTGAGCAGATGTTTAAATAATGCTTCCTAAAAAAAGCAGGCCTCATTCTCCTGAAATGAAACACTATCTGTATCCACTAAAAGCAGATCTAGAGTGTTTTTAGTGATTCCCAGCAACTGCAAACAGTAGGAGGTACCAATAAGGAAACAGCATGACTGAACTAATTTCCTTTGACATGGCAATAACCTCAAATAAATCTGCTTTCTCTTCAAAGAGGCAAAGCTCAAGACAGCACTGCACTTGGGGAACCTTTCATTGGGGTCAGCTGTTTCATGTTCCAGTGTCATACTGAAAAAATCACCCTGCAAAAAGTTCATGTAGCTATAGATCAGTAATAAATGCTTGGTGGATTTGTCACTGACTCATGAATCAGCTCTGCCTTTATTAATATTTTTTTTTACAGAGAAGCTGTTAGTTTTTAAGGAAATACAAAGGATTTTGGATTACACAAAAGATGTTTCTCCACTGAACACATTTCTTCATGGAAAAATTGCTTTTTGCCTTTTTTTTTTTTAGCTTCACCTTCCCTCACCACGCTGGCAGTGCCTTGTATCTGAGAGGTCTGTGACATGCCAGGCTCGTTTTCTCTTGGCTCAGTGACTCCAGAAGTAAAATGTTCAAAGACAGGCACCTAAAACTGATTAGCAAATAATCCAAGTGTTCAAAAACAGAAGTACACACACACACAGTGGAAAACAAAGCTGTGGGTCAACAGCAGATTAATGTTCTCTGTAGGTGACCAGCCAAAATATCCCTGGCAGGAGTCCAGTCAGAGGATAGCTGGCTTATAATGGTTGTGAAATGACCTCTTCATCGTTTTTGATTGTGCCTGGACATGTCCAGGCAGGAAAGCACCTCCTGGCATGGCTTTGCCATCTGCCACGCTGTGATGGATGTGAGACCTGGCCTCTCACTTGGTTCCTGTGCTGTAACTGCAATTTCACCCCCCCAGAGAAATGTTTGAGCACCTCAGCCCTACCCCAATGCTATCTGCTAACAAGAAAAAGGGGTTTAGCCACCAAACAGAAGCACCTGAGTTTCACAGCACCAAAGCCCTCGAGGGGCTGGAACTGGTAGACCTCAACCACAATTTTATATCTCTGCACCTCAGTGACTCCACTTGCAGAGCTGGAGGAGGAAAATCTTCATTGTTTCCAAAGCAGGGAATATCTCCTGGAAGGTCACAGGGATCCAGGATATGGCACAGGCTGGCACACACTGAAGACAGGAAAGGTGGAAGGAAGCCTGCTGGGACCAGGTGATTGCTCAGGCAGGCAAGGCTGGCTAATGAACACATCAAGAATGTGCTTGAATTTCAGCTTTTGTGGCAGCTCAGGGAAGGGTTCCTCTGGGGAATTTGCAGCTTTCACTTCTGAGAAGCAATGAAGATTAAACCCACAATCAATAATTCTGGAATTTCATAGAGCGACATAAAACTTAATGCACAAAACACAATTTTATTAAGTTTACCCCAGAACATGGACCTGCTCCTCAAAAAGGGCCAGCCACCCTTCCCTTGAAGTACAGGGTGGATTTCTTTGGTTTTACCTTATCTGAGGTGAAAACAAAGCAAAAGCAGAGGTATGGGTGACACGAACCTGCAATACACAAAAAAGCAGAATTATCCCCACATGACAGAAGCCAGCCTTGCCAAAACATCCCTGATTCCAGCAGCAGGCACAGCCACCAGGATGCAGCCTCTGAGTCTCCTGTTGTGCACAACTAGGCAGCACTGCAGAACTGAGAGTTTGGGCCTGTGACATGAGCACAAAAAGCAGTTAATTAGTCATTACTTTTAAAAAGTGGGTTTAGTTATCTCAACCAATGCAGTTTCTCGGTTGCAAGAAGCCTGTGGGTTTTTTATATTATTTCTTAGAATTGATGGAAGGTCCTTTCCCCCAACCCAATCAGGCAAAACTAGTTCTTCATCTCTGCTGCTTTTGGATGGCTCAGATTTGTGAGTACCCAGTTAAGACCCACAGCAGGAACATAATTTCAAAGCATCATCTAAGACAGAAATTTACCTCAGCAATAACATCCACGGGAAGGGACAGCTCTTTCTTTCTTCTGTTGCCTAATTGGAGCAAAAGAGATTATTAACCCTCATGGAATTACTGATTTACCAACACTGCCACTGCAGCATGCACTCATTGCTCCAGGTAGAAAGTAATACCTTGAAAATGTATTGGTTAATAAATCAACATCAGATTTTAATATTAATTGTCCCTTTGAAACTGATTCTCAACAAATATCACAGTTAGTGTTGCTTTGCTAACATTTTAATGGGTCATTAACTAAAACCAGCCATTACCTTCTGCTGTTACAGCTTCCATAAGGATTTATTAAGGCAACTTCATGTATTATTAAAAACAAAGTTTGTGGCTCTAATGTTCTCAAACTTCATCTCCCTCAGGCTTCCAGTGATTGCTTCAAAGGTAAAAACATTTGCCAAACATAATTGTGTCATTCAGTTCAGATCAATCCTTTAAAACAGTATTTCTTTCTTTTAAAAATGCTTTTTTTTCCCCTGTTCCCCCTTCTCAAGGAGAAAGTGGCTGTGTATAAAATAAATGTGAAGGTGTGGAAGTATATAGAGTTTTGTTGGGTTTGTATCTGCTAAATCAAAAGTGGATGGACCTGGAATATCAAAAAAAAAAAAGAAGAGCAAGCTTAGAAAGTTGGGTCTGTCAGTATGATTAAAACCACTAAGGAGAAATTCTTCTTCACACAATGTGTTATTGAACCATGGAAATCATCACCCCTAGAAGTCATCAGGGGCAAAGTTTAGCTTCATCACAGAGTTCAAGCTTCATAGAGAACTCAGGAATTCTAAGCCTCATTCTCCCATAATTGAAGATAGTCTTAAACTTTGGAGTATGAGCCTTAGAATTACCTTAATGACTTCCTGAGGTAATTAATTCTGCAGTCTAAATAACATCTGTAATTATTAGCAGAGTGACATACTTAAGTTAAAAAAAAATTGTATATTCACCTTACACAGGCTTCCAATAGACCATGGATGAAATTAAGGTCACTCCATTCTGAGAAGGCTCCTTTGCACCTATACTTTCTTGACTTTGTCTTTCTTTTTTCCTTTTTTTCAGTGGAGAGATATCTGAAAACAGGAATTTCACACTTACAGCTCATCACATTCCTAGTGTGCTACCAAGAATTTAAAATACTGACAGTTTCCATGTGGTGACATGAAAGAAAAAAACAACATTTTCCCTCCAGCCTGTAAAATCAGACTCAGGTTCACAATCAGCTCTGTGCCTCTCTATTCCACATTCTGGAGCACAATTGCTTTGAATTATTCTGCATCCCTGAAAAATAAGTGCCAAGTTGCAGGAAAGACAGGGAAGGGACAAGAGACTTTGCCTCACCTCAGTGCAAGAGCTGAGCTTTTGTGGCCAAAATTCACTTTTCACACAATTTCACTGATTACTCAATGTTGGACAGTGCATGGAGGCAGGCTGTTGGCCTCAAGAAGTGTTGAACATTCAGGTTCCTTCCATAATATTCCTAAAAATCACATTGTTACACAATAAGGAGCAGATTTTTTCCCCAGTTTATGTCAATCCAAAGAAATCAAGACATCAAGCCAGAGCCATTTATGTTACTTTAAAAAAAATAAAGCTGATTTTCAGGCTGCTAAGGATTTGTAACCTGGTACTAAACGGTTCAATCCTATATTGTTATCTGTGGATGAGCTGATAATATTTATGAATGCTGAGTTTTCTCCAAGTAGTTTGGATTTATTTCACCTCTGCGAGGCAATGCTGCAGAGATTCATCTGCAAGTACTGCAGAGATAATGTCTTAATTTATATCTCTTGGGGGAAACAGAAACACCAGGCTTGTGAAAGGTTTCTGATGACAAAACTTCATGACTTTACATTTTGGTTTTTTTTAAGAAATCATCTGCAAAATGTTCTTGTATATTAAAAAACCTTCAGTGCTATCCCTAAAACACCTGTTTCCACTGGGTTCCCATGGCCATAGAGAGATTCATGGAAAACCTCTTTTTGTGCCTGATCAGTTACAAGATCTATAGGAAGAACTGCACTGCTTTTTTGTAATTAGCAACTGCTAGTTAACAGAACAACTGCTTGCTCTCAAAATGTGCTGTACCTTTGGAAACCAAGAATTCATCTGCAAGGAAGTGAAAGTAGGATGGATGTAACAGCTAAACTTACATGCACCTGCTTTTACATAAGCCAATGTGTTTCTAGTGATGAAAATCAGTCTTTCAGATCCAAATGAATCGTTTAAATTAGCAAGGCTCATGTTTCATCGTTAGAAACACCTTCCAGCCTCACAAGATGCAGAGATTTCTTTCTCAACAGAGGTGTCTGAAAGCACGAGCTTCGGGACGCTTTTAAAAAAGATGAAATTTGCCATCCAATATATTGTGGAAATTTAAAAAAAAAAAATTGCCTCTGAATGCATTTGCCTGTGTGAAATAACGTCTCACAAAAGATGCAGGAAAAGGAGCCAAGATCCACAACATAAAATAATCCTCAAGTGAACATTTCAGCACCACGCTCCACCAAAGGTAGGTCACAGAAACCAACTGTGTTACATCCTAACTCTCTAGCAAAAAAAAAAAAAACCACAAATAAAAAACCAAAATCAAACAAACAGAAAATCCTCCTTTCCATTTCCAACAAGAACTCTAAATCTGGGGGTATTTTCTCATTTCCAGTCAGCAAACAATCAGACACCACCTGCTTTTCCTGCTCCCCAAGTCCTGTTCATCCCTGTGTGACACCACGTGGCTGTATCCTTACTGCCATGCCCTCCTTTCCATGGAAGGAATAATTTCCTTCAGGACTGGAGAGAATCACCTCCAATCTCAGGCCCTGACTCTGTCACTATATCTGGATGGTGTCATGATGATGTCATCTATAAATCAGGAAAGGGATAGCCTGTAACTTTTGCTGGTTTTTTTCCTAAGCATTCCCTTACCTTTCCAAAACATTCTGATCAACTTTATTTCTTGTGCTTACCAGCCCTTCTCTGCCAGAAGCACATTGTGTGCTCTCTGCAGCTGAAAGTTTATTCATTTATTTATTTATTTATTTATTTGTAGTCTTCTCTACTAAGCCAAGTACAACACTGGCCTGCTTCTTAATCAAGGCTCCAACAGTACAAGAAATGATTACAGGAACTCACCTACATATATATATGGCTTTGAATTATGCTGGTAATGGCAAAAGAAAAAAATGGGAATGAGTGATTAATAGGAAACCCAGCTCTTCTACACTCACCTATACATAGATTGCTTTGAATTATGCTGGTAATGGCAAAAAAAAAAAAATAATAAAAAGGGAATGAGTGATTAATAGGAAACCCAGCTCTTCTACTTTACTGTTGAGTGCCAATCTCTGAGTAACTTAAATCAGAGGGGACAAGAGGAAGGTGGAGGATTAGGAAAAGTCACAAGGCTAAATCACAGCATAGCAAACTATCATTCAGAGATTCACCACTAGCTGGATTAATAAGAACACTAAATCACATATATCTGTGTGCCTAAGATAAAAAAAAATGTTCAATTAGCAAAATCACTGCTCCTTTTCAAATGATGAGGATGTTAGCAAGGGTATTCTGCTTTCATGCATTATCCAAGCGATATTCACACATTAGAGACCTGATTATAAGCAGTGGCCCAATATCACAGAAACTAATAAATTTCTCCCTAATTTATTTACAGCCCAAGGGGAAAGCCCTGTCTCCATGGCCACATGCAGACAGTTGTGTGTTAATTCCATCCATCCTCTGGTCTGGCCAGGTGTGAGTCAGCTCCAGCCCAAAAGCCATAAAACCTCATTAATGAGGGGTAGGTCTTATCACCGTGGGCCAATTAGTGCACTGACAAGGCCAGCTTTGGGTCTGGATGAAGTAAGGACTGTCTGTGTCAGAGCAGAGGTATGAGAAACATGATCAATGCTGCCAGGACTTGCCAAGTTTGTTGCTGGAATTGTGGAATAGAAAAATGTCACCTTAAAACCCGAAGCGTTACAGAAAACATTATTAACTTATGGCAAAATTCAAAAGAGGTTTGGGTTGTAGGGCAAAATCAGCCTGGGCTGCATTAGGATAGTTTGATTTTTTTTTAAATTTTTAATTTTTGATTGCATTGCTGACAGTTTGATGGAGATGATCCTTCCCCTCTGCTCAGGGAGAATTCAGACACAGACTGAAGGTCTCTGTTACAAGAGACATGGGGCCACAGAAAGACCCTACCTCAAAGACAACTAATGGACTGAAAAATATGAAGAAAAGCTGATAGAGCTGAGACTCCTTAGCCTGGAGGAGACAAGATTCAAGGGGAGCCCTTGCCAGTGTGTAAAAGCAGCTGATGGGGAGGTAAAGAAGATGCTGTGACCTCAGTGCTGCCCAGTGAAAGGGCAAGAGGAAATGGGCACGGGCTGGAACACATTAAATTCCACTTAAACATTAATTTTTTTTAAATTGTACTTGTAATCAAATACTGGGAACAATTTTCCCAGAGAAGTTGTTGAGTAATCCATCCTTGGAGATACTAGAAACTTGGCTGGACATGATCCTAAGGAAATCTGCTGTAGTTGACCCTGCTTTGAGCAGAGGGACAGGACTCAAACCCAAGAGCCCCTTTCTAGCCTCAACTCTTCCCTGATTCTCAAAACTGTTAAAGAAACATAAAAATAATCTCTAGAAAATAGTTCAGTCCTTAGAGAAAACCAGTCAACATCAGAAGAAAATCCATTTTCTGCCAAGATAGGAATGAGGCTGGTAACATCAGCTGCACCTTTTTTCCTCAGTGCAAACAAAGTTTAGCCAACTCTCACTTCAACATCCAAAATCAAATGGGATGAATTCCAGTGATCTCCACCAAATCATAATCAGCACCATGCTAATGGGCTACTATCACCCTGGCACCCTGTCCTGGATTGTAAGATGTGCCTGGGGGTGTGTGCTCCATTCCCATCTGTCAGAGCTGGGGCAGCTCTCTGCTGCTCATGGGGCAGTTTGTTCTTTCTCTCTCCCACAGCCC
>JAYDZK010000001.1:110110393-110121266 GCA_034509185.1 Euphonia xanthogaster
CCCCTCTGGGAACGAGCACCAAATCCCAGAGGGCACCTCTGCGAGCCGGCTCCCCGAGTCCCTGCACCGAGGAGTTGCCATCCAGGTGTTTGGGGAACCTCCTGGGGCTGCCTGGACCAGCTGTGCCGTGTTCCAGTGAGCACCTGGCAAGCTGAGTTCCCCCACAGGGACAAGGGCAGCTGGTTTGGACGTGTCCCCTTGGTTCCTTGAAGAATTATTTGTTGGTGTTGACCTCCTGGCTCGGTGGCCAAGAGCAGCCTCCCACAGTGACACCCTCTCCCTTGGTTTGTCCCTCAATCCTTCCCCAGAGGCTTTCAGATGGCCTTGCCAGCTGCAGCTCTGGACATTCCAGTACCTCCGAAGCTCAGGGCAGTGCCCTGCACGCTCCCAGTGGTGCCCTGCACACCCCACACACATCCTGCTTGCACAAGTGCCAGGTTCCTGTCGTGCCCCACAAGCACTGCCCACTGTGACACACAGCATCCCCTGCCCTGTGCCCCACCATGGGGATGGATGTGACACTTGGGGACACAATTTCAGGGTCATGATGGTGGTACTGGATGATCTTGCAGATCTCTTCTAACCTTGACGATTCCAGGATTTTGTGATTCCTATTTCCTCTTGTATTTGAATAAGAATTATAGTGTCTAACTGAAGGAGACAGAGAGATTGTCATGATTGATTAATATTTCAAAAGGGCCTCATAAATCAATAATCTCTCCACTGTAGTATAATTCACCACCAATGCTTTCTTCCCCTGGCTGGCCTTTGAATCCCCTCACAAGCTCTCAGTTTGCAACAGAGACATAATTGAACAGACAAAAAAGGAAACAAAAAAAACCCCAACATTAAATGACAGGGATGTCGAGTGGAAAAGTTCAGTGCCCATTTCCTACCCCATCAAAGACCATTTTATTGATAAAATTCAATGTTGGTATTTTTATTTTATTTCCATTGTTTTATTGATATTTTGTTGATATCATATAAGTATAGTGATAGGTTTGTGTTTCTTTGCTAATATTTATAGTTATAACATTTACTTGTATTAATAGCATATATGAGTAGAATACAAATCCTTTCTGAATGTCCACAACAGTGAGGGACAACAGGCACAGGACACATGAGGGAAAACTCCAGTGAGCTTTACATGAGAGTGGTTCTGCACAGGGACAGGCTGTCCAAAAAGGCTGGGAAATCTCCATCCTTGAAGACAGCCCCAACAAAGAGCACAATTCCCTGAGCAACCCAACCTAACTGAGAAGTTGTCTTTGCTCTGAGCTGGGGATGGGAGCAGATGCCCTTCAGAGATCCCTTCCAATTTAAGTTAGTCTCTGATACTTAGCTCAAAATAAACAATTCTTGACGTTAGCTACTCTGCCTTGGCTTTTCCCTATCATCCAGCCCCAGAGACAATCCAAGCCTGTAGGACAGCTTGGAGGAGCTCCCATTCCTGGAGAAGAATAAGGACAGCAAGCACAGGGAGACTTGGCAGGGTGCTTGAGGCTTTCATGATCTAATTGAAAGGAAGGTGAATTTTCTCTGATTTGACCCTGATTTAAATCCTCTACTCTTGTTCTCTGAAGTTTACAACCTCTTATTTTACTTCCAGCAGAGTTCCACCTCCTTTAGAGCCAGGGCTGGCATGACTCATCCTGGAGGGCACTGCTGTGCCTGATCCTTTGCCTGAGCTGAGGCCCTGCTGTGAGAAATCTGCCATAAGAGAAAGCTGGAAACAAACTTAACCTCATTTTGGATTGTCCACTGCCATCTAGGAGCAGTGAGAATTGGGAATCCATTTTTATTTATTCACTTTAAAGTGAATTGTTCTGCCTGCCCATGGGAACATGGGGTGCATCTGAGGAAGATGCTGCTTTTGTGCAAGAAGTGCTGCAAGGATTAAAGTGCTCCTAGGTACAATGTGGAGGATGAGTCAGGAGATCCTGGCTTCAAATGGGAGCTCTTCAAAGTGGCATCTGTCTTTTTTGGTGAGCCTCTCAGAGGACTCTCATTTAAAATATGCAAAACCATAACAAAAGGCTGAATGGCTCTGATGTGTGAACTGAGGCTGCAAAGCAGGGCTCCCCGAGGGTTTCTTTCTGCCCCAGCTGGATGAAATACTGCTGCCTGTCTTTCTTGGAGAATGGAGATGGGGCACGTGGTGGCTGCCCACCCTGGAGGTTTCCAGCTCCCACCAGCCAGGAGTGCTGCCAGCTCTGCCCCAAAGCTCCCTGACAAGGCAGACATTCCCTGATTGTTAAAAAGAGATAAAGGACAAACCCCACACAGAGTTCAGCTATTTCCTTTATTTACAGTTCTGCACAGAAGGAGGTGCTGGGTGGCAAATCCACAAAGGCAGTACAGTGACTATCAAAACTTTTCACTATTTATACATTTTAGTGAACAAAGGCATTCATGTTCATTGGTTACCAGTTATATGGTTCTTTTATTAATTTCACATATTATTTCTTTCTGAAATTATTTTTATATTTTTATAGTACCATATCTAAATATGTAGATGTTGCATTTATATTATATGTAATTTGTAATGTTCTGTATCCCAGATTATGAGTAAAACATGCTATCTCCACTTGTAAGGCCTGCCAATCCACCAAGCCACCACTTTCTCCAGGCTTTGAGAAGGTGCCATGCCAAGCTCTCAGGTCTGTGTTAGTTCAAAGTTCATAGAATGGTTTGGGTTGGAAGAGAAACTTAGAGATCACCCAGTTCCAGTCCTCCTCCATGGACAGGACATCTTCCACTTGTTCAAAGTCTCATCCAGCTTGGCCTTGAACACCTCCAGGGATGGGGCATCAACAGCTTGTGGATCAGCACCTGAATGGGAAGAAGATCTACCCTTGAATTAGAGGTCTGCTCCTCAGGGTCTGCCCCACACTCCACAGGCTTGAGGCCTGGCCTGAAGCCCTTCAGACACGGTGTTTTTAATTAATTTTGGTATTAACCCAATATCTCCACACCCTGCACTACACTCTCCTCCTCTGACTCCACGGAGCAGCACTCTTTCAGCATTACTCCACTAAATGCAGTCCTATCTGTGGCTTAAACCCGGCCTCTTTAATTAACTGACAACTTTAATCCACATGTTACACTCTGCTTATCTAGAAACTGACTTTTACTTCTGATAAGCCATGATCTAATTGCCCCCTGTCCTCATCCTCTGCAGAAGTGCAGAATCAATGCACTGCTTCCACCAGGCAGTTGCCCAATATGCAAAAACTCTCCTGCTCTTCTTAATCCCCAGAATTTAAACCTGGCATTGGATGCAGCAGAGATGGCAAGGAGTCCTTGCAGCCCCTCTGCCCCATTCCTCTCTCTCTCCTTCCCACCTGGACCATGCTCAGCTGGAAAGGAACTGAGGCAGCATCAAAGGCTGCCAGCATTTTACCCTCCTGCCTGCATAGGGCACCCATTTCTAGGCTTTAGAAGCAGATGAGAGTTTTGCAGTAAGAGGCAAAGTTCTTGGTGTCACTGAACTCAAAATACAAGGAACTGATGGGAGTCTGGCTAGTTTATTCTGGGTTTATTTGCCATCTACTTTTTTTAACTTCCAGGAAACTTTCAGGCCCCAGAATGCAAGTCGGTATGTGCAATTAGCAAATGCTTTTCAGGCATTTGCCTCTCTTCAGATATAAGAGGTTTCCAAAAAGATGTCAAATACATTTCAAGCTGTTTTTCTAGAGTTTTAGAAGAGAATTTATACACTGAATTTGGGTGTATGCTTAACTGTCATTAGGTCCTGCCAGTTTTAACCTGTCCAGACAGCTCTCTGCTGTTGTCCTGGACATCTGGCAAGTTATATTGATTCAAAGCTGTGGATCCAGTCACAGATATCTTCCCTTTCACCCCCCTCTTGTGGAGAGATAAATGAGAGGGAGGCTTTCCAAGGAGACACTGAAAAATACCAGCTCAAAACAAGATGAGTTTGTGTCCTTTGTTACCACAGACAAGGACAGAGATGTGAAAAGAACAGGAATTAACTCACAAGTAAAATGCGGGAGCTGGGAGGATGCTTGGTGTCACCCATTGCTATTTTGGAGGCTGGGTTTCCAGTATTTTTTGCATGTTATGAGGAGGATCAGGGAGACCTACGCTGTGCTTCTCTGGTGCCTCAGCAGTTCTCTCCATCCCACGTGGCTGCCTGCCCTCAGAATGCCGGGATTTGGCTGCTTGATGTCAGGAATTGCACGGGAGAAACTCTTAGCAACACACTGAGCCATTTGCACTACTTCAATATGACAATATAGATGTCACTGCTGCAGCAGGCCAGACATGGAGATTGGGTCCTGTGGTGCTCCCTCCGTGCCAAGCAGATTTCCAAGAGCTGCTCCTCGAGTGGCATTGGAAGTGACAGGCACTGATTGTCCCCCAGCCTCCCGCAGGGAGGGACAGGGCTGCACGGGCACATGGAACAGAGCGGAGGCAAGCTCTCAGGCACTCCTCACACAAGGAGCTGCTTCAAAGGACAAGTGTTTTTCAGGGCTTCCAGTGACAAATACCCTGCACAGCCTCCTGCTCTCTGCAGTTGAAACCTTGGGTGCTTTCCCTCCATCCTTATTTCCTCCCCATCCATCAATCCCGGTGCCCTTTCAGTCCCTTGGTTTTGCAATGTCAGCAGCGATCCCAAAATGCTCCAAAGTCATTTCCATTCTGCTTCCCCTGACACAGAGACCTCGTTATCCTGCATTGCCTGACTCCATCTGCCTTTTCCTCAGGGATTTTATTCCTGTGGGGTACAGATATTTTTACAAATGACAGAAGCAGTTTTGTGGGAACTGGGGGAAGAAGCACGTTCTTCCTGCCTCGGCAGGGATGTCCATACAGACAGCACACACTGAGCTGGTCAGAACAGCTGTGATAACAACAGCACAGCACCCAAAGCACACACAGAGAGAGGAAAGCTGAGGATGTTGGCAGGGTGAGCCCATCTGTGCCTGCCTGACCCCCCAAAAAGCAGAGAAAACCTCTTTGGCTCTCACCTAAGTCATGAGCTGTGACAGGGATTGAGCTGCCTTCTCCCGTTTTCTCAGGCAAAGAAAGAGACTTCTGTTAGAGAAGCTGTTTTATGTTTTTTATTTATGTCTTAGTAACCTTTAAGTCATGGTTTAATCACATTTGATCAATAAAACATGGCTGGAAAATGAAAAGTCAGATGTTTAAGATTTTGAAAGTACCCAACAATGCTCTGAGGTTTTTTAGCTCTGATTTTGTTTTTCCCCTCTGGATTGTTTTAGAAGAGAAATTCTGCACTTCTTCAGTTCAAATTTGAAAAATAGTTTCATTTGACCTAAAATGCCCCTTTTGTTTTTTTCAGTGAGTGATCCATTCCTTCTGAAAACAAAATACATGGCAACATCCAGGCAGAGCACCCTGGTCACCCTCTCCAGCCACCCCTCCCCTCCAGGTTTAGCAAAGTGAGGCACTACATGTGAACATGTTTTTATCCTCCTTCCCAGCCTGGAAAATGAAGTCCCAGCCCTACACCCCAATGAGATCAGCAGGGAACCCCTCAGGCAGCAGTTGTCACACCCTGTTTGTGGCTCTTTGGGCTGTTTTGTGCTCCTTGGACCTCCTTGCCCGGTGAGTTTTGCCCCAAGGGTCTGAGACAGCCCAGGGCACAGCAGGACAGAAAAGAAAGGCACAGTTGTGTGCAGACATCAAGCTCAGAGAGAATAAAGGAGATATTCCCCCCCTGGCCTTGGCTGGCTGGCCTTGGCCTTTTGCTGCCTGGCACTTGCTGTTTTCCTCCAGGTCCATGTGGCATTGACTGGAATTCACTGGAATTGGTTAACTGGCTTGCACAGGCAGCAAGGAGAGAGAAAAGCTGTTTTATCATCAGCTCAAAGCCATCATTTAGTTGCATGAAATACCCATAAATGGAAGCAACAGCAGACCAGGGCTTGATGAGAAAACCACTTGCAAGCCCTGCTCGATACTGAGCTCTTGCAAACTCCCTGCTGGAGCTCCAGCACCCCAGGCAGCTCCACCTCAGGGCTGGTGAGGAGGCAGGGAATTTGTACCTTTCAAGCCTTCTCCAGCCACACACAGGCCTAATGGACCTCTTCTACCAATCATCTCTCTGTTTTCTTGGGTTTCTCCATCTCTCTAACTCCTCTTCTGGGACAGTCTGTATCTTTTTGTCTTTTTAAAATTTTATTTTGAGCTTACAAGCAGAGTAAAAAGGAAGTATTTTTAAGTGGGAAGTTAGGAGATTAATGACTGTAGAAGACCTTAGAACCAACCCCCCAAGGTATCTGACATGTTAGGCATGCAAATAAGAGGAGATCAACAGGTAGATCAGGTTGTTCCACCTCAAATATAACTATTTTCCTGGCCCAGAAAGGAAACCACGAAAAATTGAGAGGAAGCCTTGAATAGTTTGGTAGCACAGAAAGATGCAGCTGAGGCAGCCAAGACAGGCAAATGTGGAAGAAAACACATCTCCTTTTCTGAAAAGCACGTCTTAAAAGAATAATTTTTGAGGCATTTCTGCCTGAGACAGGCTCCTGGAGCTGGAATTTGGGCCAGAAGCAATCAGGGACAGCGGGCAGAGGCAGCATACATAACGAGGGAGCCTGCATGTGGGCTCTTATCACTTAGAAGCTAATAGATGACGAAGGCAGCTTAATCCATGCAAATATAGAATAACGACAACCTTGACTTCATGCCTCACAAAAATAGTGGGAATGGAAGGGGGGGGGAAGAGGGAAGAGAGGGTGAGAAGTAAAAAGCAACAGCATTTGAATCAACATGCGTCATTAATGGATGGGGCCAGAGAGAGAGAGAGAAATAATCAATCCCAAGGCGGGGTGGAGTGATGGCTGCTGCTCGTGGGCACAGGGAAACCTGCAGGAGGGGAAGGGAGAGGAGAGGACGTCAGAGGAAATGCCTGGCCAGGCACAAAGTGATGCTGATCTGCTTGGTGCCAACCTGACTTCTCAGCCTGGCTGCTGGTAGTGCTGACTTCAGGCCAGCATCCTCCTGCCAAGCCCAGCCACTGGCATGGAGTGGGTTCTCCAGGACGGTAAAATCTCACCCTTCCCCTCGGTGGTGGAGCAAAGGCTGTGGTTTGTGACCATCTGGTGAAAAGGCAGCAGCTGAAGCTCTGCCATGGTAATGGTGAGATCAATTAACAACCATTGGAATAACTGGAGAGGGGTCGTTGTGGGTTTAGTCATCACTAGGAAATTTTAATTAGCCATTGGATATTTTCTTTCCCAGGGATAATGTGATGTCTGTGAAGCAGAACCTCCTGCAGTCCAAAGGCTGCGTGAGATGGGACCACATGGCTGGGGAGGTCCCCAGTGCCACAGAGGGGCTGTGACAGGATGTCAGCCCAGAGGAGATGGGTGAGCACACAGCCAGATGCAAAGCAGCACATCCAGTTTTCCCCAAAAGGAGGATATGGGTGTGTCTGGGTTTTTGTTTGAAGTGTAAAAGCTACAGCTGTGGATGGAGTGGACTTTCAGAACAATCTGTAGGCATCTCATCCTTGACCTACTCTTTGCCCTCTTAATTCCTAGCAACCCACTCCTCCACTAATTACTGGGGAGGGGGCCAGATAGATGAGATCCATGGCATCTTCTTGTATGTAACCTCAGCTATTTTTACAATAAATACCCTCTGTTAGACAGGTCAGATTTATTTTTGGTAACCTCCCTGTTGCATTTGATACCATTTTCTGATAAACTCCGTGTCTTGCATTATTCCTCCCTTCAAAATTAGTCAAATGCCTGTCATACTCCTGAGGTTAAGCTAACAGATCAATTATTGTCCGGATTAATTTCCCTATTAATCCAGCCTCAGCTGTTTTCCAGCCTTGTGGCCCCTTGTTTTCTTGTGCAGACAGGTCTGAAAGCCTGGCTGCTAGGCAGGTAATGTCAAGTGCCTGCTTTTCTAATATTTTGGGATGGAGATATTTTTATACTGGCCATCTGGATCCATGGATTTCCTCTGCCTCCTCCTCAGATATCAGTGCCCCTCCATACTGGTGATTCTGTTAAATTTCTTGTCTTTGCCACATATGCCATCACATCACTCTGGTTCTGGTTTGTATTGTTGTCACACTCTTCATCTGCCAAAATCTTGGTGTACCAAGGTCTTCTCCCTGTCTCTCAGTCAGAGGCCTCCTAAAATTCAGCTTGGCACTGTCACTTTAGCTACTTGTGGTTCATCTGGAGGAAGAACCCAGAGTTACTGAAGCTCTGTGTGTTCATGGAGAGAGACTTTTCACAAGGGCATGGAGTGACAAGAGAAGGAGGGTGGTTTCACACTGAAACAGACTAGGTTTGGACTGGATATTAGGAAGAAATTCTTTACCATGAGGGTGGTGAAGCACTGGAAAAGATTGTCCATAGGAGTTGTGGCTGCCCCATCCCTGCAAGTGTTCAGGGCCAGGTTGGATAGGGCTTGGAGCAACCTGGTCTAGGGGAAGGTGCCCCTGCCCATGGGGGAGAAGTTGGAACTAAATGATCTCTGAAGTCCCTTCCAACCTAAACCATTCTGTGATTCTATGATTTATGCTGAATGAGTACGTGCTGTTAATAATTATATTTTAACTACCCTTTCACTCAGTTTTTCTGAACCTGCAGTAAGATTCCCCATGCTGTGCAGTCACACTGGCATTCTTTCTACAGATGAGTGCAAGATTTTTTTTTCTTTTTTGGTTCTCTAATAGAATATCATGCTTAAGGAAATAATGTATATTTTCTGTTTAGCTATTACATTTCTTTATCCCTTTCCAAAAACTTAACCATTGTTTTTTCATAGGTACAATTCATAGATATAATACAGTATCCAGTTCCTCTGGGACACTTTTAAAAGTTTGGGTACTTGCAACTTGTTATTTAATATATTAGTTTGGGCCAGTTCCCTTCTTTTGGCACTTCAATTCCTGATGAAGCTTCATCTATTTTCATCTGAAAGTCATATACTTGTCATGCAAAGACATCTCCAAACCTCCTCTGCAGTGTCCTTAGCCTTTTAAATAGCCCAGACAGCTCGTTTACAGACCAGTAGTTCAACAACAACCCTCTGCCAAGCTTCGTGCTTCCTGTGCCTGAAACGATCTTGTTTGCTTTAATATCTTCAGCACTTGCCTGTTCTGGAGCCTTCTCAGCTGTCATAATTTTTTTATATCACATTTCTCTTGACGTTGCCTGCACGTCTTTCCACTGGCGTTACTCACTGTAGGTCACTGCTCCCTGAAGGAAGAATTTTTGGGGTCAGACTTCCTTTTAACCCTCCCTGAGCTTCAGGAGGTGTTGGTTATCATGGGTGGCATGTACCAAAAGCTGAGCTGCAGCAAGGCCTGGCAGTGCCCAGAGTGCATCAGGTAGCCCTGCCTGTCCCTTGGCATCCAGAGAAATACCTGACCTGACTCTGCCTGGCAGGGTAAGGAGCCAGGAGCAGCAGTTTCTTTAATACCTTCCAGGCCTTTCCACTGATTCTCAATAATCAGAAAGCTGGGGAGGAAACAGAAACCAGAGCATTACCTGGAGACTTTAATGCTGGTCATTCCCTCTGGACTGTGCTAATTAGGAGAGATTGCATCACCTGTCCCATTCTACAGACTTCAAAGGCATTGCACAATGATAAAATCTGCTGTACAAACAAGCTGCTCAGGACTTGCACAGCCAAATTGCTCTCCTGCAGTAGTCCCTGACACAGTCTCTGGGTCCCCAGCTCAGCTGAGAGCAGGGCAGTGACCCACAGGCACACAGAGCTCGCTCTGGGCTCTGTGTCACACTGCTTGTGTCCTGCCACCCTGCTTGGGAAAGTGTCCCCGAGGACACAGTGACACCAGCAGGCACCAGGAGATGTTTTAGAGAGGAAGGTGCTTCAAGAAGACAGATAGCCTGCAAGCCCTCTCACTCACCACTGTGGGGGCTTTGGAAATGGGGAGTCACGTTGGCTGTACTGATTCTCTTTGGAAAAAACATGTTCAGGGCAGTGCTGAAAATCTGAGGTTATTTCCACTGAGTAACCCTAGGCAAGCAAATAACACTGTAGAAAGAGTCTATCAAAGCTCTGCACCACTCAGTTTGAACTCTAAATGCTGTCATCTCACAAAATAAACACCTGAGCTCATTTCTCTGAAAAGGGCTTGTTTTGCCTTGATACTCTGCTGAAGTAGGGATCTACAGCTTCTCTGCACAGCCTGTGCCAGGGCATCACCACCCTCACAGGGAAGAATTTCTTTCCAACATCTTCAATTTGAAGCCATTCCCTCTAGTCCTCCAGGCTCTTCTAAATAGTCTCTTTCCCTCTTTTTTATCAGCTCTATCAGGTTCTGGAATGCTGCAATTAGGTCACCCCAAAGGCTTCTCTTTTCCTGGCTGAACAGTCCCAGTTCTCTCCACACAGGAGAGCCTTTCCACACAGGAGAGGTGCTCCATCCTTCTGATCATCTTGGCCTCCCATGGGCTCACTCCAGACCAGGAGCAGTAGCTCTCTTCTGCAGCAGCACTCGCTGGGCAGCTTCCAGTCCCGAGGAGGAGAGGAGAGAAGAGCAGGTAATCGTGCTCAGGGGAACTGTCCTGGTTTGCACAGACAGGTGTCTGCTAAGGAAGGCAGGAGCCTCCCCTGAAATGGAAAATGTAAACCCCCCTCCCTCCAAATTATTATAATTTGAAATTAAAAGGCTGTCAGGCAAAGGTATGGGAATAGGAATAACAGTTCTTTATTAGGGAAATTTAAAAATACAAATGTAATAGTACAAAAAAAAAAAAAAAATCCTACTGCCAGAGTCAGAGTGTGCCCTGGCCCCTGTGGGTCAGGGTGGGGCACAGCCCCATCCCAGGGGGGCTCAGCCCTCCTGCAGTGCCAGCTGTGCTTCTGCTGGAGCAGGGATCCTGCA
>JAYDZK010000001.1:110121496-110133563 GCA_034509185.1 Euphonia xanthogaster
ATGATGGAATTTGATCAGCCCTGCAGGGACACTCAGTGGCCATGGACAGCAGAGATCTCCTGGAGGGAGGATGGGCTCTGGGAGAGAGAAAGAACAAACTGCCCCATGAGCAGGAGATACCTGCTCCACATACAGGAATAGAACACACACGGCCCCATTTCCAGCCTAAGACAGGAACAAATCACTCCTCTGCTCCCAGCCAGGGCTTTGGCTCTCAAAAATACAGTCTCTCAATGCCCCACCCAAGTTTTCACTTACATTGTGGCTCACCCTCAACCTGAGCATCTGGGAATGGTTATTCCACTGCAGTGGGCACATCCAGGCAGGCTGAGGTGCCCCAAGCAGCTCCCTGCTCCTTGCTGTGATGCTCAGGCCTTAGAGCTTGAATCTGCCAGCCTGCTGGTGGGCTGGGCTGCAGCCCCTGCTTGTTCACTGCTCACAGCCAAAGCCATAACCCACCATGAAGGATTTTTGATCCAAAGCCTCCTGTGCCCTTCCAGTGTTGGGGCTGAGTGTGCTGTCTGTCACCTGTCTCTGCTCCTCTGAGGGAAAAGCTAAAACCTGAGAGAGACACACACAGAGAGAGAGAGAGGTAAATCCTATTATAGTTTCACAGGCCTAATCTGCCAAAGCAGAACAGGAACAATTTTTAATTTTATAATCACCCACTTTTAACCTTTTTCAGGGATACTACTCATTTCCACAATCAAATGTTAGTTTAAACTGTCTTAAGCTCAACACCTTATTACACAAAGCTTCTTAGAAATAGAAATAAAATAAATAATCTCACACAAAGAGTGTCAGACCAAAAGGGCCTGCAAATGCATGGCTAATTCAAAGTCAATGAGATTTCAGATGTAAGGTACATACATTAAGAAAGCTATTATTCTCCTTCCTCAGAAAATGCTCTTAGTTACAATTTTAATCCAGCTGAGGTGTCTGCTGGAGGGGGGGGTCTTTCCCTGGAAGGTGAGATAGAGAATTTTCCTCTGATTTCAGACAGTATAAAGCCAGAGATCTCCTGCTGCAAACCATGGTGTGACAGGATTTCACCCTAATTTTACATCACTTGCATTGAGTATTTACCCTCTATTTTTTCCCAGGCTTCTGATAGGAATTTTCTTTTCTGAAAGGTAATTAAACTGAAACAAAGAGCTGAATCCCTCTGTAAGCTCTACAAGAGATTAGACCACTTCTGGGTATCACTCCAGAGATAATAAGAGCTCTGGGAGCTTTTCAGGGAGTAATTTATTGGACATAATGAGCTTCTTACTGGGGCACCTGCCACCAGTGCTGCTTAAGAGTGTGTGTTCCCAAAGGTCTCTTGAAATTTAACTGTGGGGGTTTTTTTTGCTAGTCAACTGATGACTTTATCCCTCAGAGGCACCACTGGAAATGGCTCTCTGAGGGTCTCACGTGGTGTTTCACTCTGAGATTGGAGAGGGACCTTTGACTTCGGGTCTGTGAGACTCCAGTGGTCCAAGCTTTGCATGAAGAGTGCTGTTCCTCCTTGGCTCCCCTGAAATGATGGCACTGGGAGCACAAGAGCCCTGCTGGGGGTTATGAGGGGTGCAGAGAGACCAGGCAGGAGAAGCAGCTCCAGCCCTGGAGCTGGGAGTGCACAGGGCTTGTGCAGGAGTGCTGTGAAAGGGGGAGTGATGTGCTCATGCACCTGCAGACAGAGGTGAGGGGGACCCAAAGCACCTACAGAGAGCAGAAAGGAGCTGCTGTAGGGAAGCAGACAGCAGGTGAGTCAGCATCCCCCCTTCAGAAAGGTGCTGATTTCATTTGCTTTTCTGATGGCACTGCAGGGCTTACAGAACTGCAGGCTTATTTCAGGCTCCCTAAGCAGCTCTTTCCCACCTCCAGGAAGTGCTGGTGTGTACCCACAGCAATGCAAAAACCTCTGGGAGCACAGTTACAGATGGGTTACATCTACACCCACCCCAGAGACCTGTGGGTGTGCATGAGTGGGGTTAAGCTCAGCCTGAGGGATGTCCAGGTGGGAAGGTGCAGCAGCAAAGCCTTGGGAGTTGCCTGGCACAGCCCAGTCACAGGGACATAACTGGGGCTTGGCAGTGCTTTGAGGGCTGTGTCCAGGCTGGGCAGGACAGGCAGCACAGCAGTGATGGATTTGGTACAGGCTTCCTCTGATGAAATCCTCTTCTTGAGAGGATGTTCTCCTTGGGAGCAGGGTCTGGGTCTTGGGTTGATGTCAGGCTGCTGTTAGCATTGCCTCCAGCCCTCCTCCTTTTTGTCCCTTTTCATTTACGTCAGGGCTATCCATTGGGAATGATGCTGCCCATTCCTCCCTCTGCAGAGCTGGGAATTCCCACTCAGTAACCTCAAGACCTGTGCATTTATCCTGCCTCCTGCTCCCTCAAAGCTGGGCCAGCTCAGTCCAGGCTCTTGCAGTTTCTGACCCCAGACATCACCCTTGGTACCTGAGCACAGCTCAGCCCAGCTGCTCAGGGTGTGGAGGAGGGGAACAGAGCTAAAACAGAGACCAGGCTGCTTGACCAGACCCTGAAGGCATCAGGCTTCCCTTCACCCTGGGGATAACCAAGCTCCATAGCTCTCAAAACCTGATAAGCCTGACACTTCCCACAGCACCTCACTGCCCATGGCATCACCTCTGCCTCAGTCCAGAAAAAAAGAAAAAAGAACACCATTCTGGTCCTGCAAACAGGTTGGCCCATCTCTGTATGTGGCAACTTAGTCAAACAAGTTGCCCAGAAGCAGCAGAGTCTCCTTGAAGGTATGAAGACTGCAGTCACCATTCCTGGGCTGGCCTGATGCTGGCAATATCCCCATTTTCAGGGCAGAATAGCGGCGGACTAGATGATGTCCATGGTTCTGATTCTGTGACTCTTTACTGCTCCTCAGTTTATTTTATCCTCTCCCTTGTGCTTCAGACAGACACGCTGTAGCCCAAAGGAAAAGTTTAGCAGGGAAAATGATTGCTTTTGACAGTACTCAGTGTGGCCCGTGCTGAAAAGGAGACGGGCGGGCAGTAGCTCTTTCTTTTTAAGATGACAGATGGGAACACTAACATCAGTGCCTTTGCTTTGCTTCATTTTGCACAGAAGTCATTTGAAACTGCAAGCACCTCTCACGCAGCCCTGAAATATGGAAGCCATAAATCCAGATACTCCTTCTGTGGCACTCCTGGAATTGTGCACCTCTCTGCGATGGCACCGCAGCAAAGGGAGGCTTCGTGTGGAGATTACAGGAGCACCATGCGCTCGGCTGGCTGCCCTGAGATAGTCAAGAGCCAGTGCACACACACACTCTGCAAGAATCAAATTTCGTTATGGAAACTTTTTACTTGTTGCTGCTTTTAAATAATCCCCAGCTGGGCCTGTTCTCTCCCCCCATCTGTTTCATATCTGTAGTGAAGAAATTAAAAAAGCCCCTGTTGGAGGGAGAGGAGGAGGGCTCGTACCTTCTTGCTCACTCTCTAAAAATCCTTAGCTTTGCCTTCACCTTCATCACTGGATGGTTTTTTTCCCCAAACTTCACACGTAAACTCATTAACATCACTTTTCCATCTGACCCACTTAGAGATCTGCGTCACTGGCGATGTTTCAGCACTGAGCAATCTCCCTCCACTTTTCTGCTCACATCCTTGGGGGGGAGGGAGGGAGGTGTGCATGTGGGTCTTTGCTGAGCAGCACAGCCTTTTACATGGATCTATATTTATACATTTGACATCTGAATGGGCTCAGACGTGCAAGAGTTGTCAAGAGCAAGCTGTGACACCTTGGTGCAGCACCTAATGGGGCCCTTTCACCTCTGGATGCTGATGTGGCGCGTTCTGCGCCGCCGGTGCAGCGCCGGCTCTGCGCAGTCAAACAAAGCTGCTTTTTTTAGACTGACAGCCCATAATACTGCTGGTGCTGTGGAGAAGTGATAAAGGTAACATTTCACATCGCCAGTCAGAAACTGCCTCTCTTAGGATAACTTGGCAGGGGGAAAAAAAGAGGAGGGGAACGAGCACAAAGCAGAGCGCACGCTTGCGAGCAGCGATGACGTGCGCTGTCACATAATCTCTCCCGAGCCACATTGTGAGCAGGATTGGGTGACACTGCTGGAGGAAAAGTAAGAACCAGACACCAAAGTGATGCTGCCCCATTGCCCTCCAAACCAGAATGCTAGTCTGCAAGTCATAGGTGAAAAGAAAGATACTTCTAAAACGCTACGTTGCTGTAAATGGTGACCACGAACACGCAGTTTTCTGTGGCCAAAATGGTGCCAGTGAGGGGACCATGGCTGCAGGGAGCCCCCAAAGCTGTGGTGGTTTCCCTGGCTGCCAGAACTACTCAGTTTGTCCCAAGGAGAAGGCAGCATGCAAGGAAGAGAGGCTTGGCTCTTGCTGCCAGCTTGGCAAACCCACCCTGGGCTCCGACAGGGAAGCTGGGATCGTTCCATCCCCTGCTTTATCACCTCTAATGGAAGAGCAGCTGGCCGCTTTAAACCCCCTGGCTGGGGAGCTGCAAGGCAAAACATTCCGTGGGAATGTCAGAAGCACACTCACCAGCCCAGCCCCAAGTGCCCCAGTGCTCCCTCCTGCCCTGTGAGGGACACCCCACTGGCCGGGCACACTGCAAGCCACATCAGAGGACTGATAATATCTTCTTTTGCCAGTTTTCTTGTTTAGTTTGGTGTGGTTTGGATTTTTTTCTTTTTTGTTTATTTGTTTGTTTTTGGTTTTGTGGTTGTTGGTATTTTTGTTTGGGATTTTGGTTTTTTTTTTTTTTTTTTTTTGGGGGGGGGATGTCTTTTTTTTTTTTTTCTGGTCTGGTTGACTTGACTTCCAGGCCTTCCATAGCATGGCTCTATTGAATGTGGTCCTGGTACAAACTGGGGGTGGAGTGTTACAGTGTGGGGATGGGCTGCACCCTGGAGACTGCTTGCATGAGGATTAACAGGGATTTTTGTTGAATGTGTAGTGAAACCACTGTGGTGATCAGACCAGTGCCAGTGGTAGGGCCTGTCAGCTTCACCCTCCTTGCCTCTGTGCCAAGCCAAGCTACAGGGGCTTGGCAAATCCTCCCCAGTGCCAGACTGCTCTGGGGTCCAGAGAGGACCCTTGGATACCTGTCTAAACCTGCTGATGTGCCCCCATGGAGGGCTGGAGCCAAAATTCAAGGTTCATGTTGAACTGGGAAAGTCTCTTGCATGCCTCAATTTGCAGTGAGCTCTTCCCCAGTTGCCTCCCCTGCAGGCTCCAGGCAGATCCTTGAGCCCTACACTTGCTTCTCAAGGCCTGGAGCAGCTCCACTGTGGGGCTTTTGGGAATTCCACACGAAATTACTTCACTTTCTCTGAGAGGAACCCTCCTGGATGTTAAAAAAGTTGTGGTTCACCTGACATGCTGGCTTGAAGGGCAGATTGGGATTTTCCCCATGGCTTCCCACCTTACTCCAGCCCCATCAGTGGTGCCTCTCCCTGCACACCTGGGCTCACCTTCCTTGCTAGACTATGTCAGGTTCCAAATATCCTTTCCAAAGCTGCATCATTTTACTTGGAGGTCAAAAACAACTTTGGTGCAGAAACTTCCTCCCAGCCAGAGAGCACAGGAGCACCACTTACACAGAGCTGCCTTAGCAGGTGGTCCTGCCCCTTCACTCAATCCCACCAGTAACCTGCTTGCAGAACAAAGGGCAACAGAAAAAAGGTCCTAAACTCAGACTCCTCTACATTATGAAATCACCTGGGAGATTTTTTCCTCGCTGTAACAAAAGCTGTGCTGTGTGTGTGCTGACAGAGAAGCTGCCTGCTGGAGAAGAGTCTGGAGGATCTGAAAGTTCCCAGCTCAGGGGCGAGGGAAAAGGGTCAGCGCTGGCTTCTCCTTGGTGTTTTGGGTCTGAGCTTGTGGTTTTTTTAATAGAACATTTTAGCAAATGGATTTTTCTCCCTGGATGCTGGTGGTCCTCCTGCCTCCTGGCTGTTATGCCCTTTCTTTGATCCTCCTTTGGGACCCTTCAGCTCTGTGGGTCACAGGAGAAGCACTGAGCAGCCAGTTTTAGGCTCAGGTGTAGGAGTGAAGCTGCAGAGGGAGGCTGCAGGCTATTGACCCAGCAGGATCTGAATGAACATGATATTTGATCTGTAATTATACAGCCAGAGAGGCTCTGCAGGGCAGGCAGAGTCAGCATCTTGGATTGGATGTGATGTGCTGTTTTCCTGTTCCTGTAAATCAGCTGTGGACACTCCTTTACATCTCATCTTGCACTGCTCCCTGTCAGAGATCTCTGCCTCCAGCCCTGGGCAGGGAAGCAGCACCAAGCACACAGAATGAAAACCTTGCTGCATCTCCCCCAGTGCCCTTTTCACATGCCATTCTTGGCTTGCTTCCTGGCAGGGTTTCACCAGGCTGTAAAAGTTAACTGCGCGCTGGAGTCGTACTTTATGAGGCTGCAATTTAATTTAGAAGCTAATTTATGCAAGTTATGCATCTCTCCCTCTCTTCCATTAGAAGGCAGCTGTTGGATCCACCCTGTGTGCAGTGGAACTGTGGCTGTGGATAACTGAAGGGCTGGGAATTCACCACTGGACTCTGATGAGAAAAGGCAGTAACAGGAGGTTTAAGCAAATCTATGAAGAAGGGATTTAGGAACACTGCCCAGGTGTGTGGTGGTGTTTGAGGGTCCCCAGGACGAGGGAAGAGATGAGAATCTTGACTCCATGTTTCAGAAGGCCGATTTAGTATTTTATGATATTATTATATTAAAAGAAAATGATATATTAAAACTATACTAAAGAAAGAGAAAGGAGGCATCAGAAAGCTAGAAGGGAATGAATAATAAAATCTCATGACAGAGTCCAACACAGCTGGATGTCATTGGCCATTAATTAAAAACAATTCACATGAGACCAATCAAAGATGCACCTGTTATTAAACCATCTCCAGACCACATTCCACAGCCATCAGGTAGTTATTGTTTACATTTCTTTCCTGAGGCCTCTCAGCTTCTCAGGAGAAAAATCCTAGCGAAGGGATTTTCATAAAATATGTCAGTGACACAGGTGTGTAGGGCAGTGCTAGGAAGGGCAAAACCCATCTAAAGTGGCACTTATCAAACGCAGCACAAGGGGTTTCTACCCCAACATTAGAAGTAAAAGGCTGAATGAGGAAAACTGGGACACATCCAGTTGCCTCAGGTGATTTAGTGACCGGTAAGGGAGAGGCATCCATGGCCTTATCTGCCCCAGCCTTGACCAACAAGCTCACCCAGACCTCTTAGGGACCAGCTGAAGGGGAACAATCAGCAGTGGGTGAGGATCAGGTCAGGGTTTGTCTGAGGGAACATCCTGCATGTGGGACCCACCATTCTCCCCCCAAGGGTGCCAAGGGAGGTGGGTGTTGTCCTCACAGAAATGTTCTCATAATGCTTGAAAGGTTGTGGGGATCAGGGGGTGCCCCTGCAGCTGGAGCAAAGCAAACATGGTGCCCTTTCCAGAAAAGGACAATCTGGGACACTGCAGCCCAGCCAGTCTCAGGTCAGTCCCTAGGAAAATCATGGAGTGAGCTCCCTTGGAGCATGTTTGTGGATGCAGGAGGGAGAAGAGAGCAGCTGGGAACAGCCAGCATGGACTGAAGAAGGGTAAAGCGTGTTGGACCAACCTGACTGCCCACTGGGTTAGAAATCCAGAGGGAGCTGTGAATGAGGAGTCGGCTCCACACGCTCCTGGGGGTGCTGGACTGCAAAATACCCGGTCCAGATATTTTAAATGGCAAGAGATGCCCTGCCATTCTGCATTTTACAGTAGAACCCAAATAAATAATGCTGCAAAACCTCTGGCTTTCTGGTTTGGTGCCAAATGAGACAAGGGAAACAAACTGAGCAGAAATCAGCCAGATCACAAGTCCTAGTAGTGGTGCACCTCAGTCCTTAGGAATTTTCTTTACCCTCCTAGAGAAAATGATGCTTTCCAACACTGCTGCGCTTCTTTCCTTGCCTCTTGGTGATGCTGGTGGATGAGGGGGTCTGGCAGTGCAGTGTCAGTGGGCTGTTTTATGAGGATTGTCCATACCTCAGTCCCATAAATGTACATTTCCAAGGGATTTCACAGTCCCCAGGGAGCAGTGACACTGTCTGATTTGTCCAGGAGGCTTAACAGAGAGTGAGAAATAACAACTTTGCCAAAAAATTTAGGGCAGCATCTCACCTTGCTGGGGACGAGTGCTCACCTGGTTGTGGACTCATGGGGCTGCAGCTTTGGACATTCTAGAAAAGCTGGGATTTCAGAGGAAATACAGCCCTACTGGCTTTCTGGCCAAATTTCTCATGAAAAAAAAAAAATTCCTCTAAAAATAAAAAGTTCAGACATGCAAAACCAAATAATCATCATCATAATAATGAGGTGGTTTCCCCAGATAATTACATATTTCAAGATCAGACGTTCTGTACTGGCACACAAAATATGCTCCCCGCAGGTTTTACAGAGCTTATTTTTCTTTCAGGAAACAGCATTTTTGCATGGATTGTTGCTGCTGGTTTCCTCCAAAGGTAAATGTTTGTTTGTACACAGCTCCAGCCCTTTTTTTCCTGGCTATTAATGACTATATGCTAACAGACTACAGAAAGTCTTAATTGGTAGAGTATGAATATTATGCTGTAAATTGGAGCAAGGCAGTTGCATTTATTAGTATACAATATTTGCATAGTGTCTGCAGAGGGTTCTGTACCCTGGTGGTGAATATGTATGTGAATAAATCAGTGAGCATTAATTGCTGAGGCTTAGCCTATGGGCCCTGGATTCAGCTGGAGCATTCCTGTCAAATTTATGAAGAGAAGATTGAGTCCAGCAAAACTACTGAGGTTTGGTTGCAGTGAAAAATTCTTGAAACCTGTGTGTTTTGTCACTGAGTTTTAGCCTAAACTGGGGTTTACAAGCAGTTTTGACAGACTTCAAGGGTCTTCCTGGTTTAAAAGCTTCCCTGCATGTCTGTAGGAGCAGGATCAGGGCAAAAAGCTGGAGGCAGAAAAGCCAACCTGGTAGGGTGGTGTACAGATCTAACATTTGGCTATTGCTGTTGCTGTCTTTGGCACATTTGCAGAAAGGCAGCGGTCAGAATTTTTTATTCCTCTTGGCTCTGAACTTTCTCAGTAGAATTTCCTAATACCCCAAATGAATCTTGAAAAAAAATGAGGAATTTTTTTTTCCTTTACATTGTGTCCTCCATAGATGTGAGAAGTTTGTTTCCTTGGAGCAACCCCCCGAATCTGCTGTGCCAAACATGCAGCTTTAATAAAACATGCAGCTGAGGCAGTTCCCAGTCTGTCAGTGGCACAGGACCAGTGATGGATCAGCATTCCATGGATCCCTGTTCCACTTTCCACTGCCCACAGCCTGATGGACACTATGCTAATTAAGCAATGCAGATGTAAAGGCTAAGCATCACCTGTGGGTGCATGGAGACTCAAAGGGATCCTGATGGTAATTTCTCTTTCTGTGCTGCCCATGAAGTTTCTTTCACAGATTTTTTTTGGTCTGTGTTACCTCACACCTCTTGATTGAAAATGCTTTTATCACCCCTCATTGCACACAGAACCAAAGTTGCTTTTCAGACACCAATGTGATAAAAGCCGTGGTCTGCCCCTCTCCTCGGTGCAGGGGAGGCACTGGAGATGAGGAAAGCATCTGTAGCCCTCGGACAAACCCCGGGATCCACGGAAAAAGGCAGGGACACCTCTGGGATCACGCTCCCCTCCCGAAGCTGGGTGCCAGGGTGTGTCACTCCTGCCTCTGGTGCCAGCACTGGGGCAGGGCTGAAGGGTGAACTCACAGGTGAGAGCAACACGTGTCCCCTCTTCCCAGCTTTGGGGAGGTTACCCACAACCTCTTTGCTCTATGAATTGTACTAAGAGGTTTTTTTCTAATTTTTTAAGACAATTTCTAAGGCCAGTTGCCTTTGTGCTGTCATCACAAGGAGCAAGCAGCTTTGTGAAGATCCCAGCGTGTCTGTGGTGTTTAGCAGTGACACCTGACCTGCAGCCTGCTGCTGCCCTGAGCCAGCACAGGATGCCTGGGAATGCATTTGCGGGCTCGTGTGGGGCACAGAAAGCTCCTGTCCCTGTCCTGTTGCATTGCCCTGGCACTTGGCCACTGCTGAGTGGTGACAGAAAAAGCAGTCTGTACAAGTCAAGGCTCAGCAGGGGAGGTGATGGCATTGTGGGGAGTTCACCTGTGAGTAACAGACCCTCAGAGAGAGGAAAAGGAGATGGCTGGGGCTGGGGGAGGCAGCACATTCTGGCTTGGCCACCAAAGTCCCACTGGGAGTGGGGGACAAAGCCACTGGGAGTCCGAGAGCACTGCAGTGCCCGTGGGAAAGCCCTCTGCCTGCTGCCACATGGAACCTCCAACCTCTGGGGCCTGAAGATGTGTGACACTGGCTCTGGATTCATGTGCCACATAAAGAGCAGAAGGGCTGCTTGTTTCCAGGTGCATGCCTTTGGCATTTTGTGTCTGAGGGCACAAATTAATTACTTAACACATTTATGCTCCTGTTTTGCCTGGGACTCCTGCCCTATCCCAGGACTTGGGGATCCCTGAAACTCCCTTGGGCAGGGTGAGGGGAGGAGAACGGCCATGCCCAGAGCAGGAGCAGTGCCAAGCCCTGGCAGGGGTGTGAGCCAGGACAAGGAGAATGCCAAGGTTCAGCAGCACCGAGCTGCATCCTTGGGCTTCCCAATCAGAGGAATAGTGGATTTGTCTTTACAAACAAGCTGTGGGTCTGCTGGTACGTAAAACCAGTACTGAGAGATAAAAGAAACAATGGGAAGGATTCCACTGATTGATGAATGGAAAAAGATATTTGCTTTTACAAATAAACTTTAGGTTGGCTGATAAATGAAATTGGATATTGAAAGATGAAAGAAACAATGGGGAAAAACCCTGAATTCCATAAGAATTAAAAATTAAAAAGGAGGGTTATACCTTAGAGGGGAATCTGTGGTATCAGGCATTCTGGGAAGTCTGAACCTCTCAAGTACCTCAGCCAATGGAGAAAGAGATAAGGGAAATGCAGCTGGGAAATTGGGATAAAAAGGAGCTGCATCCTCCAAAAATCTGAGAGATCCCAGGGGAATGCCCCATGGCCTCTCCTTTTATTCAAATAAAGTAAAAGGACTCCTCTGTCTCCTTTTTGGACATAAGCCTCTGGTGTTTGTGGGTTAATTTTCCTGACACCAGCGCTCACTTTGATCCTGAGTCTGCTCAACACCAGGCTGACAAGGGTTCACTGCTCCCCTCTGTGTTTGCCCAGCTTTCCCCCCACCTGATCTCCCCTGGGAGCTCAGACAAGGCAGGAGGAGGACTGGTGACACAGGGGTCTCCTTGAGCCAGGTCTTATGAGCTCTTGGAGATCTGTATCACACCCAAGATGGCTCAGGTACCTCAGATGGCATAAAATCAGCAGGATGGCTTCTTTGGTAGTGTTGGAAACAGAAAAGCTTTAATAAAAGGCAAAATAACAAAGCACTTTACAGAGAAAACTCGAGCCAGGGGCAAGAGGTTCTTGCTCCTGGTAAAACACCCCACAAAAGCCATTAGTTCCTTTGTTCTCTTCTTCTTCTGGTAAATTGCTTAGGCCAGACTTTTTGGCTCCGGTCCAACTGGCTATCCTAAAGTTTGAGGTGAAGTCCCCAAGGTCCTATGAAGTGTCTTTTTACCTAATTGAAGACAGAAACTTCTTGGCTCTTTTCCTTTTTAAGGAGAGAAAGGATAACCCAGTCCCTCAGTGAACAGGGGGCACATTCCTACAGACGGGGAGTGGGGGACAGGACACGTACGCCTGGAGGTCTGTGAGAGACAACTGCTCACTTTGAAAATTTAAAAAAGTTTATTAAACCTTGACAGAAATACAGCAAAGGACTGCATAAGGAAAAATTCACAGTGCCTGGAACTGCCCCCCATGCACACCACAGGGCCAGTTCATCTTGAAGCTGGATGCTCAGTCTTTTGTACCCCTGGGGGTTGCATCAGCAGCCCTGGCCCCTCCCAGGGTCTGTCACTCAGCTCCTCTTTGCCATTTATCAGTGGAAATTGCTTTCTTGTC
>JAYDZK010000001.1:110175388-110196617 GCA_034509185.1 Euphonia xanthogaster
CCATACATCACTAAAGCTTTTATTAATATTCACCCAATAGTGATCCCTTAATTGTGAGAGCCAATCATCTCATTATCCATCTATAACATAAGGGTGTGGGTAACTTTTCCTTTGAGTTTTGTGCTTGGCTGTTTCTGAATTCCCATCTTGGTTTGACAAAATGCCTTTCCCTCCCAGATCATTGGCGTGGACCCTGACGGCTCCATCGTCGCCCTGCCCAGCGAGCTGAACAAGAGCAACACCACAACCATCGAGGTGGAGGGCATTGGGCACGACTTCATCCCCACTGTCCTGGACAGATCTGTGAGTAACCCTGTGATATTGAAGCAGGCCAACCCCCATGGTAGGGAGACATGATGAGGAGGGCTCCACTGATAGCAGAAGGCTAATTAATTACTTTATTATACTATATTATTCTATACTATATTTCACTGTGTTACATCACATCTAAACTGAATCTGCCAAGCACTCAACTGCCCAGAATCTCGTGGCTGTCACACGACAGTCCCAACTCACACACACACTCTGCCGTGACAGGCCAAGGAACCAAACCACCATCACTTTGGGTAAACAATCTCCATACTGCATTCTGCTTTTGCACAAACACAGGCACAGCAAATGAGATAAGAATTGTTTTTCCTTTCTCTGAGGTTCAGAGACTGCGAATCCCAGAAATATTCTTGGGAAGAGCTGTGCCTTGCTTCTCTCTGTGAAGAGAAACGTGGCTACACTCTGAGGAGGGGCCTCTGCCTGCTCTCTGCCTTGCCATCCAGCCTGCTCCCAAGGCCAGAGGTGTGGTGGCCCTCATGTACCTTCCCAGCACAGAACAAGCTGTTGTGGGAGGATTGGGACACCCAGTTACTTTCTGAGTAACTCTGATTACAACTGACTTTTAATTTAAGATTTCCTCAAATTTAAAATTTCCTGGCCAATGCACCAAAGAGTGTGGTAGGTTTTGGTGCTGGTCAATCACTAATGCATTCACTTCCTGCTGTGAGATAGGCAAAGCAGGCTCAAAACTTTAAAAAGGTATAAAGAAAATTTTATTAAAAGTAATTAAAAGAAAAAAAAAGTAGTAAGAATCAAAACAAACCCTTCAGAACACTTCTTGTCCCCCCACAACCTTTTCTTTCTCACTGATAATGTAAAGAAACCAACCCTAAAATTTCCAGTTGGTTTACTACATTTAAAATAGTCTTTCTTCAGTTCACTTAGGGAGAGAAGTCCCTCTTGTTAAGGTTATGGAGACTTTTCCACTTTTCCAAGAGATAAAAAACATGTGTCTTTCACAGAGGCATATCCAGCTTCTCAGTGGCTCAACAAACTGTCAGTTACACAAAAAGCTTTTCCCTCACTTCCCTAAATTCCTCCCATGTCAAACTATGACCCTGACCCACAAGGAGAAGGCAGATAGAGGTGAAAAGCAGGCATTTAATGAGGTGTGGGTGTCCTCTGCTCAGCCTCACCATTGTTCAGATGTGCCCCTTTGGCTATGGTCACACAGATGTCTGTGCTGAGGCTGCTCCTCATCACCTGCTCTTTCCTGAGCCTCCTCTGCCTCAGGCACCACACACAGAGAGCAGAAATCCTGCACCATGCACAGGCTGGACGACAAGATCCAAGTAAGACAGCAGATCATGAACCTTATAGCTCTTCTTGTCAAGCTCCCTCTCAGTGTATCAGCTGCCACCGAGCTTTAAATCCCTAACACAGGCTGCCTGTGTTGCCCTGGCCTCATTCTAGAAAGGTCCCTCACAGCCTCAGACCTGTGATTCTTTCTGCTTCCAGGTGTTAACTACATCCCTGCTGTCAGCACCTGGCTGTAGAGCTGTCACCTTAATAAACCAGGCTGATCAGAATTTGCCAAAATGAGATCCAGCTAATTCTTGTAGCTGGATCTCATTTTGGCAAATTCTGAATCATTAATGTACCCTGGCCTGGGACATCATAAATACCCTTCCACATCCTAACTCTGGACGTGTCAGGCATCCCTAACTCTCCAAGGAAAGGGTGCTGGAAAGGCGTGGGTGTCTGCAAGCAAGAACTCCAGACCATGGATGTTCTGACAAATGCTTTCAGCAAGCATGGAAGGCAGCTCAGAGCTGCCAGATGTTGTGGGCATCAGCACCATGGTGTGCCTCAGAGGGTCAGGGCAGCCTGAAATGACATTTCCAAGACTCATCCTCCTTGCTTTCCTTCCAGGTGGTGGATCAGTGGTACAAGAGCAACGACAGAGACTCGTTCCTCATGTCGCGCAGGCTGATCAGAGAGGAGGGGCTGTTGTGTGGTAAGCACAGTGCAGCCACAACAGTCTGTCCCCTTAACAAACCTTCTGACCCTCGTCCTTTTGGGACCAAAACTCTCCAGAGGAGGTGCCCTCTGCATTTTGTGTCTGCTGGCTCAGCAGGGCTGACAGGCTGAGCCTCAGGCTGTGCAGAGGTCACTGCAGACTCCAGAGGTGTGTCCCTCAGTCTGGTCTGCGCTCTGACTCATCAGCCACAGTAATTATAGAAGGAATAATTCTCTCCTTACTGGAGCACTTTTGGAGTGGAACTGGATCTTCGGGCAGTGTAGAGTTACAGAGGCTGAAGGGAGGATTAGTGGGGCTCGGGGCAGGACAGGTGGGCTCTGCCAGCAGCTCTGCGAGGCCATGCTCGGTGTCACTGCCACACCGGAGCTGCCAGCTTTGGACCAGCAAGGTCTGAAAGCAAAGAAAGTGTGAGATGTTCTTACTGAGTATTTCTCCCCGTGCCAACGAGCTGTAAGTGATCTCACTGGCTTCCCAAGATGAACAGGTGCTCTCAGACAGACCCTGCCTGTACCCTGAGAGCCTCCACAGAGCATCAGCCTTGCTCTCAGCCTTCCCTGACGCCAAGCAAACACACACAAGTTTGCATCCAGGAGCAGACACCACGTAGGCTCGTAGTTACAGCTGATAAAAACCCTGAGCACTCATATCCAGGGAGTTTTGGAAAAGATCAGCCTATATATATGTAATGAAACACTTAAATGTTGATTTAACCTAGCAGGCACGGAGTCACTGTATTTCAACAGAAACCACTTGTTTGAACTCAACCATAATTTGTGAACAGCTTCATGTTCCCTGAGCTGCATTTTTCAGGGCCGTTCCTCGTTTGTTTGAAAAATGTGACCCAGGGATAATTAACCTGCTGTAAAATACGTGCTGCCTTGAATGCAGGGTGTAATTGGCACACAGATAGTGGAATGTGTTTGACTTCCAGCACTCAGACTGGTGGTGGAGGAATTGCCTCTGTAAAGCAGGGAGCTGCTTGCCCTACGTGCAGCAAACCACATGCGTGCACACAGACACGGGCAGCATTCAAGCCTTCCCATCATGTTGGCCTGGTATTCCAAGCATGAATGAAATGTTTATGGTTTGTTTTTTTTTTTTCAGTCTTTACAGTGCATTTAAAGCCAGTCTTTGGCTGCCAAGTATGTCAGCCAGAAGCTCCAGAACTGGCGTGGTCTTCTGCCCATGGGAAGGGAGGGTGTGGTGAGGGCAGCGTGTTCTGAATGTCCCTGCATGGCACCTCTCAGACCTTGGTCTGCCCACGAGAAATGCTTTGTGAAGCCCATGAGGTGACTTTCATGCTGCCTCCAAGGCCCAAGAGCCACCACATGAACACGTCCCATCAGTCCCTACCTCTGCCTGGCCCTAAAGCCTACACGGCTTTGGGGTTGGCTGTCCTCCCATCCCAGTGTCCCAAGCCACCCTCCCACAAGGTGCCACCTCTTCACCCTTATCTGGGGCAGCCTGTGCTTCCCACCGCAGGACAGTGGCCCTGGGCAGCCCTGACCCTTGTCTCCCTCCCCTTGGTGCCCCTGCAGGTGGCAGCTCGGGCAGTGCCATGTCTGTGGCTGTGAGAGCTGCCAGGGACCTGCAGGAGGGCCAGCGCTGCGTTGTCATCCTGCCCGACTCCGTCCGGAACTACATGTGAGTGTCCTGCTCCCTCCCCTGCTTCCAGCACCAGGGAGCTCCCAGGGCCTCCTGTGACAGCAGCTGAGCCCAGGTGCTTGGGGTTCTGGAGAACCACCCCAATAAATCTGATAGCAAGGCACATGGAGTGAGCCCAGAGCTGGGAGTCTCCCTCAGGCAGATCATGGGGAAAAAGCCAAATCAACAGCAGGGAGGAACAGCACATCAGCGTGGCAGTCACCAGGGGATGGGTGTTGGGATGCTTGGGGGTTATTTCCTCTTCTCCCTGACTCACTGCACGGAGCAGGACTCAGCCAAGCTGCACTTTCTGAGCGTGCATGCCTAAAGTGAGGAAGGCAAATAGCTGGCGTGCTTCGAAGAGTTACTGAGCACCCCATGCTCCTGTTGACCTTAAAAGGGGCTGAGAGCAGCCAGCTGCAAAAATCATGAGAGCCCCAGGGGCAGTGCTGTGGTCTGGTGCACGAAACAAAGCATGACTTCTTCTGGAAGCCTCACAGACTTGCTCTTTGTTGGTGATTTCTAGGTCCAAATTTGTGAATGATCAGTGGATGATAAAAAATGGGTTCCTAAATGACGCCCGGGAGCACAAGCCTTGGTAAGACAACTTCTGCTGGGATAAACTGTGCTGAGGGAATCAGCTTTCTGAGTCTGGAAATCATTATCTTCAAAGGAAAATGTTCCTTTTTAGTGTTTAGGACAAACACAGTAAATTCCAGACCCCTCTGGGAAGGCTGTAATGTCAGCTCCTCTCTTTTGAGTGGTTATCTCTCAGCTCTCCAATCAAAGTCTGTAAAGGAGCCATTTTTGTCCCAAAGTAGCTGATCCACTCCCACATGGCAGCCCAGGCCACCTAAACCTTCCAAAAACCTCTCTCTACTCCACATCTGATGTTCAAAGGACCATCAGGCTGCTGGGGAGGTGGGTCCCTGTTGTAGCAAGCCCCCTTCCAAAGAGCTCTGCAGCTCTTTTCAGGCATAAAACAGGAAATTTTCAACTTCCAGAGCTGCTGGCCAGAAAAGTTGGCCAACTCTGCTGCCCCTTGGACACCATGGGGAAAGAGTCCCCTCAGGGAGTCAGAGGCAAACTGCTGATGCCAGTTGATGTGTGTGTGGCTGGGCAAATGCCAGTTGTTTAGGAAAGCTCTTGGTCCCACCCTAAAGACAGCAGCTATTACTGATGTCGCCTTCTCCTTTACCAAAAATTAATGTAAAACACTTCCTAAAAGCTTAACACATTTCCAAGGCCTCTTGTGTCTGGTTAGAGTTGCTCTTGGCCCCTCCAGGCTCCAGCATTGCTCTGCCTTTTCTGCAAGGACTCAGGGCTGAGATGTTTGGGAGCTGCTTGTGCTCCCCCACAAACCAGCTCAGCTTGTCCCTCATAAGTCACACGAGCATCTCTGCGAGGCTCTCTCCTGCAGGAGCTGCAAATGCTGCCTTGCGAGGACCAAGGATACAGAACAGAGGAGTGAAACTGGTAGGTCCCCCATTTATGAGCTTGAAGTGCAGCCCTCAATAGCTTCCTTGGATTCAGGACAGCTCAGCACCTTGCTGGTCTCATCCCTGCCTCTGGAGCTGCATGAACACTGGGCGTAGGGAAAGCTTGGCTTCAACAAGACCCGGCCGTGGTGGCATTTCTGCTTTGGCTCTAGGAGTGGGGCTGGCTTTTCAGGCAGACAGGCTGTCCCTCATCTCCTCTGGCCTTGCCCCCTGCTGAAGGCCACAGCTGTGCAGCAGTCACAGCTCAGCACGGCTGTTTGTCTTCCAACAGGTGGTGGAACATCAAGGTGCAGAAACTGAATCTCTCGGCCCCTCTCATCCTCCTCCCAGAAGTCAGCTGTCAAAAGGCAATTGAGATCCTCCAGGAGAAGGGATGTGACCAAGCTCCTATTGTTGCTGAGTCAGGGTAACTATTTCTGCTCGCTGCAGATGGGCATTTGTACAGAAAAATCAGTCATGATGAAGCTCAAGTCCCATTTACTCCTTCAGAGCTGGGGCTCTTGTGTTGGACTCTGTTAATTTTAAGAAGATCATCTGCCTCCTTGGGAAGATTCATCAATAAAACTTCTGTAAAAGATCCAGTTAAAGCCCAGTCCAGTGCCCACCAAACCAGAAGATGCTGGGTCAGGGCACAGGCAAGGGGAGCCCAGGGGAGTGAGAGCTGAGGGGAAACCCACACAAATAAGCAGCTGGAGAGCCCACGGGTTTTCCTTCTCCCAGCTGCCAAGTCCTGGACTGCAAGAGCAGCTTTTAACTGCTGTGAAACCAACAGCTTGGTGAGGACAAAGGCTTCCTTGTTCTGCTCAAGTGAGGAGAAACCTGGTGCCTCCCCCAAACAATTTAGTCACTGACTTCAACCAGAGCAGTTCAGCCCCTACAAAAAATGTGCATTCTGCCTCAGGTCTGACCTTCTGGAAAACTCCCTGTTCCCTTACAGGCTTATTTTGGGAATGGTGATCCTCAGCAACACCCTGAGCTCCGTGCTGGATGGAAATGTGGAGTTCTCAGACCCTGTCACCAAGGTCACCTACGACCAGTTCTCCAAGGTACCGCTGAGACTGGGCTGGTGTCAGCCTGTCTGGGGACAGGGAGAGAGGGAGAGGTGCACCAGCAGCACCCTGGGGTGTGAGAGGAGCTGGGAGAAGAGGTTGGTGAGAAGGCAGAGAGGAGTGGGGAGGGCCACGGTGACATCTTGGAGGTGAGAGTAAGGACAAGCCCCTGTAAAAGCCCTGCAGAGCCAGCAGGGCTCAGATACGGGAGCTTTTCACACCAGGAGCCAAGCACTGACAGGGGATTTCATCCAGCTGGGGAATCAGCACCCTCCAAAATCAGAGCTCAGCCACTGCCAGGTGAAGTAAAACATCAAATGTTACATTTTGCCCTGTTTAGATCAGCCCGGAGGACAGCCTTGGGAAGCTTTCCTGCCTCCTGGAGAGCGACCACTTTGCCATCGTTGTACACGAGCAGATGCAGTGTAGGTACCTGCAGAAACTGCTTGGCACAAGTGTTTGAGAGGGGAGAGGGAAATTCTCAAGCTGATTGTGGCAGGTGTCAGTGCAGCTGCTGCACCAGTGCAGCCCCTGAGCCTCTGCCCCACGAGGGGATTCTGCTCTGCAAAGCCCTAGAACTGCCCACTCCTCACCCACGTCTCCTCCTGACACCACAGGGATGAGGGGAGAGGGGGCAAAGATAGCAAGGGGGAAATTAGGGATCTCTGTCGACTTCTGTAGCCCAGGGGCACGGTCAGAAGGAGCATTTGGCCACATCAGGTAAAGCCTGGGTGGAATTCAGGCACTGAAGATGAGAAAGCTGAGGAGAATTGGGGTGGGCACGAGCAAGCCCTGTGGCACAGGTCATCAGGGGCACTGGCGTGTAGCCTGGGGCAGCTGTGTGTGAGCCTTCCAGGGACCAGGGCTGGGTGGAGGGATGCTGTGCCAGTCTGGCAGCACCATTAAAGCAGGTTTTATTGGTTTTATTCTCAATCCACTGCACAGCCACCTTCCCCTTGGTGTACAAGCCAACCCAGCAGCACCACGGCAGCATCAGGATTGCTGACACATCCCAGCAGGGATCACCCCTTGTGCCTCCTCTGAGCCAAAAAAGGTGTGGTGGCAGGTGCTGCTCAGCACATCTGACCTGGCACACCTTGCCAGTGCAGTTACACCAAAAGGAGCACAGATTTGACCTTGGCTGGGAAAAGTGAGCAACACGAAATGCAGTCAGAAGAGCCACGTTTAGGTCTTGTGAATTAGAGCTGAAGGGTGTCATTATGCTGATTTGATGGCATTGCACACTGAGCATGCAAAGCATCCCTCAGGTGAGCAGTGGGTGACTCCAGCAAGGGGCTGCCTGCCAACCTGAGGCCTCCAAAACCCAAACATCCCAAACCTTCCCTCTCCAGTGCCTGTTCTCCCAGAGCCCCATCAGCTCTGAAGCTTGCAAGCCCATCCATGTTCCCACAACAGGTTGCAAACAAAAATCTGTTACTCAAAACTGCCTTTGATGCACATTTCCAATTCAGTCACCAAAATGAATGCCAGGCAGAGTTTCCTTTCTCAGCTATGTTGTCATAAAATAAGGAATATCTCTTCTGTATCACATTTTGATATAAATTAAATGGTATCAGCAAATTAAATGGCACCCATCATCAAAAAATATCAGCCAGCTGTCTGCAGCAGCTCTTGCTCTGATTTTCAAACAACACCCACTTGCTTTTCCAGAGCTGCTGTTTAATGCTGTCACAGTTACCCCCTTATTTATAATTTTCTTCCCACACCTTTGGAGCTTGCATTTTATCTTGTGTTTGGGCTCTGGTGGCTAGTTTTATTTTTATTTAAGAAAACATTTATCAGACAGTTAAAACAATTATTGAAGTGCTGTTTCATTAATGGTGGTGTAGGATGTTATGAGAACCGAGCAGAAAAGTGCCTGACTGCTGCTTTTAGAGAGTCTCATTAGTTTGCTCTGAAAAGTTCTGTGGTGATAGGAGCAGGACTGGAACAGAGGTTGGCTAAAAACAACGGAGAAATTAAGTTTCCTGCTCTGGGAAAGGTGGGTTATTTGCAGCAAAAACCTCTCTGGTGTGATCACAGTGACCTGACTGAGGCTCCAGCATCATTTCTGTGGAGACAGAGCTCAGACAGATGCTGTCCCTGCTGGGGTTTTCTTTTAATAAATGCCCAGCAGCCTCTGCACAGCTGGAAGCTGCTGAGGGGGCTGGTGGGGGTGGTGGGGCTCTTTCCCATTTTTTTGCCGCTAAGCTGGAATTTTCTGTGCTTCCAGTCAGTGGAAATGGCAGCTCCTCCATGAAGCAGACTGTCCTTGGTGTGGTCACATCCATGGATCTCGTCACCTTTGTCAGCAGGAATGAGAAGAAGCAGCAGAGCAGCTCGGCTGCCCCCCTCCTCCAGCAGGTCCAGGTGTGCCCCTGAGCCCAAACCACCTGGGCAAGGGAGCCTCTGGCCCAGTGCAGCCAATACCTTCTCAAAATGCCCAGGAGAAATTTGTGATGTGTTGTATTTGTCTGCCAAATGCCACCCAGAGTATCACTAAAGAGGAGATAACCAGAGAAATTGTGTTTAACAGCCACGTGTGCTCACATGGAGCTTCGCTGGGCAGGGAATGTGGGAAAGTCAGCATGGGAAGGGGATGGTCCTTCCTGCCCAGAGTTTAGCAGGAGGAGCTTTGGTGAGTTTGGCAGCTGCAGGTACCTGTGCACTGCCCGTGGTGCAGCTGCTGAGGTTATCCTTGGGGCCAGAGCCCATTTCTGCCACAAGAGCAGCAGGGCTGGGGGCAAGTCAGGGCACTGCTGCACCCTTCTGCCCCTCTCTGCCCACCCAGGCAGGCTGCAGGCACCCCCAGGAGCCATTCCCCCTCACCCCCGGGCATGTTTGCCTCCAAGAAGGCAGCAGGAGAGTGTGGAGTCTTAACTTCTGTTTGCCAGGCTCGGGATTAAATGTGTGAGAGGGTATTTCTTGTTCAGACTCAGATGTTTATTAGTTCTTATCTCTGTTACAGCCTCACAAACCCTGAGTTCTGCAGCACTTGAACAAACTAAAAATGGAGCCCTGTCTCTCTCTCTCTCTCTGCAAGGCCTTTTAAGGATAAACTGTCCAATTAAGAAATGACACCTAAATTATTTTTACTTTTAACCCAATAACCAACGACACATGCCCACAATGGGGACTTTTTTATCCAATTACACCAAACCACCCAAACCCATGGAGACGAAGGTGAAGAAGAAGGAGCAGAAGAAGGTGAAGAAGGACCAGCCTCTGCCCTAAAACATCCATTTTGCTTCATATCTATTACTGTATTCTAAACCCTTAAACTCTAACTGTTCCACCCTGTGACATTACACACTTCTATTCCAACTCCACACCCACAATCCCAGCTCTATAATTTCATTTTGGAAGCTTTCTCCATGGCCTCAGGTCAAATGCAGTGTTCTCTTGAGGGTCAGTGCCTGTCAGCACAGAAAGCCCAAAATTCTCAGCAGCCAGGGTTCCAACAGGAGAGGTCTGACAGGGAGGGAGGGACACAGAGCCCCAGGAGGTGAAAGGTGTCAGCAGGAGGGGTGGGAAGGAAAAGCTGGGGCTGTGATGGGCAGAGGGGATGAGGTGCTGGGCTGGTGGTGAATGGCCACCCCTGTGGGGGCAGCTGGGCTTTGGGATGCACCTTCCTCACCTCTGGGGGAGTTGGTGGCACTGGGTGCCTCCTGCGTGGTGAGGGGACAGTGAAGGGAAGCCAAGCAAGGAGCAAAGACTCAGTCACAGAACAGTGAGAGGGGCCATGGCTTCATCCCTGAATAAGCATCCTGAGAGCTCCTTATCAAGGGCTGGAGGGGAGGGCAAGGTTTGGTCCTAATTCTGCTGTCAGGCCATTGTGCTAATGAAGGTCAGAAGAGCCATTTGCCATGGCTACCAAAAAACTTAAATGAAAGCAAATGTCAAAATTGGCCTGTGGGAGCAAACTGAAGCGCCATTGAAACCCAGTTTGGGGTTGGGGGAGTTGCTCTCAAAGGCCCAGGGAGGTTTACAATCCTTCTAGAAGTTTCTGGAGCTGCTCCAAGATGGTAACAACCAATTTCAATTTCAGCTAAGGGGCTACTCCAAATTCTCAATCTAATCTAGTTTGTACAAGACTTTTATTAAGTTTTAGAATGCTGGAGTATTTACATTTAGGAAAAGTGTCTCTGCTGCCCATTGTTTCCTGAGTGACATGGGCTATTACCAGATTTTCTGAGAGATTTGCTTGAGCAATAACCATATTTGTCCAGAAAAACAAACTGATTAGCTCAACCCTCATTGTACCATATTTATTTTAGCAATTTGTTGCAAAGTGAAGCATGTCAGTCCATGCATGTGTTCCAAACTCACATGAGTAAGTCTGAAAGTGCCCCATAACTCCATGAAGCCCAGAACTGAGTCTGAATCTGGACCAGCCTGGCTGTAATGGATTAACCCAAAGCCCAGTGCTTCCAGCAGCAGCAGCAGCAGCAGCAGGGCTGCAGGGCAGTGGCTGCCAGCTGCAGACAGGCTCCAGGACAGGCAGATGCACTCCAGCAAAGGTGAAGTAACCGCTGAGTATCCACCTGGAATATTTACAGCTCCTTCTCTATGTTAACTATGAGTGTGGGAGCTAATAAAGGTGGGTGTGAGCTCCAGATATCCCAGGATTGCTCTGCCTGGGCTGGAGCCAGGCTCACCAGGGCACTCCTGGGGCCCCTTCCCCTGTCCCTGGGGCTGCCCTTTGCAGGCACATCCCACAGTGGCACTGCCCTGCCCAGGGATGCTGGTGCTGTGCCTCCTGACGTTTGCCAGGCTGTGGCCCTGAGGATGTCCCACAGGCCTGGGTGACTGGCTGTGCCATCCTGGTCTCTGGCATGGGAAAGGCCTCAGGAAGCAAGGGAGGAGTTTTCATTTGAGTTGTCTGCAGAAATCCCTGCAGGACCTATAAACACGTGCCCATACAGCACCAGTGGCAGGAGCAGCATGTCTGAGTGTCCCTCCCACCACCCTCTGTCCCTTCTCCACACATCCCTGGGCCTGTCCTCTGACAGTGATGGCCCCCTCTGGATAAAAAGTCCTTGGAGTTCCTTTTCCCTCTCCTAGCACTGAGGCCCTTTCAGTATTTCATGTCTCCAGTGAGGGGCAGCTGCCCAGCTTGGCACAGCTCGGGTGGGGCATGGGGGTTCTGGACCAGAGGATGGGGGTCTCCAGGCTTCAGGAGCCATGAGGGGGGAGCAGGAGGTGGATGAGGGTCAGGCAGCATCCCAGCCCACTGTCCTGAGTGCAGTGCCCAGCTCCAGTGCTCCCTCAACCTGCAGGTCCACCCCTGCTCTTCTCCCAGCCCCTCCTGCTCCAAAGGGTGAGCGGGTGTGTGCTCCAAAACCCTCCCTGCTTTCCAGCCCCATCTGCCCCGAGATGCCTGTGCTCTGCACCCTCTGCTCTGCAGGGCTGGGGGCACATTTCCAGTGAGATCACGAGTGCATCACTACATTTCCACGCCAGGAACCAAATGGCCCAGGGGGAAGAAGCTCTGGCTGCCCCTGCGGGTCAGGGCGCACAAGTTTGTGCATCCCTTCTCTGCTGAGATCCACAGCCTTGGCTCCCTGCAGCTCAATCCAGAGGAAAACAAACCCCGAGGGCTTTAAAGGCTGCGTGTGAAGTGTGTGGCACAGGAGAGCTGCCCTGTCCTGGGAAGGTGTGTGCCTGCTGCTGGCTCCTGCATTTTGGGGTGCATCACCCCAGAGCCGGCTGCATTTCAGCTGTGCTGCCTTCCCAGAGCCTTGAACTCCTTTTGCTCTCCCTGTGGCCCCTGGTGTCCCTGTTCCCAGCAGTCTGTGAAGCACGGGGGGCTGCTGGTGCTTCAGAAACCGCGGTGAGGTTTGCCCAGAGGGGCGTGGGGAGCCAGGACAGAGCTGGGATTAGCCTGAGCTCAGACAGAACCAACACCAGCAGCAAGATAAGCATCTCGCTGGCCCTGCCCAGCACCTTGGAGGCTTCCCCGCCTCCCCTTTCGCCCCGCCAGGGCTCCACCGTGCAGCCACATAAATAGAGGTGTGGGGCAGGAGTGGGGCTGCCTCCCAGGGGATCCCAGCGCATCCCAGCACATCCCAGCGCCCGTCCCACCCTGCAGGTAACCCGGGAGCCACGGGGACCGGGCAGGGCCAGCCTGCATCCCCAGAAGGGAGGGGAGGATGGACTTCCCCAGGGAATAGCGGGAGGCTGGCGGTGCTGCTCAGTGGCAAAGGCACGGCGGGGTTTGGCTGGAATTGGCTCTGTTGGAGGAGCCCAATTTCACTGCTGGCTGGGGTGGGATGTTTTGGCGATGGATGGGACTGGTGAGGTCGGGGTGTGAGGAACCTTCTCACACGACTCGGTGATGTTTGGTGGGGGTGTCCTGCTCTGTCTGCATGGGGCAGCCAGGAGGGAGCTCTTGGGGAGGGGAGATCCTCTCCAGAAGAACCCTTTCCATGGGGAGCATATCTGGGTTCTGTGCAGTAAAGTAACCAGTAGATTAAAATGTTTGAATGAAAGGAAGGGGCAGAACAACTCCAGCAAAGATAAAACAGGTCTAAGTAACTTAAACTAGCAAAAGCTTGCTTTAAAACCAGAAAAGCTTCAAAGTCTTTTTTTTTTTTAATTGATAACGGACAGGGTCTGTGCTTTCAAGGTTTTTTTTTTTATGGTTATGCAACTTGCAAATGTTTTTTTGTTTAAGGAGATATTGAGAAATAACTGTGAGTAGTTGCATGCCTGCAAGAGTAGGAAACTGGGGTTATCAAAGGGTGATGATATAAATGTAATCAAAGGTGGCAATGGGAGAAGAGACCAGAGCTGGAAGGACCCAGTGCAGGAAGGAAGAAGGTGTATTTAACACACCAGGACATAAGGGCACTCAGACAGAGGGAAAGGATCCAAAAAATGCACTTAATGGAAACTCTGGGTCTTGAAAAGCTGGGGGAAAAAAAATAAGAGTCCCCAGTCCTTAAACAGGAACAGGATTCAGCATGGGCTGCCAGGTGCTGTGCATCCAAGGTGTGAGTGGAGAAGGAGGAGGGAGCAGGCACAGGGAGGGAAATTCATGCCAGGACTGACCCTGAAAACCAGCCGGCCAAAGAAATGGAGAAGACAAAGAGGTGAGTCCCACAGGAATGCCCAACACTGGAAACATCTTCCTTAAGAAAAAAAGGTTTTTGCACTTGAAATGGAGATGGAGTGGCCCCCTTGGCTTCCTTTGAAGGAGAGAGGTGGCTGGAAAAGGCAGGCAGTGAGGGGCACAGCAGGACAGGCTGGGAGCTGACACCCAGAGCTGGTGCCTGGAGCAGCCACAGGACAAGCCACCAAAGCAGGCAGTGCTTCTTTGAGCCCTGCTTCTGTCCAGGCCTGCATGCCTTCCAGCAACAATTAATTAGTCATTTAAGTGTCAATTATTAGCACCCACACGAGGGTGACCAAGTGCCATTTGCCAGTGCCAAGGCCCGGTGAGTGCTGCAGCGTGGGCTGTGCCCAGCAGGGCCCAGCTGTGTGAACCCCTGGCCATGGAGGGCACTGTGGCTGAGCCAGGATGGGCTCTGGGGGCTGAGAGATTCTGGTTCAGAGCAAAGCCCCCTGGCACCTGATGTTGAGTCAGGGATGGAAAGAAAGACTCCAGTCTTCAGAAGGCTCACTTTAATGAAAGCAAAGGGTCTTTTATAATGTGACTTCCTAAAGTGATCCTTGACTGGTCTCAGAGTAGAAACATCTCCCACCATTGGTGACCATGAATGGCACACTGTGAAGAGCCAGAACTATAAACCATAGTTACAGAAAGAGAGATGATAATTGTTTTAATCCTTCCCTCTAAGATTCCCAGGCTCGGCCTGGGAGAATTCATCTCTGTTCTTTCTTCGACTGCACTGAGAATCTCCACAGGCAGCTGTGAGTGACCCAGCCTCCAGCCATGGGCTCCTCAAGGACATGGGGCTGATCCCCTTGGCTTAAAAATGTGGAGGGGCCAGCCCAGACCCGGGACCTTCAGTGTGACACTCCCTGCGTGTGTGACACTCCCTGCGTGTGTGACACTCCCTTCAGTGTGACACTCCCTTCAGTGTGACACTCCCTTCAGTGTGACACCCCCTGCGTGTGACACCCCCTGCGTGTGACACCTGCTCCCATTTCCCCCTTTTTCCCCCCAGAACCATGGCCCTCCCCGCCGCCCTTCTCCTGTGGCTCGCCTGCCTCCTGCTCCGCAGCGCGGCCCCGAAACCCACCTGCGACCCCAGCGCCTGCCCGCCGTGCCCCGAGGGGGACCCGGAGGTGACAGCCACCCCCGGCGCCACCGGCTGCTGTCCGCCGTGCCCGCTGCCCTGCTCCTGCCCGCCCCACCTGGAGAGCGACTGCGAGATGCAAGGCTTCCCCGGCGGCCGCGTCCCCGCCGGCCGCTCCTTCTACATCGACTTCGCCCGCAGGCTGTGCAGCTGCCGGCCCGGCGGGGACATCGCCTGCAGCCCGCTCTGCCCCCGCCCCGAGCCCGCCTGCCGCGCCCTGGGCAGCCCGGTGGCCGATGGCTGTCCCCGCTGTGTGTGCTACGACCCGGAGGGGATGGCGGTGCTCGCCGGCTCCTCCGTGCGCCGCGGCTCCCGGGAGTGCCGGTGCCCTGCCCTGGGTGGGGAGCTGCTGTGCGGAGAGCCTGGCGCTGAGCAGTGAAGCTCTCCTTCCCCCTGGCTGTCTCCGGCAGCAAAACCTTCCTGGGCTTTGGGGCATCCTCGCTGAGAGGCTTTGAGAGGAATGACGGGTTTTGTCTTTACAAGCTGTGGGTCTGTTGGTAGATAAAACTAGAGCTGAGAGATGAAAGAAACGGTGGGGAAGATTCCGCTGATTGATTAATGGGATTCCGCTGATTGATTAATGGAAAAAGAGATTTGCTTCTATGGATAAGCTTTAGGGGTGCTGGCAAATAAAACTGGGCGTTGAAAGGTGAAAGAAGCAATGGGGGGGAAGCCTAAGTTCCGTAAGAATTAAAAATTAAAAGGGGGGGTTGTACATTAGAGGGAAATCTCTGGTATCAGGCATTCTGGGAAGTCTGTACCTCTCAAGTACCTCAGCCAATGGGGAAAGAGAGAAGGGAAATGCAGCTGGGAAACTGGGATAAAAAGGAGACTGCATCCTCCAAAAATCTGAGAGATCTCAGGGGAGTGCCCCATGGCCTCCCCCTTTATTTGAATAAAGTAAAAGGACTCCTCTGTCTCCTTTTTGGACATAAAGCTCTGGTGTTTGTGGATTAATTTTCCTGACAGCACCAAGCAGACAGCAGGTTGCCCTCCTCCAGTGAATGTTATTCCAAGGGTTTGGACGTGGCAGCTCCATGGCTTACCGTGGCTGGCAAGGGCTTTTTATCCCCAGAAACTGTAGTGCTGGCAGTTTTTCCAGTGTGTTCACAGCATATCAGATGCAATGTGCAGCCTTCAGTTGAGATCACAATATGCTCTACATCCATTTAACATCTATTCCCAGAGGTTGCCACACTGCAGAGTTGGCTTTTCCTTTACAAAGCACTCAGGCAAAATATGCTCCAGGGTCTGCAAATCTGCCCGGCTCTGGAAGGGGTTCTGAGGGGTCCTTGTTACCATTCCCAGGCACTGCAAAAGGCTTTTCCAAACCTCTGAAAAGCACCAACACCCAAACTGCCAGGACCTGAATTAATCAGGAATCTCATCTGTCCCAGCGACTTGCTCTGTTAGCTGTCTGTTATTCCCTACATAAGGGACAAACAGTAGATGCCTTATTCTCACCTTTAAATCACATCTGATTTTCAAAGTGTTCCTCTCCCAGCCCATTTTGGTCCATAAACAAGAAGATTTTCCCAAGCAGCCCCCAGGAAATGGGCCATATTCTTCTAATACCTGGTGCAGATAGGCAAGAGGCAGGGAAATCATGTTATCAACCAAATAAAAGGAGGTGCAAAGGAAAGAGCTGAGGTTTCCCAAGGTGCTGCTGCCTTGTTTCATACCTCTTTAGCTCATCTCCCAGGGCAGCACCCTTTGGAGGTAAGCACTGGCTTTAATGTGCCCATGCAGGAAAACTTCTCAACCTGAGCTCATTCCCTAAACCCTTCCAACTGCAATGGGAAGTTCAGCTCCAGAGCAAAGCCTTGTTACATGACCCTCAGCCTAAAAGTCATTGTAGAGAATCCAGGGCTGAAAAGTGCAGCCTGAGCCCTCCTCAAGCTGCTGCATCCACAGCCAGGGAGCCTCCTGTCCTCCCACACGTGGCATGCTCTGACCTTTGCACCAAGTGCTCAGCTAGCCCAAAAGTGGCACACAGCCCCCTCCCAGCTGGGTCTGTGCTGCAGATGGCACTCTGTGCTCCACTGGCCACAGGGATAGACCAGGCATGGGGCATCACCAGGAAAAATGAGCAGAGCAGCAAGTTTTTCTTTCCTGACCTTTAGCTGGATGTAGGAGTGCTCAGGACCAGACACACACCATCTACCTGTGAAAAACACCAATCACTTGTTTTTAAATTTTTAAAAAGTTTAATGGTAATAAAATGGTTATAAAAATAGCAATACAATTAGAGTAATAAAAATTTGGACAATTTGGATTAGGACAATAGGAGACAATAAAACAAAAAGTTACAGTCTGGGTACCTCTTTCTGGGCAGCATAAGCCCAAAAAAGGATCCACGTTAACTGAGGATTAACCCTTAAAAGCAACAGCCTGTTGCACATTCATACACCTCATACACGATGCATAAATTCCATTCAAACACAGGATTCTGTCTGGGCAGTGTCAGCTTCTTCCTCTTAATCCCGACGGCATCTTCAGGGCTGAGTGAGGCAGGAAGAAGTTCATTTCTTCTGATAATGGAGCAATAAATTCTTTTCCTCTGAAAGATTTAGGTGTCCTGTGGCTGCTGTCTCGCTGCGAGTCCTTTCTTTAAATAAAGTATCTTACATAGCATAGTTTCTATTTTAACCTTATGTTATAACCTAAAACTATATTTAACACACTGCTTAAGCAAATTAATACAGCATAACTTTCTAACATAACACACATAATATTCATTTTAATATTTGTGAAAAGCCAATCATAAAATACGCATTTTTCATGGGCTGAATAACAAGCAGCACAGCCTGAAGGGGCCCTGCTTGGCTGCCTCCCGGTCGAGGAGAGCACAAACCCAGCTTATCACCCCCTTCTCAGCCGTCACCACTGAGCTGGCGAGTCCTGATCCAGCACTTGCCCGTGGCAGTGAAAGCCTGATCCCAGTGGCTGCAGCTTGGGCACCTGTTAGAGATGGATACTGACATGATTGGCTCTCACAATTAAAGATAACTATTGTGTGAATATTCAGAAAAGCTTTAGTGATGCATGGTTATGTTATTGTAGTTTAGATGCCCTCTGTTCTCCCCACAGTTCCCTTTCCACCCTGCATTGCTGCCATCAGACAGCCTGGGCTGTCTAGGACAGGCACAAAGAAGCTGCACAGGTGTCCCTTGCATGGGGCAGCTGGGATGGAAAAGCTTGGTGCTTAGGGGGTGAGGCATGGCAACACCTGACCTCCCACCCAGCAACAAGAAAGCAGTTTCCACTGATAAATGGCAAAGAGGAGCTGAGTGACAGACCCTGGGAGGGGCCAGGGCTGGCTGATGCAGCCCCCAGGGGTACAAAAGACTGAGCATCCAGCTTCAAGATGAACTGGCCCTGTGCTGTGCACGAGGGGCAGTTCCCAGCACTGCAGCTTTTTCCTTATGCAGTCCTTTATTGTGTTTTGGTCAAGGTTTAATAAACCTTTTTAAATTTCCAAAGTGAGCAGCTGTCTCTCACATTTGAAAGTGGGATTTGCCTGTTCAGGTCACCCAGGCAGGCAGGCGGGTACGTGCCCCCATCAGCCCCTGAAAGGCTCCACCTCAGGGTTTGCAGGACTGGGGTGAGTTTTGTCAAAACACCTGATAATGAGAGATCTGACACAAACAGAAGCGAGCCTAAAGGCTCCATCCCCATGGGATCCTAAAGTGGGGAGCAGACACTGCATCCCCTGGGCAGAGGTGGGGGAAGTGGGATGGTGCCGGCCCTGGGCAGGGGCACAGCACAGCAGGAACATGGCCAGAAATGTCCCTGGTGCCAGGGGAGACAATTTGCTGCCACTGCAGCTGGGTTTGGTCACAGCAGGAGGAGGGTGACAGCTCTGCCCGTGCCACACAGAGAAAAGTCTCACTGTGGTTGTGTGTATGATCTGAACTAAAAGTGTTTGGAGAGATCGTGGAGTCATGGAATGGTTGGGGCTGGGAGGGTTCTTACAGATCATGGAATTCCATTCCTTCCATGGCAGGGACACCTCCCACTGTGCCAGGCTGCTCCAAGCCCCAGTGCCCATCCTGGCCTTGGGCACTGCCAGGGATCCAGGGGCAGCCCCAGCTGCCCTGGGCTCCTGTGCCAGGGCCTGCCCACCCTCCCAGAGTACAATTTTTTTCCTAATATCCAATTTAAACCTGCTTCCTTCCCCCTTGTCCTTTCACCAGTTGCTTCCAGTCTTCTGGAAACCTGTCAATTTTCCCCTTGCTGGAGCAATTATTGTATCTGTTATTAATCATTACCATCATCTGCTGGTTAATTTATTTTTTCAATTATTCACTCTATTAAATACAGGCTGGGCTCCCAACAAGAAATTACAAGGGCTCAAGGAATACAGGGATATAATTTTGCCAAGATCTGCAAACCAAGCACAGAAAGTCACTGTACTTTGTGTACTTGATGAGGCCAAGAGATCATGTGCTCACACCCCCTCCCTTTGTCACATTAGTCCTGAAGATTTCTGCAGGGATCCTTGTGCTGGAAACTGCCACTGAATGTGAGTAATAGTATCAGTTTGGCCTTTGTGAAAAGATCATTAAATCACAACGCACTGAGAAGGGACAAGAGTCCTCAGGCTTATTTCAAAAGCTATTTTTAGCTGTGGATATGAAGACTTTTCTTATCAAATAATTAGTCATCACCAGTAAAGGCAAGTTAACTTTTCAGAATAAAATAGGAAGTCATTGAAACCTTTTCTAAGTTTCCAAAAAAGGTTGATTTTGAGATCATTGAAGCCTCTGCACCTGACTGTAATTATTTAGTAATAGAAAATAGGAAAGCACAAAGAAAAAAAATTGAAACTATTACAATTCCTGCCTTATTTGAAGGAAAAAGTGCTACAGATAAAGACATTTACCCAGATTTCTGTGTCATCCCAGTATTATAAAATTAAAAAAATAAAGATGTTTTACAGCCAGAGTAGTCTTTTGCAGAAAAAAAAAAAAAAAAAAAAAAAAGGTGAAATCCTGACCAGCCACAGAGATCACAGAGCTCCATGTTCTTGGGAAATGATGTTCTGACTACAAGCTAGCAAAATACTGCTGTCACAAAAAAATGCCCAAAGCTGTGTAAATTTGTGGTGAGGGGCTCATCACTTGTAAAATAGTGCAGATAATTGTGCTGCTGTGCCTGGCACTGGGTACATTTCATCTGGATGGCTGCATTTCATTCCAGGCACACAGATAAACTGGCACATAGATAAAAGGAGAACAACAAAATATAAGGAAAAGGGTTGAAAAGGAGACCTACAAGATAAGATGAGGGAAACTGGGTATAGCTGGACTGGAACAAATTAATCTAAATGGCAGGAGGGAGGATTTAGGTTTTAAGTACAAACCAACCTTTATAGCTTTAAGAAAAGTTCAGCCATGGAACAAGCTGCCAAGGAAGGTTTTAGCCTTACCATCACTAGAGATACTAAAAGGCAGGAGACCATCTGTCAGGGAGAGTTTGGGGATTAAAAAAAAAAAACCAGAAAAAAAAAATGCACTGCCTTAATTTAAGAATTAAGCTAAATAACCCATTCGTGACTAGACTTTAATGGATTAGGAATGGCAGAGCTTGTCTTTTGAGGGGAAGTTCCTGGATCTTCCCCCTCTGAAGATTGTCTTGATCATGTAAACCAACACAAGGGATTTCTGCTGTTTTCAGATTGAGAAGGATATTTGCATTTCAATGCTTCCAGGAGATAGATGTCTAAATATTAATTTCATCATATTGTACACTCTGCTTTTTCCCCATCAGGCTTTGAACACCTGTATAGAGCTAATATGGAGAAAAGAATTCTAGAATCATGGAATATCCTGAGTGGGAAGGGACCCACAGGGATCATCAAAGCCCAACTCCTGGCCCTGCACAGACATCCCAAAATCACACCCTGTGCCTGAGAGCATTGTCCAAACACTCCTTGAGTTCTGGCAGCTTTGGGGCTGTGCCCACTGCCCTGGGGAGCCTGTACAACAAATTTTCACCTTACTTGTTTTTCTGTGGGACCCTTTGTTCCCACACCTCAGCTCCTCTGAGAGGCACTCAAGGCAGTCCTGTTAAAACTTCTGAAAAATCCAGGTGTCCCTGGGTTCACCTGGGGACAGTTCCCACCTGTCATCTCCACCAGCAGCAGGTTTTGGGATCACAGGGGCCATGTGGCTGGTGGTGATGCCTGGATCACATCTTTGGCTCTCTCTAAAGACTCCTAATGAAGTTGCTCTTTGGAAATCCCTGAATTCTGCTAGAGCCCTTTCTAAATGACATTTCTAAAAGATGTTGTTCATTTTCCCTGGAGCTGAGGCCAGTGGGAGCAATGGTTTCAACAAGGCAGATATTGTGCCTCTGAGCTCCTCCACCAGCCATGGGTGAATGTGGCATTCACATTCTCTGGAAAAATCCCTTCGCCCAGGATTTTTCTCCTGGGAAGCTGAGAAGCCTCAGAGAAAA